>CM033987.1:770785-1970785 GCA_019706035.1 Raphanus raphanistrum subsp. raphanistrum
ATTGACTAAGACTAGTCAAAGTTCGGAAATTGATGAAGACTTGGCAAAGTTCATTGACTGTCCAGGTTCATGGAGTGTCCAGGTTCATGCAGTGATGATCAGGTCGTGCACACCATGCTGGAAAGGATATGAACACACGCGGGACGATCCACACTTGTCTGAAATCGCAAGAACTAAACATCACCTGATTTGTACATGGCATAACTCCCTCATCTGAACTCCGTTTGATCTGATTCTTCTTTGAGGAGTTCCATAATTGAGTTGAGCACATTTTCCAAGTTGTTTCACGCGAAGAAACATCATGGTTTAGAAGATATGCTTCGAACAATGAATGTATGTCTGTGTTGCTTCTCGGGTGGTTTGGTGGTGGAACCAGCTCGGAAGATCGAACCAACTTGCTCAGCTCGTCCGGGTGAGTGTTAGTCCAGCTCAGCTCGTCCATTATAGTGTCACTCCAGCTCACTTGTGATAAGCCCAAAATCGGGAGGATGGCTTTGGCCGGGTGTTGGATATGAACCGAGAAGGCAATGGCACTTCTGGAACTGGGATGGATTGATAGGATCGTCAAGAGGTGCGGAATGACTCTTGATATACCAACGATCTAAGGCTAACCACCAAAGAACGGATGTAGTGCGTTGGCTAACCACCAAATAACACACAAAGATGATTGGCTGACCACCAAATCAACAAGCCGGTTCAAACCGATGAACTAGCTAAAGAACTCTCTCTCACTCAGAGAAGAAGAACAAAATAAACAACCAAATTGAACTGATTTTATTCAAGAATGAGACTACATATTTATAGTACTTTGTAGTCAAAGAAATAAATACATTTGTGGGGAAAACAATGCATAGAAAATGAAAACATTGACTAGAATGTGATAAATGAGTCAAAGTGCGGAAATTGATGAAGTCTGGTCAATGTTGGCGAATTTGAGGAAGACTGGTCAAAGAAGACCCTTCGGCTATTGTCCAGGTTCATCCGAACCTGCTGGTTCTGTGGCTGGACAAACGAGGGCTGATCCATGCGGGCTTTTACTCCGGAAGTCCACGGGTCGATACAGTGAAAGGCACAATCGGTTTGGACGGTTAGATCGGCACGAGCTGATGGTAAAACCTCGGTTGGGTCGAGCTGGTTGACAAGATTGCCACCTTGGTTCGTGTCCATGAACAAAAAAGAACGGTGCTCGATTTTGGTTCTATTATACTCTCCCTCTTCAAAAAGATTTGTCCTCAAATCTGGAACATTAAAAGGAAAAGGAGTATAAGCACAAGAATAATAATCAATACATTGCTCACCTTGGGTTTGGTCCGGCTCTTGAATGGACGAAGATCCTTCTTGATGACCACGGTTTTGCTCTCCACCTGACCCTTTCTTCGGTTCATGTTTATAGTCATCGAAAATTGGCAAAAGATCTTTCTTTTCTGGCTCGGTTTCAACTTTCTCCAAAGTCACCAACGATTTCTGTTTTTGGCACTTGTTGGCATAATGACCGACCCTATGGCATTTGAAACACCTGGTAGAAAGAGCTTTGCTTGTGGGTTTCACAGCTTTGCTTTTATCAGAAGACAACACATTAGTTTTCAAATCTGAATTTGAAAGAGAAGAAAGATTACTTTGCTGTTTTGGTGCAGGAGAAGTGTTTGTGTTTCCCTTCTTTTTGAGTTGTCGGACAGCATGAATTGCCTTATGCAACATCTTCTCCAAGCTGGCATAAGTCTGAAGCTCTTTCTGATCAAGCATATCACAGCTGCTTCTCTTGGCTTTGGTGAAGGGACGATCACCATTTCTGACCCTCTTCTCATCATCATTGGACCTGTTTCGTCTCTTCCTTTGTTTCTGCACAACATCAAACCCATTAGAAGCAAACTGTTTCTTATCAAAAATCATTTGCTCCTTTTCAAAAACAGTTTTAAACGGAAAGTAGACGTCTTGTTGTGGTTTTGATTTCTTGAGAAGTCCAAACATCCTGAAAACACTTAACAACCAAGTTAGCAAATAAAATCCTCACACTCTCAAAGTGTTTAGCTCTCGATTTTTAGGTGATCACTCGGAGTTCTTTCTACTGGTTCAAAGGATGATAGGCAGTCAAAATTCAGCAATCAAAAACCCAAAACAAACTTTGTGGAAAAAGAAAAGAAATGAAGATGAAGAGACTTTTTTGTGTGGATCCGCCTTAACTGTCCTAAGGATGGGTTTCTCTTCAGCCAGCAGGCTTTCTCTTCCACCACTCCCCCTGGATTTCTCTTCAGTAGTGATTCAAGCCGATTTTTTTCTTTTTTTTTTCTTTTTTTTTCTTTTTTTTTTCTTTTTTTCTGATTTTTTTTTCCTTTTTTTTTTTCAAATGGCGATCACAAGGGAGTAAAGGAACAGCCCGGATCCAAAAAGAAATAAGAAATGATGAAAAGATGAGAAGGTGAAAATGAAGATAGAAAACAAACTAGTCAAAGTGGCTCTGATACCAAATGATAAGCCCAAAATCGGGAGGATGGCTTTGGCCGGGTGTTGGATATGAACCGAGAAGGCAATGGCACTTCTGGAACTGGGATGGATTGATAGGATCGTCAAGAGGTGCGGAATGACTCTTGATATACCAACGATCTAAGGCTAACCACCAAAGAACGGATGTAGTGCGTTGGCTAACCATCAAATAACACACAAAGATGATTGGCTGACCACCAAATCAACAAGCCGGTTCAAACCGATGAACTAGCTAAAGAACTCTCTCTCACTCAGAGAAGAAGAACAAAATAAACAACCAAATTGAACTGATTTTATTCAAGAATGAGACTACATATTTATAGTACTTTGTAGTCAAAGAAATAAATACATTTGTGGGGAAAACAATGCATAGAAAATGAAAACATTGACTAGAATGTGATAAATGAGTCAAAGTGCGGAAATTGATGAAGTCTGGTCAATGTTGGCGAATTTGAGGAAGACTGGTCAAAGAAGACCCTTCGGCTATTGTCCAGGTTCATCCGAACCTGCTGGTTCTGTGGCTGGACAAACGAGGGCTGATCCATGCGGGCTTTTACTCCGGAAGTCCACGGGTCGATACAGTGAAAGGCACAATCGGTTTGGACGGTTAGATCGGCACGAGCTGATGGTAAAACCTCGGTTGGGTCGAGCTGGTTGACAAGATTGCCACCTTGGTTCGTGTCCATGAACAAAAAAGAACGGTGCTCGATTTTGGTTCTATCAAAACGTCTCTTCTTCTTTGGAATCGCCTGAAAAAGAAAATTTAAAATCTTAATCATAGAAAAAAAATTTTAAAATAAAGAAATGAATTGATATTTAGAAAATATCTTACCGGTTCAAGAAGCTCGTTGATTCGGACTTTGGAGAGGGCAATGGACTCAGTGGATGTGGCGTCAAGATCGAGATCGGCCTGGATCTGGGAGAGACGGGCCTCCTCGTCTTGCGTCATACTATCCACCAGGGAGACAACCTCCTGCGCAAGACCGTCATTAATCTGGCCCGTCGTCTTGTTGGTGTGGATCCTCTTGTACAAAGGGAAATCACCCACGGGCTCGCCATCATTTTCTTGCGCCTAGGAAAACACATAAGTTCAAAAAAATATTAGAAAGCAGAAAAATTAAAAATATTTACAATTAAAAAGAAAAGGAGTTTGAACTTACCATCTTGTCTGCGAGAGTGGGAATAGACTAAGCACCCAAATTGTGCTTGTAGATGCTCTTCCCGCCACGATTGCTCTTGCGGTTGGCGGAGTTGGTGTTAGAGACCTCCTTCGTCGAGTCCTTGTCCCAATGGACACACAACTCCTCCCAAGTGGTCATGTTGATCCACTTTGGGACCTTATAATGAAAAAAATATTATAAAGTTAAATATAATGAAAAAATGTATTAATAAAGTTAAAAAGATAGTATCTTATCCACTAGCCACTTCTGCTTCCATTCATAGATTTGCCTCGAATTGGAATCCATACACTTGTGGACGAAGGCGTTCCAGATGAACGTCGTGTTATCCGGATGCCAGGTGAACATTATAAAATCTTCATTATCTAATGAAACAGAGACAACAGAGACGCTAAACTCTTTGACCATCATCTTACGTTAGTGCTCGATGAAACTATACACTACAACCAGATTTTCATATTTTTGAATTTTTTCCAAAATCCGTGGGTTAACCCCTTCTAAAATAACGAGTTTTCGGTAAATGCTCTACATACTGAAGTTTATATTCTTCACTTTTGTTTAAAAAATTTAAATCACATTCTATATTTGAATTAATTTATTCTAAACTATCTTTCATGGTATATAGGAATTATTCTAATTTTTTAATATTTAGTTTTATAAAATTTCATATACTGCCTAGATTATTGGAATTAGCATTATCAAATCTTCATTATCTATAGAAACAGAGACAACAGAGGTTCTAAACTCTTTGACCATCATCTTACGTTAGTGCTCGATGAAACTATACACTAAACCCAGATTTTCATATTTTTGATTTTTTTTCAAAATCCGTGGGTTAACACCTTCTAAAATAACGAGTTTTCGGTAAATGCTCTATATACTGAAATTTATACTCTTCACTTTTGTTTAAAATTTTCAAATCACATTCGACATTTGAATTAATGTATTCTAAACTATCTTTCATGGTATATAGGAATCATTCTAATTTTTTAATATTTAGTTTTGTAAAATTTCATATACTGCCTAGATTAGTGGAATTAGCATTATAAAATCTTCATTATCTTAAGAAACAGAGACAACAGAGGTTCTAAACTCTTTGACCATCATCTTACGGTAGTGCTCGATGAAATAATACACTAAAACCATATTTTCACATCTTGAAATTTTCCAAAATCCGTGGGTTAACCCCTTCTAAAATATTGAGTTTTCGGTAAATCCTCTATATATTGAAATTTATACTCTTCCCTTTTGTTTTAAAAATGTCAAACCACAGACATTTGAATTAATGTATTCTAACCTATCTTCATGGTATATAGGATCATTCTAAATTTTTTAACATTTAGTTTGGTAAAATTTTATATACTGCCTAGAATAATGGAATTATCAATATAAAATCTTCATTATCTAGAGAAACGGAGAGAACATAGGTTCTAAACTCTTTGACCATCATCTTATGTTAGTGCTAGATGAAACTATACACTCAAACCATATTTTCATATTTTTGAAATTTTTCCAAAATCTGTGGGTTAACCCCTTCTAAAATAACGAGTTTTCGGTAAATGCTTTATATACTGAAGTTGATACTCTTCACTTTTATTTAAAAATTTCAAATCACATTCGACATTTGAGTTAATGTATTCTAAACTATATTTCATGGTATATAGGAATCATTCTAATTTTTTAATATTTAGTTTTGTAAAATTTCATATACTCCTAGATTAACGGAATTAGCATTATAAAATCTTCATTATCTTGAGAAACAAAGACAATAGAGGTTCTAAACTCTTTGACCATCATCTTACGGTAGTACTCGATAAAACAATAGACTAAAACCATATTTTAAAATTTTTCCAAAATCCGTGGGTTAACCCATACTAAAATATTGAGTTTTCGGTAAATCATCTATATATTGAAATTTTTACTCTTCGCTTTTGTTTTAAAAATGTCAAACCACATCCGACATTTGAATTAATGTAATCTAACCTATCTTTCATGGTATATAGGTATCATTCTAAAAATTTTAATATTTAGTTTGGTAAAATTTTATATACTGCCTATAATAGGGGAATTATCATTATAAAATCTTCATTATCTAGAGAAACGGAGAGAACAGAGGTTCTAAACTCTTTGACCATCATCTTATGTTAGTGCTCGATGAAACTATACACTAAAACCAGATTTTTATATTTTTGAAATTTTTAAAAAATCAATGGGTTAGCCCCTTCTAAAATAACGAGTTTTCGGTAAATGCTCTATATACTAAGTTTATACTCTTCACATTTGTTTAAAAATTTCAAACCACATTCAACATTTGAATTAATGTATTCTAAACTATATTTCATGGTATATAGGAATCATTCTAATATTTTATTATTTTATTTGGTAAAATTTCATATACTGCCTAGATTAGTGGAATTAGCATTATACAATCTTCATTATCTAGAGAAACAGAGACAACAAAGGTTCTAAACTCTTTGACCATCATCTTATGTTAGTGCTCAATGAAACAATACACTAAAACCAAATTTTCATATTTTGAAATTTTTCCAAAATCCGTGGGTTAACCCCTTCTAAAATATTGAGTTTTTCGGTAAATCCTCTATATTGAAGTTTATACTCTTCACTTTTGTTTTAAAAATGTCAAACCACATTCGATATTTGAATTAATGTATTCTAACCTATCTTTCATGGTATATAGGTATCATTCTAAATTTTTTAATATTTAGTTTGGTAAAATTTTATATACTGCCTAGAATAGTGGAATTAGCATTATAAAATCTTCATTATCTAGAGAAACCGAGAGAACAGAGGTTCTAAACTCTATGACCTTCATCTTATATTAGTTCTCGATGAAACTATACACTAAAACCAGACTTTAATATTTTGAAAATTTTCCAAAATCCGTGGGTTAACCCCTTCTAAAATAATGAGTTTTTTTTTGTAAATACTCTCTAAATTGAAGTTTGTACTCTTTACTTTTGTTTAAAAATTTTAAACCACATTCGACATTTGAATTAATGTATTCTAAACTATCTTTCATGGTATATAGGAATCATTCTAATTTTTTAATATTTAGTTTACTAAAATTTCATATACTGCCTAGATCAATGGAATTAACATTATAAAATCTTCATTATCTAGAGAAACGGAGACAACAAAGGTTTTAAACTCTTTGACCATCATCTTACGTTAGTGCTCGATGAAACAATACACAAAAACCAGATTTCATATTTTTGAAACTTTTCCAAAATCTGTGGGTTTATACTCCCTTCTAAAATAATACCCCCTTCTAAAATAACGAATTATCGGTAAATCCTCTATATACCGAAGTTTATACTCTTTACTTTTGGTTAAAATTTTCAAACCACATTCGACATTTGAATTAATGTGTTCTTTACTATCTTTCATTGTATATAGGAATCATTCTAATTTTTTAATATTTAGTTTGGTAAAATTTCATATACTTCCTAGATCAATGGAATTAGTATTATAAAATCTTCATTATCCAGAGAAACGGAGACAACAGAGGTTCTAAACTCTTTGACTATCATCTTACGTTAGTTCTCGATGAAACAATACACTAAAACCAGATTTTCATATTTTTGAATTTTTTCTAAAATCCATGGTTTAGCCCCTTCTAAAATAAAGAGTTCTCGGTAAATCCTCTATGTACTGAAGTTTATACTCTTCACTTTTGTTTCAAAAATTCAAACCACATTGGACATTTGAACTAATGTGTTATTTACTATCTTTCATGGTATATAGGAATCATTCTAATTTTTTAATATTTAATTTGGTAAAATTTGATATACTGCCTAGATTATTGGAATTTGCATTATAAATTATTCATTATCTAGAGAAACGGAGACAACCGAAGTTCTAAACTCTTTGACAATCATGTTCTGTTAGTGCTCGATGAAACTATACACTAAAACCAGATTTTCATATTTTTGGATTTTTCCAAAATCCGTGAGTTAACCCCTTCTAAAATAACTAGTTTTCGGTAAATCCTCTATATACTTAAGTTTAAACTCTTTACTTTTGTTTAAAATTTTCAAACCACATTCGACATTTGAATTAATGTGTTCTTTTACTATCTTTCATGGTATATAGGAATCATTCTAATTTTTTAATATTTAGTTTCGTTAAATTTTATATAATGCCTAGATTATTGGAATTAGCATTATAAAATCTTCATTATTTAGAGAAACGGAAACTCTTTGACCATCATCTTATGTTACTGCTCGATGAAACTTTACACTAAAACCAGATTTTCATATTTTTGAAATTTTTCAAAAATCCGTGGGTTAACCCCTTCTAAAATAACGAGTTTTCGGTAAATGCTCTATATACTGAAGTTCATACTCTTCACTTTTTAAAAAAAAATTCAAACCAACTCGACATTTGAATTAATGTGTTTTAAACTATATTTCATGGTATATAGGAATCATTCTAATTTTTAATATTTAGTTTACTAAAATTTCACATACTAACTAGATTACTGGAATTAGCATTATAAAATCTTCAATATCTAGAGAAACGGAGACAACAAAGGTGCTAAACTCTTTGACCATCATCTTATGTTAGTGCTCGATGAAACTATACACTAAAACCAGATTTTCATATTTTTGAAATTTTTCCAAAATCTGTGGGTTAACCTATTCTAAAATAACGAGTTTTCGGTAAATGCTCTATATACTGAAGTTTATACTCTTCACTTTTGTTTGAAAAATTCAAACCAATTCGACATTTGAGTTAATGTTTTCTAAACTATCTTTCATGTATTTAGTTAGTAAAATTTCACATACTAACTAGATTAGTAGAACTAGCATTATAAAATCTTCAATATCTAGAGAAACGGAGACAACAGAGGTTCTAAACTCTTTGACCATCATCTTACGTTAGTGCTCGATGAAACTATACACTAAAACCAGATTTTCTTATTTTTGAATTTTTTTCAAAATCCGTGGGTTAACACCTTCTAAAATAACGAGTTTTCGGTAAATGCTCTATATACTGAAATTTATACTCTTCACTTTTGTTTAAAATTTTCAAATCACATTCGACATTTGAATTAATGTATTCTAAACTATCTTTCATGGTATATAGGAATCATTCTAATTTTTTAATATTTAGTTTTGTAAAATTTCATATACTGCCTAGATTAGTGGAATTAGCATTATAAAATCTTCATTATCTTAAGAAACAGAGACAACAGAGGTTCTAAACTCTTTGACCATCATCTTACGGTAGTGCTCGATGAAATAATACATTAAAACCATATTTTCATATCTTGAAATTTTTCCAAAATCCGTGGGTTAACCCCTTCTAAAATATTGAGTTTTCGGTAAATCCTCTATATATTGAAATTTATACTCTTCCCTTTTGTTATAAAAATGTCAAACCACATTCGACATTTGAATTAATGTATTCTAACCTATATTCATGGTATATAGGATCATTCTAAATTTTTTAATATTTAGTTTGGTAAAATTTTATATACTGCCTAGAATAATGGAATTATCAATATAAAATCTTCATTATCTAGAGAAACGGAGAGAACATAGGTTCTAAACTCTTTGACCATCATCTTATGTTAGTGCTAGATGAAACTATACACTCAAACCATATTTTCATATTTTTGAAATTTTTCCAAAATCTGTGGGTTAACCCCTTCTAAAATAACGAGTTTTCGGTAAATGCTTTATATACTGAAGTTGATACTCTTCACTTTTGTTTAAAAATTTCAAATCACATTCGACATTTGAGTTAATGTATTCTAAACTACCTTTCATGGTATATAGGAATCATTCTAACTTTTTAATATTTAGTTTTGTAAAATTTCATATACTTCCTAGATTAACAGAATTAGCATTATAAAATCTTCATTATCTTGAGAAACAGAGACAATAGAGGTTCTAAACCCTTTGACCATCATCTTACGGTAGTACTCGATAAAACAATAGACTAAAACCATATTTTAAAATTTTTCCAAAATCCGTGGGTTAACCCATACTAAAATATTGAGTTTTCGGTAAATCATCTATATATTGAAATTTTTACTCTTCACTTTTGTTTTAAAAATGTCAAACCACATCCGACATTTGAATTAATGTAATCTAACTTATCTTTCATGGTATATAGGTATCATTCTAAAATTTTTAATATCATTATAAAATCTTCATTATCTAGAGAAACGGAGAGAACAGAGGTTCTAAACTCTTTGACCATCATCGTATGTTAGTGCTCGATGAAACTATACACTAAAACCAGATTTTTATATTTTTGAAATTTTTAAAAAATCAATGGGTTAGCCCCTTCTAAAATAACGAGTTTTCGGTAAATGCTCTATATACTAAGTTTATACTCTTCACTTTTGTTTAAAAATTTCAAACCACATTCAACATTTGAATTAATGTATTCTAAACTATATTTCATGGTATATAGGAATCATTCTAATATTTTAATATTTTGTTTGGTAAAATTTCATATACTGCCTATATTAGTGGAATTAGCATTATACAATCTTCATTATCTAGAGAAACATAGACAACAAAGGTTCTAAACTCTTTGACCATCATCTTATGTTAGTGCTCGATGAAACAATACACTAAAACCATATTTTCATATTTTGAAATTTTTCCAAAATCCGTGGGTTAACCCCTTCTAAAATATTGAGTTTTTCGGTAAATCCTCTATATTGAAGTTTATACTCTTCACTTTTGTTTTAAAAATGTCAAACCACATTCGAGATTTGAATTAATGTATTCTAACCTATCTTTCATGGTATATAGGTATCATTCTAAAATTTTTAATATTTAGTTTGGGAAAATTTTATATACTGCCTAGAATAGTGGAATTAGCATTATAAAATCTTCATTATCTAGAGAAACCGAGAGAACAGAAGTTCTAAACTCTATGACCTTCATCTTATATTAGTTCTCGATGAAACTATACACTAAAACCAGACTTTAATATTTTGAAAATTTTCCAAAATCCGTGGGTTAACCCCTTCTAAAATAATGAGTTTTTTTTTGTAAATACTCTATAAATTGAAGTTTGTACTCTTTACTTTTGTTTAAAAATTTTAAACCACATTCGGCATTTGAATTAATGTATTCTAAACTATCTTTCATGGTATATAGGAATCATTCTAATATTTTATTATTTTATTTGGTAAAATTTCATATACTGCCTAGATTAGTGGAATTAGCATTATACAATCTTCATTATCTAGAGAAACAGAGACAACAAAGGTTCTAAACTCTTTGACCATCATCTTATGTTAGTGCTCAATGAAACAATACACTAAAACCAAATTTTCATATTTTGAAATTTTTCCAAAATCCGTGGGTTAACCCCTTCTCAAATATTGAGTTTTTCGGTAAATCCTCTATATTGAAGTTTATACTCTTCACTTTTGTTTTAAAAATGTCAAACCACATTCGAGATTTGAATTAATGTATTCTAACCTATCTTTCATGGTATATAGGTATCATTCTAAATTTTTTAATATTTAGTTTGGTAAAATTTTATATACTGCCTAGAATAGTGGAATTAGCATTATAAAATCTTCATTATCTAGAGAAACCGAGAGAACAGAGGTTCTAAACTCTATGACCTTCATCTTATATTAGTTCTCGATGAAACTATACACTAAAACCAGACTTTAATATTTTGAAAATTTTCCAAAATCCGTGGGTTAACCCCTTCTAAAATAATGAGTTTTTTTTTGTAAATACTCTATAAATTGAAGTTTGTACTCTTTACTTTTGTTTAAAAATTTTAAACCACATTCGACATTTGAATTAATGTATTCTAAACTATCTTTCATGGTATATAGGAATCATTCTAATTTTTTAATATTTAGTTTACTAAAATTTCATATACTGCCTAGATCATTGGAATTAACATTATAAAATCTTCATTATCTAGAAAACGGAGACAACAAAGGTTTTAAACTCTTTGACCATCATCTTACGTTAGTGCTCGATGAAACAATACACAAAAACCAGATTTTCATATTTTTGAAAATTTTCCAAAATCTGTGGGTTAACCCCCTTCTAAAATAACGAATTATCGGTAAATCCTCTATATACCGAAGTTTATACTCTTTACTTTTGGTTAAAATTTTCAAACCACATTCGACATTTGAATTAATGTGTTCTTTACTATCTTTCATTGTATATAGTAATCATTCTATATTTTTAATATTTAGTTTGGTAAAATTTCATATACTTCCTGGATCATTGGAATTAGTATTATAAAATCTTCATTATCTAGAGAAACGGAGACAACAGAGGTTCTAAACTCTTTGACTATCATCTTATATAAGTTCTCGATGAAACAATACACTAAAACCAGATTTTCATATTTTTGAAATTTTTCTAAAATCCATGGTTTAGCCCCTTCTAAAATAAAGAGTTCTCGGTAAATACTCTATGTACTGAAGTTTATACTCTTCACTTTTGTTTCAAAAATTCAAACCACATTGGACATTTGAACTAATGTGTTCTTTACTATCCTTCATGGTATATAGGAATCATTCTAATTTTTTAATATTTAATTTGGTAAAATTTGATATACTGCCTAGATTATTGGAATTTACATTATAAATTATTCATTATCTAGAGAAACGGAGACAACCGAAGTTCTAAACTCTTTGATAATCATGTTCTGTTAGTGCTCATTGAAACTATACACTAAAACCAGATTTTCATATTTTTAAAAAAATTTTAAAATCCGTGGGTTAACCAACCCCCTTCTAAAGTAATGAGTTTTCGGTAAATGCTCTATATACTGAAGTTTATACTCTTCACTTTTGTTTTTAAAATGTCAAACCACATTCGACATTTGAATTAATGTATTCTAAACTATCTATCATGGTATATAGGAATCATTATAATTTTTAAATATTTAGTTTACTAAAATTTCACATACTAACTAGATTAGTGGAATTAGCATTATAAAATTTTCATTATATAGAGAAACAGAGAGAACAGAGGTTCTAAACTCTTTGACCATCATCTTATGTTAGTGCTCATTTAAATTATACACTAAAACCAGATTTTTATATTTTTGAAATTTTTCCAAAATCCGTGGGTTAACCCTTTCTAAAATAATGAGTTTTTTTGTAAATGCTCTATTAATTGAAGTTTATACTCTTTACTTAAAAAAAAATTCAAACCACATTCGACATTTGAATTAATGTATTCAAAACTATCTTTCATGGTATATAGGAATCATTCTAACTTTTTAATATTTAGTTTGGTAAAATTTCATATACTGCCTAGATCAATGGAATTAGCATTATAAAATCTTTATTATTTAGAGTAACAGAGACAACAGAGGTGCTAAACTCTTTGACCATCATCTTACGTTAGTGCTCGATGAAACAGTACACTAAAACCAGATTTTCATATTTTTGAATTTTTCCAAAATCCGTGGGTTAACCCTTTCTAAAATATTGAGTTTTCGGTAATTCATCTATTTACTGAAGTTTATACTCTTCACTTTTGTTTTAAAAATGTCAAACCACATTTGACATTTGAATTAATTTATTCTAACCTATCTTTCATGGTATATAGGTATCATTCTAAATTTTTTAATATTTAGTTTGGTGAAATTTCATATACTTCCTAGAATAGTGGAATTAGCATTATAAAATCTTCATTATCTAGAGAAACGGAGAGAACAGAGGTTTTAAACTCTTTGACCATCATCTTATGTTAGTTCTCGTTGAAACTATACACTAAAACCAGATTTTTGTATTTTGAAATTTTTCCAAAATCCGTGGGTTAACCCCCTTCTAAAATAATGAGTTTTTTGTACATTCTCTATATACTGAAGTTTATACTCTTTACTTCTTAAAAAAAAATTCAAACCACATTCGACATTTGAATTAATGTATTCTAAGCTATCTATCATGGTATATAGCAATCATTCTAATTTTTTAATATTTAGTTTACTAAAACTTCACATACTAACTAGATTAGTGGAATTAGCATTATAAAATCTCCAATATCTAGAGAAACGGAGACAACAGAGGTTCTAAACTCTTTGACAATCATCTTACTTTAATGCTCGATGAAATAATAAACAAAAACATGATTTTCATATTTTTGAAATTTTTCCAAAATATGTGGGTTAACCACTTCTAAAATAAAGAGTTATCGGTAAATCCTCTATATACTGAAGTTTATACTCTTTACTTTTATAAAAATTTTAAACCACATTCGACATTTGAATTAATGTGTTCTTTACAATCTTCCATGGTATATAGGAATCATTCTAATTTTTTAGTATTTAGTTTGGTAAAATTTCATATATTGCCTAGATTATTGGAATTAGCATTATAAAATCTTCATTATCTAGAGAAACGGAGATAACAGAGGTTCTAAACTCTTTGACAATCATACTATGTTAATGCTCGTTGAAACTATACACTAAAACCAGATTTTCATATTTTAAAAAAAATTCCAAAATCGGTGGGTTCAACCCTTCTAAAATAATGAGTTTTCGGTAAATGCTCTATATACTGAAGCTTATACTCTTCACTTTTTAAAAAAAAATTCAAACCAATTCGACATTTGAATTAATGTGTTTTAAACTATATTTCATGGTATATAGGAATCATTCTAATTTTTAATATTTAGTTTACTAAAATTTCACATACTAACTAGATTACTGGACTTAGCATTATAAAATCTTCAATATCTAGAGAAACGGAGACAACAAAGGTGCTAAACTCTTTGACCATCATCTTATGTTAGTGCTCGATGAAACTATACACTAAAACCAGATTTTCATATTTTTGAAATTTTTCCAAAATCTGTGGGTTAACCTATTCTAAAATAACGAGTTTTCGGTAAATGCTCTATATACTGAAGTTTATACTTTTCACTTTTGTTTAAAATATTCAAACCAATTCGACATTTGAGTTAATGTATTCTAAACTATCTTTCATGTATTTAGTTAGTAAAATTTCACATACTAACTAGATTAGTGGAATTATCATTATAAAATCTTCAATATCTAGAGAAACGGAGACAACAGAGGTACTAAACTCTTTGACCATCATCTTAAGTTAGTGCTCGATGAAACTATACACTAAAACCAGATTTTCATATTTTTGGATTTTTCCAAAATCCGTGAGTTAACCCCTTCTAAAATAACGAGTTTTCGGTAAATCCTCTATATACTTAAGTTTAAACTCTTTACTTTTGTTTAAAATTTTCAAACCACATTCGACATTTGAATTAATGTGTTCTTTTACTATCTTTCATGGTATATAGGAATCATTCTAATTTTTTTAATATTTAGTTTCGTTAAATTTTATATAATGCCTAGATTATTGGAATTAGCATTATAAAATCTTCATTATTTAGAGAAACGGAGACAACAGAGGTGCTAAACTCTTTGACCATCATCTTATGTTACTGCTCGATGAAACTTTACACTAAAACCAGATTTTCATATTTTTGAAATTTTTCCAAAATCCGTGGGTTAACCCTTTCTAAAATAATGAGTTTTTTGTAAATGCTCTATTAACTGAAGTTTATACTCTTTACTTTAAAAAAAAAAATTCAAACCACATTCGACATTTGAATTAATGTATTCAAAACTATCTTTCATGGTATATAGGAATCATTCTAACTTTTTAATATTTAGTTTGGTAAAATTTCATATACTGCCTAGATCAATGGAATTAGCATTATAAAATCTTTATTATTTAGAGTAACAGAGACAACAGAGGTGCTAAACTCTTTGACCATCATCTTACGTTAGTGCTCGATGAAACAGTACACTAAAACCAGATTTTCATATTTTTGAAATTTTTCCAAAATCCGTGGGTTAACCCTTTCTAAAATATTGAGTTTTCGGTAATTCCTCTATTTACTGAAGTTTATACTCTTCAATTTTGTTTTAAAAATGTCAAACCACATTTGACATTTGAATTAATTTATTCTAACCTATCTTTCATGGTATATAGGTATCATTCTAAATTTTTTAATATTTAGTTTGGTAAAATTTCATATACTTCCTAGAATAGTGGAATTAGCATTATAAAATCTTCATTATCTAGAGAAACGGAGAGAACAGAGGTTTTAAACTCTTTGACCATCATCTTATGTTAGTTCTCGTTGAAACTATACACTAAAACCAGATTTTTATATTTTGAAATTTTTCCAAAATCCGTGGGTTAACCCCTTCTAAAATAATGAGTTTTTTGTAAATTCTCTATATACTGAAGTTTATACTCTTTACTTCTTAAAAAAAAAATCAAACCACATTCGACATTTGAATTAATGTATTCTAAGCTATCTATCATGGTATATAGCAATCATTCTAATTTTTTAATATTTAGTTTACTAAAACTTCACATACTAACTAGATTAGTGGAATTAGCATTATAAAATCTCCAATATCTAGAGAAACGGAGACAACAGATGTTCTAAACTCTTTGACAATCATCTTACTTTAATGCTCGATGAAATAATAAACAAAAACCTGATTTTCATATTTTTGAAATTTTTCCAAAATATGTGGGTTAACCACTTCTAAAATAAAGAGTTATCGGTAAATCCTCTATATACTGAAGTTTATACTCTTTACTTTTATAAAATTTTCAAACCACATTCGACATTTGAATTAATGTGTTCTTTACTATCTTCCATGGTATATAGGAATCATTCTAATTTTTTAGTATTTAGTTTGGTAAAATTTCATATATTGCCTAGATTATTGGAATTAGCATTATAAAATCTTCATTATCTAGAGAAACGGAGATAACAGAGGTTCTAAACTCTTTGACAATCATACTATGTTAATGTTCGTTGAAACTATACACTAAAACCAGATTTTCATATTTTAAAAAAATTTCCAAAATCGGTGGGTTCAACCCTTCTAAAATAATGAGTTTTCGGTAAATGCTCTATATACTGAAGCTTATACTCTTCACTTTTTAAAAACAAATTCAAACCAATTCGACATTTGAATTAATGTGTTTTAAAATATGCTTCATGGTATATAGGAATCATTCTAATTTTTAATATTTAGTTTACTAAAATTTCACATACTAACTAGATTACTGGAATTAGCATTATAAAATCTTCAATATCTAGAGAAACGGAGACAACGAAGGTGCTAAACTCTTTGACCATCATCTTATGTTAGTGCTCGATGAAACTATACACTAAAACCAGATTTTCATATTTTTGAAATTTTTCCAAAATCTGTGGGTTAACCTATTCTAAAATAACGAGTTTTCGGTAAATGCTCTATATACTGAAGTTTATACTCTTCACTTTTGTTTAAAAAATTTAAACCAATTCGACATTTGAGTTAATGTATTCTAAACTATCTTTCATGTATTTAGTTAGTAAAATTTCACATACTAACTAGATTAGTGGAATTAGCATTATAAAATCTTCAATATCTAGAGAAACGGAGACAACAGAGGTACTAAACTCTTTGACCATCATCTTAAGTTAGTGCTCGATGAAACTATACACTAAAACCATATTTTCATATTTTTGGATTTTTCCAAAATCCGTGAGTTAACCCCTTCTAAAATAACGAGTTTTCGGTAAATCCTCTATATACTTAAGTTTAAACTCTTTACTTTTGTTTAAAATTTTCAAACCACATTCGACATTTGAATTAGTGTGTTCTTTTACTATCTTTCATGGTATATAGGAATCATTCTAATTTTTTTAATATTTAGTTTCGTTAAATTTTATATAATGCCTAGATTATTGGAATTAGCATTATAAAATCTTCATTATTTAGAGAAACGGAGACAATAGAGGTGCTAAACTCTTTGACCATCATCTTATGTTACTGCTCGATGAAACTTTACACTAAAACCAGATTTTCATATTTTTGAAATTTTTCCAAAATCCGTGGGTTAACCCTTTCTAAAATAATGAGTTTTTTGTAAATGCTCTATTAACTGAAGTTTATACTCTTTACTTTAAAAAAAAAATTCAAACCACATTCGACATTTGAATTAATGTATTCAAAACTATCTTTCATGGTATATAGGAATCATTCTAACTTTTTAATATTTAGTTTGGTAAAATTTCATATACTGCCTAGATCAATGGAATTAGCATTATAAAATCTTTATTATTTAGAGTAAAAGAGACAACAGAGGTGCTAAACTCTTTGACCATCATCTTACGTTAGTGCTCGATGAAACAGTACACTAAAACCAGATTTTCATATTTTTGAAATTTTTCCAAAATCCGTGGGTTAACCCTTTCTAAAATATTGAGTTTTCGGTAATTCCTCTATTTACTGAAGTTTATACTCTTCACTTTTGTTTTAAAAATGTCAAACCACATTTGACATTTGAATTAATTTATTCTAACCTATCTTTCATGGTATATAGGTATCATTCTAAATTTTTTAATATTTAGTTTGGTAAAAATTCATATACTTCCTAGAATAGTGGAATTAGCATTATAAAATCTTCATTATCTAGAGAAACGGAGAGAACAGAGGTTTTAAACTCTTTGACCATCATCTTATGTTAGTTCTCGTTGAAACTATACACTAAAACCAGATTTTTATATTTTGAAATTTTTCCAAAATCCATGGGTTAACCCCTTCTAAAATAATGAGTTTTTTGTAAATTCTCTATATACTGAAGTTTATACTCTTTACTTCTTAAAAAAAATTCAAACCACATTCGACATTTGAATTAATGTATTCTAAGCTATCTATCATGGTATATAGCAATCATTCTAATTTTTTAATATTTAGTTTACTAAAACTTCACATACTAACTAGATTAGTGGAATTAGCATTATAAAATCTCCAATATCTAGAGAAACGGAGACAACAGATGTTCTAAACTCTTTGACAATCATCTTACTTTAATGCTCGATGAAATAATAAACAAAAACCTGATTTTCATATTTTTGAAAATTTTCCAAAATATGTGGGTTAACCACTCCTAAAATAAAGAGTTATCGGTAAATCCTCTATATACTGAAGTTTATACTCTTTACTTTTATAAAATTTTCAAACCACATTCGACATTTGAATTAATGTGTTCTTTACTATCTTCCATGGTATATAGGAATCATTCTAATTTTTTAGTATTTAGTTTGGTAAAATTTCATATATTGCCTAGATTATTGGAATTAACATTATAAAATCTTCATTATCTAGAGAAACGGAGATAACAGAGGTTCTAAACTCTTTGACAATCATACTATGTTAATGCTCGTTGAAACTATACACTAAAACCAGATTTTCATATTTTAAAAAAATTTCCAAAATCGGTGGGTTCAACCCTTCTAAAATAATGAGTTTTCGGTAAATGCTATATATACTGAAGCTTATACTCTTCACTTTTTAAAAAAAAATTCAAACCAATTCGACATTTGAATTAATGTGTTTTAAACTATATTTCATGGTATATAGGAATCATTCTAATTTTTAATATTTAGTTTACTAAAATTTCACATACTAACTAGATTACTGGAATTAGCATTATAAAATCTTCAATATCTAGAGAAACGGAGACAACAAAGGTGCTAAACTCTTTGACCATCATCTTATGTTAGTGCTCGATGAAACTATACACTAAAACCAGATTTTCATATTTTTGAAATTTTTCCAAAATCTGTGGGTTAACCTATTCTACAATAACGAGTTTTCGGTAAATGCTCTATATACTGAAGTTTATACTCTTCACTTTTGTTTAAAAAATTCAAACCAATTCGACATTTGAGTTAATGTATTCTAAACTATCTTTCATGTATTTAGTTAGTAAAATTTCACATACTAATTAAATTAGTGGAATTAGCATTATAAAATCTTCAATATCTAGAGAAACGGAGACAACAGAGGTACTAAACTCTTTGACCATCATCTTAAGTTAGTGTTCGATGAAACTATACACTAAAACCAGATTTTCATATTTTTGGATTTTTCCAAAATCTGTGAGTTAACCCCTTCTAAAATAACGAGTTTTCGGTAAATCCTCTATATACTTAAGTTTAAACTCTTTACTTTTGTTTAAAATTTTCAAACCACATTCGACATTTGAATTAATGTGTTCTTTTACTATCTTTCATGGTATATAGGAATCATTCTAATTTTTTTAATATTTAGTTTCATTAAATTTTATATAATGCCTAGATTATTGCAATTAGCATTATAAAATCTTCATTATTTAGAGAAACGGAGACAACAGAGGTGCTAAACTCTTTGTCCATCATCTTATGTTACTGCTCGATGAAACTTTACACTAAAACCAGATTTTCATATTTTTGAAATTTTTCCAAAATCCGTGGGTTAACCCCTTCTAAAATAACGAGTTTTCGGTAAATGCTCTATATACTGAAGTTTATACTCTTCACTTTTGTTTAAAAATTTCAAACCACATTCGAAATTTGAATTAGTGTATTCTAAACTATCTTTCATGGTATATAGAAATCATTCTAATTTTTTAATATTTAGTTTGGTAAAATTTCATATACTGCCTAGGTTAGTGGAATTGGCATTATAAATTTTTCATTAATAGAGAAACGGAGACAACAGATGTTCTAAACTCTTTGACAATCATCTTATGTTAGTGTTTGTTTAAACTATATACTAAAACCAGATTTTCATATTTTTGAAATTTTTCCAAAATCCGTGGGTTAACCCTTTCTAAAATAATGAGTTTTCGGTAAATGCTCTATATACTGAAGTTTATACTCTTCACTTTTGATCAAAAAAATACTCTTCACTTTTGTTTAAAAAATTCAAACCACATTCTGCATTTGAATTAATGTGTTCTTTACTATCTTTCATGGTATATAGGAATCATTCTAGTTTTTTTAGTATTTAGTTTGGTAAAATTTCACATACTGCCTAGATTATTGGAATTAGCATTAGAAAATCTTCATGATCTAGAAAAACGGAAACAACAGAGGTTCTAAACTCTTTGACAATCATCTTATGTTAGTGCTCGTTGAAACTATACACTAAAACCAGATTTTCATATTTTTGAAAATTTTCCAAAATCTGTGGGTTAACCCCTTCTAAAATAATGAGTTTCGGTAAATCCTCTATATACTGAAGTTTATACTCTTCACTTTTGTTTTTAAAATGTCAAACCACATTCGACATTTGAATTAATTTATTCTAAACTATCTTTCATGGTACATATGTATCATTCTAATTTTTTTAATATTTATTTTGGTAAAATTTCATATACTGCTTAGAATAGTATAATTGGCATTATAAAATCTTCATTATCTAGAGAAACGGAGACAACAGAGGTTCTAAACTCTTTGACCATCATCTTACGTTAATGCTTTATGAAAAAATACACTAAAACCAGATTTAAATATTTTTGAAATTTTTCCAAAATCCGTGGGTTAACCCCCCCTTCTAAAATAACGAGTTTTCGGTAAATCCTCAATATACTGAAGTTTAAACTCTTCACTTTTGTTTAAAAATGTCAAACCACATTTGACATTTGAATTAATGTTTTCTTTTACTATCTTTCATGGTATATAGGAATCATTCTAATTTTTTTAATATTTAGTTTTGTAAAATTTCATATACTGCATAGATTATTGGAATTAGCATTATAAAATCTTTATTATCTAGAGAAACGGAGACAACAGATATTCTAAACTCTTTGACAATCATTTTATGTTAGTGCTCGTTGAAACTATACACTAAAACCAGATTTTCATATTTTTGAAATTTTTCCAAAATCTGTGGGTTAAATTTTCTATATACCGAAGTTTATACTCTTTAAAATTGTTGAATTTTCTTAACCACATTCTAAATTTGTATGAATCTAGTAAAACGCTCTTTCATGGTACATGTACAGGGTTCCAAAATTTTAAACAATGTTTTAATAAAAATTTATATATTGCTTAAATTATTGAACTAACCACTATGAAATCTCTATTCTTTAGAGAAAAGATAACAACAAAGGTTTCAGACCTCTTTGACCATGATCCTCTGTCATTTTACAATGCATATATGTATTAAAACAATATTGCTTTATACTTTTTATTTTTTCTCAAAATATACGGATTAACCCTTACGAAAACATTGATTTTTCTTTTTGTTAAATGCTCTATGTATCGAAGCTTATACTCCTTAGTGTTTTTAAAAGTTTCTAACGACTTAATACATTTTATTCATGTATGATAAATGTAGATTTGTGTACTCTAAATTGCTTATCTTATTAGAAAGCCAATGGCTGTGTTTATATACAACGTCGTCACACAATCTCGACATGAGATTTGACCTTATCTAACTATAAGATATGTACTTATCATAACAACCGTACTTATCTTCACAAATATATAATGAATATCCCCAATACTCCCCCTCAAGTTGGAGCGTGTGGATTTATCACACCCAACTTGGACATGATAGACTGAAACGGTACTCGTCCTAATGCCTTTGTCAAAACGTCTGCTATCTGGGAATCAGAACTGATATGTTGAGTGACAATGAGGCCTGCAATGACTGCATCCCGAACTGAATGGCAGTCCCTCTCCAAGTGTTTGGTACGTTCATGAAACACAGGATTTGCAGCTATATGAATAGCGGCCTTACTGTCACAGAAGAAACGTGTAGGCTGAAGTTGTTCTGCACCAAGTTCCTTTAGTAACCGACGAATCCATTTTGTTTCCTTTAATGCAACAGCCATCGAACGATACTCCGCTTCTGCAGAAGACATGGCGACCGTATCTTGCTTCTTTGTCTTCCAAGAAATCGGTGAGCCACCAAGCATAACCACACATGCACTTAAGGAGCGTCGAGACAGAGGACAGCTACTCCAGTCGGCGTCACAGTAAATGGTAAGAGTGAGATCATCGGTTGACCTGAGAAGAACTCCCTGACCTGGCGAGCTTTTCAAATAGCGCACAACACGAAGTGCTGCAGACCAATGTTCTTCAGTGGGTTCTTGCATAAACTGTGATAGTAAGTGAACTGAGTAACACAACTCCGGACGAGTGTTCAAGAGATAGATCAAGCGCCCCAACAGACGACGATATTTCTTTGGATCACTGAGAAGAGGAGCCTTGGACTTCGCTAGATGATGATTCTGCTCGATAGGAGTTAAGGCAGGTTTGGAGCCGAGATTACCAGTGTCTGCAATGATGTCCAGCGCGTACTTGCGTTGAGACAGAAAGATACCTTCAGGACCTCTACTGACTTCGATCCCAAGAAAATATTTCAACTTCCCCAAATCTTTCATTGCAAAACATTTACTGAGATACTCTTTGAAGCGTCGAACCATGTGAGTATTATTGCCACAAATGAGTAAGTCGTCCACATAAACCAACACTCGAAGCTCAACACCATTCCGTTCATAAGAGAAGAGAGAGTAGTCTTCATAAGACTGCTCAAAGCCAAAACGAATCAAGGCATCAGAGAGCTTCTTGAACCAACACCGGGGAGCTTGCTTTAAGCCATATAGGGACTTACGGAGTCGACAGACCTTGTTAGGGTGAGAATGATGGAAACCAGGAGGCAACTTCATGTACACTTCCTCTTCAAGATCACCATGAAGGAAGGCATTTTGAACATCCATTTGATATACTTCCCACTTCTTAGCCGCAACTAGTCGTAACAAAGCTCGAACTGTTGTCATTTTGACCACAGGGGCAAAGGTTTCTTTATAATCTTCTCCCTCAATCTGACTTTTACCATTTACGACCAGGCGAGCTTTATATCTCTCAATGGTTCCATCAGCATTGTATTTTATCTTGAAAATCCAAAGACATCCAATTGCCTCTTTTCCAGGCGGTAAGTCAGTGATATCCCAAGTGCCACTGTCTTCAAGAGCTCCCATTTCTGTGCCGAATGCATTTCTCCACACCTCAAGTTTCATAGCGTCTTTGAAGTTTGTTGGTTCAGCATTGTTAACAAGGGCTGTCAAAAAAGCTCGATGTGTGGGAGAAAACTGCTCGTCAGTAATGAAATCAGACAAAGGATATAGTGTTGTTTTACCTGAGACCGATGAAGAAGACTCTAATGTGGGAGACGATGAGACGAAATAGTGTGTATTACTTTTGGAATCAGCAGTAGCATTGTAGAGTAAGTAGTCCTGGAGTTTAATAGACTGTGTTTTCTCTCGTTGGCCTCTACCAAGTGTAGCAGGAACCGCTGGTTCCTCAGCAGACGCAGAGTCAGACGTGGATGAATGAAGCTCTGTAGATGGAGCAGAGATGACTGAAACATCAGTCGTGGTGGACACCGGAATGGGCTCTGCTTGCGAAACCTCAACCGGAGGACTGGGCGCGACTACAGGTGGCTCCTGAGGTGTGACAGGAACAACAGGAGCATCATTGCTCCCCCTTTCGTCTAGAACCGTTGAAATCGACGTCTCAGGAGCACTTGTAGATACAACATCGCTCCCCCTTTCGTCTAAAGGTGAAAGCAGAGAAGAATCGTGACCACTAGTTGCAGGTGATGGTGTGACTTGTGAGACAGGTTGCAGGTCTGCATAAGGAAAAAGATCTTCACGGAAGATAACATCTCGAGAGACAAAAGACTTTTTGCTGTCCATATCATACACTTTCCAGCCTTTCTTGACGAAGGGGTAACCAATGAACACACACAAACGACTGCGAGGACCAAATTTATCCTTGTCTCTAGATGCTCTGTGTACATAGCAAGCTGACCCGAACACCCGCAGAGATTTGTAATTTGGTTTAACGCCATGAAGAAGCTCATACGGTGAGCGACCTTTGAGCACGGAGGATGGAGTACGATTGATCAAGTACGCCGCAGTAAGGACTGCTTCGCCCCAAAACTTCACCGGAAGACTTGCTTGAAACAAGAGTGCGCGAGAGACATTCAAAATGTGTCTGTGTTTTCTCTCCACTCGACCATTTTGTTGAGGAGTGTTGACGCATGAAGTCTGATGAACAATGCCGAGATCTTTAAAGTAAGATGACAAGACCATAAATTCTGTTCCGTTGTCGCTACGGATCATTCGGACAGGTTTGTTGAATTGTTTCTCAGTGTACGCTAAGAATCTTTTCAGGACGGTTTGAACTTCTGATTTTGCTAAAAGTAGGAACGTCCATACAGCTCTGGAGTAGTCATCTACTATGGTCAAAAAATAGACTGCTCCACAAGAGGAGGGAACTCTGTAAGGACCCCATACGTCGACATGAATAAGAGAAAAACACTCTGTTGTTTTATTCATACTTTCATAAAAAACTTCACGCGTTTGCTTAGCTCTAAAACAAGTGTCACACGGACTGGAGCTAGCAGGTTTTGAAACAAAAGATAAATCGGAAAACACAGAAAACGACGGATGACCCAAACGCTGATGCCGGAGGACATGATCAGAACCACCAACTGCCCGATGACTCTTTGCTGTCGCCAAATCCGTAAAGTAATACACACCATCCCGTTCTTCACCGGCTCCAATCAGAGTCCTCGAGAAACGGTCCTGCAAAACACAAATCGCATCAGTGAAGGTTGCAAAGCAATTTGATTGTTTTAAAAGCTTTGCGACTGATATCAGTGTGCAGTTCAAGTCGGGAACATAAAGTACTCTCTGCAGTTCGATCTTATCAGACAACCGGAGGGTCCCTATCTTGACTGCAAATGTTCGATTGCCATCAGCAAACGAAATAGAACATGGTGAAATCATCTCAATATGAGTCAGCAAATCATGATTCCCCGTCATGTGGTGTGAAGCACCTGTATCTAGAATAACATCACCCAACTTGTTCTTACCAGCAAGCTTATCTTGATTACCAGATTTCTCTTGTATCATCTGATTGAGAACCTTCCACTGATCGGGAGTGAGCTCTGGAAAGGATGTGTTGGAGCTTGTAGCGTGAGCCACGCTCGCCTGACCACGACCTCGAGTGTTCGTTCCACGACCTCTACCTCTGGAACCAGAACTCTGTCCACGACCTCCGTTACGTTCATTGTACCACTCGGGAAAGCCAACAATTTGCCAACAATCACGCTTCTCATGGCCTGTACGACCGCAGTGAGAGCAGAGTGATCGCGATCGCAGAATGGAGTTGTCTCCTTTGCTTGATGTCGCGTCGTTGTCCCGTCGAGAAGAAGGAGACGAGCTCTGTCGAGCCACAAAACCGACAGCTTCTCCATGCTGATCTTTACTTCTCGCAGACGCCAACCTCTGTTCTTCTCTCACCATCTTGCTGTAAATTTCACCAAGAGAAGGTAATGGATCAAGACCAATCACGTTGGTTGAGATGTTTCCAAACCGTGAGTCATCCAAACCCATCACAAATTGATGAATTTTCTCATGTTCTCTCTCTTTCGCCATAGCTGCAGCAGCTCCACACGTACAAGCATGAACAGGTTGATAAACCTGCAACTCTTCCCACAACGTCGAGAGTTTGCCAAAGTAATCCAGAATAGACTGACCATCCTGACGACATGAAGCTAGCTGAGCTTTAATCTGGTGCACATGCACTGTATTCCCAACGGAGAACCTCTGTTTCAGATCCTCCCACAACTGATACGCGTCTGTGATGTATGTCACGGTTGAGCGCACCTTCGGTTCGATGGAAGCTCGGATCCATCCCACTATCATGGAGTTAACCGTCAGCCAGTTGTCCAGATCGGGACTGTTTTCATCCGGCTTCTTCAGAGTTCCTTTAATGAAACCCAACTTGCGTTTGGCTTGCAGAGCATTCACCATCTCTGACGACCATTCGTTGTAGTTTTCGCCATTCAACTGAACGGACGAGATCTTGGTTCCGGGATTGTCGGAAGCATATAAAACATAAGGTGAGCTTGACACAGCTTCATCCTTCTTCGTTACGACTGTAAGATCAGCCATGACTCTCTACGAAAAGAACAAAAGATCAGAGTTTGAAGATCTTCTGCTCTGATACCATGTAGATTTGTGTACTCTAAATTGCTTATCTTATTAGAAAGCCAATGGCTGTATTTATATACAACGTCGTCACACAATCTCGACATGAGATTTGACCTTATCTAACTATAAGATATGTACTTATCATAACAACCGTACTTATCTTCACAAATATATAATGTATATCCCCAATAATAAACTCTCTCTCATGATCCATGGGCATTGTTCTAGTTTTTTAAATATTAAATTAGTAAAATTTCATATACTGCCTAAATTAGTAGACTTACCACTATAAAATATGTATTCTTGAGAGAAACAGACACAACAAAGGTTTCAACCAACCCTCATTGACCATCATCATATGTCAGTACATGATAGAACTATGCATTTAAACAAGATTGTCGTATTTATGATTTTTTCTCAAAATCATCATCTTTAGTTTTTCGTTAAATTCTCTATATATTGAAATTTATACTCTTTAAAGTTGTTGAAACTTACAGAGAGAACATAAATAGATTAGCCCTCATCCCTTACACTAGGGTTGATGATTTCGTATGAAATCATCAACCTCTTATGAAATCATCATCTTTAGTTTTTCATTAAATTCTCTATATACTGAAGTTTATAATCGTTAAAGTCGTTGAATTTTTTTTAACTACATTCTAAATTTGAATTAGTCTAGTAAAACGCTCTTTCATGGTACATGTGCACAATTCTAATTCTTTAACCAATGTTTTAATACAACTTTATATACTCCTTATATAAATTAACTAACCAATATGAAATCTCTATTCTATAGAGAAAAGAATTTGAAAGTGCATTCAATTTCTGTTATTAAATATAATGGATGGTTTAATTTTATATTTCAATAATAGAAGTATATGAATATTTTGTTTACAAAAAATAATCAAGCTTATTTTTATATAGGTCATATTCATATATTATTCATTGATGTAATTGTTTTTGTGTCTTTTATTTTTTGCAATTTCAAAAGTACAATAGGTATTGTACCAATTTTTTTCATTAGCATAAATGACAAATGAATGATTGAACAATATGTTTCATGTGAATATTTTTATTTTCTGTGTGTTTATTAGTGATAGATTTACGTGTTAATTATATAATGTGATGTATGATAAATGAAGAATTGCAAATATAAGTTTTAACACTTTAAACAACATAAGAAACCTAAAAACATAGCTAATAAAGAGAAGATGCATGTTTAAAAGAACAAAAACAAACATAATGCATTACGATTATTGGTTTAATAATGCAAATGAAGCGGACATTTTATAAATTACACTTAATGGAGGTTATTCAGTCAAAGATGTAATCACATTTGTATTATAGATAGTTACGAAATTAATTAAATATAAAAAAGGTTTGTTTAAGTGAAAAAACGAAATATTCATTTATATTTTAAATAAATAGAATGTATATTTATATTGTAAATAAAAATTTTTGAAAAGATTATATTCGGATGTAGTTAAGAGAAAATGTAGGAATATCTATTTGATTTGTTTGCTTAGAATATTTCAAATATGTATACATACATTATTAAGTATATTTTTAGTAATAAGTGAATGATAACTGATTTCTAGTTAGGGTCTATTTTAAAAAAAATCACACATGAATCAAAGTTGTGACTTCTGTTTTAATATATACGATATTTTTATTTTTAAAAGTGAACTATCAAATATCAAACAAATAAAATTGATATATATAAATTACATATTAAGTATGATTTTAAACATAAATTTAAAGTCTATATTTAATTTAAAGATTAAAAAGTAAAACGTATTTGCAAAAATATACAAATACTAACTATTTAAAGTATAGTATATATTTTCTTATTAATAGTATATACCATTTAAATGTGACAATTTATTGGATCAGTATAATATTCTTAGCCTAAACTAACATTGCATTTAAATTATTTTTAGCCTAATATACAATTATTGTAAGCCAAATTAATAACCTAACTGATTCCAGTTTTGTAAGAGTTAATGGTTATATAAGAAGTGATATGTTATTAAGTCATATTATTAATAATAAATGAATGATAACTGGTTTTTATCGAGGGTCTACTTTTAAAAAAAATAACATTGTGATTCTCTTTTGAATATACAAGATAAGACAATTTGCATGTGGGCTCATATATTTAGAACGAAAGGGTTTAGCCCAATAGAAAACAGAAAAACGGTAAAATCGACGGAGGGTTTCTGAGTCTTTCAACTTTCTCGGTTGCAAGTTTCTTCGGATATCGTGGATGAGCAGCAGGGCTTGTTAAGGTGAGTCAAATAGACGATTTTAATTGGTAAAGCGGGAAACTGGGTTCATTCACTCTAGGGTTGTTCTCTCTCTCGAGAGAGAATTGATTTGTCTAAGATGATTCGGACTTTGGTATGAATAGATGACCGGTCGTGCAGTTGAACTTTTTCCATACTTAGCTTTCCACATGCTGTAGTGTCTCACAGGTAGATAGAGATTCTTAGTTAGTTCGTGTCTTTTACTCATTGTTAGACTGTATCATCATGGCTGGCTGCAGATGGGTAGATGGGATCAAATCTTCTCTCTACCTGTGCAAAACTCAACTTTGCCAGAGTTTTCTTCTGCGGATCTCGTCTGGTCCAAGGTTGAAGGTTACAGAGAGAACATAGATAGAGTAGCCCTCATCCCTTACACGAGGGTTGCTGATTTCGTGAGAGGTGAATCCTCCTATAAAGGTTGCCCTACCAGTTTCCGTGTTGAAGCTAGCCGACAGAAACCCAAAGACAAAACATATAAAGCCAAAGTTGATGGCATCTTGGAGTCTACCATGTAAGTTACCTCCTCACTTACACTGTATTGGAACAGAAAAAAAAAACAATAAATTTTGGTTATAAATTAGTGATTTTTACTCTTTTGTGTGAGTGAGTGAGTGAGTAGGTATTGGTGTTCCTTTGGACCAGATGACAAAAGGAAAGGCGGATCTGTACGGCCGTGTAGGAGCACATACGTTCGCAAAAAGAAAAATGCGGGTCGCCCCAGTTCCAAGAGAGGCTGCCAGTGTCACTTCTTTGTCAAACGCTTGATTGCTGAACCAACGCTGGCTTTGATTATTTACAACCATGACAAGCATGTGGATAAGAAAGGGTTGCCGTGCCGCGGTCCACAAGACAAAAAGGCTGCTGGAACAAGAGCCATGTTTGCTCCTTATATATCTCAACATCTTAGGTTACGTCTGCTGTCTTTGCTACATGTTGGTGTCTCTGTGGAGACTATAATGCAGAGGCATAACGAATCAGTTGAAAAACAAGGTGGTCCGAGTAATAGGGATGATTTGTTGACTCATAGATATGTTCGAAGGCTTGAGAGGAGTATCAGGCGTTCCACGTATGGCTGGATGACGATGATGATGCTAGTGTCACTGTCAGTATGTGGGTTGAAAGTCATCAGAGCCATGTGTTTTTCTACGATGGGTTTTCAGTGGGTATTCAGACTGAGTGGCAGTTGCAACAGATGATTCGGTTTGGGAACTGTAGACTTTTGGCTTCAGATTCTTTTTTTTTTCTTTTGAATTATACAGAGGTATCCTGGCCCCACCGAAGTGATCCAGGCTAGTCACGTGTTGCCACATGTCGGTCCTCTGTCCCTGGCGATGCCGAAATGTTAATTCCCCAGTGGCCAGGATTCGAATCCAGGTGGCGGAACTCACAGCTGTGAACCCTTTACCAACTGAGCTAGAAACCCCGGTTTTTGGCTTCAGATTCAAGGTTTGGGACAAACAAACTGAAGGTAAGGTTTCTTACAATTTGCATCAGTCTCTGAATGTATATATATCTTATCAGTAGTATATGTGCTGCGTTTTAAATTTCAGTATCCTATACATAGTCTTGTTGTGTTCGACTCCGAGAACAAGGCTATTCCAGTAGCTTGGATAATTGCACCGCGGGTTTCAAGTGGAGATGCGTATAGCTGGATGAGAGCTCTTTGTAACCGAGTCCATGCCAAGGATCCCTTGTGGAAGGTGGTTGGGTTCATAGTTGATGACCCTTTTACTGACATAATAACGATCAGGTTAGTTGCAGATACTTACTTAAGTATTTAATGAAGCTGCCATTTGGTAATTTCAATAGTGGAGCACTATTTATTGACTTGGATCCTTGGTTGGACTGGCTATGTGTATAATGATTGACCATATTGTCATCAACCCTCAATATTATATTATCTGATGCTATTGGTTGCGATGTTCCCAGGGATGTGTTTCAGTGTCCGGTCTTGTTTTCGTTTTGGCGTATTCGCCATGCATGGCATAAGAACATAATCAAGAGATGTCCAGACATCTGGGTCAGGCCGTCGATAAAATCTGTACAAGGCAAGGAACAGCCACGTTGTTTGAAGGTTTAACGGAGCATTTTGTTAATAGTCCAGAGTTTTTAGACTACTTCAGAGCGGTTTGGTCTCCCAGAATAGGTTACTTTCGAACCTCCCTCCCTCTTTTTTTTGTTCTCTTTTACTCTTTACCTGCAATGTTGTTAGACCACCCTAAGTATCAAATGTTTATATGTAAATTGTTTTCCTACATTGTTGCTCTGCCAACTCATAGAAGTATCAAATGTTTACATGTAATTGACTGTTTCTTCCCAATCTATTATAATAGGAGCTTGGACAAGTGCTTTACAGACTCTTCCCTTGGCAAGCCAGGAGATATGTGCAGCGATGGAGCTTTACCACTATCAGATGAAGTGCAGGCTCTTGAATGAGAGAGACTCTGAAGCTTATCAACGCTCTGATTGGTTGGTCGATAAGTTAGGAACAAAAGTACAATCCTACTTCTGGCTTGATGAGTATACTGGAAAAGATGATTTCGCCAGGTACTAGAAGAGGAATGGGTGAGCGGTTTGACTTGTTTCCGGAAAGCATTGAGTATACCAGATTCTCATGTTGTTGTTATCTCTGGTATGTCTGCAAAAGTAACAGATGGCAACGTAGTTCATGATGTTTGGAGTTCAAGTTCCCATTTTGGGGTTTGCTGTTGCAGCTGGGCAGAGAAGGGTTACATATGTCAGCACATGATCAAACTTGCACAAGTCTGTCGTGGAAACCGCACCGCTAGCCTTGTACAGTATTATCAGACCTTGATTGATCTGCTTCACTGCCCACCTCGTGACTCCTTGTTTCGTGATTATGCAGTTTCTTTAGCCGTCTCTGTGGAAAAGCAAATCAATGCTCTTGGCGATATGCAAAAGAGCAATGCTAGCGATAGTGAAGGAGGTACTGTGCAGAAAGAAGTTGCTGACATAGAAAGATCTAATGGTGAATCTCTTGGAGAAGTAGCTACTGATTTGGATGGAGAGTTGAGTAAAATGCCAATGAAAAGGGGGGATAGACGTAGAGCCCGCTCAGAAAATGCAGATGACGCTCTTCTGTGTTCCGAAATGGAAATGGATACTTCGCTATGTTCAACCAAAGCTGGTGCAAAATATGTTACCTCTACCGGTGCAGAATGAGACAGCCATCGCCACAGAGAATCATGAAAGACGTGCAAAAAGGTTGAAACGTTGCAGCACCCGAGCAAGTGAGTGTGTCGATGAGCGGAGATTGTAGCTAGAGTTTCTAGAAATTAACTGACCATTCTATTGTTACATAAACTGTGAAGCAACATCTGCTGAGACTTAGGAAACCTGATTAGCTATGATGATTTAGATATTTATGGGTCATCCCGATTGGGATTAAAAGACGGCCAAACGAACAACCTTTAAAACAGATTATTTTTACTTCGTCTGGTAGAAAAAAAAGAAACTTTTTCTTTCTGCGACTGTCCGTTACACTTCTATGATTAACAAACAGCCCATATTTTACAAGTATTGCGTAACATACACTACAATTACGAAGCCGATGGATCAGTTGCGCTAGGCTTTCTGTCGGCTGGGTGGTGGCCTCTTACCCCAAACATGTGATGGAAAAGTATGGGGCCTATTTTTTATGTAAAATTTTTAGGTCTATTTTTTTCATTGTCATTACTTGTTAATTATATTAATTTGTTATGTGCAGATCGATAAGTAAAGAAAAAGGTGGGAATCACTGATTACAAAGATAATTAAATTTTTATATATTTTTTATGTTATTAATATGAGTAGTTTAAAAAGAAAAAAAAATCTGACGATAACAAAAAAAAAGAAAGAAAAATAGCTGATTTAGAATAGTTAGCTTCTCGTTGACAAAAAAAAAAAAAAAATAGTTAGCTTTTCTTTGCAAACATTCTTTCACGCCTTTTTCACTGTTTCACTGGATACCAATGTCTCAAATTTTGATTTTACTTTTAACTTTGTTCTTGATTTCTTGTCATCAACATCACATATGAGAAATCACAATAGTTTTGTTTAATTGTGTTTCTACGTTTTCAAGTTTTATAATTGATAACTTTTATTATTTTTGAGGATATTGTAATTTTTATTATAGGTGTGAGTTTTTATTGATAGATTTTTTATATAATATCTAAAAGTTTCGGTTTTGTATTTCTTATTAGACCATGAATATTTCAAGACAGGCACTGCCTCTTACACAGTTTTACATTCAAAACATATTTACTAACCCTGCCCTTTAACGTGGCTTTAATCAACTAACTTATATGCATGCAGGTAATATCTAGTGTGATGTGTCTTCTTACTTGTTCTAGTAATTAGCTCATGCAGATAAGTGAGATGATGGCTCTTTCTTCCTTTTTAGCAGTTAGATTTTGAACCAGTTATCACCGAAAGGCCTGGCGAACTGATTGCCTACTACAAAATTGCACCTAAGGAACTAGTTTCTACTTTCTCTGCGTCCCCCCGGCTCCAGGTCTGAAATGCTTTTTTTCAGGTCACTACAAGTTATTATACTTGAAGGTACGTGAGCCTATTTAAGCTTTCACCCTCGCTGTACTATGCTGTGGAGGAGGTCTAGAGAGAATGCAGAGAAAAAAAACTAGAGAGAGAGAGAGAGTTGGTACTTCGAAAAAAACTTTCAGCTCCATTGCTTAAAGTTTTTTCTTTCTAAAATCAGCGCAACCTAAAATGAGATGAATAAAGAAAGATGAAGTGGAAACCGACATGTGGGGATTAGATGCTTCTTTTTATGAACAAGACTCTTCTTCTATTTCTTTCATCCTGTCTTTTTGAAGAATTGTGACTGATGTTGATGGTGAAGATGATTTATCGTCATGATTCCTCCAGCCACCCCCGCTTGCGCTAGGTTCCACATTTACTATTGTTTGTTAACTTTTATATATTTGCGAAAGATCCATTAATTAATTGAGATTTTTTGTTTCTAATACGCGTATAGCCGAATATACAAGTATTTTTGTCAACTTACCAATTTATTTTATTTCATAACCTTCGTTTTTTCTTAAAACATACACGTTTTTTTTGCGTGCTTGATACAAGTTTTTTTTTACAAGTTAAATGAAAATAATAAAAAGGGTTAATAAGATATACAGTGCCATTATATAAGTTTTTTTTTAAAAAGGCCATTATATAAGTTGCTCTATTTTTAACGGTGTTCTACTCGTTTAATGAATACATCATACATGTATATAGTTTGCATCCAACATGCAAAAGAACAAAGAGGTATACTCAGGGCCGTCTTTTAGCACGTGCAAGTGGAGCGGTCGAACAGGGTCCAAAATATTAGAAGGTCTATAATTTATTTCTGTTATAATATAATAGTTATAAATTTAAAATCATATTTTATACAAAAATCAGAATAAATATATTTGAATTTAGGTTCAGTATTTATAACCAGTAAATGTAAATTACAATTTTTTATTTTGTTTATATAACTAACTAAAAATGCAATAAATTAGGACGTAATTAATATTTATATCAATTATATATTTTGGAAAGTAAGAAATAGTTGTAATGTGTGTTTAAATATTCAATGGTAGTATATAAAATTAATATTTTAATTGATTATGTTTTGGAGATAATTATTAATTAGTGATTATAAATATGGATAACAAAATATATTTTTTCACCAATTAGAAATAGCAAACACGAAGAAAAGAAAAGTAGCTTACAACTTCTGTTAACAAAAAAAAAGTGATTTGTCCAATCAAGAGTATTTAGCTAGCTATCCAGATTTTGTTACTCTGCTATATTTATAGATTATGATTTTTGATTATGCAAATAATAAACGTAAAATAATAACCGAAAAAGTTAGAAGAATGATCAAATTTGATGATTTGATCGATGATTTTGCATTGAAAAATGTCAAATAATCATGTTTAGTGATTTGATCAATGATTTTGCATTAAAAACTAAAAAATGGTGTTATTTAGATATAAAATAATTAAATTGATAGATTTATTTTATATTATACTGATATTTTGTAAAAAAATCAAAGTTATTTCTGATTATTAAAAAGGGTCTTATTTTCTTATTTTGAACAGGGTCTGTCTAAAGTTTGAGACGGCCCTGGGTATACTGGTATACATGTGTACAAACGGAACAATGGATTATAAATGGATCGTATATTGTCACGTTATATTTTCGTTTAGCCTTGAATTGATCAGATCACAAAAAAAATATAGTGATGAAGTCATTATTACCGTACGTATAAGTTAATCTGTCAAAGCAACTTTCACCAGACTCTCTTTCTCTCTAGGTGATCACATCTGAAAGCACACATAAAATTATCGTTTTTCTTTAGTGTTCAATCTTATACTTTATGAAAATAAAGCATTATGTGAAAAGTATCTTCAACTAATACATTTTAGAAAACACTATTCCAGATTTATCACAGAAATTTAAAACTTCTAAGAACAGCACAATCAAAAATATTACAATAATATTTAGTTATTCTAAATAAATTACACAGTAACTTATCTCCTTTACGTGCAGAATGTGAAGCGCTGATTTGGGCAATAAAGTGCATGAAGACCCTACAGTTCTCAGATGTGGTTTTTACTACGGATTGTTTTCAATTGGTGACGATGGTGTCTTCACCCGAAGAATGGCCAACATTTACTACGCACATAGAGGAATTTCGCCGCAGTAAGACTTTATTTCTTAATTTCAAGATCAGACATATTCCAAGGGCCCAAAATACAATGGCGGACAAGCTTGCTCATGGGGCAAGGAGTTCACCTTCAGCTATGTTATATGTTGATTTGATACCTCCGATTTGGCTTTCCGAATCGGTGGAATCACGTTAGAATAGTTCATTGTTGTCAAAAAAAAAAAATATTACACAGTAACTAAAGCATCACGGTTGGATTCACTAATTAAAAATAGTGTTTATATTCTTTATTGGAAAGATAGCCATTCTGATATTAATTTTCTTACAGTTATTGGAAAATAGCTTAGTGGTAGTAGGTGGTTAAAAAACTAAAACCTAAAAGTGTGTTAGTTAATTTATAATATTGTCGTTGTCGCATTTTACTTAAATTATTTATGGAAGAGATTAATGTTGTAAAATGTGTAGAATTATAAACCTTTCTCTATTTTCCTTTCTATCAATTTGTTCATTTTCGTGTATACAATGTTGGTCTATAAATGATAAGCATCGACAATAAATAAAATAGATGAAAAAACAAAAATATCATCTTATTCATTCTTTATCAAAATTGTAGCGAAGTATTTTTCTTTGAATTATTTTTAATTTAAAATTTTGCAACTTATTTCACATCATTTCATTTTATATATAGTGACAATTCAGTTGCAACTTCAGAGAAAAAAGTTTGGTTATTGCTTTCTGTTTCCACTGTTCTTCATGCATACATGTAAATTAGAATTTACCAACAATAAAATATGTAAACAAGATATATATAGATGTAAAAAATTATATCTTGCATGTGAAGATGCCAATTTTTTTATTTTATTGTTTGGATCTAGGCGGAGGCTCTAGGCAAAAGAGATTTGAGTTTGGCCATGAGTTAGTAACTGAAGACCTGGGAAAGAAGGAAAGAAGAGAGATGAGTCAAAGATTGTGCGGGAGTAATGATGTAAAAAGAGGCAAACGACGTCTTTAATCCATATGTAAAAGTGACTAAAGAAGCCTCCCAACGCTAAAGCCAAAGGCGATTTGGATGCCTGCGCTTTTGTGTTTCATTTTTTGGTTATAAATTTCAATTTCTTAAGACCATAACAAGCATAAGTTTTTTCTTTTAACTGTCAAACCGAAAAAGCAAAAGTAGAGTGTTTAGGTGTCGCCAGGTAGATCTGGTTTGAGAAAAGAAGGGTCTCTCTTAGTTGTTGAATCATCAAAAGCCTTCTTTTTTTGGGTTAAAACAATTATTAGAAAAACGGGCCTTTAGTAGGGGCATAGGTAGCTCTATGAACCACGTTAAGGTCTCACCAGGATTACCACAGTAGATAGAGATGATTGTGCGGTGAGCTCGTAATTACTAATTTGTATGTAGCGTAATACATGAACATACGTTCGATCGAGATCGGATATATGGGGCCATCTTCCTAACCTTTTCCGTCTCTCCTACTTGGGTTTCACACTTACAGAATCTTTAAAAGCTAGACTTGCAATGTTTGTTTTTTTTCTCATAATTATTAGTAAATTGTAATTTATAACTGAATGTAATTGCGATGACATATACTGACCAAAAAGCAAATCCAAAGTAAGACAAAATATTGATTTCATAAGATGCCAATCCACTGCTAAACTTTTACACATTCCCATATCATTTTCTCCTATTTATTTATATATACTGCAGCCTCCTTCGTATGTTGTACGTACGTAATAATCAGTAGCTGTAGCTATACTCCCCCATCTATCTATCTCCCTCTCTCTCTCTCATATCTACTTTGAATGGCGCCGATGAGTTTGCCTCCAGGTTTCAGGTTTCATCCAACAGACAGAAGAGCTAGTGGCATACTATCTGGACAGGAAGGTCAACGGCCGAACCATTGAGCTTGAGATCATCCCCGAAGTTGATCTCTATAAATGCGAGCCATGGGATTTGCCTGGTAGGTATACATTTTTTTTTTTTGCTAAACTGTGAATATCATAAAAAATGAAGGTTTAGGTTACAAAAGCCTACAAGTGATACCTTGGCAAAAAGAAATAAAAAACAAGGTGGTCACATGAGAAATTGATTAGAAAAAGCGAGCTATCTAATCCAAAGTTGCATAAGAGGTTTGAACTTCCTCCTGTGTCTTCTCGCACTGATGGTGTTGCGGATATCCCTGTCAACGGTGTTGAAGGTCGTGTTTGCCGGGGAGAAACCTGAGAGATGGACTGCTGAATTCCGCTGCCGCCAGACGTTGTAGATCAGTGACTGTGTCGCTGTCTCTGTCTCTCTCTCTCTCTTTCTGTCTCAATAAGATCATTGACCACACCTAGCTAATGCTATGCTATATATATTAGATATTCATTGCACTTACATTCATATTAGATATTGGAGGTGTTTCTTTAATTAATCCTATATATAATTGAATTACAATGGACAGAGAAGTCATTTTTGCCGGGGAACGACATGGAATGGTACTTTTACAGCACAAGGGATAAGAAGTACCCGAATGGATCTATGACAAACCGTGCGACCCGAGCGGGTTACTGGAAAGCCACAGGGAAAGACCGTGCAGTAGAATCAAAGAAGATGAAGATGGGGATGAAGAAGACACTTGTTTATTACCGAGGAAGGGCTCCTCATGGCCTTCGTACTAATTGGGTGATGCATGAATATCGTCTCACTTCCTCCTTTTATATCCAGGCAATACTTGTTTTTTTTTTTTAATTTCCCGTGCACGAGCTATATTCATCATATAATATTTTACTAGTTCTGATAATGATAACGTAAAACAGGAATCTTATGCATTGTGCCGTGTGTTTAAGAAGAATATACAAATTCCAAAGAGGAAAGAAGAAGAAGAGATGAGTACTAGTACTGTTGGGAAAGAGGAGGAAGAAGTGAAGTGGAAAAAGTATGATGGGGAGAGGATGGAAATTAGAGAAAGCGAAGAAGTGGAAAGCTTAAAAATAGCATCAGCGGAGACATCCTCATCCGAGCTCACTCAAGGGATCCTTTTAGACGAAGCTAACAGCTCATCCATTTTTGCCCTTCATTTCTCGTCTTCTCTTCTCGACGATCATGATCAACTTTTTGAAAACTACCCTCAGCTTCCCAGCCATCCTCCTCCTCTACAGCTCCAAGATTTCCCTCAGCTCTCTATGAACGAAGCAGAGATCATATCAATGGACAACTCCAAGCAACAAGACTTTCAGTACAGAGACTCGTTAGATGGGACTCTTGACGAGATATTCTCTTTTGCTTCTTCCACCACCTTGCCCCCATCACTTTAATATATCTATACTGTTAAAGTACAAGCATGTTTTGGATTTTTACTCTTTTTACCCTTACCAAAGAACATTTCCTTTGTATTCATTAAGGGTATTCTGGACATTCTACGCTAATTTCTTCTTAATTATTTTTTGATTTGTCATTACTCACCGGTTTCCTAATTTAATTTCGGCCTGCGATTATTTTTTTGTTTGATACTGCATCGATTATTTCCATGTTTGATACTGTTATTAACCACCGGTTTTCTAATTCAAAAATTATTAATTTTGACAACAATCATTATCATTTAGAACGATTTTGAAAAATATAAATATATTTTAAACAAATTTCCAACTTATGATCACCGAATTTGTCTTATCATTAGAAAAAATCACAATATTAAAAATACCGGGTTACAAACCGGTAATTCGTTCAACCGCAGGTTCGAGTCGGGTTTCAAAACACCGATCAAAACTATAAAACTGTTATATTGATTTATATTAAAATATCTAATTCACAATTAAAAACCTAAAAATACATGTACAATATAGTTTTAACCGAATATAAACCCGGATATAAAACACATATATGAGACGGGTTATATAAATGCATATACAAGACGGATTATATAAATGTGATTATATAAAATTTTCACCAAATATAAACCCGCGCTTTGAAAGCGCGGGTCAAAATCTAGTATATACTATTAAAGTACAAACACATTTGGATTTTTTACTAAACATGCCCTTTCTTTAACTCACATTGCTTATTTCATTAAGGGCAATCAAGTAATATTAATAACATATCTATATTGGGTCATTTTTTTATCCAGCCCACTCCCCACATCAGATCTTTTTTGGGCCATTTGGGCCGATCAAGAAATCATATTCAATTCTTATTTTTTCCTCCAAGTTCAAATAATTTATTTTCAACCATTCTTAATATTTTGTGTAGTGTAAAAAAATTAATCACTTAATTATTATGTTTTTTTCTTTTTAATATAACTTAAGCATTCATAAAAAAAATTGAATTTTTTCATTGAAAAGTATAAATCTTTATTAAGAGTATATAATTTTTTATTTAAAAAATTAACAACATAATAAAATTAAGTTATACCAACTTAGTTCATTAAAAATAAACTTTAATTTTCTAAACATAAATACTCATTAGACCTGAACGTTCGGGTACCCATTCGGGTACGGATCGGTTTTTTCGGGTATCAGGTTTTTCGGGTTTTAAAATTAAACTCCATTCAGATATTATAAAATTTTGGGTCGGGTTCGAGTCGGGTCTTTCCGGGTGGGTTCGGTTCTCATGCATAAGAACCTGAAAATAACCAAATAACCAAAGTATCTAAAACGGGTTTGGTTATTTGTACTCAAAGTAACCAAAGTATCCAATTCGGTTCAAATTTTTGTATCCAAATTACTCAAAAGTAACCAAAAATAACCAAAAATATCCAATCTATACAATTTTTTTGGATAAACTTTTATCCAAACTATCATATTTTATCCAAAAATACTCAAAAGTATTGAAAATAACTACTATATTTAACTTATAATATTAATTTAAAATATTAAAATAATTATAATTGTAATTATAACATAGATTTTTAGATATATATTCACATTTCAGATATCTTCGGGTACTCATTCGGTTCTCGGTTCGGGTCGGGTTCGGGACCGGTTCTTCGGATATAGCAATTTAGAACTCATTCGGATATTTACCCCGGGTCTGATCGGGTTTGGAACCCTGATTTTCGGGTCGGTTTCAGGTTGGTTCTTCGGATCCGGATATTGTGCTCAGGCCTATACTCATTTAAAATGAAACACGATAAAGAAAAATAAAAGGCTTAAGTCTTTTATAAAAAAACAAATATATGAAAATATGACATTTACTAAATATTTGCCAATTTAAAAAAAAAATAAAAGAAAATAAATCTACGCTGTAATTAAAAAAAATAAAGGAAAATAAAGCGCGGGTCAAAATCTAGTCTAATCTATTAAAACAAGAGTACATTTTGTACTTAACCCTCAGTTTTACTCAATATTTATCATTTCATGCCACTCTATTTAATTAAAGATTATCTAATTAAATATAACACATACACAAATAATATTTATTATATTGCCATAGAAATTCAAAACGTGATTCTCTAACATATATTTCGCTTTAGTTAACTACATTTGCCATATAAATCAAAAAGGTATTTATTAACTTACCATATGGAGTATTTCACTATTATTAAAACTGTATTATCATGTAAATCTAAAACATGATTAATAATTTATTCTCATCTAAATAAACTACATTGCCATTATTATCTTCCAAATATATAGACCATGTGCATACTATGTGTGATTACTCCTAAATATAATTCCAAATTTTTAATTTAAAAAATATTCAGGTACAAATAAATAATTCATTTTTATAATTTACAATAACTAAATTGAAAATAATATTATAATTTTGTATATGCATAACATAAATTTGACATAAATGAAAAATTTCGAATAAAATTTTGTATTACTAACTGTTTTATTTGAAATAAAAAAACATTTAATATGCATATTAATATATAAAATCAATATGAATCCTTTTAATATACCATAAATATTGAATATATACTTTTGTCAAAAAAAATAAGTTTTCCATTTATAGTATATATATAATTACTAATTTTAACATTTAAAATAGAGAAACTTCCTATATTAATTTAGATTTATATATTAAAAACCACTGGATATAAGAGTATTTTTACCTCTTTTAAACAGTATTCTCTCAAACGTCTTTTCATCAATTTTTTCTTTGAAAACATTTTGGGGATAAAAACTTAAAAATGATATTGAGAGAATTATCTTTTAAAATATTAGAGTTTGAACACAATATAAAATCAGTAAAAACAAAAAATCATAATTAATACTTGAATGTATTAGTAATCATTTATTTATATGATAATAATCAAATAATAATCTAATATCGTTTGATCACAGTTAATAAAATTAAGTAATTACAAATGGTTTAAATAACAATGATTTTTAAAACTAAAATAAATAGCTGTGTCGTCGCGCATGTCAAACTTTAGACATGTACTATTTATTTTAAAAATCAAATAAATCTGATATGAACTTTATAGATATATATAAATCAAAATATTTGGAATGTAATTTAATAAAAATTAAAAGTATATCTAAATCTTTATATTTACATTTTGTTGTTTAATATATCAAAATAAATTGAATAAAAATTTGTAGAATATGAAAACAAATTTCTAATAATTTGAAAGCTAAACGCATTGAACATGATACACAAATGTCAAAACTAAATAACATATTAATCTACATGAACACAAAAACTCAAGTTGACAACATTATCAAAAATTAGAATATATAAAAACAAAAAATAAATACCCGTGCAGACGCACGGGTCAAGCTCTAGTAATCCTTATTTTCATATTCACACTTCTTTTCTTAACCTACTGAAAACTATATTGATAGTTCAGATATATCGTTTTTTCTTTCTTTTTGTCTTCTGAATTGGTGTAACCCTATGGCAAAAGGTTTTTGGTTGTTGAGTTTTTTTCTACCACAAAAAATCAAAACATTCATTAGAGTTTTTTTTCTTTTTTAATCTTAAAGAGTGTGTGCTTAGTGTGAGTCCGTAGATCAACATTTGTAATCTACATTGTTCATTGTTCTGCTTGTAATCTATACTAGATCTTGTGCGGATGATTATTTTATTTTTACACATAATTATATTTTTACATAATTAATTGTAATATTTATTATATTACTAATTATTTAATATACTATTTTGAAACACAACAATTTATAGACCCCATGAAATAATTTGTTTTATTTAAAAAAAAACTCAATATTAGCATATTTTAAATCATGTGATACAAAATTTTAATTTGAAAATCTTTATTGGTTAAAGATAAAAGATTTATTGAAATTATTATATTAAATAATATCACAGTTTAATACAAAATTGTAGATGAGTTTAGTTATAATTAAAAAGAAACTGTTTAGTTAAAAAAAATATAATTTTAGTTTTAAAATAAACATGACATTAACTAAATATTTAACAGTTTTTAAGTCAAAAATGAAATATACATTTATTTTAAATAAACACGAAATTACTTAAATATTTAAAATGTTTATTTTAGTGAAAAATGGAATATGTATTTATATTGTAAAAAAATATGAAAATATTTTATGCAGATATAATTTCAGAGTAAATATAGGAGGGATATCTATTTGATTTGTTTATTTTAAATAATTAAATTAATTTAAATATTTATATATAAATTAATTAAAATAACTTTTTAAAGAGTGATCCAAATTAAAAAAAGAAAAGAATTCGAATAGCCAATAAGCCAATAAAAAAGGAGAGAAAACTCCTCGAATAATTTTCAGACATTTTTATTATACTCCAGTTGGATAACAAGGGCATCTCTGAGATATGTTTGTAAAATAAAGTGTCAAGGAAGCAGAAAATAAAAAAGGCCCATTGAAAAGCCCAAAATAGAAGCCTATCACACACAAATAGTATTGATGGAAAGAAGACTTGAATGATGATGAGAAGAGGAAGCACGATTTAGCAAGGCTTCGATTTGTGGGTGTCAGATAGATTGAGGAGCTTTTTCCGCCGATCTCGCTTCCCCCACGATGAGTTCCAATACGGCATCGTCGAGTGCCGGATCGGGAGATTCTTCCGCTGCCAGGAAGAATTCGAAGCGGCCAAAGTGTATTATTATTCCTCTTCGTATTAATCGAGATTTGGATTTTTGTTCTCTTGTTTTAGATCGTCGTGGTTTCTAGGTCCCCCTAATTCGATCGCTTTCTTTTGGTGAAAACGATCATTGACATTGAAAGGGACAATCTTATTTGAATTCCCCTCCCTTGACAAACTTGCATGCAGATTCCAAGTTCACACAGCAGGAGCTTCCAGCTTGCAAGCCCATTCTCACGCCTGGCTGGGTAAAACGCATTTTCTTCTAAATCTCGTTTCAGAGATCAAAAATCTTATTCTTCTTCTTTGCCTTGTAGGTGATTTCGACATTTTTGATAGTCAGTGTGATCTTTATCCCCCTTGGAGTTATCTCTCTTTTCGCTTCCCAGGATGTACGTCCTATCTATGTCTCAATCACCCTTTCCTTTCCTTTCCTACTCTACTCATCAATCTATCCTGTGTGTGTAGGTTGTGGAGATCGTTGATCGGTACGATAATGATTGCATTCCTGCCCCTGCTAGGACTAACAAAGTTGCATTTATTCAAGGAGATTCACCTAAAGCTTGTAACCGAACTCTAACAGTCAGTCCCTTTTTTTTTTGCTCTCTCATAAGTTATTGCATTTTTGTTGTTGTTTTTACTTTTTTTTTTTTTTCTTTTCTCCATCGCCATTATAATTAGGTGACAAAGCGTATGAAGCAGCCTATCTATGTTTACTACCAGCTTGACAACTTCTACCAGAATCACCGAAGGTATTCTTCTTCTTCTTCACAACTAACATTCATGTTTTTTTTCTTGTCTTTGGTATTCTATAATGAAAGGTACCTTACAAGTGTATCACTGTGTGTGTATCGATCTAGCTTAGATTATTTTTGTATAGCTCTAATCGACCCGTGTCTATGAACAGGTATGTGAAAAGCCGAAGTGATTCACAGCTGAGAAGTCCAAAATTCGAGAATCAGATTAGCGCATGCAAGCCTGAGGATGATGCTGGTGGGCACCCGATTGTGCCATGTGGTCTCATTGCTTGGAGTCTTTTTAATGATACCTACACTTTATCAAGAAATAACACACCCCTAGCTGTGAACAAGAAAGGCATTGCGTGGAAGAGCGACAAGGAGCACAAGTTTGGCAACAAGGTCTTCCCCAAGAATTTTCAAAAGGGGAATCTCACAGGTGGTGCCACTCTAAATCCAGATATACCGGTAAAAACCTCTAATACTAGACCATTAGTCCATTGACGTGGATGCTTGCTTAGCAACTTGACTCTGTCTGACATATCCTTCTTCCTCTTTTCAGCTTAGTGAACAAGAAGATCTCATCGTGTGGATGAGAACTGCAGCATTGCCAACATTTAGAAAACTTTACGGAAAGATTGAGACCGACCTTGAGAATGGTGACACCATACAGGTTACGCTGCAGAACAACTATAACACTTACAGTTTCAGTGGGAAGAAGAAGCTTGTTTTGTCGACAACCAGCTGGCTGGGTGGGAAGAACGATTTCCTCGGCATTGCTTACCTGACTGTTGGCGGGATCTGCTTCTTTTTGGCCCTCGCATTTACCATCATGTACCTTGTGAAACCCAGGTAGGAAGATCACTTCAAATGTGGTAATGGTGTATCGCTCATATGCTAAACCCACCCTGATTGTTGGACTGTCGCTTGTGCATTCGGCCCAGTTATCTTATTAGACTCTGTCATGTTGTGTAACAAATATGTACTTTTTTTTGTTTTCAGGCGACTTGGGGATCCGTCCTACCTGTCATGGAATAGAAATCCCGGGGGAGGTCGTTAACAAGCTTGGAGAGGGAGTGAGCTCAGCTCTGCTCTGCGTGTGTAAATCTTGTCTGCCCATGTATACATACACTACTTTGAAATCCTTGCTTGCGAAATGCTTGAATCCTCCTCATATTTATTACTTTGTTGCTGTTCCAAACTTTACTTTTGTCCCAACAAACCTCTCTTCTGTTATTTTCCTTAAACCATTCACAGATTTGTAGTGTGTTTCTATAAACATTGCAATTCTAAAAATTAACTTGATTGGTTCAAAACATTAGGTTTCTCATGAAGGGTGGTGCGTACCATGAAATAATGTCACTCTGGTAAAACTTAATGAAGCATTATCAAATATTTGTTGTTGTTCTTTACTTGCTAAATAAAGTTGTGATTTTATGTCCGACAGTTCTCCCAAAAAAGAAAGTTTATCCAATTATTATCAACATAAGAAAATACAAAAGACAGTTGCTCAAAAAAAAAAAAAATACAAAGACATCACAGCAGCCACCCCAGGTAAGAAAATTAGCAAACTGACAGAATATGTGTTTACTCACCGCAGATGGGTGAAACTACACATCCAGAAACCCAACTGGTGCGTGAAGTTACTACTTGGCAGTAGAGTTGGCCTGTGGCGCTGACGGAAACACAAAGACACTTGAAGCAATCGTAGATGGCTGAAACTCAGCAGAATATCGCACTGATGTCAAAGTAATTTTGGGGAGTTGCTGTTGACCGCAAGTCAAGGGCACTAGCTTATAACTTAAGACGTGTTCCGACTTGGGAAGGACTGAAACCGTATTACTGTGAGACCCAGACAGGACAAAACTCTGTGCATCAGCCAGAGCAAACTTTGCTTCTTGGAGCAACTGTGTCTGGTTGCAGATTGTAATGGCGTATGTGAAGGATTCTCCAAGAATTGCATACGGAGGACAGTTCAAACTCATGACCAGTGGTGATGCATCCACATTTACTTCAGGGAGTTTGTGCTTCGTTGAAACACATGCTTCTTCTGTGTTACCTCCCTGCCTCCTCCATTTCAAATGTACTGATCCCAAACTAAGCTTTGGAGTTTTCATCGTTGGTATGACTGTGAAAACCTTTTTGAACTCTTCTCCCGGCGCAAGATTAGCAGAGCCTGAGGTTTCTCCACACCCACCCCCCTGTTGAATCAAACATGAAGTTTTCCCTTGTTCATCATCCAATTCAATCGACATGCACATCAGTTTCAGTGCTACCTCTGTGCAATTTTTGGCACTGACAACTAAGACGCTTTTTTCGTTCAGCGGCAGAGAAGACATGTCTTCAGAATCAGGGGCCGGCTTGATCCTATTGAGCAATAGGTGATCCCTTCTATATGGCAACATAAACCGATTGGTGATGACAAGAGGCATCTTTCCTTCAATCTGCAAGCTCTTGTGTATGTGAACTTTCTGGGCATTGGCTTCATTGCTTTGTGGCAAATAACCCAATGACACAAAAAGCATAACAGGCTTGGCTCTATGCCACTTGATTTCTAGTTTGCAGGACCATGATTCCCCTTCCTTCAGCTTTGGAACAGATACCAGCCCAAAAGATTGCTGTATTTTCTTTATGTTACCTGTTTCAGACTCAGATTCATCGTTTCCCTCGGCCCCATCAATACCACAGATTTCCACATGATGGCTTTCTAAAGAGAATGGTTCTGCTTCTCTTGGGCTAAACAAACCACCACCACCCACATCAACTAGATTGATCTTCAATTCACCACTGTATACGGCATGACCCTTTGAAGTTACCACAATAGGCATCGTAAAGTTTTCTCCAACTAGGGCAGGACCAGAGGCACCTAGACTGACGTCCACCTGTGGTTCAGGTTCTTCAACTTGAGTAGCTTTCTGGCCAAAGACTGCAAGAATTGGGTCCTTTGTTGGCAAAGACTGCACACGATTCTCATGCTTCCAGGCAGGCGAATCCTCCATTGCAGCAGGACTCTCGGCTCTTGAACAGATCGTGAAACGAGGCCCCAATTTTGCGAGAATAGAAAGACACTCAAGCTTGCCGCTTTGCTCTGCAGATTAAAAAAAAAAGAAGCAAATGTCAGAAAAAGGAAGGCAATCAAAATCCTAAAAGCAAATGGAAAACCAAGTATATAGCAGATTACCCCTTGATTCCATAATATAGATACAAATTATCAAGATTCACATTCAGTTATGTTAATTGGTAACTATGATTTGAAAAGTCCATAACAGGTTTGACTTCTAATGAATAGACTGCAATCTTGAGATCACACTAACCAGGCTTGATTGCATATGTCAACCTTAACCAATTATTTGGCACAAGCACCAGCGACGGCTCATTCTCTACTTGGCTACCACTTTGCACAGTGATAAGAGGCCTCTGGGAATTTCTGATGACAAAATTGCACTTAGATTGATTGAACTGAACTTCTAGATGATCTATGTCGACTGGAAGAGGTAGATGAGAAAGAAGTGACAACGTAATAGAGCACAAAGCACGAGGCTTGATCATTTGCTCATGAAAAGCAACCGAAGCTAGGAGAACAGGTCTCAGAGGACTGACGAGATCAATCTCAAGATGAAGAGGGCTATCACTGGCTAATTTGAAACCATTTTCTCCGGTAGATGTTGTCTGCTCAGTTTCAGGACACATAAGAGTAAAGACTTCTCGATGTATACTTTCTCTTCTTGAAACAGTTGCAGGACCCCCAGGACCATATGTTTTGTTTCTCAAGTTCCCAAAGTCGTCACAAGATGTTACAGGCAGTGCAACCATTTCAAGGGACAACTCTACAAAATCTTTAAGCGCACCAAGGTTTCTCGAACACTCCCTTAGGTAACCCAATACCTCCCAGAGCAAAGATACCCAACCTTCTTGTCTGTACAAGTTTGCAGCAATATCAAAAAAGAATTTTGCGTTGCTGGGATCAGATGATCCAAAGTACTCCCGGGCTATTTCAAATGCACAAAAAGCAGCCATCCTCCGGGATTTAAGGTTGGTAAACGATTCATAAGATTTCTTCAGCCAAGCAACAATTTCAAAGGAATCCTGAAATCGCTTTGCTTCTGAAATTGCATACCGTATGTACTCTTCATCCGTTATACTGCGAAAACATTAGTTAATCATACCTTAGTAGAGAGGGTAGCTTTGTTAAGTTGTTTTTTACACATATATGTGGGGTGAATATACTTACAAGTGGAGTGTTAACGCTTCTCCCTTCTCACGTAACTGAGAAAACTGACCAACATAGACCGAAGGAGTAATAGACTCTGAGCTGCCATCAATTTCTTGAGCTGCTACGGAGATTGACAACAACTGTGCCAGGGCAGATTTCTTATTCTGCAAGTAATGAGCAGCCAACTGTGGGGAGAAGAAGTTATTTTTCCCGAAGATAAGAAAATATTATAGTTTACGCATAGTGTACTAGGAACATAATGAGTTTAGAAAATTCCGAGAAGGAGAAACAAATTTAGCGGATGAAAAATCCAACATTGGTTTGAGATAGGTGTATAATATTGTTTGGGACAAATGGAAAACACGTATACAAATTGAACACTAAATAAAGCACCAAGTGTAGATTATGTTCTGAGTAGGAGTTAGATATAGAAAAATGAACTGACCTGATAATAATAGGCAGGATAAAATTCAAATTCAGTCAAAGGTATCTCTGCAGTTCCTTGGTTTAAGGATGAAAAGCCTCTGAACAGTAGCCGAGCTTGTCTCCAGCAACTCAGCAAAGACAAGAAACTGCCTACTCATCCATTCCCAGTGGAGAAAAATATATTCAGTGGATCCAACAACCTTGTCATATGATGATTTATGTTGATGAAACCATATGACGGCTTCTGGGAGCTTTCCACCGTGCAACAAAAGCGTAGATATCTTGAAATGCAATAGCTCAGCTATGGTCTTAATCTCGACCAAGCGTTGTATTGCAGGCAACCTAGTTGATGTGCCGATCATCTGTTTGCATAAAAAGATATTTCAAAATGTGTAGAAACCGAAGACATATATATATCCATAATCCGTAAGAAAATAAAACCAATAACCAGCAACGTCTTGGCAAGAAAGAGAAGAGAGAGTAGGAAAGAAAGAGGACCTCGTGCAAGGAATGGTAGGCGTCCTCATAGAACTTCAAGGCCTCACCCCAATCTCTACGAAACTCAGCATATACAGCGACCTAGCATAGGAGGAGTGAGTGAGCCCTCCTTTACACATATACACTTTGAAACAAAAGGAAAAGTGATGAAGAGGTAAGTGAAAAAGGGTTACTTTGAAACAATAGCGAACAATCAAATCAAGAGAAGTGGAACTTTTTTTTTCGATGCGAGTTTTGATTCTCCTAGCTTCTTCTCTGTAATACGAAAGGGCCAACTCTGAAAACGCAGAAGCGATTCTGCGAAAAACATATATATATATAGGTAGCGTGAAGGAAATTAAACCTGGGGGGGTGGGTGGAAAATAAAGAGGAGAAGAAGATAAATGGTACCTGGGGAGGGAGAGAGGGAGGTCAGAGTGGTTGAGGAAGAGGACGTACTTAGAATCTAATTCTGCACGCTTTCGCAATGCGAGTAGACGATCTTCGCTGATTACCTCTAGAACAAGTAATGATGAAAGGATAATAAGCGGAGGAGGAGGATATTCTTATTATTAAAATGAAAATGGAGAAAACGCAGGCAAGGCAGGGTACCATGGGGAGAAGACTGGACCACAACGACCACAAGTTTGATGTTTTTGGGACGGATAACGGATCTGTGCAAATGTAGAGAGTGGAGGTTGTGAAACAAACAACAAACAATGAATAAATAAAAAGGGAAAGAGATGAAGGAGAGGGGACGTACTTGAGGGTGTCAAGAGTGGAGCAGACCTGTAGCCATTGAGTAGGATCGCCGAAGATGTGATTAGAGGGGAAGAAGGCGGCGACAAGAGCAGGGACCTTGGTGCGATGCTTAAGCAACCAGTCCCGTTTCAAGATGCCAGAAGGAAGGGTAGGGGAGGAGGAATCAGAGCTTAGAGGATCTCTGAAGGAAGAGGAATGGGAATGATCATGAGGAGGAGGAGGAGGAGGAGCAAGGAGGAGGAGAGGGAGATGGGAGAAGTCGGGGAAGGCGAGAGCGTTGATGGGAGGCTGCTGGGAGTGGAGATGAGTAGTAATGGAGGAGTGTAGCTCTGAACATCCGAAGAGAGCCACCAGACTTACGGGCGGCGTCCTGAGCTCTTCCGGGTATTCCTCCTCTATCTTACTTCCTCCTGTTGTTCTTGTTCTTGGGGGATCATCATCATGGCTCATCTTGGCCTGCTGCTCTCCCTCGAGTCTGCACGTCGAAATATACAATTAGGCAAAATCACAAGAGGGGAATAAAAACAATAAATGGTAGGAACTTACACTACTTCATTGAGCTTCTGCTCCAACTGTGTACCTTCTTCTGTTGCCATGACTCACTCCCTATAACAAGACGAAATATTATAGAGAGAGCATTAAGAATATAAATAATGTTAAAACAAGTCCAAATGTCATAGATTCAAGTCTCTCTATAAAAGCATATTATAAGCGTTGAAAATCAAAGGCAATGGATGACGAAGCACAGATCAAACTGAAACATTCGAATCGAAACGAAATGAGATAAGAAAGATCTAAATCCGAACCTTGAAGGATGAGAGCTTAAGAGTGCTTAGAATCCTGAAATCTTCTTCTTCCCAAGTCGGATCTAATCGGAAGAGAAGAGCCTTCCCTGTGTTGTGCTTGTCTAGAGAGAGAGAGAGAGCGCACTAAAATGGGCTACGTGCTATCTCTTATTGGGCTAGTGGACTTATATAATCATTTACGAATTTGGGCCAAACTCGCATATGGGGGGAAGTATCGCAGTCAAAGCACAAATATGAGTTAAGTTAAGGGGCCAATCAATTAATATATCATCTTTTGCAAATTCCGGCTACTACCTAAAATGGCCTCCTCCTTGTCTCCGTCGTCGTGTGTCGGAAACCTCTTTCTATCGCCTTCTCCTCATCCCTTATCCCGGAAAAGCACTCCAATCTTTGTCGGCGTCTCTCGGGTGCGGAGGAGGCCGACCAGCGCGCTGAGGGAATGGCGGGAGTACGAAGAGGCTGTGAAGAGAAAAGATCTGGCGGGGGCTCTCAGATTCCTCAAAACCGTCCAAGTCATCGATGAACAGCCAAGTGATGAGGTGGAATCCATGGTTGCAACTCCTCCTGCTCCTGCGGGTCTTGATTGGGAGGTATTAGATGCGTGTTTGAATGCAGATGATATGAGACTTGTCGGGAATGCCTTTAGGTTTCTCAAGGACAGAGGTCTTCTCCCCAATTTCGCCAAGTTCTCCAATATTGGTCCGTAACTCGACTTCTTCAATCCTTTCATTTTCCCCTTTGATTGATCGATCAACCAATCTCCCAATTGATTTGATGGTGTCTCAGTTTTGGAGGGCACAAGAGAGGTCACACCTACTGTCCTCATGTCTGCAACCGGCTTGGAAGGTCTTCCGTTCACTCACCTGCTGCTTTGATTCATTACTCTCACTCACCTACTTAACTTTCTTTCTTTTTTTTTTTTTTTTAAGTGAGTAAACTTGCACCGAAGAAGTGGGGTCTCTCTGATAGCTCCAGCGTTGCTTTGGCTGCTTTTCTCGGTGGAGTCTCCTATCTTCTTTCTCAAGACATTGATCTTCGCCCTAACCTTGCTGCCCTTTTGGGTCTTGCTTTCATCGATTCCATTCTTCTCGGTGGCACCTGCTTTGCCCAAATTTCATGCTACTGGCCTCCCCACAAGCGTCGTGTCATTGTTCACGAAGCTGGTCATCTTCTTGTTGCATACCTCATGGGCTGCCCTATCCGTGGTGTGATTTTGGATCCCATTGTTGCCATGCAAATGGGAGTTCAGGGTCAGGCTGGAACCCAATTCTGGGATCAAAAGATGGAGAGTGAGATTGCTGAGGGACGGCTTAGCGGTACCTCCTTTGATAGGTGATATATTACTAGTTTAAGCTGTTTTTCTTTCCCTCCCATTCGCAACCCTGATGCTGGTTCCGTTTCTCTCTTAGGTATAGCATGGTTCTTTTTGCTGGTATTGCAGCTGAAGCACTTGTTTATGGTGAGGCTGAGGGTGGGGAGAATGATGAAAATCTCTTCAGGAGCATCTCTGTACTCCTGGAACCACCATTATCCGTGCCTCAGGTCTGCTCTCAGTCATACATCTGACTTGATCTCACTAGTATACTCGCTTCCTCTTTTCTTGCACAGATTGTTGAGCATTTCCAATGTGTACGTTCTATTATACACTGCAGATGTCGAATCAAGCCAGGTGGTCTGTCCTACAATCTTACAATCTGCTCAAGTGGCACAAGGCCGCACATCGGGCCGCTGTTGAAGCTCTGCAAGTGGGAAGTCCTCTTAGCATTGTGATACGAAGGATTGAGGAAGCTATGTCTCCAACCAGCTGACCATAATAATCGAGACAGAAGCAGATAAACTCAGAAATAAACAACCTGGAATGGCGACAAAGATGTTGTATTTTTTTGGATCCATGTTCAAGTAAGTTAAGTATTTTATCCACTGAGGGAGATGTTGAGGACGTGATAATAGTAGTCTTCTCTTGCCTCATAATTACTCACATGTTCAAGCAAGCTTTTGATAGCTTCAAGAAATTGGTTGTACAGTAACCAAAACTGTGTAGTTAGTTGCATTATTGTATCTAAACATAAAAAGTGTGGCTATTACAAACTCTGACCACTATCATTCTTGTTGTTTCAATTTTTGAGTACACACTTTGACGATGATATGCACCACTATACTAGAAATGGAAAAAAGCATACACCATAAGGGCAGTGTTGGTTACTTGATGGATAAAGAGAGTAACCCAATTGTTGCCAGCAGAGGAGATCTAGGTTCTGGGATACAGCCAACTAGCCAAGCTATTAAGTTAAGGAAAAAAACTATTAAGTGCAAGAGTTTGCCGACATCACCTTTGCTCTGTTTTCTTTCTGCTCTTTTTAGACGTCATGTTTTGGCTCTCATCTCGCATTATAGATGTCAATTGGGCGGGCCGGGCGGATTTGGGCGTGTCCGAATGGGCTTTATTTTTTTGCTGGAAATATTTGGTCGAAACCCAAATAGAACCATGTCCAAATGAGATCAAAACCAAATAAGACCATGATTTATTACATTTGTTGGGCTATCCATGGGTCTATACGATCACTTAATGTAAACAACACAATTTTTCAGTTTTACAAAGTAAAATTCATACAAGTTCTAAACTTCATGTTCTAGACTTCATAAAAACACACAAGTTCACAAAAGATAAATTGCGTTTTCTATTTTGGCAAGAAATTGCGTTTTTCCGGTTTTTGCGAGAAATTGTATTTTCCGGTCTTGGCGGAAAATTGTGTTTTTCCAATTTTTGCGAGATTTATGTTTTCGGTTTTGGCGGGAAATTGTGAGTTTTCTGGTTTTACGGGAAATAGTATTTTTTGGTTTTTGCGGAAAATTGTGTTTCCAGTTTTAGCGAAAAATTATGTTTTTTTCTTCTGGTTTTGGCAGGAAATTGCATTTTTCCGGTTTTGGCGGGAAATTGAATTATTCAGTTTTGGTGGGAAATTGGGTTTTTCGGTTTTGGTAGAAATTGATTTTTCCGGTTTTGGCGGGAAATTTGATTTTTTTTTATTTTAGCGGAAAATTGTATTTTTCGGTTTTGGCTGAAATTACGCTTTTCCGGTTTTGGCAGACAACTATATTTTTTCCGGCTTTGACGGGAAATTATGTTTTTCAGTTTTGGCAGAAATTATGTTTTCCATAACAAAAATCACACATAAACAGTTATAAATCAAACCTTTAGGCTTCAGGAAAATGTCGAAAAAAATATTGAGTTTTTCCCAATTTGCTAAACCTAGACATTTTAGATTTTTGGGCCGCCTATTATCTAAATGGTTAAGTCCAGTATTGTCCATGATATAATTGGGGTTGTCCATGTGGACAAAAATTTAGTTACGGACCAAAATAGACATGCCTATTTTAGACCATATCAATTTGAACACGGGCTGTCCATTTTTATCCCGTCCATTTGACATCTCTATCTCGCATGCTTTTTTTCGGTCTGCTTCACACCGTGCATATATTTATCTTTGTGGCTTCAAAAAGGTGGATCAAGGTCATTGGAACTAGAATCTTTTTCGAGACTCTTGGAAAAAATCGGGTCTCTACTCGCCGCTTAGATCCATGAACCGCCTCTCAATAACTTCAGTAAAGAGGCTTACATGAAGGCTTATCGTAGTGATCCCTTCCTCCTTTCAATACATGTGTGTCACCATTTTTGCTATATAAATTCCATCTTAAATAGTTTGTGTTTTACTTTCCCAAAATAGTATTATTTTTTTTGAAATTCTTTTAACAATTAACATTCTTTTTGTGTGACAGTCGAATGTATAAATAATATTCTCATAAAATTATGCAATTAATTACGAATAACTCTTTAATATATTATTTTGATTAACCTAAATTTATCACATGTTTATAGAAAGACCCAAACTAATTAAAAAAAAATAGATGCATTTCATGGATAAATAATACTTTTGGATATTCAAATAAACCGAAAGAAAAAGTTATAACCTAAAACGTATGTCTCGGGTACTATTTAATAATTTTGCCATAGAAATATAATTTTGATCCGTAGAAAGTGAGAACATTTGCGCCCAAATATAATCAATTTGTAATATTTTTAAAGGTATTATAAGTCAATTTGTGTCATATAGGTATATAAGTCAGTTACAAAAAAAATATGTATATAAGTCGTAGAAGCTTCACAACTTTTAATTTAGTATTTGATGTGATTTGATTTTTAATGGAGTTTCAGATGATTTTAATAAGTTGCAGAGATTTAGGTGATTTTTGTTAAACTACTCTAGAATATCACCTAAAACAATGAGATTTGAGTTTTATTTTTTTTAACTAAGAAACTCCACCCAAACACCCTAAAATCACCTCAAAACTTTAAAATCCCACAACTTAAAATATTTTCAATAACAGTGGATTTCAGAGTACTTTACGAAATGTCAAGTTCAATAACAGTGGATTTTAAATGAGTTTTTAAAATTCATGTTTGAATAACAGTGAATTTCTCATTTTAATACAAATCACCTGAAACTCTCGGTTGAATACATTCTCCTTAGTTATTTTGGTGAATCCAACAAAGTGAGGTCATCAAAGTATAATGTCAAAGTTGAAGAGATGATGCATATAGGTTTATAAATACAGGTGATATTTGTAATATTAAAAGTTTTTTTTGAGAAATAATATTCAAAAGTTAAGACAACACTCATCAGGCATTATGGTCGTGCATTTATTCATAGGCATACTTCTCCGACCAAAGTAAAGTCATCAAAGTAAGTTTGGTTGTCCATAAAGCTGAGCCACTCCTCGAACTCCTCACTAGTAGGACTAGGCGTAGGCGAGTTTGATTCAACCAGCTGCGACAACAAATCAAATTCTCCGTTTGTTTCTTCAAATCCGCAAGGAATTTCCGGTTGAGAATGATCAAATGGTTGCAGTTCGGTTGCCTCTTGAGTCGCTCCGCCTGTATTGTGAAACCCGGTTAAGGTGTGAGTCTGAAGAAGCGAGTCTAGTGGTTGCACTGGCAATAACGTTTCGATTGTTTGAAGAAACGCTGAGGTTATATCATCAAAGTCGTCAAGGTCGAGAAGGAGTTGGATCTCCTGGAGTTCATTAGCCTCATGAAGCTCTGGCTTTTTGTGCATATTTTTGCCGTGGAGATGAGACGAGGAAGGTGAGTCTTGGCTCTCATTATCCCTTAAATTTCCTTCTTCTTGGACGACGGCATAGTTCTTGTTTTGATTTGCTTCTGTGGTTCGATCTTGAGGGCAAGAGATGGATGAATAAGAAGATGAGCGAGATGAGTTGGGAAAGAGTCGTTTCTTGAGATGAGTGTTCCACACGTTTTTTATCTCGTTGTCGGTTCTTCCAGGTAAATAGGACGCGATCTTTGACCACCTGATCAAATATATATATGTTAAATTAGTCTATATATATCGCAAAGCAAGAAAGATGGTAGCTAGCTAGGGATTCGTGTAGACAAACTTGTTTCCAAGGGTTTGATGGAAGTGAATGATGGCATCTTCCTCCTCTTTGCTGAAGTTGCCTCGCTTCACGTCCGGTCTCAGATAGTTTATCCATCTCAGTCTACAACTCTTCCCACACCTCATCAATCCTATCATGCGTTTGACTATTATAACTTCTAACTGTTATTATATAGTATCACTGAAACATGCATGAATATATTGAGAGACTATACTGACCAGCAAGTTTGGGAAGAGATCTCCAGTTGTGATGGCCATGTTTCTGAATGAAAGTGATGAGAGTAAGATCTTCTTTTGGGCTCCATGGCCCTCTCTTTACTTTGCTCTGGTCACAGCATGGTGCTCTTCCTTTCCCCATTCCTAACGTCCCACTTTCGCAATATAATTATAATTAGTGTATATAATTGTTGTGTGTTATGACTTGGTTACCAGGAGTTTATATATGATCATAGATATAAACCCTACGTCAGATGTTATATTTTATGGGGTGTCCACGAGGGGACCAACTACCATATTATTAACAACATATAAGAGCAGCCGCAACGGAGGCTCACAACGAATCCTTAGCGATTAATCATAGATGTATTAGATTAGAATAATATTATTATAGGCAAATGCTCTAAGGATTAGTCCTTAAATAAGGAATTTAAAGATTCAATCTTTAGTCGCGTGGCGTTTTGTTATTGGGTGGGTCGAAACATGTGTTTCGTTTGAAAAAAAATAGATCTCATATCGTGAAGTCGAGAAAAAAAAATTCGCTCTCGACGAGAAAAAAAATAGATCTCATTCTCGGAATCATCTTCACGATACACGTATACATAAACAATTGAAAAATGATTTAGTTGAAAATATTTGGAACAAATTTGATGATGAAGATTAATAATTACTGTATGTTTATATTTAATTTTGCAATAAATAAAAGTTTAAATTTCACTTTAAAAATAATATTTTTTATTCCTAAGAACTCTTAATTGGAAAATATTAAACACACTATTTTCATTAGAGTCCTTAACTATTCTAAAAAAAATACTAAAATAATTATAAAAACTCCAAAAAAGAATCCACCATTGTGGATGCTTTAAGATTTTTCACTCCATTCAATAAAATTATCTTCTTAATCAACTTAAGGCACTTGATTCGTACACAGAACCAAAGCATGGAATTGAACGGTCATCCAAGTGATCATCGTGACCCTCTATTTGATAAATGTTTAACTTTGATATTATTATTAAAACTAAAAATATAATTTATATTTTAGTGTTATATATTTTGTAACAGTTTAATTTTATTGTTTAGGTTCTTATCACTTTATTAATATACAGTAATTAGTTTTAGACATTTTACATTTTTATTAATTTTTATTACATTTTCAAGTTCGGCACAATTAATTCATAATTTGATCAAATAAATAATCTTCTTCAACATATGATTTTGAAAATACATAGCTGTAGAAATAAAATTTTAAAACATGTTAACAACTTTATTTTTGTAGACAAATATTACTTACTTGACAAATTTTTACCTGTAATAATTTATTTAAATGAAAGTATTTTTAAAATAAATAGGTTTTTAAGAATTTAATATAATTTCATATTTATTTGTATAATACTTTTATTTTAATATAATATAAACTATAATTATAAATATATAAAAAATAACATAGAATTTTCATTTTTCGTTTTATAATAAAATTTAATTAATATTATATTACTAATTATGAAATCAAATAATGCATTATTTAATTAAATATTTATAAGATTTTGTAAAATTTTGGTAGATTTTGTTTTCAACAGATTTCGTTATAACTAAAAATAAAAAATAAAATTTATTGTTTTATATTAGTATTCTTAATAATTATTTTTGATGAAATATGAAATTTATTGATCAATGTAACGAATAGGCATGTACAAATAAAGAAAAAAGTCTAAAATTTTTCACAAGGGTAAAGTTTGTATTTTCCTATGTATTAAGCTAAAACTTCAAACCATGGTTGCATCAGTCCTCTAAACTTATGATCTGTCTTGTAACAGAGAGACGTATTCCTGTTGCGCACTGTCTTATCAATGATCCGGACAACTTGATCCACCATGTGGAAGCTATTCTGATGTCTCCACTCATTCCTTTCCTTTTGTATATGATAGATACTACTCTGAAATGCCATCTTTACCAGAATCCGGTCCAGGGTTGGGAGATTATTTCTGCTCATAAACTGCAATGAAGTCATTCAGTTTGGGTCTGTTCTATTACTACTCAATCTGGTTGTAACCTGATCCCAAACTGTAAAAGATGATCTCAAGTTTTAATAATTATTTTGTTATATTATATTATATTATATTATATTATATTATATTATGTAATTAATGAAATGAACCTAGTATGAATATACATATATAACTATGTCTCTCATATAAGCAATGTATCAACATAATTCAAACTCTCACAGTCACAGTAATCGATAATAATCTTTACCTTCGGTTTGTACGCACATTGTTTTGCCCTCACAACCTGGTTTAATGATGAGATGAGGCCGCCCCGTTTCCCCTTTTGGCTTGTAACCACTAAAATATTTTGCTCCTCTTTTCAAATTCTTACCTGTTACGGGTGTGACCGTTGGATATTACTACTCTCTACTCTTTTATCCACCGAGTTCTTCCCCCGATCCGGATTGGAGGAACCGCCTTCAGCCGCTCTTTCACTGGTAAGTGTCTTTTATCTCACATGAGATGGACATGAAGAGTTCTCAAAAGTTTATATGCAATTACCCTAGCTTTGGAAGCATCCCTTCAAACTAGCGTTTGTTTCCAAGCTCTATTTTCTATCCCCCTTAAACCTTCAAGCACTATCTCATCTTTAATGAAAAGAAACCGTACAATCCTCCCTTAGCATTCTTCCCCTCCAAGTCTGAAGCAACCATGGGTAGAAGACTTTCGTATGCTGAAAAAGACAAGGGTCTTGTCGTTCCTCCAGAACCTCCAAGAACAGCTAGAATCAGGATCCTGCTGTGGATAACTCTGAAGTCATAAGGAAGCATTCTCTCACACTTGTAGGAAGAGTCAAAAACCCTACGTTACAAAGAAAGTGGTCTCTCATTCCCTTCTTTGTTGAACATTAGAAAGTTGAAACAAGTCCAATAAGTGCAGATTTGGGTCAAAGTTGCTTCCAATTCGAATTTGATCAGAAACAGACATTCTAAAGGTGTTAGAAAATCGACCCTACCATTTTTCTCAATGGATGATATACTGGAAAGATGGAAACCCTCAACTTCTCCCACCTATAGGACTGGTACCAGGAACACTATCTGCCTGGATCTGTTAGAACATATGGGTCTCCAAGAATCATTTAATCTTCAAAAAGAGAGTTTTTTCTCCGGCGGAAACATTGGCGAAAATGAACCAGGAAGCTAGAGAATTGATTGTCTCCCAAACCTCCCCCCCCCCTTTCCCAAATCTAAATCAACAAAACTTAGCATCATCCATGATCTTTTCCCAGACCCTGATCGAACATGCATGTACACGGACGCCGCTTGTAATCCGTTGACGAAATGTGCAGGCTTTGGTTGGATCATCGATGATGCATGATCATCAATTTAGTGAGATCTAAAGAAAACCATTTAGAGATTGCAGAAATTTTCAACGACATTTACCTATTTTCCCTATATTTATTGCTATCTAGTTTAAGTTTATCTTCAGATCAGTTAATGTTAGAGCTAACTAAACATGCTTTTTCTTTAATGTACCAGATTTAATTGTATGAATTAAATCTGTTTCACAAAGAAAAAATCTAGTATGACCTTTAGTGGTAAATAAAAGTTATACTTTTCGTTTAATAGACAATATATATATATATGTACAAGTATTCTTGTGAACACTGCAAATTAACTGATAGTGACTTTTAAGAAAAAAATAAATATCAGTTTGAACATATATAAATATTTTTTTGTCGCCATAAAAATATTTTTTTTTTTACTTTTTATCATCTTGAATATATTTTATGCAAATAACATTTTCGAGTTTAGAATTTTGATCCGAGCAATTTAGTATTCTAAATTTGATAGTAGAGAAGAAAATACATGTTTGTGTATAAGTACAACAAGCATGTATACAAGACCACAAGGGCCATGCCACAAACAAAACGTACACCAATAGGAGAAATAATCAATTTCAGATCCATTATTTGTTGTTTATGATACGACACCTTTACTATTAAAAATTTAATTTAAATGCGAATTTTATAACATTTTTCTTCAACTTTCATAATTTATTTTACTCTTTTTGTGGTATTTCTTTATAAATAGATTTATATGTCCACACTATTACTTATCCATAAAAGATCCCCAATATATAGATTAGTTATGCTACTACAAACATTATTGGTTTTTGATATAAAGGTTTTTTTTCCTAAAATCTGATTATTTATACTATTACAAACTGTAATTAACATAAATAAAATTTCAATTAGCATCTACAACATAAACACCATATGAGATATCTCTCTAATAAACATCAACGAAACCTTTTTGAAATAAGACGAAGAGTACAACTCTATATGATAAAATATACATTTTAGATTTTTTTTTTAATCTCGAATCTTAATTAGTATTAAATTTTGACATATGTTTTAAAGTATGAGCTTAATTTGTTCAGATTTTTTATTTTTACTTTATAATTTTATACCTAATTTAGTTATTTTATTAAAATGTTTGTTTGCTTTAAATATTATAGATAATTAAACTAAATTTTATAAATATAATTGTAAGAAGACCAAAATATGATATTATGTCTATATAACCCACATCTGACTATTTATATTTTTACCTGTAGTTATTAAAATTAAAATAAAATAACTTATTTTACTTGTTTTAGATTTCAAATTTTGTTTTAAAGGTTTATAATATTAATGAAGTATTGTTTCATTCAGCTCACCTTGTACTTGATAAATATTTTACATATTTGATCAAATAAATCGCATAAAGCGTAATAAATAAACATTAACTATTATATGATACATCATATAATCAAATAATATAAATATAGTAGAAACTCCATAAATTAATACTCAGTAAACTTTTAAACCTGATAAATTAAGAAATTTTACTAGTCTCGAATTGGAATACTATAAAATAAACATAATTTGAAAAAAAAAATATAATAAATATATGGTTCCAATATAAATATAAATCAACAATTTATGTATATAATATATATATATAAACAGTTTATTGTATAGTTTGTTTTTATTCACATAAACCCTTTTTAACTTTAATAAAAAATCTCAATATATTGATTTTTACTTTGTCATTTTACACTTTAAAATATATTTACATTTACAGTACATATTTTGTATACACAAAATAACTGAATAACAACAATTTAAGTTTTGTATTTGTATATTTTAATAAATAGATATATCATAAAATTAATTATTCTTCTTATTTTACATAAGAACATACTTCAAAATATATAAATTTGAAAATATTTTTTTAAATTAATAACTCTATAAATTAATAAATTAGCAAAGTCCCAAAATCTATAAAATTTTACTGTACTAATACTTTATAATATTTTATTTTATCAATTAAAATAAATTTATTTTAATATATATTTTTAGAATATAAATTAGTTATCATTTTAATATCTTAATTCTAATATTTAGTTTTATTAAGTTGAAGTATGTTATAAATTTTCTATCTTTAAGTCTTCAATTTTATAATTTATAAATAATACGAATATTAAGTTATTTTAATATTTATAACACATATATGACCAAAGTTGTTTTAATGGTATATGTAAAATCTAATCCCAATATACATGTTTCTGAAATTCCCAGAAATTATTCTAAAATATCATGGATGGGTGAGCATGCGGATTCCTTCTAGAACTCAAGGTTGGACAGGAAGTTGTACCTCCAAAAACATGACATGGTACTTTATTTGTGACGATAAGAATATGAATTACTGTATGATGCATTAGCATTGAATATAACAACTGTAGTTGAATAATTTATTTCCATAGATTTAAAAATATGGCATGGCATGGCCCACGCCACCAGACTCTCGAAAAGATCGTTCAAGAACCCATTGATCTACAATTTTGCATGGGCGGTCTACATAGTCTAGAAAGGGTGCAGTTGCCCCCACAAAAAAAATTACAATTAAATATATTTGCATTAGATTACACGTAGTGATTGTAGTTAGGCTGGCTAAAGCTAAAGCTCTCTTTGCCCCCACTAATCCAAGTTTCGAATCCCCCCTTGCCCTTTCTTTTTGTCGTCTACGCATCTGTACTAATCAAGTATCTCCTTCTTGCCCACTATTATTCACTGTTTTTATATTTTTTTTTTCTTTTTTTTTACTTTTCTAGTTTTCCTCTTTCTATGTCTTATATTCCTTTTTTGTCTTGCTTTATGCTCCTTCTAATCTTTTTGGTCATCTACTCTTTTCATTCAATTAAATTTTGCTTTAACAAATAGTTCCAGTATTTTTTGTTAATATGTCTATTTTTTTCTTCTTTCAGCTATTAAACATTCATTTAGCTGTATTTTTAGTTGTTTTTTCTTTTAAATGTTATCTTTAATAAAACACATTCAAGTAAAATATCCAAAAAATAATGTCTTCACTCAAAATATTTTTTAAAATCCGCCACTGCAATTTTACATCATCGATATTATATAATTATTTACTTTGTGTTAAGTACGTAAGTATATATGTCATATGAGTTAAATATGTGTTTTTTTGACAAATTGGGTTAAATATGTGTTTTTTGACAAATTGGGTTAAATATGTGTTATGAGGCCATCATCTTCTTTTTTTTTTTGTTATGAGGTCATCTTCTTAGCAATAAAGTACAAAAAGATGTGTGACATGCCTCCCAGTCTCCCACCTCCATATCAAAATCAGCAGACGTACTTCTTCTTAGTACGTACGGTACATACGGAAACAAATATAAGTAAATAGATAAATGGAGAGAAGGTTAAGTTTAAAACGTGACGTAAATGGGGGTCTATGATAATTAAGTGGCATAACATGAAACTTTTAATTAAGTTTAAAACGTGACGTAAATGGGGGTCTATGATAATTAAGTGGCATAACATGAAACTTTTAACTGTAATGATTGGCATATCATATGTATACGTTTAACAACTTGTTTTTTTAGTTCGAGATGTCAACTTGTAATCTTTGTTCGAGATGTCAACTTGTAATCTTTGTTCGAGATGTCAACTTGTAATGACTCAAACTGATCCTATAAAAAGTCTGCGTGTAATTGTAATGTTTAGCAGCTTACAAAAAAAAAAAATTGTTTTAGCACTTCTTCCTTGCGACGTCGTGCTGCTTGTCCTGCAAATCTACACATGCATGCCTCAACTTTACACGTGTATTCTCAACTTCACACGTGTATTGTATATGAAAAATTGATCCGTTATATATCCTCCACCACCAAACTATATGATGATTAAAATGTGTTACTTTTGTTTTGAAGTTTATAATTCTTTTATTCTAAGAGTATCTCCGATCCACTTATATTTTTGATTTTATAATATTATTTTAGAATCAAAATCATTTAAACTCATTAATATTTTTGTTTTTAAAATAGAGATTGCTATTTTTTTATTTATAGAAAAAGAAATAGTATTTTTCTATATTTTATTCTAAATTTAGAAATTTCTATTTTAGAAAAAATACATTAAAGTAAAATTAATCTCTATTATAAAGTTTTTTTATTTTAGAGGTAAAAACAGAGATATACATTGGAGATGGTCCTGACGAAAAATATTGTAAAAGTGGTTAAACACAATAATGTTAACACTTTATAATTTAGCTGCAAGAGAGTGAGTGGATCGGAGGAAGAAAGATAAAAAAGACCTAATATCTCTCTCGTCTCCTCTTCAACCTCATTAAAGCGGCGGATCTGTAACTTCGGCTGATCGGCGCGTGGTGGCTCCGATAGCACCACCGCCGGTCCTAGTAGGTGTCTTTCGTCTTCTAGTTTAGTTTGTTGTGTCTTGTGCTTTGGTGGTCGCAGATCTGATAAAGCGGAGGTTCTGTTGTCAAAGTGATGATCTGGAAACGGGTCTGGTGGTGTACGGCGGCGTCTCGTCGCAGTGATTCTGACTGGAGCCGAGCTTGTGTTCCTTTGCTGATTGAGATGGTCTGGAGGGGCGAAAGGCTCAGTCTCCTGCCTTCGGTTTGTGGTGTTTCTGGGCTGGTTGGTTGGGTCCGTCACCGGTGAAGGGCTATGGTGTCTGTTCGTCTGAAGCTTCTCCAGTTTGCGGTCCTCCATAAGCGATTAGTGTAGTCTGATTTTAGTTCTTGTCTAGGGATGAGGATGGGATAACTTGTGATGAGCTTGGCTTCTTGGGCGCAACTGATTACGTTTCTGGCGTTTTGAGAAGCTACAACTCTTACGGTTCTCAAATCCGTATTCCCTCTCCACTATGTGGTTTCGTTGGATATGGATGAATGATTATGCTTTAGCTTTGAAGCTTATTTCAATAATTGTGGAGGGTCTCTGCTTTGGTTTGTGACAAGAGTGTTTTCTCCGGTTCTCATATAAAGTTCCAAATGGTTTTAATTGTGTTACGATATGGCTGGAGCCAATGGAAGTACCGGCTTAAGGTTGTGCGAGCTTTGAGGTCTCTGCCAAATTGGTTCTTTGGTTCTTGGATAGGAAGCTTCTTCAAGTCCACAAACAAGATTCCTAGACTTGTTTCTATCCGTAATTTGAAGATTGGTGCACTCTTCTCCAATGGTCGCTATCATCAGGACATCCGCTTCGATTCTCTTAATAAGTTTCTAGGTTTAAGTTTTAGTATTCCATCTTTTGTTTGATTTGTATCCTTAATATCTTCTGACTCCGGAAGGATTGCGATCCTTGCCGGCTTATGGCTCTGGAAGGAATGTGTTCCTTGTCGGCTGATGTAAAACCTTTCATGTTTTTAAATTAATCCAAAAGATGACAAAAAAAAAGAGAGTGAGTGGATCGGATAAGAAGTTTTTTTTTTCTTCATGCACCAAATCTTATCTAATCTCTGGGCTTTTGATTGGGCTTTGTGTATTTTTGTTAAATGGGTTTGTATCGATTTGTAGACATTGGCCTTTTGGCCCAGTAATAGAAAAATGGTTGACAAAAAAAAATAGTAAGCTCTGACCAAACATCCATTTGACTATTTGTCATTTTTCTTTTCTCCTGAAAGCGTTTGGTCTCATTTATAAATGTTTTTATCTCCAAAAGGTGACGATTGCGCTTGCCGCCATTGTTGATTGTTGAAATCTGAGGGGGAGGGAGAGCGCGTGCAACCAAGGGGGATCCTGGATTAGTAGCTTATAGTTGTTGGTTATTGAGATTATTAATTAATATATACAAATTAATAAGCAACTTGCATCTCTTCTCCTTCGTCTTCTTCTTGTGGCTAATCAAAAGTCCAACGAAAAACACCTTTTATTTATTCGGGTGTCTGTTTATAGTATATATTTATTTGTCGTTGAAATCAAAACCTCCGTCTCTCTCTCTCACATCGACGATGGCCAGGATACGGCGGCGGTGGTCTTTGTGTCCTCTAATCACTGTCTGGTTCCTTTCCGGTTGGGTCCATGTGGTTAGAGCTCAAAGCAGAGCCGGAGCCACTACTGATCCAGACGAAGGTGAGTCAGTGAGTCTTGTTCATTCTTTCAAAATAATCGATCTTAGTTTTGTAGCGGTTGGTTAGTTTTGTACAAATAAGAAATGGTTTGATTAGTAGTAGTAGTTAAGCGTAAATTTATAATTAAGCAAGGAGATAAGGAGAAGCGGGGGGATTAATAAGCAATCTATTTAAAAAATAAACAGCTGGAGCTTTGAACTCCATCTTCACCGCTTGGAGGATCCGGGCGCCCAGGGATTGGAACATCAGCGGCGAACTTTGCTCGGGCGCCGCCATCGACGACAGCGTTACCGACGCCAACCCTGCCTACAACCCTCTCATCAAATGCGACTGCAATTTCGTCAACTCCACAATCTGCCGCATCACCCTCCTGTACTGTACCCTCTTTTCTCTCCCTCCCTCCCTCCTCCAACTAAAAAATACCTATGTATTGATTTGATTTGATTTGATTTGATTTGATGCAGCAAGGTTTATGCCATTGAAGTTGTTGGAGCTATACCTCCCCAGCTCTGGACTTTGCAATACCTCACAAATCTGTAATTCAATCACTTTATTATATGATGTAATCACATTAACACAATTATGGACCTCTTTTTCTTTCTTTCTTGCTTTCATTCATTCAGGAACTTGGGTCAAAATGTTCTTACAGGCTCCCTCCCTCCTGCTATTGGTAATTTGACTCGTATGCAATATATGTAAGCCTCTCTCTCTCTCTCTTCTTTCCTTTCTCTTTCTTTACCAGCAACATTACTTCTCTCTCTCATTCCCAACTATTCATCAAATAGGACTTTTGGGATCAATGCCTTGTCTGGCCCTGTGCCTAAGGAAATTGGTCTGCTTAAAGATCTAAGATCACTGTAAGCTTTGCTTCCTTCCTTCCTTCCTTTCATATGATAATGTTTCTTCCTTCTAGAGGTTTCCTTATACATTTATCTTTTTATTTTCAGCGGTATTAGCTCAAATAACTTTTCTGGTTCTATACCACCTGAGATTGGGAGCTGCACAAAACTAGAGAAAATGTGCGTCTCCTTTTTCATTTTTTATTAAAGCTTTTTTTTTTATGTATTCATTTCCTATCTTACAATTCAGATATGATTTATTATAATAAGAATACTCGTGCTACTGCAGGTATATAGGAAGTTCTGGACTCACTGGGGGAATACCTCCATCATTTGCTAATCTTGTTCAGCTCACAGATGCGTAAGCTTCTCTTTTTACTGAATTTGCTTACATAAGTCTTATAGTTGGATTACTACATCTTCTTTTCGTTTTTTTTGCTGTACCAGTTGGATTACGGATCTGGAAGTTACAGGTCCAATTCCGGATTTTATAGGAACCTGGACCAAACTTACTACCTTGTAACAACATTTCTTTTCAGAATTCCTATATAACTGATTTGTTCCATTCCTCGTGATTTTGTTTTCTACACTAATCCTGCCTACTCTTAGTAGAAAAGGCCTCATTACTTTCTAAGTTTGAGATTCAATACATGTTTTACTACAGGAGAATTCTCGGAACTGGTCTAAGTGGTCCTATCCCCTCATCATTTTCCAACTTAACTTCTTTGACAGAACTGTATGTGTTGTTGTTCCCATTGGTGTCAGAACCATTTGTTCATAACTATCTCCTTTTCTTTCATTCCCTCTCTCCTAGTCCTCCACATATATATAATTATATTCTAAATGTACGTAGGAGGCTTGGTGATATATCCAACGGAAGCTCTTCTCTTGAATTCATCAAAGACATGAAATCTCTAAGTACATTGTAAGACCACTTTGATTCAACTTCTTCTAACCCAATCTTTGATCAGACTAGTGTAATGTTGATCTGTTTCTGATATATGTTGCAGAGTATTTAGGAACAGCAATCTCACTGGGACAATACCCTCTTTTATCGGTGAATTTTCAAGTCTGCAACAAGTGTAAGTACCGCATATGTATGTGTGTTTCTTCATGCCATGATTGCTTTTCTGTAAAAAAAAGTGTGATTATTTGTGAAAGTCAAGTCACCAGGAGAATACGAAATGATCTTAAGTTGCTGATAATATAATTTCTTACTTACTTTCCTTCTTTCAATGCTAAACATGAATAATTTTAATGTGTTACCGTGTAATTCGTGTCTGTTTTGCAGTGATTTAAGCTTCAACAAACTACGTGGACCAATTCCAGCTTCACTTTTCAATTTAAGTCGACTTACTCACTTGTAAGATGATATCTTTTGTTGCTTTGTTTTCCAGTGATTAAAGATGATACCTGTCGAAATGGTTTGATGTCTTCACTCTTCTTATTAGGTTTCTGGGGAACAACACGTTGAATGGTTCTTTGCCCACTCAAAAGAGTCAGACTTTGAGAAATATGTGCGTAACACAAAAGTCTTTTATAATTTTTTTTTCGTCTTTGAAAGCCACAACAGATTGTTGGGAGTTTGTTGAAAACAAATCCTCCTGCTGATCATTGTTCTTTTATACTAACAGAGATGTGTCGTACAATGATTTGTCTGGAAGTCCTCCTTCATGGGTCAACTTACCAAACTTGAAACTGTAAGTAGAGAAAACACCACTGAATGAAGCTTCCTATTTCTAGGAAATATACAAATATTCATAACAAAAATGTATGTTATTTGGTGCAGCAACTTCGTGGCTAACAATTTCTCCTTAGAAGGTCTTAATAAGAGGTGATTTTCTTAAATATATTATTTTCGATGCTTGTTCCATTATGACTTATCATTTCTTTTCTTTTTGGTTAAAAGTGTATTACCAGGACTGAATTGCTTGCAGAAAAACTTCCCTTGCAATCGAGGCAAAGGAATATGTAAGTGTAACAAATGGATAGTGCTTGTGTGTACTGTTGGAGAAAAACTGCTTTAAGATTTTATTTTGTTTGGTGTCTAGATTCTGAATTTTCGATCAACTGTGGAGGCCCACCAATACGGTCTGTTAGCGGGGCAGTTTTTGAGAGGGAGAACGAGGATCTGGGACCAGCTTCATTTTTCGTGAGTGATGTTGAGAGATGGGCAGCCAGTAGCGTGGGACTTTTTGCCGGAAGTAGCAGTAATATATACATAGCTACTTCACAATCACAATTTGTTAACACTTTGGACTCGGAGCTTTTTCAGTCAGCAAGACTTTCTGCATCTTCCCTGAGATATTACGGGTTGGGGTTAGAAAATGGAGGCTATACCGTAACACTTCAGTTTGCTGAAATTCAAATTCTTGGTTCTACTTCAAACACTTGGAGAGGTTTAGGAAGAAGACGTTTTGACATTTATGTCCAGGTCTGCACTTCTACTTGCTAGCTTTTCTGCTTTCTTGGTGGTGTAATATATAATTGCTCTGTTTTTTCTTCCAGGGAAGACTTGTTGAAACGGATTTTGATGTACGCAGAACAGCTGGTGACTCTACTGTTCGAGCAGTTCAAAGAGAATATAAAGCAAATGTATCTGAAAACTACCTCGAAATTCATCTGTTCTGGGCTGGAAAAGGAACATGCTGTATTCCCATTCAAGGGGCTTATGGGCCATTAATTTCGGCCGTCAGTGCAAAACCAGGTAACACAATTGTTTGATATTAGTGTTGGGATTTTCACTAGTGTCTAAGTGTTTGCATATTGTTGTTCAGATTTTACACCAACTGTGGGCAATCGGCCACCATCAAAGGGAAAGAACATGACTGGTACTATTGTGGGTGTCATTGTTGGCGTAGTACTTTTAAGTATCTTAGCGGGTGTGGTTATCTTCATCATCCGAAAAAGAAGAAAGCGGTACACAGATGATGAAGGTATGCATGTGTAATAACTGAATAATTTGGTCCTCTTGCCTTCAAAATTAAAATTTTAATATGATCCTTCAAATTGGTTTGTTTTTTGTTTTCTTGCAGAGCTTCTTAGTATGGATGTAAAGCCTTACACCTTTACTTACTCGGAATTAAAGAGTGCAACTCAAGATTTCGATCCCTCTAACAAGCTTGGAGAGGGAGGATTTGGGCCTGTTTATAAGGTATGTCACATTTACTTGGAGATGCGATATATGTGATACCTTGTAATATGTTTTGTTCCAAATAACAGGGAAAGCTCAATGATGGAAGAGAAGTAGCAGTGAAGCTGTTGTCGGTGGGATCCCGGCAAGGGAAGGGACAATTTGTTGCAGAAATTGTAGCAATTTCAGCAGTTCAACATCGCAACTTAGTAAAACTTTATGGGTGCTGCTATGAGGGAGATCATCGTTTGCTCGTATATGAATACCTTCCTAACGGAAGTCTTGATCAGGCTCTTTTTGGTACGCTCAAAAACATTTATTTATGCTTCTGCCATCACTCACTCATTATACACTTCTGCCACTGATTTTGATGTTGCAGGGGATAATGCTTTACATCTTGATTGGTCAACCCGCTATGAGATATGTCTAGGAGTTGCCAGGGGTCTAGTCTATCTCCACGAGGAGGCGAGGCTTCGCATCGTACACAGGGATGTGAAGGCTAGCAACATTTTACTTGACTCTAATCTCGTCCCAAAAGTTTCTGATTTTGGGCTCGCAAAGCTATACGATGACAAGAAAACCCACATAAGCACCCGAGTAGCAGGGACGATGTAAGTATTCCCCAACCCCTGACGTTTGGTTTGCAACACAGTTCTGGATTCTTAAGACATGTTGTTGTTATTACCAACGCAGTGGATATCTTGCGCCAGAGTATGCCATGCGTGGACATCTAACAGAGAAAACTGATGTGTATGCCTTTGGTGTTGTGGCCCTTGAGCTAGTGAGTGGAAGGCCAAACTCTGATGAGAACGTGGAGGACGAAAAAAGATATCTTCTTGAATGGGTACGTTGATCTATTTAAACACTTATCTATAATCAACGTAGGGAATATGTTTTGTGCTCTTTAGCAAAAGCTGATGTTAAGTTGTGTATAGGCATGGGATCTACACGAGAAAAGCCGTGAAGTGGAACTTATTGATCGTGAGTTAACTGAATTCAACATGGAAGAAGTGAAGCGCATGATAGGCATTGCTCTGCTGTGCACTCAGACATCACATGCCTTGAGACCACCAATGTCAAGAGTGGTGGCCATGCTTTCAGGAGACGTTGAGGTGAGTGATGTCACCTCTAAGCCAGGCTACCTGACCGACTGGAGATTTGATGACACCACAAGCGCTTCTGTAAGTGGATTTCAAACCAAAGAGACGTGGGCTTCTGATTCCTTGTCCACGAGCTTTGTGGCGCCTGGCTCCGAGATATCACCTGGAAGCCGCGACTCTAAACCGATGCTTGGAGTGAAAATCACTGAGGGAAGATGACAAAGATCCTTCCTTATCTGTAACTATAAAGATAGATGTGTTGTGTAAGTGAATGAGGATCACTATTTTCTTCTTCGATTAGAGAAATATATATTATATCACTTTGATTCTGTCAATAATAATTAAGCTCTTCAGTTTTCCTCAAATCTGTTGAGAGTGAAGTTGATACTTTGGTGCTATGAAAAGAAGAGTAAGACTGAGCATTATGTGTTGTGTTCCCAAATTGCATGGACAGAGTGATTCCATGAGAGAAGACCAGACTCGCGTCATGTTTAGAGGTTCAAGTTCAAGAACATATTGTCCCCTACTAGTTCCGTTGTCTGAACGACACATAGCACAAAACGGGTCGCGTGATAATGTAAAAACAAATAAAAAGTTGTCAAAAGTCTTTAGTTTCACACACAGACTTTTGCATATTCACAAGTCAAGTAGGCATTATTGATGGTACTATTCATACAAATGTAATAGACCAAAAATATCAGCGTGGAGGAAAGAGCGACGAAAGAACTTACTTAAGGGGACACAATCGAACAAACAATAGTGAAAAAACAAAGTAGTACAAACACGGTGGTCCACCAGCCCAATCACAAATAAGAGTTTTGTAAAAATCTCTCCACCAATAGTTCATTCTTATCATTGGATGAGGACAGACCAACATACAAGTCGATGAATAAATGTAATAAGTCAGTGGACCGATAGACCACCATTGTTCTCTGTGTTTCTGAACCAACCCCCCTCCCCCACCTAAAAAAAAGAGAGAAAAAAGTATAAACCTGAGTGAACGAGGATGCCCACGTGTCTGCACCTCACCGTATGGTTCCTCTTGTGTCTTTCCGGTACGATTCATCTGGTTCTATCTCAAAACCAAACCGCAGCTACTACTCATCGCGACGAAGGTCTGTTTGTTGATTGTACTTGTACACTTAATGGAATTGGTATGTTTGTTTGGTTAAATTGAACTGTCCCATTGTGGTGGGTGTTGGATGAACAACAGCGCGAGCTTTGAACTCCATCTTCGGGGTTTGGAAGATCGAGGAGAACAGTTACGGGTCGTACTCTTGGAACTTCAGTGACGAACTTTGCTCCGGCGCAGCCATCGACGAGGACATAACCATCGACGACAAAGCCTACAACCCTCTTATCAAATGCGACTGCACTTTCGAAAACTCCACAATATGCCGCATCACCGCCCTGTACAGTACACCCCCTCTCTTTTTTTTTTGGTGTGACAGTACACACTCTCTTTCTCATTCTCTTTCCCCAATGTTGTCTTTGTGCATCTATTTACCTACTGAATGTTTTGCACATGCATGTTGTTGGTGTTTCACTGTTACACAGCAAGGTTTATGCGATGGATGTTCAAGGACCTATACCTCCACAGCTCTGGACTTTGATATACCTCACAAATCTGTATATATATATATATATATATATATAGACTTTACCTTTTCCTTGTCTTTTTGCTTTACCATTCATACACAGAGCCGCTTCTCTTCTTACTATATATTATATTATCAAAAAGAGCACACGCACACGCACATCACAAGTTAATATATAAAAGAGATTGTCCCACAAGTCTTGCATTTTTTGTACCTCAAACTCACGTGCATGATTCTTGCAGGAACCTGGCTCAAAATTTTCTTACGGGCTCCCTTTCTGTTGGTTTTGTGACATTCAACACTGGTTAGCATATGAACCGGGTTGGTTCATTAATGCTTGGTACATGATTAAGAAGGCGATAACCAGAGCGGTTATTGGAGTCAGCTTAATTCTTCTGTACCGGTCTCATCTATATATCAGATTGAAGAAAGGGAGTTCAAGAGATCGAGAGTTCACGGAATCAGAGAGAGATAGGTGTAGAGAGTTCTTGAGCTAAGGTTGTTTAGTCTCTTGATCATATACTCTGTACAAAAACTCTTGGAGTGATTAGTGGAATCTTTGCTTGTGCCGTCAAGCCCCAGATGTACCGGATCCACTTTGGATCCCGAACTGGGTTACCAAATCTCTGAGTTTTTTTTCCTTTGTGCTTTCTTACTGTTGATTACAAACGAGTGCGTGAGTGATTGAGAGGAGAGCGATCCATTGAGAGTTAGGTTGTTCAATCGATTCATAACAAAGTGGTATCAGAGCGCGGTTGAGTGCGATGAAGGAGTCGATGGCGAAAATCAAGATCTCGTGTTTCGATGGCAAAGGAGATTTCTCGATGTGGAAGAAACGTATGTTGGCTCATCTGTCGATCCTAGGGTTGAAGGAGGCTCTAACCGATTCATCGCCGGCTTCGGGATCTGAGGTCACGATAAAGAAAGGTGAAGAGGAAGAAGACTTCAAGGAGCGCCTCAAGGCGCTTGAGGTCGAGAAGACAGAGAAGGCTGAGAAGGCAATGAACATGATCATCCTGAATCTTGGTGATCATGTGTTACGGAAACTAGAAGATTGTACAACGGCAGCATCGATATGGACTGCGCTTGAAAGGTTGTATAATTCCAAAACTCTCCCTAATAGAATTCATCTTCAGCATAAATTCTATACGTTTAAGATGCTAGAGTCTAAATCTATAGATGAGAACATTGATGATTTCTTGAAATTAGTTTCCGGCTTAAGCAGTGTGAATGTGTCTGTTTCAGAAGAAGTACAAGCTATACTGTTGCTGAGCTCACTACCAGCTCAGTATAATCAGCTAAAGGAGACCTTGAAGTATGGCAGAGAGACGCTGACCATTGAAGATGTAACCAATGCAGCAAAGTCTAAAGAGATAGAGCTGAAAGAGGTGAAAGAAGAGGCCTCGACTTCTCAGAGATCTGGTGATGCGTATGTCGCAAGGGGGAGACCAGAGAGAAGGGATGGTTACAAAGGCAAGAACTTCAAGAATAAGTCAAGGTCCAGGTCCAGAACCAAACTCACGTGTTGGTACTGCAAGAAGGAGGGCCACGTCAAGAAAGACTGCTATGCAAGGAAGAAGAGGTTGGAAAGCGGTGATGATGATGGTGAAGCGGCAGTGATGGTTGACGAGCTGCAAGAAGTGGATGCTTTGGCTATCTCTGATCAGGATCCGAGAGAGAAGTGGGTCATAGACTCAGGGTGCTCGTACCACATGACATCCAGGAGAGAATGGTTTGTGGAGTTCTCGGAGGTGGCAGGAGGCCAAGTATTACTTGCAGATGACAGGGCAGTCTCGGTACAAGGGATTGGGACTATCAGGATAAATGCAAATGGTGGAACCGTCAAGTGTCTGACGAATGTTAGGTATGTACCTAATCTCAAAAGAAATTTGATTTCTGTCAGCTCACTTGATATGCAGGGTTTTAGACAAGAAGGAGGAAATGGCAAAACATGTTTCTTCAAGAACGAGAAGTTAGCTCTACAGGGAACTTTGTGTGGAAGCTTGTACCTTCTTGATGGATATACGCTGGAACCTACAGCGTATGCAGCCGTGTCTAAAGACGATACTGCGCTATGGCACAGCAGGCTAGCCCACACCAGCATCAGGAATCTGAAGGTGCTAGTAGAGAAGGGCATACTGGATAAGAAAAAGATCAGTGACTTGGAGTTTTGCGAAAGCTGCGTCATGGGTAAGAACAAGAGGTTGAAGTTCAATATCGGCAAACATAATTCCAAAGAGGTATTGAGGTATGTTCACTCTGATCTTTGGGGATCACCCAATGTTCATTTGTCTCTATCTAGGAAGCAATATTTCCTGTCTATGATAGATGATTTTAGTAGAAAGGTCTGGGTGTATTTCCTAGCTACTAAGGATGAGGCGTTTAGTAAGTTTTGCGAATGGAAAGGCTTAGTTGAAAATCAGGTGAACGAAAAGGTTAAGTGCCTTAGGACTGACAATGGCTTAGAATTTTGTAATATTGCGTTTAATGACTTTTGCAAACAGCATGGCATAGAAAGACACAGGACATGCTCATACACTCCTCAGCAAAACGGAGTAGCAGAGCGAATGAACCGGACCATCATGGAGAAAGTGAGATGCTTGCTTGATGAGTCAGGTCTGGAAGAGAAGTTCTGGGCAGAAGCTGTTGCAACGTCGGTGTACATCATCAATCGGACTCCATCGTCAGCGATTGATTTCAACATCCCTGAGGAGTTGTGGCTAGGCAGAACACCGGGTTATGATCATCTAAGGAGGTTTGGGGCTGTAGTCTACGTTCACATAGATCAAGGAAAGCTCAAACCAAGAGCTTTGAAGGGTGTCTTTATTGGGTATCCAAGTGGAGTCAAAGGCTACAAGGTTTGGCTCATAGAGGAAAAGAAGTGCGTCATTAGTCGGAATGCGGTTTTCAGAGAGGATCAGTTGTACAGGCATGTGGCCAAGGTCGCAGGCTCAGAGAAGAATCAGAGGCGTCCTGACAGTCAGAACAGTGTCAGGAGTTCAGTTGAGATTGGAGAAGCTTCAGGGACAGCTTCAGAAGGTCAGACTGAAGGTGGAGTTGATGCATCAGAATCTACGGATGAGACTCAAACTACTGAAGAAGTGGAGGACTTGAGTAACTATCAACTTGCTCGTGATAGAGTTCGAAGAGAAATAGTGAAACCATTAAGGTTTACGGATGAGTCCGAGGTGGCGTTTGTTTTGTCTGTTGCATCAGTTATTGATTCTGAAGAACCGAGGAACTTTGAAGAAGCAATGAGAAGCAAAGATTGGAAGAAGTGGAGTGCTGGTATGGATGATGAGATGTCATCATTGGAGAAAAACAAGACATGGGCACTGACTGATCTTCCAAAAGATAAGAAAGCTATCGGCTGCAAATGGATCTACAAGTGGAAGCCGGGCATACCAGGAGTTGAAGAACCAAGACATAAGTCGAGATTAGTAGCAAAGGGCTACTCTCAACAGGAAGGAATTGACTACCAAGAGATCTTTTCTCCGGTAGTGAAGCATGTTTCCATTAGACTGATGCTATCGATGGTCGTGGACAGAGACTTAGAAATGGAGCAGTTGGACGTAAAAACTGCATTTCTTCACGGAGTAATAGATGAAGATATATACATGGAGCAGCCTGAGGGGTATGTAGTTAAAGGGCAAGAAGGCAAGGTGTGTAAACTGTTGAAGTCATTGTACGGGTTAAAACAGGCGCCTCGTCAGTGGAATAAATGTTTTGATCAAGTCATGATCAAGCATGGATTTGTGAAGAGCGAGTATGATCTTTGCGTATATCTGAAGAAGCTGAGCGACTGTGAGTATGTCTATCTACTCATTTATGTAGATGACATGCTTCTGGTGGCAAAAAGTATGGATGATGTCAATGAAGTCAAGGAAATGCTTGGAAGGGAGTTTGATATGAAGGATCTTGGTCCAGCAAAGCGTATACTTGGAATGGATATTGAAAGAGATCGAGCAAGTGGAGTATTAAAGTTATCTCAGTCGAGATATGTAAAGAAGGTGCTTCAAGTGTTCAGAATGGCAGACTCAAAGTCTGTAACTACACCCATTGGAGCTCAATTCAAGTTGACAGCTCTAGAAGAAGGTGAGCAAGGATTGGGAAGTTCTGATGAAGGTTGTCCTTACGCAAATGCAGTAGGAAGTATCATGTATGCTATGATAAGCACTAGACCTGATCTAGCTTTTGGAGTTGGATTGGTGAGTAGATTCATGAGCAACCCGAGCAAGGAGCACTGGGAGGCGGTGAAGTGGATACTTCGTTACTTGGTGGGAACTAAGGATGTTGGTTTGGTGTTTAAGAAGAATTCAGGAAGCTTCAGTGTTAAAGGCTACTCAGATTCAGATTTTGGTGGAGACTTGGATCGAAGAAGGTCTACAACTGGTTATGTATTTCAGGTCGGAGGCAACACAGTTAGCTGGAAGTCAGGTCTACAGCAAGTTGTAGCTCTCTCAACAACGGAGGCTGAGTACATTTCGCTGGTGGAAGCTATAAAGGAGGGTTTGTGGCTGAGGGGAATAACAGAGGAGTTAGGTTATGCTCAGTCAGAAGTTGTGGTGGGATGCGACTCTCAAAGTGCTATTTGTTTGGCAAAGAACAATGTGTTTCACGATAGAACGAAGCACGTAGCAGTTTCAAAGCATGTGGCTCTGAAGATGAGTTTTGTGAGAGACATGGTTGAAGGTGGAGAAGTCAATATTCAGAAGGTTCACACGTCAAAGAACCCAGCAGATATGTTAACTAAGGTTATACCGAGCAACAAGTTCGAGCAGGCACTTGTTGATCTTGGAGTAGCTGACTGCTAGAGCAGTGGCTACGCTTGGCGGCATAAGGGATGGACTCATGGTGTTGATGTCAAGGTGGAGATTTGTTGGTTTTGTGACATTCAACACTGGTTAGCATATGAACCGGGTTGGTTCATTAATGCTTGGTACATGATTAAGAAGGCGATAACCAGAGCGGTTATTGGAGTCAGCTTAATTCTTCTGTACCGGTCTCATCTATATATCAGATTGAAGAAAGGGAGTTCAAGAGATCGAGAGTTCACGGAATCAGAGAGAGATAGGTGTAGAGAGTTCTTGAGCTAAGGTTGTTTAGTCTCTTGATCATATACTCTGTACAAAAACTCTTGGAGTGATTAGTGGAATCTTTGCTTGTGCCGTCAAGCCCCAGATGTACCGGATCCACTTTGGATCCCGAACTGGGTTACCAAATCTCTGAGTTTTTTTTCCTTTGTGCTTTCTTACTGTTGATTACAAACGAGTGCGTGAGTGATTGAGAGGAGAGCGATCCATTGAGAGTTAGGTTGTTCAATCGATTCATAACACTTTCTCATGCAATTGGAAATTTGATTCGAATGGAATGGCTGTAAGGCTTTCTATATTGATTGAAACCTTCTTATTCCTCCCTTTTTTCTTCTCTTTCTTGTATCTCACACTTCCATCTGTGTTAGGACTTTTGGGATCAATGCGTTGACTGGCCCTGTTCCCAAGGAAATTGGTCTGCTCACAGAATTGAAATCTCTGTAAGCTTCTTCATTTCCTTTTTTTTCTCTTTTAAAAGAAATCATAAACATCACGTTTTTATGCGTCCTTTTTATTAAACCTTATCTTCTATACATTATCTGCATGCAGTGGTATTAGTTCAAACAACTTTTCTGGATCTATACCAGCTGAGCTTGGGAGTTGCACAAAACTACAGCAAATGTGAGTTTGTGCATCTGTAAAAATCTACAAGAATCTCTATGTATTCATTTCCTAGTTTATAAAGCCTTAACATTTGAATTCATTTACTGTTAAAAAATCTGTTAATAACTGCAGATACATTGATAGTTCTGGACTCACCGGTGGAATACCTTCATCATTTGCTAATCTTGTGGAGCTGCAAACCGCGTTAGATTTTGTTTTATTGAATTTAGCCTTATCGTTAAATTTTCCCTACGTGCTACTTAATTAACATTTTCCCACTTTTCATTCAAAAAAAAATAAACATTTTCCCACTTAATGTTGTATCAGTTGGATGATGGATTTGGGACTTACAGGTCGTATACCAGACTTTATAGGAAAATGGACCAAACTTACCGGCTTGTAAGAAGATTTCATATTTTGTTATTTTATTTTATTATATCACTGACTGCTACTAAGTGCTTTTTACCACAGGAGAATTTTCGGAACTGGTTTAAGTGGTCCGATACCTTCGTCATTTTCCAACTTAACTTCTTTGACAGAACTGTATGTGTTGTTTGCATTGGTGTCAGAACCATTCTTGTTTACTATCTTTCTTTCCCTCTCTCCTCCACATATATAATAGCTCCTGCCTATTCTAAATGTACTTAGGAGGCTTGGTGATATATCAAACGGTAGCTCTTCTCTTGAGTTCATCAAAAACATGAAATCTCTAAGTACATTGTTAGCCAACTTTGATTCAAATTTTTCTAACATAATTCATACATATGATCACTTTATACTATTACATTTTGCAGAGTATTGAGGAACAATAATCTTACTGGGACAATATCCTCTCATATTGGAGAATTCTCAATTCTCCAACAAGTGTAAGTACAACATAAACATGTCCTGAAAGCTGTTACATGGTCTTTTTCTGTTAAAATAGTGTTATGGTTTGTGAAAGTCAAAGTGATCTTAAAATCTATTTTTCTTTTTTTCTCATTCATTTCTAACACATGAATTGAACTTTATGTGTGAATTGCGTCTATTTTCCAGTGATTTAAGCTTCAACAAACTACATGGATCAATTCCGTCTTCATTGTTCAACTTAAGTCGACTTAGTCACTTGTAAGATTGATATGTTTTTATGCTATGTTTTCCAGTCATTTTATAGATGATAATTGTCAAAAACAATAATGATGTCTTCACTCTTCTTATTAGGTTTCTGGGGAATAACACGTTGAATGGTTCCTTGCCCACTCAAAAGAGCCAGACTCTGAGCAATATGTGAGTAACCAGACTTCTTTATAATTGATCATCTCTGAAAGCCATAACGTCCTGATATAGACTCAAGTTTGGTACAAGATGTATATAGTCAGAAAACTATTTTGAAAGAGATTATTAACATATATATATTATATTATATAATGTAGAACATAATCATTGTTCTTTTTTACTTTCAGAGATGTGTCGTACAATGATTTGTCTGGGAGTCTTCCTTCATGGGTCAACTTACCGAACTTGCAACTGTAAGTAAAGAAAACACTATACCTTTACTAGTAAGTTATTTCGATCTCGGAATTTTTTTCCTTATCTATATTCATTATGAAGCTTACCTTTTGTAGGAAATGTTTATTAGAATCATAAAAAAAAATTATATCTTATCTGTGCAGAAATCTTGTTGCCAACAACTTCACCTTAGAAGGTCTTGACAGCAGGTTATTTTGATAAATATCTATGTTCTTGTTGATGCCTGAAATTCCAACATCATATTTTCTTACATAATCTCATTTTCATTTCGTTAAAAGTATTTTATCAGGACTGAACTGTCTGCAGAAGAACTTCCCCTGCAATCGAGGCAAAGGAATATGTAAGTGTAACAAAGAGATATTCTATTCATTGTTATACATGTGCTATGGATGGATCTGAGGTTTTCTCTGTTGACTGGTGTCAAGATTCTGACTTCGCTATCAACTGCGGAGGCCCAAAAATACTGTCATTTAGCCGAGCACTATTTGAGAGGGAGGACGGGGATCTTGGACCAGCTTCATTTGTCGTGAGTGATGCACAGAGATGGGCAGCCAGTAGCGTAGGACTTTTTGGCGGTAGTAGTAATATATACATAGTGACTTTACTATCACATTTTATCAACACTCTGGACTCGGAGCTTTTTCAATCAGCAAGAGTTTCTGCATCTTCCCTAAGGTATTATGGGTTGGGGCTAGAAAATGGAGGCTATACAGTAACACTTCAGTTTGCTGAAATACAAATGAATGGTTCTTCTTCAAACACTTGGAGAAGTTTAGGAAGACGACTTTTTGACATTTATGTCCAGGTCTGCACTACTTTATCTAGCTTTTCTGCTTTGCAAGTTAACTTCTTGGTGGTGTGTAGTGACCTTCTTGGTCTGTTTTTCCAGGGAAGACTTGTTGAAAAGGATTTTGATATAAGCAGAACAGCTGGTAACTCTCTTGTTCTAGCAGTTGATAGAGAATATAAAGCAAATGTATCTGAAAACTACCTAGAAGTTCATCTTTTCTGGGCTGGAAAAGGAACATGTTGTATTCCTATTCAAGGTGCTTATGGGCCTTTAATATCGGCCATCAGTGCAAAACCAGGTAACACAAACAAATGACCAATTATTACTATTATTATTTGTTTCTTCTGACGCAAGTAAAAGACCCAAGTGTTACATGTATGGTTGTTCAGACTTCACACCGACTGTGGCTAACAAGCCACCATCAAAGGGAAAGAAGATGACTGGTGCTATTGTGGGTTTCATTGGTGGCCTAGGACTTTTGAGCATCTTTGCGGGCGTGGTTATCTTCATCATCCGAAAAAGAAGAAACCAATACACCAATGACGAAGGTAATTAATAACCTTGAATTTTATACTTTCAAATTTGGTTCAATTCTTAAGAACCTGATTGTTGTTGTTGCTGCAGAGATACTGAACATGGACGTGAAGCCTTACACCTTTTCTTACTCTGAACTTAAAAGTGCCACTCAAGATTTCAATCCCTCAAACAAGCTTGGAGAGGGAGGCTTTGGTGTTGTATATAAGGTAAAATGAGACCCAAATACTTAAAACACACATGTTATACTTTTTGTATGTTATGATATTAACACATTCAACAGGGAAACCTAAAAGATGGACGAGAGGTGGCGGTAAAACAGTTGTCGGTTGGATCCAGACAAGGAAAAGGACACTTTGTTGCAGAAATTGTAGCAATTTCTACAGTTATGCACCGCAACCTAGTTAAACTTTACGGATGTTGCTATGAAGGAGATCGTCGTTTGCTCGTTTATGAGTATCTACCCAATGGAAGTCTCGACCAGGCACTATTTGGTAATGAACATATACATAACTTGTCTATCTCCTGCTTCTCTGTCCAGAAGCTTAAAGTAGTCTCGATTCGGATGTTGCAGGAGGTGATAAGAAGACCTTACATATAGATTGGCCAACACGTTTTGAGATATGCATGGGAGTAGCTAGAGGTCTAGCCTACCTCCACGAGGAGGGGAGTGTTCGCATAGTACACAGGGATGTGAAGGCAAGCAACATTTTACTTGACTCTAATCTGGTCCCAAAAGTCTCTGATTTTGGGCTGGCAAAGCTATACGATGACAAGAAAACCCACATAAGTACCAGAGTGGCTGGGACAGTGTATGTATCCCCAAACCCTAAATATTTTTTTTAGTTATGGAATTATTTATAACACACATGTTGTTGGACGAATGCAAATAGGGGATATCTTGCGCCGGAGTATGCAATGCGTGGACACCTAACAGAGAAAACGGACGTGTATGCGTTTGGTGTTGTGGTCCTTGAGCTAGTGAGTGGAAGGGGAAACGCAGATGAGAGCCTGGAGGGTGAAAAACGATATCTTCTCGAATGGGCATGGAATCTACACGAGAAAAGCCGTCAAGTGGAACTTATTGATCGTGAGCTGACTGAATTCAACACAGAAGAAGTGAAACTCATGATAGGCATTGCTCTGCTTTGCACTCAAGCATCTCACGCGGTTAGACCATCAATGTCACGAGTGGTTGCCATGCTTTCAGGAGACGTTGAGGTGAGTGACGTGACCTCTAAGCCAACCTACCTACCCGACTGGAGATTTGATGACACTACAAGGTCCTCTTTCAGCGCCTTTCAAACAAAGGACACGGGCGCTTCTGGTTCCTACTCAACGACCTTTGCTATGCCCGCAGACAGCGACTTTAAGCCTATGCTTGGAGTCAAGATCAATGAAGGGAGATGAAACTGTCCCATCTCCTCTTTGATGGCTATGGAGATGTCTTAGTGTATAGTGAAAGAGGATGTATCACTATGTTCTTCTTTGGTTGGAGACACATAGTTCACTTTATGTTATGACAAAGAGAAACATATATTTCATGATAAGTTTATTAGGCTTACTAACTTAAAACCAATTGGTAATTAATTTTTTCTCCAATATCCTTATTCGAGATAATAGTGCGTATAACCATTAATCTCGCAGAATCCATTGTACCCCTCCATAATAATGTTAAGGATATACTATAGATATCTAAGGACCTCTATGTAAATACTCATTAGTGTGTATATCCTACTTGTATCTTGTCCTAATTGACCACTTCACTAGATATATTTGGATGTTTCCTCTCACTAAAAAGTCCCAAGTCAAAGATATATTCATCGCCTTCAAACCTCTTGCTGAAACAAAGTATAAATCAAAAATTCGAAACCTTTATTCTGACAATGGTGGAGAGTTCATTGCTCTTAGCCAATTCCTTTCTTCTCAAGGCATCTCTCATCTCACCACACCACCTTATACACAAGAACATAATGGTCTTTCCGAGCGTAAGCATCGCCATATTATCGAAACTGGTTTATCTCTCCTCTCTGCCTCCAATATACCTTTACCATACTGGCCATTTGCCTTTGCTACTGCTGTCTTCCTTATCGATAGATTAGCCACACCTTTGCTTTCCAATGCCTCTCCCTTCCAAAAGCTTTTCAACGCCACACCCAACTATCAGAAACTTCGAACATTTGGGTGCTTATGTTTTCCTTGGCTCTGTCTTTATGCTCCAAATAAACTCGAAAACAGATCTCTGCCTTGTGTCTTTATAGGCTACTCTCTTACTCAAAGTGCCTATCAATGCCTTGATCCTTTATCTGGTCGAATCTATGTCTCTCGCCATGTGCGATTCAGTGAGACACAATATCCCTTCACCACCATGACCAAAAGCACCGTTCCCAGCTCTTCTGATCCACCACCTACCTCTAGCTTCCCACCTGTTACCATTATCCCTGGTCCATCGTCACTCATACAATCGTCTCAACCGGCAGCCTGCAATACTCCGTGTAGTGCTTCTTCGCCGCAGCAACAACAAACAACGCCAGTCATCATAGACACTGCAGCACCATCAAACGAGCAGAATATTCTACCTGCAGTTGCAGTTCCTGAGGCATCGACTCGCGCGCCTACAGTTGTTGCGCCTGCCCCTGCAGTTTTGGAATCAGATACATCGATCGAGCGCCTACAGAGGTTGCACCTGCACATGCAGTTCTCGAACCAGAGACATCTGCTCAAGCTCCTACAGTTGTGGCTTCGACAACTCAGAACGTCGCAGCAGCTAGATAGCACTTGATGACCACTCGCTCCAAAAATAACATTGTCAAGCCAGTGACAAAGTATAATCTCACCCCGAAGCTCGAGTCTGATCCACACTGGATACCTTCTACCTGGCAGCAAGCGATGAAGTATGCACACTGGCGAGAAGTTATGTCACGAGAGTTCAATTCAACAAATGAAAACAGAACTTGGGATTTGGTAGAAGCTTCTCAACACATGAATGTGGTTGGTTGTCGCCGGGTGTTTACAATAAAATATAATCCAGATAGAAGCACAGACAGATATAAAGCTCAGATCGTCGCAAAAGGCTACCATCAGCAGCAAGGTATTGATTATGGAGACACGTTCAGCCCTGTTATTAAGTCCACCACCATACGGATTGTACTTGGTCTCGCCGTGAATCACGATTGACCAGTTCGTCAGATAGATGTCAATACTGCTTTTCTCCAAGGCCATCTTCAGGAGGAGGTCTTCATGTTCCAGCCACCAGGGTCCACAGATTTAGATCGACCTCATCATGTTTGTAAACTTCGGAAAGCACTCTATGGTTTGAAACAAGCTCTCGCGCCTGGTACTCGGAACTCAAAACTTTTCTTCTTCGCTCAGGTTTCCGGAGCTCCTTAGCTGACACCTCTCTTTTTATCCTCAAACACCAAGGTCACTTCGTATATGTCTTAGTTTACGTGGACGACATATTGGTAACTGGCAGTTCGCAGACACTGGTCCAACAGGTTATATATCACTTCCTTGGCCACACGCTTCTCCATTAAAGACATGGGCAGCCTCAGTTATTTCCTTGGCATTGAGACTGTAATAACCTCACAAGGGCTTCACATGATGCAGCGAAAATACATCACTGATCTGCTCGTTATGGCAAACATGTTACACGCCAAGCCTGTCTCCACTCCCCTTGCTCCTCATCCCAAGCTTACACTAACTGCAGGCGAACCTCTTTCAGAACCACACGAGTATTAACGTATCGTTAGAAGCCTCCAATATATACCTCTCTCTCTCTCGTCCGGATATCTCGTATGCTGTCAATCGATTATCGCAGTTTATGCATAAACCAACGTCGGAGCATTGGCTAGCGGTCAAAAGGGTTGTGTTATCTCTCAGACACCGTAACACATGGGATCTTCCTGCGCAAACAACAGAAACCGAGTTTACACGCGTTCTCCGACGCAGATTGGGCTGGTGATTCAGACGACTATGTCTCTACCAACACCTACATCATCTTCCTAGGTTCACAACCTATCTCATGGACATCTAAAAAGCAGAAAGGTGTTGCAAGGTCTTCAACTGAGGCAGAGTATCATTCCGTCGCAAACACCGCCTCAGAACTACGCTGGATTGTCTCTCTTCTCATGGAACTCGGAGTCTCTCTTCCGTCCTATCCTACCGTCTACTGTGACAACATTGGTGCTACATACATATGTGCAAACCCGGTTTTTCATTCTAGAATGAAACATATCGCCATCGACTATCATTTTGTCCGGGGCCAGATACAGTATGGTCACTTACGAGTTACGCATGTTTCGACTCATGATCAATTAGCTGATGGGTTGACGAAACCTCTCTCACGAACACCATTTCAGACTTCAAGAAGCAAGATTGGTGTTGCTCTAGCACCACCATCTTGAGGAGGCGTGTTAAGGATATACTATAGATATCTAAGGACCTCTATGTAAATACTCCTTAGTGTGTATACCCTACTTGTATCTTGTATATATACCTTTCGTATACTTAATAATAAAGTCATTCAGCCTATTCTCTATAGATAATGCTCTTTTTTTCTACCAATCTCGAAGAAATTGAATCTTCTTTTTATTAGGCGATCAATTCGTGGGATGATCGAGCCACTGTTCGGATCGGATTAATGGGTCAGGATATTGGGCCGGCTCTAATACCATGATAAGTTTAGTGGGCTTGCAACTTAAAACCAATTGGTAATTAATAAATTGGTCCAAGTCACTTATATATTACTCAAATCTTTTTCATATTTCCGATGTAGATCTTCTCTCCAGTATTTCACTTTATCATCTTCTGAGATATATTTCCGACAATTGTACCATTTTCTCTATTGTAATATAATTCTACTTTTAGCATTTATAAACTCTTACCACTTATGAGTACAATGCATCAAATTTTAGATAAAAAGAAGTATTTCACTTTATTTTCAATAATGCTTAAGCCCATCCTATCTTTTTTGTTTTATTTTGCACAGACCAAAGGAATGTCCAACTTAAAAACTAGAGAACTAGAAACAATATAGGAGGAATGTTATTGAACACTACTTCATCTGGCACATTTACTCCGAACCAAAAAATGTTTGGTTTAGATTTGAGTCCTATCAATTATCCGAGCGGATCCTATATTTTTAGAACCTAAACTAGAACCAAACTGGAACAAAAAAAAGCAAGAACCGAATGGTTACCCAAATTTCTATAGTATAGTTATTAAATATATTTAGTTTTAAAATAATTAAATAATTTATAATACTATTTATAAAAATAAATACAAAAATGAATTACAGAATAAGTTTTATCCAAAATATTTAAAATTATCTAAATTATACAAAATTTTATTTGAAAACCCGGAAATTTCATATTAATCCAAAAAACTTCGAATTTCAACCGAAAAACTGGAACCGAAATGGATTTGAAATTATCTCGGATATTAGTCGATCTCTAACCGAATCGGAAAAAAATCAAATTTTCGGTTGGACCAGTTTTTATAAGCCCAATGGAGTGAATACTAATTAAAAGTGTAATTAGAATTTTATAAGTCCAACAGACTGAGTAAAATTATTGATTTAATGTGATCGACTATAAAGGTTATTAGACTCACTCTGCAAATCCAATGGGCTGAGCAAATTAATGTTTTGGGTTTTAAACTTGTGCTTCCAAATTTTTTTAAAAAAATAGAAAAACTTGGTGGCCAAGTTAGCCAACTTGGTTTCCAAGCCAACTTATCTATAAATACCCATGTTCATCTCCATAATTTAATTCATACAATCACACAATCATCTCTCTCGTTACCGATTTCTCTCACTAGAAAAGAAAATACTCTTTAGATCTTTTTCTTTGAAGTAAGTGTCTCGAGAGTATATTGTAGTAGTAAGTTTGTAGATTCTGTTTCGGGTGTTGTGAAGCGGTATCACCACGATTGTATCCTGAAATTCAAAAATCGCATAAAACTGTCACACATTACAGGAGATTTATTGAGTTAAGGAAATAGATTAATTCTCGACTCTGTGAATTTTGTCTATTTCCTCATGATTTTCTAAAAATGTTTTAAATCTTTTTATTATAGTTTATATACTTTTGGTTTCGTGATTTTCAATCAGGATTTTCGTCGTCCTACAATATTAACTCAATAAATCCGCTTTCTGATTATCGCTAGAATCAGATTGAATATTGTAAACTATATTTTTAAAACAATTTCATACAATAGTACTTTGATCTATTTCAACACTTATCTTTTTTGATCAAACAAACATTGCATTACTTAACAGAAGCCTAGACTCTTGAAATAGACTTCGAAGCATACAAGGTGAGAGCTGATTTTGCTACTGAATTAGCCTCGGAGTTAAAGTTGCAAAAGATAAAATCAGAACTATACTAAAAGGACTCGAGGTAGAGTTTCTAGAGTGTCCACGTCGACATGAAAGTTCCAGCCACTTATAGGTTAAATATGTGCCATGTCATCAAATACATTTGTGACTTCTACACGTCGATTCGCCTCTATTGAAGAACAAATTTTCTCACCTCACCTTCTCCCAGAATCCATAATAACTCTCACCTTTTCTAAATGTAAATGCACAATCGAAATCAATTCTGAAAACTGAAGAGGATATTATGGCTTCTCGATTACTCTACTGCTTCATGATCATTGTATAAACAGTTGAGGATTGTGAGTTACGATTCACCTCCTTATCACAAGAAAGCCAAACCGGTTGCTGGTTCTGCCTCTCAGAAGAATATCCAGTATCTGAGCACGGAAGCTGTGATTTCCGCTCCAGGTAAATTCAATAATTGTATTAGGTTGTTCTGTTTCGCTTGATTCTCTCTGCAATAGATGAAATCAAGTCTGAATATGTTGCTGGGAACCCTATGTTGATGATCTAATGACCTCCAATGTTCATGTACTTTCTTATATTCTTAAGTTCAGTTTTTTTATGACATTAACAGTATCGTGCCAACACAACACGTGACTCCATAGCTTATGATGATTATCTTCAGGTCAGTGTCTGTCTTTGTAAGTGTTTTTTTTCATTCAGCAGGATGTGTGACAGGCTTTTCACAGCAATCTCTCATCCCCTTTCTGAATTTATTTTCTTACTTAACAACCATTGTCAATAATTGAGTAACATGGTTAAGGTAAAGATCATGCATGAGCTCGCATCCGTATCTTTCTCAGTCTCTGGCTCTATTTCTTCTGTTTAGTTTATTGGTAAATTTCAAGCTTCCTTGATTGGATCAATGGCTGAGACGATAGAGAGCTTTGCATCAACAGCTTGGAGACCAGAAAGAGGTGTACCTATAAAATCTGTCTCTATACTCCATGTTTGGTTCTTTGAACATTTCCTCCATCTGTAAGTGTTGATTAAGAGACATCTTTCTTTCTTCTCTTTGTTTAATTAAAACAATTTCCAGCTTTTTACAGATATCCAGACAAAATCATGCTTGCAAAGTCGACAATAGGATTGGTACACGAGTATATGAAAGATGCAAAGGTTGGTTGTTCTTTGCTCTGTCTTTTTTTTATGTCTACAAATGTTTTTAATGGTAGTTCGGTTTCATACAGGAAAATGGAAAGACTCAAAGAAGAGAGGAAATTTTCCTTCTTGCTTCTGTGCGAGTCATTAGAAGGTGCATATAAACAGTCTTTGTTCTAAGAAATTACCCTTCATTTTCTTTCTTTTTATTGTCTCTTTTTCCTGTCGAAAAATATACATTATACATTGGTGATTTCTTTTGCTCATGTGATCGTTATTTGCTGCTTCAGTGAGTTTTGAGTATTCCTTGTGGAAAAAAATTGATGGTCTCTGTCACTTTAGCTTTCACTGAACTTTGATAATCCAAGTTCGTTCGCTAAGGATCCTGCCCTTATTTCTTTTACTCTTTTCCATAATGCCTCCCAGGAAAACTTGGTCTGACTTTTTTTGATAGCCCTTGTGTGTCCACTTGCTTCTTACAAGTTACAATATTTAGCGATCGTCAAAAGCAGAGCTGAACATTTGTTCGAAATGATCAACTCGAGACGTTGATGAGACGGTGTACGTATCTCAGGTATGTGGAAGCTAGCTTAACGGATAGGGTTCTAAACGCAGATGAGATATTAAAATATGGGTTTTGTTGAATGCTTATGTCCTTTGGAAGTTTTGAAGAATGTGCAGGAGGCTGTTAGGGATGATGATATTTTCTTCAATGGTCTACCATCGACTGAGCCATTCTAAGTGTTCAATGAGAATAGTTTGTACTGGAAGAAGAGGATTAGAGCTCCTGTTATCATTTCTATGGCCAAGGGTGTGGAATCAGAGTTTGAACCTCATCCTCGGATTGTTACTAATGTTTAAATGATCTAGCAAGCATGTAAAATCACTTTTCATGTCTTCTTTATGTTTGCTAGAATATATGAATGTTTGAAGTCATCCTCCTTATTATTTTCATGACAGAGAGATTCTCTTTGTTATTGTTTTGATACTGTGTATTGGTTATTAACCAGAAAAGCAAATCGCTTGATTGAGTGTAGTGTTAGTAAGAATCATAAGCAGCTACTGTTACCCACTGCATCCATGGTTAGCAACCTCTTCCTGCTAAGAAGCGTCAGCCCCAATAAATGGAATTGTAAATTTAGCTTCGTAAGTTTCCCTTGATCATTCCAATCTGAGAAGCAGGAATGTATAGATATAGGAAAAAATAGTTGCAGATGCAGAGCTTCACTTTTATAAAGTCAAAGAATGATTCATGAGAATAACTCAACACTGAAAGGTGTTAAAAACTATAAACTGGTAAGCCCATTTACAAGTTACAACTCTTCAAATTGTCCTTAAGTCTTTTATTTTTTTTTCTATTGCCCAAAGAAAATATTTGTGCAGATTCTTTTCATGACTTTCACACGGGTGAATGGCAACAACAAGCAAGGAAACATCACTATGCTAGATAAAAATATGGAGGAAAAACCCTTCTTCTGCAGAACAAAATAAAAAACGGACCTCCTTGCCTCACGTCTGCGTTATTCACTTGACGTTGGGGTAGCAGTGGCGGGAAGTTTTGGTTTATTAGTTGGGTTTTAAGTTATCGTTTGGCTGTTGGAACATGAGTTAGAGAGACATTGTCATCCTCTTATATCAACTCCATGAAAAGATACTCTGTTATGGGTATATGTTATTAGGGGTAGGCACGGAGCGAATATCTAGAGTTTTAAAAATATCCGTGATCGGATCCGTTCCCTACGAATATTCGATTTTTTGATACGATCCGACCCGATCCGTAACTTTTCGGATATCCGGTTTTCCGGATATCCGCAAACATCTAAATTTTTGCCGGATATCTGATTCGATCCGCAAAAAATAATAAAAAACTTAAAAAGTAAAAAGAAGAAAATCTGATATAAAATAATAATATCTCATAACAATTTAAAAAAAAATTCAAAATTTTTTTTAAAAAAATATTTACATACTTTCAAAAATTTTAATAACTAAATAATTAGTTTAGTGGATAAAAATATTATAAAAGTTATATAGAGATATAAAAGTATATATATATTATATAATTTTATAAGCATGTACACAATTTAATCATTTTTAAATGAGTTTTTTTTAATGTTTAGGAGTTCAAGACATCTGAAAATAACTTTTATTTTATTTAATTAAAAGAATAAGCAGAAAAAACGTAGACGAAACAAACAGTATGAAAAAATAGAGAACAAGGAAAAGCTCCTGAAAAAAACAGAAATGTCTCATTTTTATTTTTAAAGTAAGATATATATATATATATATATATATATTAGTAAGATAATGTGTATATATTAATAGTATTTTTAAAAAAATAAATAAAACTTCAGATTGTATAGTTTAGTCAATTTACATAAATGTTGCATCTGTGTGTCTTAAATCTCTGTTGTACTAGTAAAATGCCCAGCACTCGTGGGTCGGACGTAGTCCGACCGAGTGCGGGCGACACTCGTTATCAAGGTTGACATCTGGGGGGTGCAGGGGCCGCAGGCCCCCGCGGTACGGTATGCCTTTTTGGTTTAGGAAAGTTACTATTTCTATTGGGAAAAAGAAATCGGGTTTTTTGAGGCTGTATAAATATGGGTCTAAGGGTTTGTAAATTATTATCACATCATTAATAAGAAACCCTAAACGGGTATTTGCCTCAATACGTTTTCTTCTCTATTCTTCTTCTAACCTAAACGACGGCTGTTCACAACAAGTGGTATCAGAGCTTTAGGTTGCGAACCCTAAAGGATGACCGGAGGAAGTTCTCTTAAGTTCGATGTTCCAAGATTCGATGGGAAGGGAAATTTCGGTCTGTGGCAACGGCGTGTTAAGGACTTGCTTACGCAGCAAGGGATGAAGAAGTCTCTGTTGGAGACGAAACCGGAAGCGATGGATCAGGATGATTGGGAAGAGATGCAGGATAAGGCCGTCTCAACGATTCGACTCTGTTTGTCGGATGACATAACACATCAGGTGATGGACCTCACAACTTGTAAGGAGATGTGGGATAAGTTGGAAAAGATGTATATGTCAAAATCGTTATCTAGCAAACTATACCTCAAGCAGAGGTTGTTCGGTTTGAAGATGTCTGAGAGCGGGGATCTGGTTGCACACGTCAACAACTTCAATCAAATCATCGGGGATCTGGTTCGTGTGGATGTGAAGATTGAGGACGAAGATCAAGCCATGATCTTGCTGTGTTCTCTGCCTCCTCAATATGAGACGTTGTTAACAGCTCTAACAGTCGATAAAACGACTATAAAGCTGGAGACAGTTTCTGCAGCACTGCTCTCTCACCATGAGAGAAGGCAGAATACAGGCGTGGGTGACAACTCTCAAGGTGACGGGCTGTATGTTAGTCAGGATAGAGGAAGGCAGCGGGGGAAGCAGCAGGATGATACTAGCAAGAAAAGGTCAAAGTCAAAGTTCGGGAAGAAAGTAGTCTGCTATAGGTGTGGCAAGCCTGGCCACTATAGGAGAGACTGTCCGGACAAAGGGCAGAATTCGAAGGAGACATCGAACTCTGCAAACATGGTTCAGAAGGTGGAAGACTCGGAAGGATCAGCTGATTCGGATATGCTTGCTGTTACGTCAGGTGATCACTCGGATACCTGGATAATGGATACGGGCGCTTCATTCCACATGACCCCTAACAGGGAGTGGTTTGAAACGTACAAGGCTGGAAACATGGGCTCTGTTCGACTTGCGGATGACAAGGCGTGTGGTGTTGTGGGCATTGGACAAGTCAAGTTTCGGATGTATGATGGGACTATCAGGACATTAACTGATGTCAGACACATACCAGTCATGAAGAAGAATCTGATATCTCTGGGGTTGCTACATAGAAACGGCTTCAAGTACAAATCAGATGATGATGAAGTATTGAAGGTTTTCAAAGGTTCTATGATGGTGATGAAGGGACAGATGACAGCTGGAAGCGTATATCGGTTGATAGGGAACGTGGTTGTAGGTGGTGCTGCAGCTGCAGTTTCTGAGTCGGAGTGTACAACCTTGTGGCATATGCGTATGGGTCACATTGGGGAACACGGTTTGAAAGAGCTCTTTAGAAGGGGTCTTCTGGACGGGTTAAAAGATTGCAAGATGGAGTTTTGCAAGTTCTGTGTGATGGGAAAACAGTCCAAGGTATCTTTTAAGACGGGCCAACACACGACAAAAGATCTTATTGACTATGTTCATTCTGATGTGTGGGGGCCAACTCGGGTGCAATCTATGGGAGGATCAAGATACTTCGTTTTATTCATCGATGACTTCTCTAAGAAGGTTTGGGTGTACTTCATGAAGCAGAAATCTGAGGTGTTCGAAAACTTCAAGGTTTGGAAAGCTGAAGTAGAAAATCAGACGGAGAGAAAGGTGAAGTACTTGAGATCGGATAATGGCACAGAGTATACTGACGGAAAGTTCCATAAGTTTTGTGCGGAGCATGGCATTCAGAGGCACTTTACAGTGCGTAAAACACCTCAGCAAAACGGTGTCGTTGAAAGAATGAACCGTTCGATTGCAGAGAAAGCAAGGTGTTTGAGGTTGAATGCAGGGTTAGCAAAGCAGTTCTGAGCGGAAGCAGTAAACATGGCAGTCTATCTCATCAATAGATCGCCAAGAAGTTCCTTAGAAGGGAAGGTCGCAGAAGAGGTGTGGACTGGGGTAGATATTGATCTATCAAACTTGAGGATATTTGGATGTCCAGCTTACATGATAGTTGCGGGAGATGAAAGATCAAAGCTGGATTCGAAATCCAAGAAGTGCATTTTTCTAGGCTTTTAGAAAGGTGTTAAAGGATTCAAGTTATGGGATCCTGAGGCAAAGAAAAGGGTGTTTAGTCGAGATGTGGTCTTTGACGAGCAGTATATGGTGCAGCAGGCGATATCAGTCCGAGTGCCTGTGACCATTGAGACTATCACGGATTCTGAAGTTACTCAGGAGGAGTCTGGTGCAGATAAACCAGATGAAGTTAGTGATGAGCGGTCTGTGGAAGTGGCACAGAAAGAGGTTCAACGTGGAACAGAGGAGAGTTTGGTTTCTAGAAGACCAAAACGTGCAATAAAGGCTCCAGTCAGGTTCGGGTTTGAAGACATGGTCAACTATGCTCTTATGGTCGAGATGGATGATCCTACCACCTATCATGAAGCTATTAATAGCGATGAGAGGGATGAATGGATTGGTTCTATGACGGAAGAGGCAGTAAGTCTGGATAAGAACGAGACTTGGGATCTTGTGGAGTTACCTGAAGGGAAGAGAGCAATTGGCTGCAAGTGGATCTACAAGAAGAAGGAAGGGATGTCTGTGAAAGAACCTAAGAAGTTCAAGTCCAGAGTAGTGGCAAAAGGGTACTCGCAGAAGAAAGGAATAGACTATGACGAGATATTCTCGCCGGTAGTACGACACACTTCCATACGAGCTGTGTTGGGTTTGGTAGCTGTTTGGGATCTGCATCTTGAGCAGATGGACGTGAAAACGGCCTTCCTTCATGGAGAGTTGGAGGAGGAAATATATATGGAGCAACCTGAAGGTTTGGTTAAGCCTGGAGAAGAGCATCTAGTGTGTAGATTGAAGAAGTCTTTATACGGTTTGAAGCAGGCTCCAAGGCAGTGGTACAAACGGTTTGATTCATATATGATGAAAATAGGCTATCAAAGGTGCGAGTACGATTGATGTGTGTATGTCAAGTCCCTTGACCATTCTCCCATATTCCTGCTGTTATATGTTGATGATATGCTCATTGCTGCAAACGATATGGATGAGATAAATCGTTTGAAAGGGTTACTGGGACGAGAGTTTGAGATGAAGGATCTTGGTGCTGCAAAGAAGATTCTTGGAATGGAGATTCGCAGGGATAGAAGCTCTAAGAGGTTATGGCTTTCTCAGAAGAGCTACATTGAGAAGGTGTTAGAACGTTTTGATATGTCAAATTCAAAACCAGTCTCTACACCATTGGCGAAGCACTTCATACTTACAGCAGAGCAAAGTCCAAAGTCTGCTGAAGAACTCAAAGATATGGCGGAGGTTCCTTATGCTAGCGCAGTTGGTTGTTTGATGTATGCAATGGTGTGTACAAGACCGGATCTAGCACAAGCAGTTAGTCAAGTCAGTAAGTACATGTCGAATCCTGGGAGGAGACATTGGGATGCTGTGAAGTGGATCCTAAGATACTTGCGAGGTACAAGTGACTATGGGCTTATGTTTGGTGGAGAAGTGCAGGATTCAGTTATTGGGTTCGTGGATTCAGATTATGGTGGAGACCTTGATAATAGCAGGTCAACTACGGGGTATGTATTTACTCTTGCAGGAGCACCTATTTGCTGGAGATCGGTACAACAAGGTATTGTAGCGATGTCAACCACTGAAGCTGAATACATGGCACTTGGAGAAGCAGCTAAGGAAGCAGTATGGGTACAAGGACTTGTATCCGAGTTGGGTGTTGATCAAGAAGGTGTTCAGCTACACTGTGATAGTCAAAACGCGTTATGTTTGGCTAAGAATCAAGTGTATCATGGAAGGACGAAGCACATACGTATAAGGTTTCACAAGATAAGGGAGTTAGCAGCTTCTGGAGAAGTCTTATTGGAGAAGGTGCATACGTCGGAGAATCCAGCTGACATGTTGACCAAGCCTGTTACAACGGAGAAGTTCAAGCATTGCTTGAATCTGTTCCGTGTTTGCCAATGCTAAAGAAGCAATGGAGGTTCCCCCCAGAAGATAGACGGGATAAGGAGTTTTGTAGAGATTTTTCGTCAAGGTGGTGTTTGTTGCATCTGTGTGTCTTAAATCTCTGTTGTACTAGTAAAATGCCCAGCACTCGTGGGTCGGACGTAGTCCGACCGAGTGCGGGCGACACTCGTTATCAAGGTTGACATCTGGGGGGTGCAGGGGCCGCAGGCCCCCGCGGTACGGTATGCCTTTTTGGTTTAGGAAAGTTACTATTTCTATTGGGAAAAGGAAATCGGGTTTTTTGAGGCTGTATAAATATGGGTCTAAGGGTTTGTAAATTATTATCACATCATTAATAAGAAACCCTAAACGGGTATTTGCCTCAATACGTTTTCTTCTCTATTCTTCTTCTAACCTAAACGACGGCTGTTCACAACAATAAATATAAACGTGAGTTTTAAAAATATATATATATAGGAATTTTTTCGAACAAATCTCATATAAGAGTATTTTTGTTCAATTGTTTTACAATTAGAGTTCAACTAACATTGGAAGACATAATTTTTTACCTAATCATAAATACTACATTTAGTGTTTCTTTGAAATTTACGTATTCTTATTATCTTGGTTTGTATCATTCTGAAAGGATATTTAAAATTTAATAAAAAATGAAGTTTAAAATATAGTAATTAGCTAGAATATAGAAAGTAAGAACAAAAAAAGTATTTACTTTGTTTTAATTTGGATTATGAAACTGATATTCAAAACATATTAAATTTTCTAAGTGGATATGCCTAAATAAAATACAAGTAGTAATATGGTGATAGCTCATAACTAGGGATGGCTACAAGAGTCTCTAAAAAAATTCTGGGAATCCTTTTGCATTTGTAGCAATTTTTATAGTCAACTTTGATGCATAAATAATTTTTTTATAGCTACTCAATGATTCAATCTCAAACTAATTGACTTTAAAATCTTTGATTGCTTTCTAAGAAGTAAGCTTAGAACTTAAGCAAAATAGGTTATTTCTTAAGCTTTCAGATTATTCTCTTTTGACATAACACTACTTCTGTGTTGGCACTAATTGTCAAGATATGGATCTTACACTATGGGACAACTAAAAATTTATGTTCAGTGAGCTGCAAATCATAAGTAATCAAAGATATAAAGTTGTCATGGTGACAAGTATATCCTTTTGTCATGGTGACAAGTATATCCTTAAATTTTTTTTTTAAAATACAAATTTTAGAATCTGGTACATACTGATTAATAACTCTTACTTGCATGAAAACTATTATTCGTTTCATTATTAGCCACAGAGTTTTACTTCCACACAACAATAAAAACATCAAAGACTTCAAAAGAAAAATAACAGTAAAGTTCGATAGATGAGTTAGGGCTAACATATTTAAATTCCAATCTACAGCTCATAAGATTATAATCAAGAAAAACTAATTAAGAATAACTTCCCTACATTTTGAGAACTGTTTATGTATTATAAATTCAATTTTTATATTTTTGTCCAACTAACCAAAAAAAAAGTTATTGCAAAAAATGCGATGAAGAAAACCTATATGTGTATCATATAACAAAAGCCAGAGCATGTCTCTTTTCCTATATAATATCTTACACACAAAATAATTTATAGACACAAAATATTCTACAATATTTGATATTCACACAACAAAATTAGTCGGACTATATAATAGCAACTATCCGCGCGTAGCGCGGAAAACGACCTAGTCAAAAGTAATGACATCAAAGAGAGAAATAAAGTGATAGATATCAAACATAATACCGAACAGTTCAGGTTGGTGCCTTTTCGTCTTCAACAAGTTGATCATAGATAAGGAATCCGTTAGAACCGCCAGTGATCGGGCGTTTGAATAAACGGCAAGAGATACCGCACGATGGACAACAATGGCTTCTGCCATCAGAGCTGATGAGACATGGCTGAATGCTTCAGACACAGTGGAAAGAGTTTGAACCTCTCCTCCCGAGAAAATTCCTCCTATTCCACATCTTCCGGTGGTGGCCTCCCACGCTGCATCCACTTTACACACAAGAACCCCGCTCTGGAAGGATGGAGGAGGACATACCGAACGAGTCGAGACCTTACACGAAGGAGGACCCAAGCGAGAGACATCAGTTTGGTCAGTTTGAGCATAATTTCACTCCTTAGCATCTTTTATGCTTTTGTTGATGATCTCCTGAGCTGTGTAATCTTTATTTTCAAAGACAAGCTTATTTCTGGCCTTCCATAGATTCCATAACACCCAAGACCATAAGGGAGCATTTAATCCGACCGGTGGAAGAACAACACAACGACTTCTCTGTTTGATCAGTTCTGCAGCAGAGGGGATAATGTTTGTTAGGCTTTGAGTCGTCGGGGTCAGACTCCATACTTTCTCCGCTATCAGACATGTAAGTACATGTAGATCATCCTCAGCAGCTCCACATCTTGTGCATTTGAAACTTGGGAAGCCTCTCCTTTCAAGATTAGAGTTAACCGGTATCGCCTTTTTCACTACTCTCCACAGAAAATCTTTCAATTTAGGACTCGTTTTGACATTCCATAGATGATGTAAGCACTTCACTGGCTCATTATCAATGTCACTCAATCTCTCTGATGTCATTTCGATACCATATCCTGTCTTTACCAAGTAAGAACCAGATCTTTCGGGAAGCCATCTAAGAGAGTCCGGAGATGTTAATGAGCTTGTTTTTATCGCCAAAATAGCATCATCATACTGAGGTATCACACTACGGATTTTTGTTAAGTCCCACTTGTTCGTCAAAGGACAGAGAAGGTCGCTAACCCTCATTGAATTGCTATCCAAAGTACCAGGACCTATCGGTAGACATGGCGACTTAAAGGAAAGCCATGGATCATCCACAGTCGGATATTTTCACCATTACCAACAGCCCAAATAATTCTCTTCCTAAGGATGACCCTTCCAGCCAATACACTTCTCCAACCGTGAGACGCTGAGGTCGAAACTAGACAGTCCAAGAAGGAGCAGTCTCGTGAGTATTTACCCAATAATATCTGAGCCAGTAGCGACTGAGGTTCAATGATTAAGCACCATCCCATTTTCGCAAGTAAAGCATCGTTAAAGGTCTCAATATCTCGGAAGCCTAGTCCACCCGCATATTTTGGCATCGCCATTGTTTCCCAAGAAATCCAACACATCTTCTTCTTCCCCGGGTTCACATCCCACTAGAAGCGAGTAAGGAGGGACTGAATTTGTTTACACGGCGATATTGAAAGTTTAAAGCAAGACATCGCATACCAAGGCGTAGCTGAGAGTACTGATTTGAGCAGAATTTGTTTGCCTGCGCCAAATAAAAACTTTGTTGTCCAACTCTGTACTTTTTGGCGAATCATATCTAGGATTGATGCAAATATCTCTTTTCCGTCGTCCGAATTGCATGCTCGGGAAGTCCTAAATATTTGCCAATTCCTCTTTTGATGCTATCGACATCGTTTCTTTGACCCTGGCTCGGACGCAAGCAGGAGTCTTAGCTGAGAAGGTGAATATGTTTTGTGCTCTTTAGCACGAAAGCTGATGTTAAGTTGTGTATAGGCATGGAATCTACACGAGAAAAGTCGTGAAGTGGAACTTATTGATCCTGAGTTAACTGAATTCAACATGGAAGAAGTGAAGCGCATGATAGGCATTGCTCTGCTTTGCACTCAGACATCACATGCCTTGAGACCACCAATGTCATGAGTGGTGGTCATGCTTCTAGGAGACGTTAAGGTGAGTGATGTCACCTCTAAGCCATGCTACCTGACCGATTGGAGATTTGATGACACCACAAGCGCTTCTCTAAGCGGATTTCAAACCAAAGAGACTTGGACTTCTGATTCCTTGTCCACTAGCTTTGTGGGGCCTGGCTCCAAGATATCACCCAGAAGCGGCGACTCTAAACCGATGCTTGGAGTGAAAATCAATCAGGGAAGATATTAGATGTGTCCCACATCGTGTATTCACATGATCTTTGGACAATCTTCCACTCTTGAGCTAGCTTTTGGGTGTGAGTTAGGCTCATCACTAATATGGTATCAGAGCCCATGGTGAAAGCCCAGCAGATGATTTCCCATGTAAATAGTTGTCTACCTATGTAGCCTATAAAAATGGCCCATCTTGCTGTGGTATGTCCGAGATGTTGGGCTTGGGCTGTTTCCGTTTGGACAGTTTCCCACCCACATCTCGAGAGGGGCTATTAGATGTGTCCCACATCGTGTATTCACATGATCTTTGGGCAATATATAAGTGTATGGGCAATCCTCCACTCTTGAGCTAGTTTTTGGGTGTGAGTTAGGCTCATCACTAATAGAAGATGACAAAGATCCTTTTTTATCTGTAACTATAAAGATAGATGTGTTGTGTAAGTGAATGAGGATCACTATTTTCTTCTTTGATTAGAGAAATATATATATATATATATATATATATATATATATATATATATATATATATATATATATATATCACTTTGATTCTGTCAATAATAATTAAGTTCTCCAGTTTTCCTCAAATCTGTTGAGAGTGAAGTTGATACTTTGGTGCTATGAAAAGAAGAGTAAGACTGAGCATTATATGTTGTGTTTTCCCAAATTGCATGGACAAAGTGATTCCATGAGAGAAGACTAGACTCACGTCATGTTTAGTGGGGGTTATTGGTTCTAATATTTTAGTGGATTTAGAATTTTTTTTTGGATTTAGAAATCAATGACAAATCCTTTGATTTCTAAATCAAATAAACAGATTTCAAAATCAATAGTGTAGATTTCAAAATCAAATAAGTGGATTATTATAAATGAATGAAATGGAATTGCAACTGAAGTTCTCTTTGTGTAACTCGGCATCTAACTCATCATCTTCATGAGACAACTATAACTTCTTCTTCTGAAATTTCTCATCTCCAAAAAATTATAGATTCACGTTTGATAATGTATACATTTGACAAAAAGCTTAAGAACCTATCAAAACAAGCACGAACACACTGCTAAGTTTGACATAATATATTTTCTTGTTTCATTTGATGGTGTTTTTTCTTGATTTATGACTGCTTCTGTTATTTGAATCACAATAATATAACAACTAATTCAGTATGGTGGTAGGTAAAACACGTTTCATTTTTTTACAGTTACTGTCAATTTGAAAGTGGAAGAACCGAAGAAGGATCAATAATATCTCTTCACAAGAGACAACAGCTCGAGAAACCTTTTTTTTTTTTGGTAAAAGCTTTCATCATTGTTTTCTTCTTTCGTCTACCTCTTCTACAAAGAAGCAAATCGAAACCAGTCCATCGTTTCGGTATAACACCATTTTGTGATGCATTATTGTTTACATCGATAAGCGGGAAGTTAGAGCACTCCGGCCTACTAAGCTCCGACTCTTTTACTCTGTTGACGAAACATCCGGCAGACAAAGCGGAATCTTTTGGTGAGAAAAGCTCATAAACTAGTTTCAAAAAAAAAAGAAAAACTCATAAACTGAGAGAAAAACATCAACATCCAACATGTCTTAAAATAGTGAGGAAACACTTCAGAGAAAACAAATCCTCTTCATCAACAACAGCTCCACAGTTACGACGGCGTCTAAAGCACACAGAGACAACTACACAATAATATAATAACTAACAGCACCAGCGTCGTTTGTATGTATACAATACGTTTGTATAATGCACGACATGTGTCTAATGCATGTTTTGAAGATGAACAAAAGCCATAATAACAAAGTTTATATCAACCACGTTGATTTTGACACAAAATATAAAAAACTGAAAAAGACAATTATGAAAATCCATTCAAAATAACAAGGTTTAACTAGATATTTGTTCTCTTGTATTTTGCTCTTAAAAATACTCATAAATCCACTCAAATCTAAATCAAAATCAAATCCTCAAACAAATCATTAATATTGAATAACACTTGATTCTAAAATCTGTTTTAAAATCATAGAATCAATAACAGCAGATTTAAAATTGGATTTTAAAATGATAGAACCAATAACACATGATTTAGCTTGGATTTTGAAATCCATTAAAATACATAAACCAATAACACCTCCTTAGAGGTTCAAGTTCAAGAACATATTGTCCCCTACTAGTTCCGTTGTCTGAACGACACATAGCACAAAACGGGTCGCGTGATAATGTAAGAAAACAAATAAAAAGTTGTCAAAAGTCTTTAGTGTGCAACTAAAGACTTTTGCATATTCACAAGTCAAGTAGGCATTATTGATGGTACTATTATATAGTACAATGCATTATTATTTGTTTTGTCTTGATGTAATAATATCAAGAGCATGGAAATTACTATAGACCAGAAAGACCAGAATGGAGGAAAGAGCGACGAAGGAGCGACAAAATCAACACAAAAATAATAATGATGTGACCAGTGCCAGTGACCAGTGCCAGTGACCAGTGAGAGTGTAGTGCAAAAAAAAAAGGATTGATGAGCACTGACAGAGTAGTGCAAAACACGCTGGTCCTGGTCCACCACCCGATCACTAATTAATAAAGAGTTGTAAATATCTCCCCATTCATTCTTATCTTAGTTATCTATTTGGTGAAAAGTAGACAAACCACATTACAAGTTTTTTATTATAAGTCGATGGAGGATAATCATGGCTAGAGAGAATTAAAGGAAGCTTTTCGTGAAAAGTGAAGACAGAGCACCATTGTTGTTTGCGTTTCAGAACCAAACCCCCCCAAAATAAAAAGAAAAGAAAATAAGAACCTCCGTAGACGACGAGGATGCCCACGTGCCTGCACTTCACTCTCTGGTTACTTTTGTGTATATTCGGTTCGATTCACTTGGTTCGATCTCAAAACCGAACCGGAGCCACTACTGACCGCGACGAAGGTCTGTTTGTTAACTGAACACTTGTAAATAATTAAGTCTGTTTGCTTGGTTAAACTGAATCTGATCCAATATTGTGGTGTGGTACGTATAAACAACGTACAGCCTTAGCTTTGAACTCCATATTCACGGCTTGGAAGATCCAGGCGCCGAGGAGTAACTGGAACATCAGTGGCGAACTCTGCTCCGGCGCTGCCATCACCGAGAGCATTACCATCGACGACAAAGCCTACAACCCTCTAATCAAATGCGACTGCACGTTCAACGACTCCACAATCTGCCGCATTACCGCCCTGTACATCAAACCTTCTTTTTTTCTTTTTTTCTTTTTCTTTTGTACAGCACACCTTCTCCTTCTCTTCCCCCCTATATATGTTGTCTTTGTGCATTCATTCACCCCACTGAATGTTTTGCCATGCATCATGCATGTTGTTGTTTTTACACAGCAAGGTTTATGCGATGGATGTTCGAGGACCTATACCTCCACAACTCTGGACTTTGATATACCTCACTAATCTGTATATATATATATTTGACTTTGCCTTTTCCTTGTCTCTTTTTTCTTCTATTATTGTTATCAAAAAAGGAAACAAGAGCACAACATACACATGCATCTTTCTTTCTTTCTTTCTTTCTTTCTTTCTTTCAGGAACCTGGCTCAAAATTTTCTTACGGGCTCCCTTTCCCCTGCAATTGGAAATCTGACTAGAATGCAATGGCTGTAAGTCTTTTTATATTGATTGAAAACCTTCTTATTCCTCTCTAGCTACCTAGTTCTGTGTCTCTCACACTTCCAACTGTGTTAGGACTTTTGGGATCAATGCCTTGTCTGGCCCCGTTCCCAAGGAAATTGGTCTTCTTACAGAATTGAGATCTGTGTACGCTTCTTCTTCTTCATTTAAATTTTTCCTTTATTTTTTTTTTCCGTAAATGTCAGGTTTCGATGCTTCCACCTTATCTTGTATACATTTTCTGCATGCAGTGGTATTAGTTCAAATAAATTTTCTGGCTCTATACCAGCTGAGATTGGGAATTGCACAAAACTACAGCAGATGTGAGTCTGTGTACTTCTACAAGCATTTTTTATGTATATCCATTTCCCAGTTATAAAGTCTTTTTGCTTGGACATCACTTTTATATTGTTAAAATTCTTGCCCGTTTAATTACTTCTTACATCTATACTATTAAAACACAAGGGCTTTTTTTGAAGTGCCCTTGGTTTTCAATAGTATTTACAAGAAAATGCCACTGCATTATATTTTAATCTAAGCTTTTTATTAAAGTGTTTTTCCTGAAAAAAAAAGAAAGCAAAAACAGTTCCCAGATTTTGTGTAACTTATCACGAATATGTATGGTTATTTAGAAAAATAAAAATAAATGAGAGTTATAAATAAATTAATATTTGACAATCAATTTGTTACCGTATTTTCTGGTTTTCTGTTGATTTCTTTAAGATTTGAGTTTGGGCATCAAGGTCGTCGTCCATATATATAACTTTACCAATTCATTCAATAAACTCGCCATAAAATCTAACTCTACACATATCAAAGCCAATATGTTGGCTCCTTAAAGGTTAGCGTAGCGATTATTTTTGCAGATCAAAATGTAAGTAATACTCGCAGTCACCAACATGGTTGAGTTCAGTCTAATTTATAATATGTATATTGAAGTTTTTGTTCCTTTCTGAAATACTATTCTTCATATGCAGGGCTTAAAACACATGCAACATGTAGAAAGAACAATCTTGAGCATTTAAGAAATATGTCGTGTTGGTGACCGGAAAACCATTGGTTTTTTATTTATTTTAGCATTTGGTGGCTACAGATCAACAAATTATATTTATAAAATGTCTTTTGTGGCAACATTTCCGTTTGATTACGTCAATGATGATTTGTTTCTTTCATTGATCAATTTCGATAAGATTATGAGTGGTGAATTGGACACCAGTTTCTTGATAAGTCATTTTGTTTTCTATTTGAAAACAGCACTGTTCATTTTAATAAATTTTAAGTTTAATATTTTTAATGTTTTCGCTGATGTAATTTGACAATCCATAGACATTGGTGAATTAAAGACGTTTATCTTGGCAAAGAGAGAACCAAAACTGATTTCACTCTTGAGACATCATGTAAGTTTATTTTTAAATTAACGACAGAGCTTGTGGTGGCATTAGTGATTTTCTGAAACAATAGTTATAGACTTATAGTGTCAAAATCTCATATAAAACAATTACTATATTATAATCAAATAATATAAAGTACAAAATATGAAAACTTTGAATGTTTAATTCCTAATGACCTTTTTGAGGTCCCCTTGGGTTTTTAAAGTTTTAAAAGTCATACCATTATTTTTTAATTATAATAACAATATTATGGTAATTATTTGAAAGGATCAAATGAATATTCTTAAATGTCAAACACTTACGGAAATTATGGCAATATCATGTTTATCATACCTTAATATATTTGCAACTTTTTATTTATAATTTTAATTTGACTATATAATAAAAAGTAACTATTCGTAATGTTATAAAAAATATATTTTAAGCAAATAATATTGTAATTTTCTATTATATAGCGAATCATAAAATCATGAATCCAACATTATATACATAAAAAATATATAGCTCGCATAATAAATTTTGAATTTTGGAATATATTTCTTATAGTAGTCCACCAAATACAAAATAAAAAAGTTATAGACCTTTAATTTTATTTATAAAAAAATATGTAAATTAAAATACATATAACTTAAATCATTATAAACTTTACAAAACATTTTGATAAAAATTATAAATAGATTAACGAATTTAGTAATATACCTTTGTTAAAAAAAAGTTGAGATAAACTCTACAACTAGGTAACACATTAAGAATATTTGTTCTTAATAGTATCATTTTAAAATATTTTTTTTATCAATTATCCTCCTAATTATGAGGAGATATACATACAAACAAATATGGAAACAATCTTAATTCTATCCAAATAGAATCAGTGATATCAAATTTAAAATCTAATAAAATGAATATTGTTATGATTATGCGGGGATTTTGAAATGGTAACAATTCATATTGATTTAAACGAATATTTTCTTTTATTTTGAAATATAAATAAAAATAAATAGAAAAATATATCGTTTTGTTTATACATTCCAACTCATTATTTTTTGCCTACCATATATAACTAAAAACATATTATTTTTAAGTATTGTAAGGCTTAAAATAATAAAGATTATATTTTAGTAAGATAGATATTAAAGCATGCATAATAAAAAATAATGAGAATTTTGTTTTGAACATGTTATCCAAGACCTGAAAAACAAACTGGAAACGAAACAAAAAAAAAACTGAAACTAAAACCAGACAAAATTTGCAAAACCCCGATTGGTTCCTATTTCTCTAAACCCAAAAATCAAAACCAAACCAAAATCGAACCGAGAACGAAATAAGTATCCAAATATTCGAAACAAAATAAAAATATTAACTATTACAATATATATATACATATATATATAATTTATAAATTAAAATATCTAAAGAATCTATATTTAACCAATTTTTTTTGGTTTTCTGGGTTTAACTCGGGGTTTTTGAGCTTTCTTCGAGATTTTTGGCTTTAAACATGAATCAAAATCTAACTATTTCTAATTTGGTTCCACTTTGGATTTTACAAAAAAAAAATATATATAAACACGGTCCAAATCAGACGTTACCCGAGCTGGTCTGAAACAATGTAATAATGTATGATATTTAAACGGGTCCTAAACACTTCAATTCAAATAATCCAAATATAGAATAACATAAAAAGACCCGAATTAAAACCCGAATACTTAGCACTATTTTTTTTTGTCATCAAACGTACAGACTCATATAGACTCTGCACACCAAACTGGTAGCTATGCATCCATGTGAATGACAAAAGACGATTGTTGTCTGGTACTGCGTGCTAAACGATCCGCCCTTGAATTTGTCGTCTGTGGTACAAGAATGAGATGTGAGCTATGGAAACTGCTTTGTAGACTCTTAATATCTTCCAGATAACTTGCGAACGCTGGCCACTCCTCTGGTTCTGAAATCATATTCACCAACTGAGAACAATTCGTTGCAAACGTAACCTGAAACTGTCGTAAATTTCTCATACATTCTATTGCCCAAATCAATGCCTCCACCTCCGAGTGAAGGAGGACATATTTGCCGAATACTTAGCACTATAAGACATCAAAATAAATTATTTTCAATTATAAACGTCAAAACTCAAAAATTCAATTCAAACAAAAATAGTAATTTCTAAAGTGAACAAAATTATCCCGCACTTTTAAAGAGCGTTTGGATACTCATGCCTAAACACACTTATGAAAAATCGAACAAGAGCATAAATTTAAAACAAAACGATTGTCCCGCCCTCTAAAGGACGGGTCAAAATCTAGTCAATACTATTAAAACAGAAGGCCTTTTTTTGAGGTCACCTTCTGTTTCCACCATATTTACCATTTTGTGCCATTCAGTTATTTTAAAGCTATGTTTTTATTTAATGCTTTATTTTACTGAACAAATCGGATGTTTTATTCGGAAAAAAAGATTCTGTTGTTACAATTCCTATCGGTTCTATTTAATATAAATCTTTATCTTCTATTCATTAAACAATACATGAACCAAAACATTTGATCTTTTATATTCAGTTTATCAGTTCATATCAGCAATATAAACATTCGTACACCTTTAAAAAAACGTCTTATATAGTTAATACAATTTGTGAACTAAAGTTTTCTTCATTGTTTTCTTCAGCATTGTTTTCTTCATTGTTTCACCCTAAATACAAATCCAAATAAACAAGAGACTATATTCAAATCATTGTGCCTTCTTATTTTTAAAAATACACTGATGATAAATTTAAAGCAACAAACGCAATCAACAAATCTTTCGTACCGTTCCAAATCCATTTTCAAATCACAGCTACATTATTCTATCCTATCTACATTTAACAACTTAACACATCGAACAACAATAAAAATATACTGTTGTAACAATAATGTGTAGATCCGTGGAATATTCTTAATTATCACCTACTTTATTTTTTTTTTGTTTATAACTGATTACCAGTATATATAAGACGATCAAAACGCAAGTTAAATACATACTAAATCCTCAGTCTTTCTATCGCTATACATTATTATGGATTCCATGATCAAACTCAGTCATTTATCTGATGTTAAGCCTTTCAAATCTGCATGGAGTGTTAGAGTGAAAGTAATTCATAAGTGGACATCGTTCAATCACCAAACTGGTGCGACTCTTGAGATGGTTTTAGCAGACGAAAGGGTATGAAGCATCAATATTTACCATTTAATTTTATGCTTAATATATGTAATTTAACCATTAATCTTTCCATTTATTAGGGTCACAAAATCAAGGCCATTTGCAATCAAACTTTACTGCATCTATTCGAGGGACAGTGTGTTGTTGGAGAATGGAAAGTTATTACTAACTTCCAGTTAGTTTCAGCAACTGGTCTTTACCGACACACGAAACATGTTTACAAAATGGTTTTCCTGCAGCAAACTAAAATAACGGATTGTGATATCATTTGCCACAACATGTTTCTCGAGCTCCAGGATTTTACCAACATTATCAATGGACCGCGTGACACATCTGTTCTTATTGGTAATCTCTTTTTCTTTATGTTATGTTTTCATTAGTGTATATATATTAAGAGTTTGATATAAATGACATTATTTGCATAACAGATGTGATTGGTGAAGTCTTGGACTTTGGTGGTCTTCAAATTGCTCAGGTTTCTCGAACAGAAATTAAGAAAGTGGAGTTTACACTAAGAGATATTAGGTATGTTTTATTTACGCATGAATTAAACATGTTATTGTTGTTTTTTAATTTGTTTTGTTTATATGTTCTATCAGTGATCAGCGACTTAAATGCTGCCTTACTGGAAAATATGCTGAGATTTTGTCCCAAAATGTCAAACAACCAACCATTGGAGATATTTGCCTGATAAGATTCGCTAGAACAGGCATCTACAAAGGTATCGGAGTATTGTATAATATTTTCACCTTTACTTTTGTGTGATATTGAAGGTTATCATTCTGTTATAATCCTAAATCATTTAATGTTTGTGTATCAGGAGAGTTGTACTTATTAAATGCATTTGATTCTTCATTGGTGTTCATAAACCCATATATCAAGGAAGCACAATTACTTAAACAAAAGTAAATTGCCTCTCACTATTAATACTTATTATTCTTATGTATTACAATGTCTGATTTTGTGTTTTTTTCTTTTAGGTTTAATGATGTTGATAACTCTCTTGGTATCTGTCAAATTCCTAATGACGAGATCCTGAACCAGGAAAAGCAAAAGAGATGGTCCCAATATCCATTCTTAACTATCCAGGAGATGAAACACTTTGATAAGGTTTAGTTCTATTAGTGAAACCAAAATAAAAGTATATACGCATATACAGAAACACTATATAGATCGCAAGTATCTTTATTAAAGATGAGCTAAAATGATCATTATTTTATACTAATTTATTGTTTTTTTACAGGGTGAAAATTGCAGAGTGATTTGTGCTGTTTATGCTATTGATACTGTCAGTGGATGGTATTTTGTTGCTTGTGTGGTATGCCACAATAAGGTTTTCAAAAACATGATATCATTTGATGATAACGGTGGTCAAAGCTGGTGGTGTGAGTTTTGCCACCGAAATGTTACAAAGGTCTCAGCGAGGTGAATTATTTTCCATATAAATTAGCATAAAAATTATTTTTTTGCGAAAATTTATTCTAATATATCTTTATTATATTTACTTTTATATTCAGGTACAACTTAGATCTGCTTGTGCAGGATCAGACAGGCGAGTCTAAATTCACACTGGCAGACTCACTTGCAAAATACATTCTGAAAACTTCTGCTTCAAAATTGGTGAATGTTTTATTGGATGAGGTGATATATTAATTATAATCCTTTACTTATTATACTTTGCAAATTATTGTTTACTATATGTTAATATGTTATTTTCTACTTTTTCCAGGTTGAAAATCAAAACATGTTACCACCTCAGTTAGTGGAAATTGTTGGTAAAAGTTATGGATTTGGTATTTCATTTGATGGAAAAGAAAAAAATTCTGAAGATGGAGTTTTTAATGCCATGAAAGTTTGGACTCTGAGTGATGCTATATGGAAAAAAGCTAAGTATCTCCATAAGGAGTCAATCAATTCAAAGAAGAAGCAGTGCACAATTCACATTTGCGAGGTTGAAGAGAGTAAAAGTGGTTGATTTTAATCGCAATCTGTTTTATTTGTTTAGGTGTTTTTTCTTTTTCTTATGGTATTTGGTTGTTTTTTTATTTGGTTTTTAGCATTACTTTTATAGCTTCATGTTTTATCAGGATTTTTTAATTTTAAATAAAGATTGATTTATTCAAAATATGTTATTAATACTATTATGCTTATGAAATAAAATCTAATTCAGCAAACACCAATAAACCGTGCATATTCACATCACCTAACTAACCATAATCAGTTCCATTCCTAATCTATTTCTAATACTAAAGATTGAATGTCGTTTCATACCTTATGTTTCCTGTGTATTGTCAATCATCAGGCATCTCTCTTTTTTCCTCATATATATAAATATATTTCCGCCATATCAAAACTGTAAAAGAGAACAACATCGGTATACTGTTATTGCAGTTTCATGTAGAGATAATAGATGAATTTATACCTTTAAATTACATAGATGAATTTATCATATATAAAACACACAACAGTAGTTTATACGTGGAGTATCTGAAAATATATATTTTCTAAACAGTATAGATATTACATTCGAACAGTTTTTTAAGAAACTGTTAGTATACGTATATATATGTATAATAAATTCAAATAAAGATTAGTTCCGAATTATATAATCAAGTTTATGAGTCAATACCAAAATATAATAAGAATATTCTGCGGATATAACAAATAATATTCGTTTAGATTGGTTATCTTCAACCAAAGTATAAAAACAAACAAATCGGAACACCGCAAATAACTGCATATATTCTCTAAACAGAATTCAACGTGATTAAAACTAAATGATTTTACTAAATTAATGGATATTCTCTGCGTAAAAATATACCTGACCTATTAGTATATATATAGCATGTCAAACCGTGCAATCAGATGCATCACTCTGCGATTAATAGCAATTATTCAAACATGAATTCAAAGCAAAAGCTGGTCTACCTTGATGAGATTCGTCCATGGAAGACTTCTTGGTTTATTGAAGCCAAAGTTCTCCACACCTGGAAACCATCCAATACCAACTTTGGTGAGAGTTTGGAGATTGTCTTTTCAGACAAGAAGGTATTAAGTTTTTGATTATCTCTAATACATCGAAAACAACTGGATACATACTAATCATATTTTTATAATTATCTCAGGGGTGCAAGATTCATGCAACATGTAAGAAAAACTATCTGAAATCATTGGGAGAACAATGCAAAGTTGGTGAATGGAAAACACTTTACAACTTTCAAGTGAGTGCAGCAGGCAAACATTACAGACCAACGCAGCACATGTACAAGATCACTTTCATCAATCAGACGGTTATTAAACCCTCCCAGTTCAAAAACGATGACATTTATCTTTCTTTGGCCACATTTGATTCTGTTATGAGTGGAACGATGGATAATGATATATTAATTGGTAATTTTAAATTATATAGATTTCGATCCTATTGAATAGATCTTATATAAATTAATATGTTTAACTTTTTTTACTAGATATTCTTGGACAAGCTATTGAAGTTGGAGAGATTCAAACTCTCCAATGTGGTGGGAAGGAGAAAAAAAAAATAGAATTCCAACTAAGAGATATCAGGTTGACTATTTACGTTTAAGTACACATTTATGAGATCAATATTTACGTTTGATATTTTTTTTGAAGTGATGAACGCATACCATGTTGTTTGTGGGGAAAGTTTGCTGAAGCTATGGAATCTCACAGAGATGAGGCAGAGTTTGGAGTTGTTGTGTGTCTCATTCGCTTTGCAAAAATAGGGGCCTTTAGAGGTATATTTAATATTGTTACATTGTTCACCTTATAACTATTAATGACTATAACTTCTCTTTTTAGGTAATCTACAAATCACAAATGGTTTTGATTGTTCACAACTGATGTTCAATCCTAACATAAAGGAAGCAGAGCAACTAAAAGAAGTGTATGAATTTAATTACTTTTTGATGTCGATTGTTTATATGCTATAGTAAGAAGATTCTTTATTTATAGACTAACTATTATTTATATTCATACGAGATGTAGGTTCAAATTTAATGATAATTCTATGAGTATTGTTGACACAAGTGAAGAGGGCAAAGAGATTGTTGCGCAAATCAGCACTGGAACTGGCCAGATACAATCAAGTTGGAAAGCTTATGAAGATAAATCCTTATCTGAGCTACTGAGTTGCAAACAGGTGGACATATTACTTTATCTAAATCTGTTATTTTTATGTAAAACTTTATATTAATATTATGTGACTAAATATATTTTTAACAGGTTGATAAGTGCAAAGTTGTTGCTACCATCAATGCTATAGATACCAACTATGCATGGTATTATTTTGGATGTGATTTGTGTCAAACCAGGACTTATAAAAGACTTGAGGATGATATAGACGCTGACATCATTACCCAGCCTTTGTTTTGGTGTGAGAAATGCAATAAGAATGTCCTTAATGTTACACCAAGGTAATTTAGCCTACTGTTATTAACCAATGATCGTTTATTATTGTATTTATATATCTAATTTCATATTTTGTCTGATTTTCATATTAGGTTTAAGCTCCATCTGATTGTTAAAGATGATTCAGCTGAAGCAAAATTTATACTTCTTGATTGGATTGCATGGCCAGTTATAGGAGTACAAGCTGAAAAAATTTTGAACGGTTCTTTGAATGAGGTAATTTGAAAAATTAAGGCATTCGATATGTTTAGTGTAAGTCTTTCAGTCTAAATTTTTTCGTTATTTTTACTAGGTTGAAGATCCTGAGTTGTTGCCTGATTGCGTTACTGATATTGTTGGGAAGACCTACAAGTTTGGTGTTACAACCGAAAAAGGAACTGAGTCTTTTAAAGTCCTTAAAGTATGGTCAGTATACAACACACTCATGGTTGATTCTCAATCTGATACAATTACTGGAAAGGAAACTGCAGTGAATTCAGCTTCAGAGGTATTTTATATGGAATATCAATGGTTAATTTATAGAAATCTAATTGTTAAGTTCTATCGACATACTCATGAAATATGATTTGGGTTGTGTATACTTATATTTTTCGACATTCTAGGTGTCTCTGTTGACTTACAGTGATGAGAGTTCTAGCCGGATGACAACTCCTAAGCGATCAGTGGATGACATTGTTGACATTCAGGATAACACCTCTACTTCAAAGTCCCGTCCTGTCAAAAGTATCAAGATTGAGAAGATGAGCACTGAGGAACTAGGCCGAAAGAAGAACTAAATATGCTCTATATTAGTTCTACCTATCTATTAGTTTTCTTCATTTTTTTTAATAAGCGTTTGCTAACGCATTTGTTTTAGGAGGTTTTAATTTGTCATGGTAGCTGCTTTTTAAACAATATTCTTTGGATTTATTTCCTAATAATTATGGATTTTTTTGTTACCTCTGTTACTATATTTTCAGTTTGAAATATCATAATTGATTAACATATATAAATTAAGACCAAATATTAAAACAGAGCCCTCTGTTTATATAAATGATAACCGGCAATACTAAGGTTAAAATGGAGAAGTAAAATAAACAAAATATCATTTTAGTACTACCATTCCATTTCAAACAATATATAAACAAAAATCACTACAATTATTTTGTAGATCTTTTTGATATATTGATTGTGTAAATCTTTTTGCGCGGCCATATATGGATTTTTTGAAAAGTTTATTTTGGTTTTATAAAGCGTCTAATATTTAATAAAATAAACAAACAAAATCTTAACATATGTTAACAAAATCGAAGAAAATATACTTTATAATATACTCTAAATAAGGGTTTTCCAGAACGTGAATTTTTTCAGATCAATCATTCATGGATAATCCGGAGAAAGACCACACAGGGATCCTATCATCTGATCAACCATTTCATACAAGAAAACGTAGAACAACTAATGATGAGAACGATAATTTGCTGAATAGGAGTCACAAAGATATTAGGATATCAGGATTGGTGTTGGAAGATGTCACAAACATACCTCGACTGAATGGTAATTGTACTCATATTGGCTTTCTCGCTATATATCTCGCATACTAAATGTGTACCTGCAATTTTTTCCATGTTTATAAGTTCAGTTTTGGTCTACTTGCAGATAATCAATGGATACATAGTATAATGGATCGGTTTTGTGTGACTTTTATTGTTTCAGGTCAATCGTCCATTGATAATCAAAAGAAAGACGACACAAGGATCTTATCCTCGAGTCAACAAATGAATACAAGAAAACGTGGACCAGATAGAGATGAGAACGACAATTTACTGAATAGGAATAGAAAAACTAATAGGAGAGAAAGGGTGGTGTTTGAAGATGTCACAAACATACCTCGAGTGAATGGTAATTATATAGTTTATTATCGTTGTAGTTATACATCTCGCATAATAATTATGTACCTGTATGGAGTTGAGGAAGATTACACATATTTAGAAACCATGTTCTGTTTTAGAAAATTATTGTGACAGTGTCTTAAGTTCAGTTTGGCGTAATTGCAGACAATGAACCAAGAGTAGATATTCATCCAACTATTCAGAACAGAAGAAGAAGAGATGAAGGTTGTGAGTTTATATGAGTTTCTGTTATGTACTAATTGATTATTAAACATATACTAACTTCGGATGTTTCCTTTTCAGTTATAGGACTTAGGAGGCTTAAGAGTTTAATTAGGCAAACACCAGTAAACCAAACAAGCAGCAGTAGACAAGGTGCAGTAGACTCACTAATTAGCATTTGTTCGATTATCAGAATTCAGAAATATTTGATCATAACTAAACCCTTAATACTTCTTAAAGTAAATTAACATGTGTAACTAACTTTTCAGCTCAAGTACCGATTCAAACTAGCAATGCCAATTTCTTGCCACCACAGAAGAGACATTTAGACAATCTAAGGACTAAATATCACACCAAGGATATTGATAAGTCTCCTTACTCAGATTTCAAGACAACACCAACCAATCAGTCCATACCTTTAAAGTTAATTTTTGGCAGGATATCGAAGGATCTCACCAAGAAACCTCAAAGTGGTAGAGTTGTCTCACCAGGGGTTCTTACGCCACCTATATCTTCTTCCACTTTTGGCAAACTTTCACAAACTCCATATGTTGCTTCCACCAGTATGGGCTACTGCAGAAGTAAGAGAAAATAATTATTCTTTATTTATTTCACGCATAAATCAATACTATAAAAATATTTATTCTGTTACATATTTTTATAATGTTGCTTTTTTGGATTCAGAAAAATGTCTACAAGACATCCAGCGTTCAACTCTCAAAAGAAATGAACAAAGGTCCAGTTTTCGATGTATCTATGTTGAGCCTAAGAGATTATTTGGAACAGATGATCTAAATTCCAATGAAGGTATATTTTTTTGTATATCGAAATACTAACGATCAAATTTTATAATTTTATAGCTTTGTAAATCTAACTGGAAAACAATGCAGATGTAGCAGAAGTACATTATAATCAGGAATATGATCTAAGCAGTGAAGATAGTGGTGCATATTCTGATCTCTCATCTCATTCAGAATATCTATTCAAGGACGTAGGATTTGAGGAGTTTGACTTTCAGCGTGTTGTTACAATACTAAAAACCCGTGATGCCAAAAGAAGGTCAAGTAAAATTAGATCCACATTAACTGCAACCCTACAAACTATTGGTAATTTACACATACAAATCAATTATTTTTATGATTATTTTTTTCTTCATATCATTGTATACCCAACGCTCAAACGTTCCTGTGTTTGAAACAGCATATCTCGATGAGGGAAATCCAACTTTCAAATGTGAATACTGTAAGGCCAAAATGTGGTATGGTGAACGTCTAGACCGGAAGACAAACACAAAGAAGAAACCTATTTTCTCACTATGTTGTGGACAAGGACAAGTCAAGCTGCCTTTGTTGAGAGAGAGTCCATTAGTTATTAAACAGTTGCTCTATGGGAAAGATGAGAAAAGTCGATACTACCAGAAAAACCTAAGAGCATTAAACATGCTGTTTTCATTTACTTCTCTCGGTGGCAAAGTGGATCGCTCGATTCCTAATGGTCATGGTCCAAAAACTTTTACATTGCATGGCGAAAACTACCATTTGATGGGCAGTATGAAACCAAATTTGGGAGATCTGGCTAAGTTTTCTCAGCTATACATCGTCGACATTGATTCCGAGGTTGATAATAGAGACTCGGTTATGAGGTATATACAATAACCTCCAGCTATTTGATAATATTTATCTGATCCTTACGTGTATAATGATACAATGATGTTTACTTTTTTCAGCAAGTATAACTCGGAAGCGGATAAAAGAAAAAAGTCTGACTTGCGAAAAAAGATTATTGAGGATATTATCAAAGTTCTTGACGATGTTAATCCCTATGTGCATCAGTTTCGACAGGCACGTGAAAGATTGACCATGGAACCCAGTGAAAAGTTTCATATGAGGATTGTGAGTAATCGTGAGAAAGATGGACGGACTTATGATACTCCAACTGCGTCAGAAGTTGCTGCTCTCATTCCTGGGGACTTCAATTTAGAGATGGACAGGCGTGACATTGTTTTAGAAGAGAAGCAAACGGGATGGTTGAAAAGAATTAGTGAGATACATCCTTCTTATCTTGCACTTCAGTACCCTCTTATATTTACCTATGGAGAAGATGGATTCAGACTCGGAATACAAAAAAGGGATTCTCCTCAAACAGAAAAACTAAAGCGAAAGGATATAAGTATGAGACAGTGGTTTGCCTATCGTTTATTTGAGAGGGATGGCGAGTGTCAGACTCTTTTGCACTCAAGGAGATTATTTCAACAGTTTTTGGTTGATGCATTCACCACTATTGAGACAAATCGGCTATGTTATTTGAAGCTGAACCAAAAATGTTTGAGGTCTGACACCTATGACTCGATTAAACAGGCACAAAACGAAGGGAAAGTTGATATGAATGATCAAGGTGCTCGATTCTACTTGCCTGCTTCTTTCACTGGTTCGCCAAGATACATGAAGAATAACTATCTAGATGCAATGGCCATTTGCAAACACTTCGGTTTCCCTTCTCTGTTCATCACCTTTACTTGCAATCCGAAATGGCCGGAAATCACAAGGTATCTGGCACAGCGGGATTTGAATACAGATGATAGACCAGAAATAATTTCTCGAGTATTCAAGATGAAGTTGGACTCTCTTATGATATCTCTAACCGACAATGAGATACTTGGAAAAACGGTGGCATGTAAGTTTTTTTTTTAAAAAATAAATTATAATATATTCGAATTATTGTATTACTTAATTGGATTTTTTTAAACTACTTAATTGGATTAATTTGTATTTTTTATGCAGCAATGTATACTGTTGAGTTTCAGAAACGTGGCTTGCCGCATGCTCACATATTGTTATTCATGCACCCCAGTTCTAAAATTACTACTACCGACCATATTGACCAGATAATTTCAGCAGAAATTCCTGACAAATCTGAGGATCCAGAGCTATATGAAGTTGTTAAAGACATGATGATTCATGGTCCTTGTGGTGTTGTCAATATGAAATCACCGTGTATGGAAAATGGGAAGTGTTCAAAACTATTTCCAAAGACGTTTACAGAAAGAACTACTGTTAATAAAGAGGGGTTCCCAGTCTACAGGCGACGGGATAATAACCATTTTGTTGAGAAGAAAGGTTTCAAGTGTGACAACAGATACGTTATACCATATAACAGAACTCTGTCTCTTATGTACAGGGCTCATATTAATGTAGAGTGGTGCAATCAATCTGGCTCTATAAAATACTTATTCAAGTATATCAACAAGGGACAAGATCGAATGACTGTTACGGTTGAAGCACCAAAAGAAGGAGGATCTACTGAGGCTGATGGGCCCAATAAGGAAGCACCAGAAAAGAAAAATGAAATCAAAAACTTCTTTGATGGCAGGTACTTTTTATTGTATATGTTTATTCAATTTTGTCACTCAATAACACGCTATCTTTTTATCTACTTTTACATAACATTTTATTTATTTTTCAGATACGTCTCTTCATGTGAATCTTCGTGGAGAACTCTAAAGTTTCCTATTCATTATAGATCAGTGCCCGTTGAGAAAATTCAGTTTCATTTACCAGGAAAGCAGATTATTGTCTTTAAGGATGACGACACATACGAGGAAGTTACAAGTAGGGTGCTGATTCAGGATACCTATCTTCTGGCCTGGTTTGAGTTGAACAAGATAAGTGCAGTTGCTAGAAAGTTAACTTTAGCTGAAATTCCAACAAAGTTTATTTGGAACAAAAAAGAGAGAAAACTGCAAGAAAGAAAGAGAGGTTTCAGCATTGGGAGAATTAATTATGCACCTAAGAAGATTGAGGAAGCATATTATCTACGTGTGTTGCTGAATATTGTGCGTGGACCAACATCCTTTGAAGACATAAGGACATTTAAAAATGTGATCTACCCTACCTTCAAAGAATGCTGTTTTGCTCGTGGGCTATTAGAAGATGATCAAGAGTACATTGATGATATTGTTAGGTCAAGCTATACGAGCACTGCATCCTGTCTCCGACATGCATTTGCTATCATGCTCATGTCCATGACTTTATCTATGCCAGAGAAAGTTTGGGAAAATACATGGGAGTTCCTTTCAGAAGACATACAATATAGGCAGCGGAAACATTTTAATCGACCAGGTATGTAATTTATCATGTCTTTCATATTTGCTGAGCGTGTTTTTCAAAAGTATTTCTATACATCAAATAATATAAAATTAAACTGATGTCATCTATTGGTTCAGGATTATGTCTTAGCGATGCCGAAAAAAAAGAAGGTGCCCTATTGGAGATTGAAAAAATACTGAAAAGCAATGGTACTTCATTGTCAAATTGGAAACAGATGCCACAGCCCTTTCGTGATGTTACTGATTATCAGAATGTTTTGATTCTTGATGAGCTGAGCTACAACCGTGATGAACTAAGGGTTGAACACGATAGGGACATCCTAAAGATGACGGATGAGCAGAGGAAGATTTACGAAGAGATTATGGAAGCAGTCATTGAAAAAAAAGGTGGAATATTTTTTGTTTATGGATTTGGTGGAACCGGAAAAACTTTTTTGTGGAGATTACTATCTGCTGCTATTAGATCCAGGGGTGAGATTGTGTTGAATGTTGCCTCAAGTGGTATTGCATCGCTTCTGTTACAAGGGGGGAGGACTGCACATTCTAGATTCGGTATACCAATCAATCCTGATGAGTATTCTCTGTGTAATTTGCCACCAGGGTCTGATCCTGGTAATTTGGTTAAAGAAGCCTCACTGATTATATGGGATGAAGCACCGATGATGAGTAAACATTGTTTCGAGTCATTGGACAGAAGCTTAGCTGACATTATGAGATGTAAAGAAAAAAAGCCATTTGCTGGGAAAGTAGTTGTATTGGGTGGTGATTTCAGGCAAGTTCTTCCGGTTATTAATGGTGGATCAAGAACTGAAATAGTGCTGAATTCTCTAAATTTTTCCTATCTCTGGAAACACTGTAAAGTTCTCAAACTAACCAAGAATATGAGATTGTTGTCTACCAATATGACTGCAGAAGAGTTGAAAGACCTTGAAGCATTTTCCCAATGGATATTGGATGTTGGGGATGGAGTTGCTGGTGAGCCCAATGATGGTGATGCACTAATCACTATTCCAGATGAGTTTCTGATTATGGATGCAAACGATCCTATAGAATCAATCAGCAAAGAAGTGTACGGAGATGCAACAGCTCTACAGGAGCAGAAAGATCCTATTTTTTTTCAAGAGAGAGCAATTCTATGCCCGACAAACGAGGACGTTAACAACATAAATCAGCATATGTTGGATAAACTAGAAGGTAAGTACATGTTCATCTTCACAAAAAAAATATTATCGTGTTTATTACTTAATGGGACTTTAAGACAAATATATATTTTTTTAATAAACTTTCAGGTGAGGAGAGAACATATTTAAGCTCTGACAGCATAGACCCATCTGATCAGCGATCTGTCAATGATCAAGCTCTCACACCAGATTTTCTTAACAGTATCAAGGCATCAGGTTTACCTAACCACAATCTTAGGTTGAAAATTGGATGCCCTATCATGTTGCTGAGGAATATCGATCATGTTGGAGGTTTGATGAATGGAACTAGATTGCAGATTATAGATATGTCTGACTTCTGTGTCAAGGCGCGAGTAATTACAGGAAAGAAAGTTGGGGATGTTGTTCTAATTCCTAGGCTGTCAATTACTCCATCGGATACAAAGTTACCATTCAAAATGAAGAGAAGGCAGCTTCCAATTTCTGTGGCATTTGCTATCACAATTAATAAAAGTCAGGGTCAATCTCTCTCACATGTTGGAATATTTCTACCACGCCCAGTGTTTTCTCATGGACAACTCTATGTTGCTATCTCTAGGGTTACATCCAAGAAAGGTTTGAAGATTTTGATTGTTGATGAGGATGGAAATCCTCAAAAACAAACAAAAAATGTTGTTTTCAAAGAGATTTTTGAAAATCTCTGAGTTTGATTTAATTTCATACTATGTTTGTTTTTTTATTCAATTTTCAAAATTGTTGTTCACTACATTTAAGTGTGTGATTATCGCTCAGGAATTATTTTTAACTTTAGTAAGAGTTCGTAATGAAAATAACATGTATCATAAACTAAAGCAAATATGACGATCATGTCAAGCTATTCTAAAATTTTTAATCTGTTCTATTATAGTATTGATACTACGAATTGAGTTTTTTATTACCTGTTTAAGTACTAAGCTATCTTATTTGCATGCCTCATCTCAACAGGTTTTTGTCCACAAATCTCCTTTGTTTATTCTGCGACCTTTGTCCGCAAATCTCAGTTGTATTCCTTGAACTTTTTCAATACTCCCGTTGACAAACCTCACATATATGTTTAAACAATAAGCAAGTCAATAACCAGTGAAAGAAACAAACGATTTATCGAAATATATTACTGATTCTAATGTAAAATGAAAATATATGTTTAAGACATAATGTATTACCCATGTATCCAATGATCTTTAGGTGTTTCAGTTTGCCGTACAAAATTAAAAATTGGAGGTTTCCTGTGATTCGCGAACAAATAAAACTTCAAATTAGTCGAAGGAAGCAAACTTATTTTGTTTAGCAGATAAACTTATCTTATGTCGATTTTGTTGTATTACACTTCCTGGATAACAGAACTTCGTATATCCTGAACACAGACAAAAACTAAAATCAGAAACTATCTGTTTCCATTTTATATATTAAACTGATATCACAAATGTATAACTAATGGAGCTGTTTTAGCTTTCTTCTTCATTGGAAAGAGTATGAAATATGTTTGATTGTAATTACCCATTTAAATTAAAGGCACTTCTTCTGTTGGACCTCTCTCCATCATCTTATATGTTCTAAAACGTATTGGTAAACCAAGATCTGAGTTCCAGTGTTGCGGATCGGCTTCTCTTATATCGATTCCATAAAATTACAGCTATCGGAATTTGAAAGCGCGAGCTAATTAAAAAAAACAAAAAAAATTACTTTTAAGAAACAGATTCAAATCGATATAAGAGAAGCGCAAATCAGCGATAAGATTTTGACTATTTCACCTGGAAACGAAGCAGAGACGAATCGGTTAATCCGCCTTTAGGTCCATCGTTGTCTGTTTTTTTTTTTTTGAAACGCTGTCTGAATGTAAAAAAAAAACAGGATGCTGTCGGTAGAAACATATTGAGAAATATGTAAATTTTAGGTTAATGTCCCCTGATTATATTTTTAATCTGGGCTATTATCATTATTTTTGAGAATTTATTTGGCCCATCTTATTTTCGTTTTGCAACTTTAAATATGATAGATACTTTGGCCCATTTAATTAACATAGACATGATGATTCAAACAATTGGAAATATTAGTGTTAATCATTTTAATTATTTGTGAATCATTAGAAGTATACCATCTATATTTTGGAATAAAAATATAATATTTGCATGTATGTAGTTATTTCATGGTATCCATTAAATACTTGGTTTATTTTTTGCTATATTTTAAAGTACGTAAACGCTGAAGAAAATTAATGTGAGTTTTTTTTAAATTAATTTTAAATTGAATTTTAAAAGACCAATTTAGGATATTATATAACCAATAACTTTTATAAATGTTAACTAGATTTTGACCCGCCCTTAAAAGGGCGGGTATATTTTTTATTTTAAATTTAGTTTTCATATTTATGTTTTCTTTCTGATTATTCATATGTTTTTTGTAATCATATTTGTATGTTAATCTTAATCAAAATATCTATTCTATTAAAACTGAAGTACACTTTAAAAATAACCATTAAACTTTCATTAATATTACTATTCATGCCCTTGACGGTAAAACTTTTCTTTTGATACGTTATTAACAGGCCTTTACGTGATGCCATAACCAGCACAATATAATTACCATATCAAATAATTATCTGATTTCCCTGAAACCAAAACCAATCATAACTCGGGTTTAATATTTGAGTACTCTCAAATCAAGCATAACTCGGTTTAATCATTTAATTTCTGCATAATGCGTTGTACATCTATGTTATTAAAATTGAAGTACCAATTAGGTTTGCTTGGAAAAATGGATGACAATTTTTAAAAACTGTTTGTTTGGAAACTTGGATAGCTTTTTTAAAAAATAGGTTTGTTTGGAAACATGAATATCAGTTTAGAAAAGAGGGTTATTTGAAAACATGAATAAAAATATAAAAAATATAATGTTGTTTGGAAACATAGATATCAGTATATTAAGAAAAAAATGAATTTATGTTATAAATAAAAATTAGAAATCTATTATTATATTATGAAAACTATCTATTTGGGCCAACTTTAAAATATACGAAAAATGAGCTAATCTAATAATCTAAAAAATATCATTTATTTAAAATAATCATAAAATAAAAATTAAACTTTATATATTTTCAAATCAAAATAATAATTTAAAGTTGATTTATATCAAAAATTGATTCAAAATATACATATATTCAAAATTTTACTTTTACTAATATATTTTTCAATAACCATTATTAAAAAATGTTTTCAATAGATATAAGAAAAATACAATAGAAAGTCAAATTTCATATACCAACTTAAATTATGATTTTATATTTCACATTAAATTTTTAAAATATGATATATGTGCTTATTTATATGATATTACGAATAAAATACTATTAATTATATGTTTACTCTATTGTTAAATGAAAAAAATAGATTATGAATTAGGGGTGGGCGTTCGGGTACCGATTCAGGTTCGGTTTGGGTCTGTTTGGGATTCGGGTTTGCGCGGTCAAAGATTTCAGTCTCATTTAGATATTTCTAGATTTTAGTTTAGATTCGATTCGGATCTTTGCGGATTTGTTTGGGTTCGGTTAACCCATTTAAATTATTTTTAAAATTCATTATATATTTTAAATTTCTCAAAATATATAAACAAATTAATATATTACATATAAATTTGAATAACATATGTCAGAATACCTAAACTTAACATATAAATTAGTTTGATTTAAATATTTGGATAGAGAATCAATAATTTTAAGTATTTTTAGTGTTTTGAGTATATTTTAATTATTTTAGATATTTACATTTGACTATTTATATATATATATATATATATTTTCGATTGTTTAAACCAACTTAAAAGTACTATATATATTATAAATGTTTTTGTATACATTAACTCTTAAAAAATATATAAGTATATAAATCTATTTCGAATACATTTGGATATCCGAAATAATTCGGTTTGGATCGGATTTGGTTTTAATTCTCTAAACACCAAAATTTTGAATAAGTTTGATATTTAATCAATTTCGGTTCGGATTTCGTATTTTTTTTGGTTCGGGACTGGTTCGATTTTCTTGGATTCAGGTTCTTTACCCAACTCCAATATTGACATAAAAACAACATATTTTATAATAAAATACATCCGCACGGGAGTGCGGGTCAAAATCTAGTATTTTATTAAATAATGGCAATTTAAAAATTTATCCGGTATACGTTCAGTTAGGGATGGGTTTCAGGTTGAACCCGGTTCGCTGACCCGCCAACCCGCGGATTTCAATTTTGTTTTGGTCAAAAAATTTGACCCGTACAACCCGCAAACAAATAATTTTGTATCCGCTCTTCTTAATTTTGCGGTTATCTGCGGGTTATATTTTTTTGAACAATACTTCTTTAATTTAATTATTATAAAAATATATAAAATATATTTAAAAGTTTATTGATGAGATATTGAATAATTAAAAAGCATATATATTCCAATGGTAAGGATCTGTAAATATTATTGAAACAGAAGGGCACCTCAAAAAAGAGCTTTCTGTTTTAATAGTATAGAAGTATAGATGATATATACTATCAGATCTATCATGGAGAAAAAAATATTATTAAAAGCACGGGATTATATATTCTATAACAGTTTATTTTATAACATATAAATATTTGGTTGTTATTTTATTTTATTGTTTTTAGTTTAAATCTATATGATAATTATATAATGTTGTGATTTGTGTGTATATACAACTAATAGTTGATTTTGTTTGTTTTAGTGATCATTATTGTTAAATAAATATTATGGTAATAGAGTATTTTTTTATTTATGATAGGAATTTTTTGATTAGAACTAATATCATCAGATATTAATTATTATCGGGTTTTCTACAAAAAAAAGTAAAAAATACTTATATTCACAATATTATACAAAATACTGTTTACATTTTAACAGTTATAAACTTACTTAATGTCAAAATGAATATGTTTAAATATTTGTAGATCATGTAATTAATTGTCATGTAAAAAAGAGATTGGTATATAAATTAGATGGTGATATATTATATACTTGGACTTGGGTCAAATTATAAATAGAGATAAGTTTAATATTTTTCTTTTTAGTTGGGCCATATTCTACAAACGGAAAATTATTCGATAAAGCCATGTTATTAGCTTTATTAACATTATTATATACAGAAAATCATCTTTAGAGTTTCACTATATTAAACATTAAACTGCTTTACGACGGAAATGTTTTACTTGATAGTCATTATAGATTTCGATAAATAAGAGATGAGTGAGATATGGTCTTAGGATACCTGGTGAAAATGTCAGTATTATAGCAAAAGCTATGGATAGAGTAGGTTTAGGATAGTTATACAATCGTAAAAGATCTAGTGTATCTTAGAAACAACAAAAAATCGCAAAATAATAGAAACAAATTTATAAACAAATCTTTATTAAAATAAATTCTGAATAAACACTAAAAAAAAATCTTAACTAACTTTGGAAATGTGACCTCTAATTAATAGTTTCTAAATTTTAGGAATAACAGAAAAATCGTAACCAAATCTTGGAAATAATGAAGTTAGATATGTATGAATCTTTAACATAGGTAAAATTGGAAATATGGTCTTTAATTGTATAGATTTTCTAAATGTGTTTATGCTCCATGAATATTTTCTAAAGATACTCACCTCGTCATAAAAGTAATCCATATCACTTACCTACCAAGGGTAACGTCTTTGATGCTGCAAATATATTCCCCTAAGCATCTTTCTTGTCATTCGCATGCTCTGCAATGTATTTTTTATGTAAGCTTGGAACAGGGAAAACATTTTTCCTGCTAGAAACAATTAGCAAGAAGAAAAGAAAATAATCTAAAAAATACCATCCAAGTCTTCTGCACTATCAAGACTTTTTTTTTTGTAAACTGTTTCGAGACAGAGAGTCATCAAGACACCAGTAACTTTTTTTGAATCTTAAGACACAAGTAAATTAAAATACATAAATCGTCAAAACACTCACATGCTTCTTCTTCTCTTCCCTTAGTCCAGAAAATGAACTCTTGCGGCCATCATTAGTTGCAGGGAAAATAAATCAGACACAAACTAACGTGCATTCCATTAAAAAGAAACAAAAAAAATTTACAGCACATAGACTCAGATCAACATACCAGGCAATGAATCAGATTTTTTGACTTGTAACTCTGTTGACTACATTCGTCTTCTTCTTCTAAGTGGTTCGATCAAACGATGCGAGCTAAGGATAGCCAAACAGTTTAAACAACACAATCACACAACCATATCTGGGCGCTGCTGCATCACGTTGCGACTGGAGTGGTAGAGTTGATCGCATAAGAGAGAAGGCTTAACGATGCTGCCGCAACCAACGCAGAGCTGCTTAACGATGCTGCCGCAACCAACGCAGAGCTGCCGTTATAAGTAAACTGTGCGGTTTCGTTTTCCATTGTTCTATGACGAAATACAGATGGGTTATACCTGTTTCAAGATTTAATTATATGTATCTCTAACATAACTACTCTAGTCGAAAAAGAAACACTAAGTGATAACTTTTCTAAGGAATTGATAATCAAATATATAGATATTATTTTTGATTACAAAAAAAATCCCGAAGTATCTCTAACAAATTAGTAGGCGAAATTTTGTAAACTATAATTAAATGAGTTTTTTTATTAAAACTTAAATGCAGTGGCATAAAACATTTAATTAAAATCATAGTTTAAAAATTTTTCAGTGGCACAATCTTGTAAATATTATTGAAGTAGAAGGGCACCTCAAAAAAGGGCCTTCTGTTTTAATAGTATAGATATATAATATATTTGTTTGATTAACGAATAAAAATATATTAATACATACTAAACTGGAGTGATATTATTGTCAATTTTATTTTTCACAATTATGTTACATAACATATCACTCCAAAGTATTGTTCGAAATATTATTACGCATATAAACATGATAGATTTTACTATATTATAAAACCAATTATCGATATGATATATATTCATCGGAAACCAACTCCCGCGCTTTCAAAGCGCGGGTCAAAATCTAGTCTGTTAATTAATACAGATACATGGATAGTTCCGATTTCACCGGTGGATTACCTTCATCATTTGCTAATCTTGTGGAGCTGCAAACAGCGTTAGATTTTGTTTTATTGAAATTTAGCTTTATCGTTAAGTTTTCCTACGTACTACTTAATTAACATTTTTCCACTTAATGTTGTATCAGTTGGATGATGGATCTGGGACTTACAGGTCATATACCAGACTTTATAGGAAAATGGACCAAACTTACCGGCTTGTAAGAAGATTTCATATTTTGTTATTTTATTTTATTATATGACTGACTGCTAAGTGCTTTTTACCACAGGAGAATTTTCGGAACTGGTTTGAGTGGTCCGATACCTTCGTCATTTTCCAACTTAACTTCTTTGCAAGAACTGTATGTGCTGTTTGCATTGGTGTCAGAACCATTCTTGTTTACTATCTTTCTTTCCCTCTCTCCTCCACATATATAATAGCTCCTGCCTATTCTAAATGTACTTAGGAGGCTCGGTGATATATCAAACGGTAGCTCTTCTCTTGAGTTCATCAAAAACATGAAATCTATAAGTACATTGTAAGCCAACTTTGATTCAACTTCTTCTAACCTAACTCATATGATCACATTATAATGTACTGTTGTGTGTATTTAACATATTTCGCAGAGTATTGAGGAACAGCAATCTCACTGGGACAATACCTTCTTATATTGGAGAATTCTCAAGTCTCCAACAAGTGTAAGTACAACATAAACATGTCATGATATCTGTTTCATGGTCTTTTCTTTAAAAAAGTGTTCTGGTTTGTGAAAGTCAAAGTGATCTTAAATCTTTCTTTTTTTGTCATTCATTTCTAACACATGAATTGAACTTAGTGTGTGATTTGCGTCTATTTTCCAGTGATTTAAGCTTCAACAAACTACATGGACCAATTCCGGCTCCATTGTTCAACTTAAGTCGACTTACTACCTTGTAAGATTGATATGTTTTTATGCCTTGTTTTCCAGTCATTTAAGAGATGATAATTGTCAAAAAAAAAAAAAAATGTATTTACTCTTCTTATTATATAGGTTTCTAGGGAATAACACGCTGAATGGTTCCTTGCCCACTCAAAAGAGCCAGACTTTGAGCAATATGTGAGTAACCAATTCCTTTATATTTGATCATCTTTGAAAGCCACAAATTCCTGATATAGACTCAAGTTGTGTACAAGATACATAATCAGGAAACTGTTTCGGAAGAGATAATTAACATACACATTATATATTATGTAGATCATAATCATTGTTTTTAATACTTTCAGAGATGTGTCGTACAATGATTTGTCTGGGAGTCTTCCTTTATGGGTCAACTTACCGAACTTGCAACTGTAAGTAAAGAAAACACTATACCTCTACTTTTGATTTTTTTTTCCATATTTATATTGATTATGAAGCTTACTTTATTGTAAGAAATGTTTATTTAAATCATAACCAAACTATATGTTACTTGTGCAGAAATCTTGTTGCCAACAACTTTACCTTAGCTGCAGGTCTTGACAGCAGGTGATTTTGTTAAATATCTATGTTCTTGTTGATGCCTGAAATTCCAACATCATATTTTTTTTTCTTACAAAAATCTAATGTTCATTTCGTTAAAAGTGTTTTATCAGGACTGAACTGTCTGCAGAAGAACTTCCCCTGCAATCGAGGCAAGGGATTATGTAAGTGTAACAAAGAAATATTCTATTAGCCATTGTTATACATACATGTGCAATGGGTGGATCTAGCTTAAGGTTTTCTATGTTGACTGGTGTCTAGATTCTGACTTTGCTATCAACTGCGGAGGCCAACAAATACGGTCAGCTAGCGGAGCAGTATTTGAGAGGGAGGACGGGGCTCTTGGACCAGCTTCATTCGTCGTGAGTAATGCACGGAGATGGGCAGCCAGTAGTGTAGGACTTTTTGGGGGTAGCAGTAATATATACATAGTGACTTTACTATCACAATATGTCAACACTTTGGACTCCGAGCTTTTTCAATCAGCAAGACTTTCTGCATCTTCCCTAAGGTATTATGGGTTGGGCCTGGAAAATGGAGGCTATACAGTAACACTTCAGTTTGCTGAAATTCAAATAATTGATTCATCTTCTTCAAACACTTGGAGAGGTTTAGGTAGAAGACGTTTTGACATTTATGTCCAGGTCTGCACTACTACTAGCTTTTCTGCTTTCTTGGTGGTGTAATCAATATATAAACCTTCTTGGTCTGTTTTTCCAGGGAAGACTTGTTGAAACAGATTTCGATATACGCAGAACAGCTAATGACTCAACCTTCCGAGCAGTTGAGAGAGAATATAAAGTTAATGTATCAGAAAATTACATGGAAATTCATCTTTTCTGGGCTGGAAAAGGAACATGTTGTATTCCCATTCAAGGTGCTTATGGGCCCTTAATCTCCGCCGTCAGTGCAAAACCAGGTAACAAAAACAACTGGCAAGTTAATTATTATTTTTTTTTCCTTCTGACGCAAGTAAAAACACCTAAGTGTTACATATCGTTGTTCAGATTTTATACCAACTGTGGCTAACAAGCCACCATCAAAGGGAAATAACAGGACTGGTACCATTATGGGTGTCATTGTTGGCCTAGGACTTTTGACCATCATTGCGGGAGTGGTTATCTTAATCATCCGAAAAAGAAGAAACCGATACACAGATGATGAAGGTAACAAACTTGAATTTTATATAATTTTTTTCAAATTTGGTTCACTTCTTAAGAACCTGATTTTTGTTATTGCAGAGATACTGAACATGGACGTTAAGCCTTACACTTTTTCTTACTCTGAACTTAAAAGTGCCACTCAAGATTTCAATCCCTCAAACAAGCTTGGAGAGGGAGGATTTGGGCCTGTTTATAAAGTATAAATGAGACCAAAATACTTTTAAATAAAACAAGCTAGTTATAGTTTTTTACTTACTGTATTATGATTTTAACACATTCAACAGGGAAATCTGAATGATGGACGAGAGGTGGCGGTGAAGCAGTTGTCGGTTGGATCCAGACAAGGAAAGGGACACTTTGTTGCAGAAATTGTAGCAATTTCTACAGTTATGCACCGCAACCTAGTTAAACTTTACGGATGTTGCTATGAAGGAGATCATCGTTTGCTCGTATATGAGTATCTACCCAATGGAAGTCTCGACCAGGCACTATTTGGTAACGAACAGATACATAACTTGTCGTCTATCTCCTGCTTCTCTGCTCAGAAGCTTAAAGTAGTCTCGATTCGGATGTTGCAGGAGGCGATAAGAAGACTTTACATATAGATTGGCCAACACGTTTTGAGATATGCATGGGAGTAGCTAGAGGTCTAGCCTACCTCCACGAGGAGGGAAGTGTTCGCATAGTACACAGGGATGTGAAGGCAAGCAACATTTTGCTTGACTCTGATCTGGTCCCTAAAGTCTCTGATTTTGGTCTGGCAAAACTATACGATGACAAGAAAACCCACATAAGTACCAAAGTGGCTGGCACGGTGTACGTATCCCCAAACCCCATACCTTTTTTTTTTTAAATATGGAATTATTATTTTTTATTTTGGTCAAAATTATGGATAACACACATGTTGTTGTTGTTGTTGTACAAATGCAAATAGTGGATATCTTGCTCCAGAGTATGCCATGCGTGGACACTTAACCGAAAAAACGGATGTGTATGCCTTTGGTATTGTGGTCCTCGAGCTAGTGAGTGGAAGGGGAAACGCAGATGAGAGCCTGGAGGGTGAAAAACGATTTCTTCTCGAATGGGCATGGAATCTACACGAGAAAAACTGTGAAGTGGAACTTATTGATCGTGATCTGACTGAATTCAACACGGAAGAAGTGAAACGCATGATAGGCATTGCTCTTCTTTGCACTCAAGCATCTCACGCGGTTAGACCATCAATGTCACGAGTGGTTGCCATGCTTTCAGGAGACGTTGAGGTGAGTGAAGTGACCTCTAAGCCGATCTACCTACCCGACTGGAGGTTTGATGACACTACAAGGTCCTCTTTCAGCGCCTTTCAAACCAAAGACACGGGCGCTTCTGGCTCCTACTCAACGACCTTTGTGACTCCCGCAGACAGCGACTTTAAGCCTATGCTTGGAGTCAAGATCAATGAAGGGAGATGAAACTGTCCCATCTCCTCTTTGATGGCTATGGAGATGTCTAAGTGTATCACCATGTTCTTCTTTGGTTGGAAGACACATAGTTCACTTTATGTTATGAAAAATAAGAGAAACATATATTTCACTTTATCATCTTTCTGAGATATATTTCCTACAATTGTATCCTTTTCTCTATTGTAATATAATTCTACTTTTAACATTTATAAAAATTAGTGTTTCAAAAAAAAAAAAAAAAAAAAAAAAAAAAAAACATTTATAAAAATTAACTATTGCACAGACCAAACGAATGTCCAACTTAAAAACTAGAGAACTAGAAACAATATAGGAGATTGTTATTGAACACTACTTCATCTGGCACATTTACTTGGAACTGAAAAGCCAAATTGAACTGAAAAGGTTTGGTTTAGATTTGAATCATATCAATTATCCGAGCGGATCATATACTTTTAGAACCTAAATAAAACCGAAATGGAACCAAGTATAAATTATTAAATATATTTAGTTTTTCAATCATTAAAAACCCGAAAATGTCATTTATAAAATGAAATACCAAAAAAACGAATGACCAAAATATTATTTTATCCAAAATATTTTAAATTATCTAAATTATCCAAAAATTTATTTAAAACCCCGAAAATGTTATATTTAATCCAAAAAACTTCAACCCAAATTCAGAACCGAATTGGATTTGAAATTATCTCGGATATTAGTCTATCCCAAAATTTGTTATACTAACTGAATCATACCGGAATAAAATTGAATTTTCTAAATGTCCGAACGGATCCTAAACCTGTAGTATCGAACCAAAATCAGAACAAAGAACCAAATTCCGGCTGAGTGCGTCAATTACTTTCGTCGTTGCCATTGCCACCTCCTGACAGGCAAACACATTGTCACACGTTGTGATTTGGGAGCTTCCAGTTTCTCGCGATGATGGGCCTCTAGAAGCTAAATCAACATCCACATCATTATTGGACTCTGGAGCTAATTACATAGGTTTGGCCCATTTATTTAGTAGCCCATATTGAAAGCAGCGCTGAAACCCTAGTTGAGTTCCGTGTTAAATTTCAGTCGTAGTCGTGTAGGTTTTAGGGTTTTAGTGTCTCTCCTCTCTCAAACAAACAAACAAAATGGCCATGTATCTTCTCTACGAGTCATCTTCTGGGTATGGCCTCTTCGAAGCGCACGGTCTTGATGAGATCGGACAGAACACCGAGGCCGTCCGAAGCTCAGTCACCGACCTCAGTCGCTTTGGCCGTGTCGTCCAGCTAACCGCTTTTCACCCCTTTGAGTCTGCGCTCGATGCTCTAAATCAAGTTAACGCCGTCTCTGAAGGTATATTTGTTGTCACCTTGTGGGAACTCGAACTATCATTTCGCCTTTGATTTTTAGATAATACTGTGTATATATATTAGGATAGACGTTGAATCTTTGTCGTAGAAAAAGCTTCAATTTTTAGTGGTTGATTTGGTATTAAAAGGTTGTGTCATTTGATGGCAGGTGTTATGACTGATGAGCTAAGAAGTTTTCTGGAGTTGAATCTTCCTAAAGTAAAGGAAGGCAAGAAACCCAAGTTCAGCTTAGGAACCTCTGAGCCTAAACTTGGTTCCCACATTTTGGAAGCCACTAAAATCCCCTGCCAGAGCAATGAGTTCGTTCTCGAGCTTCTCCGTGGTGTCCGCCTTCATTTTGACAGGTTCATCAAGGACCTCAAGCCTGGTGATCTCGAAAAATCTCAACTTGGGTTAGCTCACAGCTACAGCAGAGCCAAGGTCAAGTTCAATGTTAACCGAGTCGGACAACATGGTTATCAAGCCATTTTCCTCCTTGACACCCTTGATAAGGATATCAACTCCTTTGCCATGAGAGTCAGGTTTGTTTTTTTTTAAATTCAATCTGTGTCTACTTTCAATTCACATTGTTTATTGATTGATGTTGTTGTTACAGGGAATGGTATTCGTGGCACTTCCCCGAGCTAGTGAAGATTGTTAATGACAATTATCTTTACGCCCGTGTTTCAAAGATGATTGAAGACAAGTCAAAGCTGACTGATGACCACATCCCCATGCTTACTGAAGTCTTAGGGGATGAGGATAAAGCAAAGGAGGTCGTCGAAGCTGGAAAAGCATCCATGGGTAAGTGACCAAACTAAGCTCTACGGATTCATTCGGTGTTTGTAATCTCTCTTACATTTTATTTTTCTTCCGTATGCACAACAGGCCAGGATTTATCACCGCTTGACTTGATCAACGTACAGACCTTCGCTAAGAAAGTGATGGACCTCGCTGACTACAGGAAGAAGCTCTATGATTACCTTGTCGCTAAGATGAGCGACATTGCCCCTAATTTGGCCGCCTTGATTGGAGATATGGTTGGTGCCCGTCTCATTTCACATGCTGGAAGTCTGACTAACCTTGCCAAGTGCCCATCTTCTACCCTCCAGATTCTCGGAGCTGAGAAGGCGCTTTTCAGGTGCTATATTCTTCTTCTTGTAATCTTCTCCATAAGTTATTCAAGTGCTTTTGCGTGTGACATTTGAACATCTGTGGTGGTCTTTTCAGGGCTCTTAAAACACGTGGAAACACACCCAAGTATGGGTTGATCTTCCATTCTTCCTTCATTGGCCGAGCATCTGCTAAGAACAAGGGCCGTATCGCTCGTTATCTTGCAAACAAGTGCTCTATAGCGTCCCGTATTGATTGTTTTGCTGGTACGAATCAGAAACTCTAGCTCTGTAATATTCTTTTGAGAAATGTTGCAACTTGATTGGTGTTGTTGTGCTGATGCAGATGGCGCAACAACTGCATTTGGTGAGAAGCTTAGGGAACAGGTAGAGGAAAGGCTGGAGTTTTATGACAAGGGTGTTGCCCCACGTAAGAACGTGGATGTAATGAAGGAGGTGATAGAGAATCTCCAAAACAAAGGTAATTATATCTTTGGAATAAGATTTGTGCAAAGAGTAATGTTTTGGTGGGTGGACTATAAGTGTTTGATCCGTGCCCTCCTTATAGATGAGGAAGTGAAGGAGACAGTGGAGGCCTCAGGAAAGAAAAGCAAGAAGAAGAAGAAGGCAAAGGGTGAAGAAGAGGAGGCAGTTGATGAGGACAAGTCAGAGAAAAAGAAGAAGAAAGAGAAGAGGAAGTCTGGAGGAGAGGAGGAGACTGATGATGGCCAGACTCAGAGCAAGAAGAAATCGAAGAAGAAGAAGTCCAAGAGTGAGGAATAGGGGCAAGATAACAAACCTATGTATTCTATTGTTTTTTTTTTTTTAAGCTAAAATGTTTTTGCTCTGTTTCTTCTTCTTAGTAAAACTCTGTTCTGTGGAAATCTTGTGTGTTTGGTCTGAAAACCTATTTGACACTAATATGAATGTGTTTTCATTTTTGCGGAGTAGCATGGGTTTTTTAAATAGTTAACTACGTTGATTGTTTCTTGTCAAACCAATAACACTTCCTTCCTCAAACTGAAAGAGTTGTAACATAACATTAAAACGTTCAAGTCCTGCTCTTGTGCCAAAGAGTTATGGACAGAAGAGAGTAGTAAGAGTAAGGTTGTTTATATCAGGTAGGACACCTGGAAATTAGGACTTGAGAGTTGGAAAGCAGTCAGTTGGATACTCTGAAGGTTGACTTCTTTAGCTTTGATGAGAGCTTCAACTGATTCCTCCGCCATTAAAGCTAAGCACAGACAAAAGGACGATTTGCAATTTATTTCTTGCAGTCTATTACTTGATAATAATTGTTTTAAGATTCACATGATTTGACGAGCAAAAAGAAAACAAAGGTTGGGCCTGAGTGGAGCGTTGAATGGGCCATATATCACCCACCAACCCAACAATAGTGCCAGATGCGCGGGATCTTCAATTTAAGATTTTTTTTTCTTTTTTTTTAAAAACAAAAATGATTCAGTGATAAATAAATAAAAAATGCCCTAATTCTCTCGAATCATTCATACGATTTGCATAGAAAGGGTGATTCATATCCACAGCTTGGGTCCGGTCTTATGCTTCTTCACTCGCTATTGTTATTCTCTTTCTTCTAGAATTTGGGGGTTTGATTTGGATAATCAAATCAAATCAAATCAAATCTAAGAGGGTGCTGATGGCATCAGTCGTCGGGGAAGGTGGAGAAGGGGCACGAGCTGTACAGGGAGGGCAAGTACAAGGAGGCTCTTGTCTTGTACACAGAGGCTCTCACGGCGGCTAAGTCCAAGTCCCAGAAGATCGCTCTTCACAGCAACCGCGCCGCCTGTTACTTGAAATTACACGATTTCAAACAGGTCTTTGAATCTCATTTTATTTATTTTAAATCAAAATCAAAAGAGAATCTCATCCATGGGATGTGAGTTAGATTCCAGATTCTTAATAAGCCTCTCTTTTTCTTTTTATTATTATTATGATTATTCAAACAGGCAGCAGAAGAATGCACGTGGGTGCTAGAGCTAGATCAGAAACACAGCGGTGCTTTGATGCTGAGGGCCCAGACATTAGTCACTCTTAAAGAGTACCATTCTGCTCTTTTTGATGTCACCAGGCTCTTGGACTTGAACCCTGATTCTGAGGTCTACCACAACCTCGAGGCTCGCTTAAGGACCCAGTTGGTATATATACTCTCTTGCTTTCCTTTGTATAGTAGCAACTAGCTCTCTTCTGTTCTGTTCTGTTCTGTTCTGTTCTGTACTGGGTTAAATAATCATGTCTTGGTTTGATTTTTTTTTCTTTGGTAAGGAAAGTCCCTTGCTCCAATTCCTGAATCTGAAGCAGAGTTGGAAAATGAAGATGATGAAGACACAGATGAACAGTCAAGTAGGAAAGATGAGAGTAGGAGGTTTGAGTCATTAGTTTCCATCACAAGAGATGTAAGAAACAAGGGGGAAGAATGTTGTTGCACCTAAAACACCTGAGGTTAGAGATGACAAGAGCAAGGAAGATGTGTCATTGTCCAACGCATGGCAAGCCATCCCTAAGCCCAAGGGTCATTCCACACTCGACTATGCCCGTTGGGATACTGTTGTTGAAAACGATGACTCCAGTCAAGAAGATGACAGCGATGAAGATAGTGACGAGGAGGAGGATCAGCCTCAGTACAGATTCCGTGTTAGAACCGTCGGTGTTCGTCCTGTGAAGTGATAAAAAGGGTGTATAGATGGATGGTTTCTTTCTTTCCTTGATATTGTTGTTGCACACAAGAGCTGTGAAAAGAGAAAAGCCATCAGGGAGCAGCAGACTCTTCCTGTCCTGTGATGTTATACATATTCGTTAAGAAAAACACATGTATAAGTCTAGATGTGATGTCACAATATACAAGAGGGACCATTATCAAATGAAATGGTTCCTTTTTCTCTTGGTCAATGCAGTTTCATTATACAACATTATAAGCTTTCTCTCCAATCATGTTTTGCCCTAGTTTGATCTAGAACCGATCAATAATGTAAATTTACAGTATATTACTAGTACATCTAAAGAAGACTGAAGGGAGGGTTGTTCAGCTGTCAAGAGTAAAGAAGATGGCAGTTAGAGAGCACAAGGTTAGTGAAAGAGTATAAAAAGAAGTTTTCCTTTCTTTCTTGTTCATAGGTTTTGTTAGAATGGATCATTAGGCTTGTTGAGTAAGGAAGATTCAGAGAATTTATAAATCATGTGTAAATTTACAATGTCGGCTTTTCTAGTTTTTTCAGTTTATTGACCGTCTGTTAAGACTCTAAAGATCTGATGTGTCAACTCCACTAGGCTCTCTCATGTGTTATTATAATGTTGACTAACAAACAGGTTTTGGTATCCAGATAAAAAGTTAACTAATACGTTTGTGTATGTTGTACCCTAAACCTTATTAGCTGTTTTGTGTAAAACTGACTAGAGAAATTGCCTTGGCTGATTGGGCGTTACATCATTATGTTTCTCATGGCAACATTCTAAATAATTGGACATGTGAGAGGATACAAGCAACTCAATTTGAAAACTATTTCACTATGTTTTTGGTAGTCTTCAGTGAAAGAATCTTCTCCGACATCGAGCTGATCCAAGTTCTTCGTATTCAGCCTTGGTGACACACATGGACTCAAAATCTGGGCTGGAAGCCAAAACTGAACCCCCTCTCCATACACCTAGTATGGGGCTGCAACCATAATAAACAAAAACAAAATAGTTTACAAATCAAAAGGGAAGAGTTGGTGTTGGTTAATAGGAAAGGATTGTTGAGTTTATTTACTCCTCCTGAGTTATTATCTTGACATCGAAGTGGTCTGGGACAAGTGGTCGAAGCTCTCTTTCACTGCATCCCAGCAGCTCTAATAGTTAGTATTATTACTCACCACTGATAATTTAATTCATCGTATGAAATGTAGACTTACAGCCTCTCCTTAAGTTGAGGAAATAATGTGCTTCCACCAGTTAGGATGATGCTGCCACAAAAAAAAAAGCAACAAACATCAGACAACAAGACAGCTCATTAATTCAATGGGGGCAAAGTCAAAAAACTCATTACCTTTGGTATAAAACAGGTTGCAAGTAAGAATGGCATGAGCTTACAGCTCGGACAATGCACTCTGCAAGTCCTGCCTGATTCATCCCTGTCCAAAAAAGAAGAAAAAAAAAGTAGAGTAGGCATCAACATCTCTCCCGACAAACCTTCATCTCCTATATAATTAAACACGACATTGTTGGTGTTGATACAAGAACAAACCTAGATCTGCAGGTTGGAATAACGTCTCAGGTACAAGAAAACGCTCATTTGTCAAGTCAATCTCCTGCATTCAATTCAACCAACCATGGAAGCTTCAGAACAAAATTAAAAAAAAATATCTACAAACACACACAGAGAGAAGAGAATGGGAATCTTGTTACGTTTTTGTTCATGTCAGCCTTCTTCCTCTCAACGTTGTCAAGCTTAGTATCGACTCGAGTGTTAGCTCCTTCATCGGATAAGCCTAAAGTAAGGAAGTTCATGGCAGATTGAGGATCTTTGACATAACCTTTGGTATGTGTGACACCATCAGGAAGAACATATGTAGACTTTATCACGTTCCCATTACGCCGCTCCCTGTTTGCATTACAGTCTCTATACATAAATGATTTGATGATTGATGAAGAAGAGCAAAGAAAAAGAAAGAAAAGAACGAACCGAGCAAGGTTGAGATCACGGTGGAGATCAAGAGAGACGAAGCAGAGCTTCTCTTTAGCATCATCCATCAAGAAGGTTTGATCCATGACATTGATGGATCGATAAGAGAACCAATTCCTTCAAGTAATTAGTGAAAGCTTTGCCTCCGAGATCGATCCTCTTGATGGCGTGATTGAGCGTGAAGTTGTGGAGGACGGGGACGGCGTGAGTGAAGGAGAAGCCACAATCCACGACGAGGCTACACTGAGTCCGCGAGAGGATTGAACCATGGCCGGCGACTAGCTTCGTAGAGATGGACGAGTGACTGAGGATTAGCGAGGTAGAGGGAAGAGAAGCCGAAATCCTCGAAGACGAGCTCGTCGGTGGCGCGTTGAACGGAAGGGATGGAGAGTGGCGGCTCTGTGAGGAGGAGAGAGGAGGAGGTTGGGGTGAAGCGGAGGAGTGAGGTGAAGAGGTGTGACCAGATGTCGCGTTGCAGGTCGGGGTTTATGAGGTAGCCACGGTCGATGGGGCGGCGTACGGAGGCGGAGGTGAGGTCGATGTCGACGTCTGCGTCGTGGGAGAGAGGAGGAGGGAAGATGAATTTCTTGGAGGAGAGAGGTTTGAAGAGGCAGTTTGGGATAACGACGAGGGGATCACGCTCGCCGCCTTGGCCGGCTTTGATTAGACCACCGCCGTTGTCTACCACCACTATGTTGTTCGACATTTCACCACGACGTAGATTGCTTGTTTCTTCTTCTTCGACAGAGACACGGACACTCCCTCTTTCTTTCTACTAGTTAGTTGGTTTTCTAGTAAACCAACTTAAATTGGTAACCGGTTTACTCGTACCGCCCGGAGAAAAGATCCCATATTGAAAATTTTTGTCAAGTCCTTTTTTTTATTTTCAGAATCAAGTGCGAGTCTATAGTCTCTTAAGCGTTGCGCTCATGTCAATGAAAAACAAAGAACATCTTCCACCCCGCTACTATGTTCGAATTGCTCACAAGTCACAACACTCGAGGGAGTTTGAATAATCAAAAAAAAAAAAAAAGAGATCCATACAATACATGTCTGCAAAAGTTTTGAAATGCATTCAGTTCCATGGAATTCATAACTAGTTTATGACAAGATTGCATTTCACCTATCCCTTCTCTCATTCTCTCTCTCTCTTCTCCTTCCCTTATACTCTCTCTCACTTCCACGATCGTCTCTCATCTCTTCGTGGCGTCTTCTTCTTCTCCTCTCTTCATCCTCCCTACTCTCTCTCTCCCTGTGTTTCTTCTCCCTACTCCCACCATCATCATACCTCCTCTCCCTTTCTCTTTCCTCTTCCCTATTATGTCTTCTACCATTGTACTTACTAGCTTCCTTGTCCTCGGGTTCATCTTTGTCTCGTCTTTTGCCTTCACCATACACACGAGGACTTCTCTGTTCATCTCTTTCTTGTCTTTTGCCTTCACCATACCCATCACGACTTCTCCTCCGAATCTTATCCTTGTCATGACTATGCTCTCTCTTCTCCCTCTTGGGCTTTTCAGCTATATCACCTTCAAACACCATATCATACCCTTCACCTCCTCCGTGCTGTCTGTTTTGATCTTTTACTATGAACTTTGAACCCTGATTACCACCACCCGCACAGTCCTTGGCTACATGATCCGTCGACCCACATTTGAAACATCCATTCCCTCCTGTTGCACCATTTTACCCATGTTAGTTTACATCATCACCCTTCCATGTCTCTCTCCCTCATGAGTCTATGAGATCAAATACACATTAATAAGGAGGTAGAAGAAGAAGAAGAAAAAACAGGACTTACCTTTACCCTTTTGTGAGTCTTTCTGCCGGAACTGTGACCAAAGTTTGGATACACTCTGACTGAAGTCCACATGTATTCTTCTATCATCAATCAGCGCATTGCCCATCTGTAAAGCAACAACAATCATTTAAGACCCCTCCAAAAATTCCATTTCAATCTTCACTTCCTATGCTTGCTACAGTTTACACTAGTAATCCACTTGAAATTTACCTTATTATAGGCTTGTTCGCATGCCGCCTTTTCCTCAAACTCTATATATATAACAAAGACAAAACTCTCAGCAAACACACAATTATACATAAAGAGAAAAATCCAACAGTAAGCATATAGCAGGACTCACCTATAAAAGCGTAGCACAAACTGTCACCTGTTTTGAAGTCCCGGATTACATCAGCCCTGCCATATTCAGACAAGAAGATAAATAACACAACTACAGAACATTTGATTTTTTTCCAAAACGAATCAAGGAGATATCACTCACGATATAACAGTGCCAAAGCGTGAGAAAATGGTATGCAAATCCTCATCCTGCATGAGACAAGGGAGAAAAAGGGAACAAATTGTTACAAACAAAAAAGAAGCCTTTGCTTTTAGCTAACTCTAAATATCAGTAAGCACCTACCTCAGTCACAGGATTCAGTTTGCAGACAAACAGCACATTCTCAGGAGGCTTGACCTCGGCCTCTGGGATATCTCCAATCTGCAATAGCAATACAAGCTCATGTATTAAACGTGATTGGAATAGCATCAATAGACAGCTGAGTTGAGGACACTTACACTTTCAAGTACAACAGCACTAGAATGAGCAGCTTTTTCACGGATAACCTCCTCCAGTTCATGAACATCAAGTTGTTCATCCATGGGAACCCAATCATCTTCAAGACGCACGTCAATTTCAACCTCTTCCTTGGGTTTTCCTTCCGGGGAAGCATCTGGTATCCTCTCAGCCAATTGTGTGGGATCTTCGAAGGGATCTTCAAGTATATAAGTGTGCTTGATTCTAATGTTTTTATAAGGTCTGTTTTTGGCATCAACATAAGCTTCGTTTATCCTAGTCAGCGTGTCAAGCCCCTCGGCAATCTCCCCAAACACCTGAAAAAATGGGAACATTGTAAATAACATATATAGACAGACAAAAAAATGATAGGTAGATAAGGAACAAGTTTATGTACTTACAGTGTGTTTTCCATCAAGATAGTCTAGATCATCACGAAGTGTAAAATAAAACTGCAAAAGAACATAGTCACAATGGTCTGTTACTATGAGAAATTTTAGAGGCTGGTAATTATTAAGGCAAAAATGAGTAGGGGGATATTTACCTGGGAAGCATTGAGATTCTCGCCACCACTAGCCATAGAAACAGTGCCAGTTTTGGAGTGTTTTAAATCGAGATGAATCTCATCTCTAAAAAAGCGAGCCTGCTCACCATACAGCAATCTGGGAATTCAACATAACAAGGACAAGATGATTAAGGATAAAGTTGACAAGTTTATTCGGAAAAACTGACAACAGAAACAAAGAGGTGGAAACACAGAGAGAAGGATTCAAAAGGTAAAAAGATGATATAACATGCTTACTTGTAGATGGAATCACCGCCGAGTCCAGTACCAGTAGGATCACCAGTTTGAGCAGTGAAATCCTTTTGCACAGTGTGGAAGAGGCACCCATTGTAGTACTTGATCCTAAAACCAATAGAAAGAGAGAGAGAAACAGTGAGTAAAATATTGATAGATAGATAAGCAAAGAAAGAAAGAGAGAGAGACTTACTTGCAGAGCTTGAGGAAGTTCTTGCAAGTCAAAGGGCATTTAGTGGAGTGCAAATCAATGACAATGTCCCCAAGACTTGTCACAATAAGAACTGACATGTTTGTTACACAGCCAGCAGCAGCCTGAAACCCAGAAAATAGCAAGTGAGAAGCAAGTAACAAGCGCTTTACAGTCATGCAAACCGGAGCATAGCATTAGTTAGTGCCACTAATTAATGGGCTATTTTCATTCAACATAACAAAACAATAATTAGGGTTTCAAACATACAAAATCCAATCAAATCAAAATATGAAATTTTTACAGATCTAAAACAGACGCAGATTGCAGGAAAGACTAAGAAAACCAATCCACATATTAACTATAACTCTCAAGAAACTATTCACTTCTGGGTCTATGAACACTGATTGAAAATTCCCCCATAATTCACATAATTGATTATCTTTTCCAGCCCAACATTGCCTTGCGAGAGAGATTCTACTTCTGAGTTGTAAGCAATCAAAGGAAGAAGAGGAAGAGGAAGAGGAAGAGGAGGAGGAGGAGATATACTCACGTAGGGAAAGGGATGGACGAAACGTCTGCTGCTCTCGTCGTCTCTTTCTGAATGTTCGAGAGAAGATCGATTTTGTCTAGGTTTTTGATTCGGAAAAAGAACTGGGGAACGTTCATGATAAGCACATAGATGGGCCACGTTTATAGTTAATGGGCCATTAGTTTTATTAACGTTTAAGCCTTTTATGCATCTATATGTAATCGCTGGTGGCGTATCTATTTATCTATCCATATCTATCTATCTATCTATACTATTATTTACGAAATGATTTTCCGAAACGTAGCTTCCACGTTAAAAGTTAGACTGGCTAAATACGTACCCTTAATGATTTTATATATAATTTATTATATAATTAAAAACAAACTTTATGTCAATAATATTATATTTATATGTTATATTAGATTTTAAAATATTGTCTAAATTATAAAGACAATTCTTATGTATATTTTGTTGTTATCTGAAAGTAATACATTTTAAAATTTAAATTCAAAAAGCGAATTTTAAGTTAATTTTACGTTAATAATATTATATTTATATGTTATATTAGATTATAAATTAATATTTTTAAAATTATAAATATAGTTCTTATATATATTGTGTTGTTATCTGAAAGTAATATTTTTAGAAAAAATTAAAGTAAAAAACGAATTTTAAGTTAATAGTATAGATTTATATGTTATATTAGATTATAAATTAATATTTTCAAACTATTATTTGCGAAGTGATTTTTCGCGACGAAGCTCCCACATTAAAAGTTAGACTGGTTAAATACGATGCTACCCTTTATGATTTTATATATAATTTATTATATAATTAAAAACAAACTTTATGTCAATAATATTATATCTATATGTTATATTAGATTATAAATTAATATTGTCAAAATTATAAAGATAATTCTTATATATATTTTGTTGTTATCTGAAAGTAATATTTTAAAAAAATTAAATTCAAAAAACGAATTTTAAGTTAATTTTACGTTAATAATATTATATTTATATGTTATATTAGATTATAAATTAATATTTTCAAAATTATAAATATAATTCTTATATATATTGTGTTGTTATCTGAAAGTAATATTTTTAGAAAAAATTAAAGTAAAAAAACGAATTTTAAGTTAATAGTATAGATTTATATGTTATATTAGATTATAAATTAATATTTTCAAAAATAAAAGATAAATCTTACATATATTAAGTTGTTATCTAAAACTATTATTTTTTAATTTTAAAATTTAAAATTAATAATATTATATTTATATGTTATATTAGATTATAAATTAATATTTTAAAATGATAATTCTTATATATATTGTGTTGTTATCTGAAAATATTTTTTTGGATTATAAAAGTTAAAAATTAAAATATAAAACAATTTAAAATTAGATTTTATTTAATCAAAAACATTTGTATAAGTTTATTTTCTATAATATTTCAAATATGTGAGTGTTTTTAAAATTCCAACACAATAATAAAAGTATATGATTCACATCAATGTTCATTATGATGTGATAGTTTGTTACGTCAAATATATGTAAGAATAATACATAAAATAACTATAACTATAACATTTATTAACATTTATTATCATATGGTTTTATTAACATTTGTATATTTGCTGTAACAAAAAATTTAAACCATTAATCCCAAAAATTTTAATGTGATAGTTTTTCAATGAAAATTTAAAAATTATTATATATATATATATATATATATATATATATATTGTTCATATTTTAATTTAAAGATATTAATATATATTTTATTTATTAAGTGAGAATTCATTTTCATATGATTTTATGATCACTTGTATCTTGTTATAACAAAAACAAAATTCATTTGTTGATCACAAAAATTTTCAAAATGGAATTTTTAACATTTTTAGTAGTTTATAGTCATTTAAAAAATTCAAAATATAACATATAAGAAAAAATCTAAAATTTTTATTATATGGTTGATGTGACTGTTTAATTTCTTTTAATAGTATAAAATTAAACAAAAATGAGAGAGGATACAAAAATTGTTATCAAATCTTTATTATTAATAATCATTAATTGTTATATATCTTAATCATATTAGATAATTTCATAGCTTTTATTTAAGGAAATAATTGAAATTATTATTTTATATACTACTAATCAATTTAATAGTTAGTTTAATAAAAATATAATATATATTTAGATGTACCAATTTATTTTCTAAGGATTCTAAAATTATCCAAGTGATGAACGTGGCTACAAAAAAAAAGTTGCAATGCTTCAGGATTAATATATAGGGGATTTTAAATTTATTGATAATTGTTCAACCAATCAGATTTCATAGTTTTTTTATAATTGGTTGGATGATTTTAAAATTATTTTTCGAAAAAAATAAGTTTTTTAATCTTTGTACATTAATTCAAGATATCATATATTATGAAACGTAAGGAGTAGCATTTAGAGTCAAATATACTATTTTCACTTCTATAAATAGGGGAAAGAAATAGTAATTCTCTATTTTCACCTCTATAAATAAAAATTGCTATTATAGACATATATATTGGAGTACCCACCACCACTATAAAGTTTTTCTATTGAAAAAATTCATTAGAGATGGTCTTAGGGCTGCATAAATGGATCTGAGAGGGAACGAATGGATTGAGAGTATGAGTTTTCTGTAAGCATTTAGCTTCTTTCTCGTGTGTGTGAAAACTATTAATTTTCCAACATTATGGTCAGTTGGTCGCCAACCAATAATTGAGCGTTATCACAAGTACACGCTTTGTGTATTCATATGAGTGTATTTTAAGATATGATTAGCGTTCACATATAATCTTGTTGAGGACAAAATTTCTCTTACAGAAAATAACCAATCATGAGGCACATCAAATCAGTAAAGAGAAACCTAAACCAAGAAGAAGCAACAATCTATCTTATTAAAACAGAAACATTCTGTTGGACCTAACATTTATTTTGTAAGTTTTTAAATTAAATACATCTTTATATTTTATAGTTAAACCTACATTAAATCACTAATATTCCTTTCTTTATACTACTATCAATGTTTCCAAACAATATACTTATTTCTTTATATTACTATCAATGTTTCCAAACAATATATTTTTATACTATTATCAATGTTTCCAAACAATACAATAATTAATCTTAATATTTTATATCTATCATTTTTTCTTTAAAATTTTGTAGAAACATCATAATTTCATAAATTGCAAAATAATAAACTTTAAAATTTGGATTATAAGAATACAAATTATGAAACTATTACAATTCAAATCAAATTAGATTACATATTGGTCATCCATCAGTTCAATCGGTTAGTCTCAGATTTTAGTGATTTTTGTTAATATGAATATTTTAAAAACCTAAATTGAATTGTCAGATCTCCGGATTAACCGGTATAATCACAATCGGGTTGAATTTAGAAACACTGATTTAAATGCAAAAATATTTTAAATACACTCTTTAAAAATTACCAAAATATTTGTTAAGTTATTAGTGAAAATTTTCATCGTATAATATTCCGCGCTTCCAAAGCGCGGATCATAATCTAGTTACAGTTACAAAAAGAAAAGCAACAATTATACGGGTAGTCCACCTCAATAATTGTTTCATCAAGATTAGGTAATTTATGTCTCTTGATTCCAGAAAACGGTTCCTTTTGAAACATGCTCTCGTATGAATCTTGCATAAAATTTTTAAGAAATGCATATGCAAACATATTGTCGAATCTCATTATCGACATACATATCTAACATTCATCTCTTTTGATGCAAAAATACGAAATAAATTCTCTTTTATTTTTACGGCCACCTAGCTGTGTTTCATTGGCAAGCATATCTCGCCTATGGAAGCTAGTGTATATTCATTCATGCACCTCCTGAAAAGAATTTCTTTTGTCTTATCCTAAGCTCACAAAGTTTTTTCATACTAAACCGAAAATTAATCCTCAACTCTCGACATAAAATTATCTCCTTCCCTCAGGTTAAATGTACTATTATTGTTAAATTAAGCTTGAAGTAGCTTGAGATACAAGCTACCTAATTCTAAAGTGTTTAGGATTAGTTATATTATTCCTAATGAGTTTAGGATATTTGTGTTGAGTATATAAAGAGATGCAAGTGTTGCATAATAATGTGTGAGTTGAGAGCTTTAGTTTTTGAAATAGTTTTCTAAAGGCATTGTGAGTTTGAGATATTAATAAGAAAGAGTTTTCTTATACTTGAGTTTGCATCGTGTGTGTTTGTGAAACCTTTACATCCAGTTGATATAAGAACTTGATTTGGTATCAGAGCTTATAACGATCTGGGAAAGATGGGAGATATAATTGTTGCGACGAAGAAAGAAAGTGGTCCTAATAACATCAGCTGTCCGATGTTGACTGCAACCAATTACACTGTATGGGCTATACGAATGAAGCTTCTACTCAGCGTTAATGAAGTGTGGGAGGTTGTAGAAAAAGAAACATCCGAGGAGAAGAAGAACGATATGGCAACCGCCTTTATGTTTCAATGCGTACCTGAAACGATGGTTCTGCAACTTGGACATATGGAGACAGCAAAGAAAGTATGGGAGGCAATAAAAACACGTCATGTGGGAGCAGAGAGAGTTCGAGAAGCACGATTGCACACATTGTTAGCTGAGTTTGATCGGATAAGGATGAAAGACACCGACAAGATAGATGACTTCGTGGGCAAGTTATCAGAGATAAAATCAAAAGTAGGAGCGATGGGTGAGGATATCGACGAACCAAAACTAGTAAAGAAGTTTCTAAGCTGTTTGCCCAGGAAGAAGTTTATACATATGGTTGCTTCTCTCGAGCAATTACTAGACCTAAAAACAGCAAGCTTTGAAGATGTTGTTGGTCGGTTAAAAGCATATGAGGAGCGTATAAGTGAGGAAGAAGAAGATACACAGGAACAACAGAGTAAACTAATGTATGCCGCAGCTGATGGACAAACAAATCAATATAACCGATCTTCGCAGGAGCAAATAAATAAGCAAAATCAAGAACCAAGTCGAGACTATTATCGTGGAGACTCATACAGAGGTAGAGGACGAGGTGACAGAGGTTTTTACAGAGGCGGAAGAGGACGTGGTAGATACAATGGAGGAAGAGATGGTTACAACAGAGATATTTTTAACAGAGATGCCTCAAGAATAACATGTTTTAGGTGTGATAAGATTGGTCACTTCGCAGCAGCATGTCCAGACCGCCTTCTTAAACTACAGGAGACACAAGAAGTTGATCAAACAGAAACACAAGTAGCGGATGATCTCTTAATGCACGAGGTAGTGTTCTTAAACGAAAAGAATGTCAGACCTGAGAAGTATGAAACACAAACTGGAGGAGACGATATATGGTATCTCGACAATGGCGCTAGTAATCACATGACGGGGGATCGCAGATACTTCTCTAAAATTGATAACACAATCACAGGAAAGGTGAGTTTCGGTGATGATTCCCGCATAGACATCAAAGGCAAAGGAACAATATCCTTCACTGATATGAATGGAGAAGCAAGGAAGATGACAGACATATACTTTATACCTGATCTAAAGAGTAACATCATTAGCTTGGGGCAAGCTACCGAAGCAGGATGCGGCGTTGCTATGAGAGGAGATGATTTAACAATGCACGACCACACGGGAAAGTTACTTGTCAAAGCAAGAAGAGGAAGAAACCGGCTATATAAAGTTCGCATGGGAATAAGATCAAACGTATGTCTATACACAACTACAGAGAGTGATTCAAGAAGATGGCATGCACGTTTAGGACATATAAACTTTGAGAACTTACAGGGCATGATACAAAAGGAGCTAGTAATCGGGTTACCAAAGCTCAACATTGAGAAAGAAGTGTGTGGCTCCTGTCTACTTGGAAAGCAAGCAAGAAAATCATTCCCAAAAGCAACCACCTATCGAGCCGATGAGATATTAGAGCTTCTTCACGGAGACTTATGTGGACCCATATCTCCAATCACAGTTGCTGGAAACAAATATATACTTGTGGTGATTGATGACCATACGAGATACATGTGGAGTATACTTCTAAGAAAAAAAAGTGAAGCTTTTAATAAATTCAAAAAGTTAAAAGAGATGGTGGAACGAGAAACAGGGAGACGAGTTATGACATTTCGTACGGACAGAGGAGGAGAATTTGTGTCTCGAGAGTTCAACGAGTATCGCGAAGATAATGGTATAAGACGACATCTCACCGCACCGTACACACCCCAACAAAACGGGGTGGTTGAGCGTAGAAACAGAACACTTCTAGGGATGACAAGGAGTATTATGAAAGACATGCACTTACCAAGCTATCTATGGGGATAAGCGGTTCAACATTCTACATATCTTATTAACAGAGTGGCTACACGGACACTTAAAGAAAGAACGCCATATGAAGCCTTTCGAGGGAAGAGACCGAGTATTGAGCACATCAGAATATTTGGATGTCTAGCATATGCAAAGGTAGACTCACATCGTCTCAGGAAGCTTGATGATCGAACGCGCATGTTAGTACATTTAGGTACTGAGCCTGGGTCTAAGGCATATCGCCTTCTGGATCCAATCACTAAGAAAAATAACAGTCAATCGTGATTGCGTGTTTGACGAGACAAGAGGATGGAATTGGAGTAATGAAGAAGCACATAACGATGAGAGTTTCGAGATCACCTTCGGGGAATATGGAAACCATGGAGTAAATAATGACGAGAAGAAAGAGGATAATACAACAAAGGCTATCGAGAATACATATGAGATACATGAGGTAGTAGATAGTGATGAGAATCACTACGATGGTGAAGAAACAGAGACTATTGAGAACGAGAGACAACCACTACGAAGGTCATAACGTGTACACATCAAACCTAAGTATCTAGACGATTACATCTTGTATGCAGAGGAACTTGGAGAAGAGATATTGTTGTTTCTAGACAACGAGCCGAGAAACTTTGAAGAAGCTAGCAAATGTAAGAAGTGGGACGCGTGCTTGTGAAGAAGAAATCAATTCGATTGAGAAGAACGAGACCTGGATCCTAGTAGACTTACCTCTCGGAGCAAAAGCCATAGGCTTAAAATGGGTGTTTAAGATCAAACAAAATGCAGACGGAAGCATTAATAAATACAAGTCTAGGCTGGTGGCGAAGGGGTATGTACAACGTCACGGAATTGACTTCGACGAAGTCTTTGCACCAGTAGCAAGAATCAAAACCATAAGGCTTCTCGTCAATCTAGCAGCTACGAATGGATGGGAAGTGCATCATTTAGATGTCAAAATGGCATTCTTGCACGGAGAACTAAAAGAAACTGTCTACGTTAGCCAGCCGGAGGGATTCGAGAAGAAGGGAGAAGAAAATAAAGTTTACAAGCTTAAGAAAGCGTTATACGGACTGAGACAAGCGCCGAGAGCCTGGAATAATAAGCTCAACAGTATACTACACGATCTACAATTCAAGAAGTGCTCAAAAGAGCCCTCTGTGTATCGAAAGAATGAAGATGGTGATCTTCTGGTCGTAGCAGTTTACGTAGATGATCTGTTCGTGACAGGTTCCAATGCAAGGATGATAAACGAGTTCAAGGAGAACATGAGTGGGAAATTTGATATGAGTGATTTAGGTAAGCTGAGCTATTACTTAGGCATTGAGGTATGTCAGCATGAGAATGGTATATCACTAAATCAAAGACGATATGTGTCAAGGATTGTCGAAGAAGAAGGAATGAGTAAATGTAATGCGGTTCAGACACCAATGGAACTCGGTCTGAAGCTATCTAAGGCCGAGAATGAGAGAGAGATTGACGCTACAAGATACAGGAAGAACGTCGGATGCCTTAGATACCTTCTCCACACACGTCCTGATCTGAGTTTCGTAGTTGGAGTTCTGTCACGGTATATGCAAAGTCCGAGAGAATCACATGGAGTAGCAATGAAACAAGTAATGAGGTACTTACGAGGAAGCCTTACCTACGGTTTGAACTTTGAACGTCCAGCGTCGACGATATCCAAGCTAATTGGATACAGTGATAGTAGTTGCAATGAAGATCCTGATGATGGCAAGAGTACAACATGTCATGTTTTTTATTATGGTGAAAGTCCGATTACATGGTGCTCACAGAAACAAGACATAGTTGCATTATCATCTTGCGAGGCAGAATTTATGGCTGGAACAGAGGCGGCTAGACAAGCTATATGGTTGCAAGATTTGCTAAGTGAAATAACAGGGAAACCGTGTGAAAAAGTGATGATAAGAATTGATAATCAGTCTGCAATCGCACTGACGAGAAACCCGGTCTTTCACGGCAAGAGCAAACACATACATAAAAGATACCATTTTATAAGAGAGTGTGTAGAGAACGGTCAAGTAGAAGTCGAGCATGTTCCAGGTGATAAACAGAAGGCAGATATATTGACGAAAGCGTTAGGAAGGATCAGATTCAAGGAGATGAGAGAATACATTGGGATGACAGATTTGGCAACAAGGAGTTTCAAGCTTAGAAAGGAGAATATTGAATTAAGCTTGAAGTAGCTTGAGATACAAGCTACCTAATTCTAAAGTTTTTAGGATTAGTTATATTATTCCTAATGAGTTTAGGATATTTGTGTTGAGTATATAAAGAGATGCAAGTGTTGCATAATAATGTGTGAGTTGAGAGCTTTAGTTTTTGAGATAGTTTTCTAAAGGCACTGTGAGTTTGAGATATTAATAAGAAAGAGTTTTCTTATACTTGAGTTTGCATCGTGTGTGTTCGTGAAACCTTTACATCCGGTTGATATAAGAACTTGAATTATATTATCTAACCAACTACGTGATCTGATGTATAACCTGAGCATCAAAAGAATCATCACGAAGACAACTTCCTATCATCCTTCGGAAGATTTAGTTATGTTTTTTTTAGTTATGTTGGGATGGATGTTTCATGTTCGATTTCGTTTTCGGGATGACAAATCAGTTTGATTGTCCGGATAACTACTGACAAATTAACATCATTTAAGTCCGAAAAATCATTTGAAAATATCTCGACGTTATGATAAAAATGCCAATTGTTTGGTTGATTGTGTTGTGTGTAGGAAAGATTTGGCGATAGTTTAAAAAAAAAGATGTGTATATCTCTACAAGAAAGTTAGTTCACAATTTTGTGTTAGAAACTATACTTCTTTCATTTTTAATATATGATGTTTTGGATGATTTATTTTAAAAAACTAGAGATCTATTCAAAAAGCCAGATAGAAACGATAGATTATACGACGCTTTTAATTTTATAGTGTAAAATTTATTACCAGTTAATGTTCTATGCCAAAGATATTATATATATTCTATTCTATTATAGATTAATTGAATTGTGGTTAGATAAATATTACTAACTTTTTATTTAGAGATGCATGTTTTTTATGCATAAACTATTCTCTGTTCACAATTATTTTTTTTTAGACTTTCACTCATGTTAAGAAATGCATAACAGTAAATTATCTTTATTATGTATAAAAAGCAATTTTTAGAACTTTAAATCTATAATGCTAATAAAAAAATTTGAAATTAAAATTATTCTCTCAGCTTATTAATATGCATGAAAAACTTAAACAATCTATCTTTGTAAAACCATTTTTAGAAAAAACATCCATCTTTGTAGAATGGAGGAAATATGACATGTAATAATTGGTGGTTCGGTCATAAAAAATAATTGGTGGTTCATTTCGTGTTATTGTTGTCAATATGTCGTCATTTAAATTTAGACCCATCTTAATATATAAAACAGACTTTTCTGGCTGCTCAAGCTATCCACGTCACCCTGAGAGCATGGGGCGAATGGAGACACGTGTCAGCACGCTGGATCGGCTGTGTATGTCACGCTTTTTTTTTGTTTCGCGCGTCGCTTTGGCGTTTGTTTTAGTTTTCCTCGGTTTGGGTTTTGTTAGCAACCCATTTATAATCTCAGCCCATTTACAAACCACTTACCTTCTAATGCCTTCGTCTTCTCCGTTCCCCTTTTTCTCTCCGCCGATGTGTGGTAACGTCTGTGACCGTTTCTAATTCTAATTGATAATCGATCCACCATGTAAAGCCATTAATATCCTATTCAGTTCCGAAACCACAACCTCACGACCTCCTCTGGAGAGAGGGGGTTTTCTAGCCGCGTGTCCACTTTTCTTCAGCGATATAAATGTTCTGACTTTTCTGGACACATCAATATATTGGGCTTCGTTTTTCTTCTTCTTGGTAAAAATCGAATACCTTACTATCTCCCTTCCGCTTCCTCGCCGAAATAACGCTCCTGACGTTATGTCAATCACCGAAGAAAACCCATTAATCCCACGATTTCCTCTTCATTGAAACTTTTTGGATTCTCTCAGTTTCAAACTCTATATATATTTTTGTTCTCTAGCTTCTCCTCTTTACCAGAATTATCAGAGTCGAAGAATCTTGGCAAGCTTCTACACTCCAAGGTAACATGTTTCCTTTTGATTTCTCTCCGCTAATTTGATTTTGAAGTCATAATTTCTTGTCATGTACAATGTTGTATTTGCATCTACGAGATTTCCTTACGAATGGTCGCAAAGTTGATTCCGTACATTAAGTCTTTGATTTGTCTAGCAACAATAATTCTATTTTGTTTTGTTTGTATCTTCCAGAGAAAAAGCAGAGAATTTTTCAAAGAAAGGTTCACAAGTCAAAGGCTTAAAGGAGGTATGAAACTGAAGCTAAACTCATAGCATTTATTCTGTTTCTCTGGGTCATTGATTTATTTAGTTGATAGGATGGAATTGCTTCTGATTCCTTGAGTGATGAGACACCCACGTCCGGTTTTTAAAAACTATGTCGGTTCCAAAGGTTCATTCTGCAGATCAAAAGATCATCATGTATTCACTCCATCTCTCTTTTTTCTCTCTGGTCTCATGGATATTATGATTCTATTTTGATTTAACTCCAAGCTATTCTTACCTGAATAATTATTTTACAGGAAGCAAAATATGCTGGTGTACAGGACAATAAATCTTCTTATAATGAGGGTGAGCCTCTACACATACGTAACATTACCAACAAGAGGAAATGTTGAGTTTGGAGCTTCAGGGACATGGCCTTTCCTCACCCACTTCCTCCTTTTTCAGTATATGTTAGTAAACAAGTTTCATGGTCTGTAGTTAAGGCCTTTAATTCAATCATAATATTTGTCTTTAATTCTCATTACTGTTTTGCATCACTATACTTACAGATCCGCAATACAGCCGTTTCTGCTATTTAACAATCCAGTCATATAAGTAGTTTGCAAAAGGACACGAATCCTCTATCATCTACATCATTTCTTGTGACTCTCTTCATTTACTTTGTGTCGAGTTCTCAGAGCCACAAGTACTGTTGTTATTGCTTTTACTCTAAAGAATCTTGGTAACCATCAATCACATGATCTCTCTTCTTCCTTTCAGGTTAAATGCTACATGACTCAGCTATTAAAGGGCTTGATCATTATCCCACTAATTATGTACTTAATGGCTATTAAAAAAATCCCTATAATCTTCTCATAAACGGACAAGATTGCGGATTTAGAATCTCCTCATAACATCATCATTTTACTACTCAAGTTGTAACTCTGTGGCATCGACCTCCTGAGCTCTTATTTTGAGCTTCTCATTACAGTGTTGGGATTGACTTCGAGAGCACAAGCAGCATAATAGGTGTAATATACACACTTTCCAGTATAAACAAGGTAAACTGTTACGTTCCAATCGTTTTTTCTTAGACTGTTACATTCCAATTGATTTTTCTTATGAGAAAAGTAAAATCTCGGGCTCTCTGTATATTCTAATGTTGTATATTCTAATGTTAGACATGCCAGCAAAGACATTCAATTCCAGATTCTATTATTTTGCTTCCGAACAGTGTGTTTAATATTCTCAAGAGCAAGGTACATACTTGGATTAGGATTTTGACAACTTCCTCTGTAAAATGTTGGTTTGTTACTCTAATGGTTTCAGGTTATTTAATCTATTCCACCGTGAAACAATATTTAACGTTAAATGACTGGCTTCTGATCCATTTTTTCTTCCAGATATACCCAGTTCTGAAAACTTCAAAAATTAAACTACAGACGAAAAGCAAGCTGCACAACCAATTCTAGCAGATTCTTCTCTCGGAAGTCATCTTCAGGTACATCTATATCTTAGGCTTCTTAGTTTCTTGAGGGTTTTGGCAGAGATCCGAAATCAATATGAGTATATGACAAATATTGCAGAGAACGTGTTGAGGTTCATAAAAAAGTCTTACCATGCAAATGTGACTTTTGCCTCACCAGATCATTCTCTTAGACAAATGCAAATAGTTATGGACATTACAACCGACAATGGAACTAGGGTTCTCATATATATTTATATGTATGTGTGTGTGTGCTCAGCTTTTTGATATGGACATGGCTAGGTTAACCAACATTCAAGCTTCTGAAGCTGCGCAAATTTCAGTAGACTCATCTTTCATCCAATTAGTATTAAATAGTAATTTCCTTTCTATGTTTAGTTTTCTAAGACACTTTGTGTTTGATTGCATGGTGCTGGTGTCAGTACTCGAGTGGATAGTGAACTGCCCCAGTTTGTGCTGACATTTTTGGGAAGACCTTCACTTTTCGGCTCAAGCTAGGAGTGTTAACTTCACTTCCAAGCATCAAACCCTCACCATCTCCCGTTTTTTACCGAGTGTCAGCGTGCACCACTCCCAGACTTTCTTGGCGATGTGAGTCCCTAAAACTGGGATTAGATATGATGTTTAGAAAGTAATTTATTCATCTTAATTGATACGTTGTGAACAGGGAGCTGAACATGGTTCTGATGATCGGATTCCTGTCCAAAATCCAATAGTATCTAAGGTCTCTGCTGGTACCTGTAGCACTGTTGTTGAGAAGACTGATGGCGTGGCAGCAGCACTTGGTGAAAATACAAATGTCAACCATCAAACTTTCTCATCTGCTGCTGTACCAGAAGGAGGGCGTTCAGCATCAAACAATCAGATTGTTGAACCCAAAGATGGAAAGAAGAAGGCATGGTTGGATTAGATCACCTAGAAAACATAAATCACCATTACATGTTCCTATGTTTTTATGTCGTACTTTTCGTTTGGTTATGCACTATAATTTAGAACTTTATCTATTTTTAATTAAACTCAACGCGGTTGGTGGTGTTTAACCTATCAATGAAAGATTTTTCAGTATACATGTCTTCCTTTTAGCTCAAATTTAGTATACACAATATAGGCATTGAAGAAATCAAGTCCTCTGCATGTTAAATTATGTTAAAAAAATTATACAAATGTTTGATAATGAAACTGAAAATTTAATAATGTTTCTGAATTAATCTTCCGACGCTTTTTACTGAGAGGCATATTATACTAATATGGTATATTATTCTCTTTAGTTGAAATCTATTTAAGTTTGCCAAGAGGATTTTACAAAGGCAGGACCAGTGTGCACTTTTTTTTTTGCTAAAATGTACCAGCGTACACTTAAATATATAATTATATGATCTTTACTCGATCAACATATTCATAGATAAAACTGTTAAGAAAACTTCGACATACAAAAATGATAAAACGTAATGCATACCTACATATTTCTTTCGGAACATCGACTTTACTTTATTTTTAAATTCAACTATATTTATTTTAGTGTAACTATCGGTTATATATTCTATTTTATTGCATTAACCTATAAAAAACTATTTTTGTTATTCCTCTTTAACCTAAGAAACTACAAAAATAAAATAAATACTTTACAGTCACTAACTATTACCAAATGGATCAAAAAAACAATTTTAAATTTATTATATAATAAAATATACGAACCCGGCGCGTAGCGCCGGAATACCACTAGTATATTATATAATACTCACAGCAAAAAAAGTCACCAACTATAACAGTTTTCACAGGGACTTGCAATTGCTCTTAGGCCTTGTGGAAAATGATATTTACTATTTTACACAAATTAGAAAATAGTTAAAAATTCATTTATATTTTTAATAATTATTTTTTTAACCAATAGTGTGTAAGATAATTAAAATAATTTATAGCAACAATATATCTTTTTATATAAATAACAGCAACAATATATCTTATAATTAATATTAAACTTAATTATGTATAAATTATATTAGAAATTAAAGATGACACATTTTATAAGAAAAAGTGTTAAAATAACATTTTTGAAATAGATGGAGTATTCATCAATCGTCGACTGAATAATGAAAATTGATAAGTAAAGCTAGAATCTCTGCAAAGAAAAAAATCTGAAGTGACTCTTGGAACAAAGCTTGTGATTTAACATAAAATCTAATAGCTCATCCACCGGTCGAGTATTTTGTCTGGATTCAAAGTCAAATCAGTGTATACATATACATCAATTTAAAATCTTATATCATTTCTTTTTCTATCACGGCATCAAGAACTAGGGCTGGACATTTTATCCGTCAAATTTGATTCGATTCGTTATTCGTTACTATTCAATCCGAAAATTTCGGATATCCATAAGCTTTCGAAGCAAAACAAATACTAAAATTTAATATCCGTTAAAATCGAAGCAAATAACAAATATCAAAATTTTAGGAAGCGAATATCCGATCCGATCGGTCAATATATAAATACATATATATTTTGATTATATTTAAAGTTTTAAATATATAAAATTATATAATTATTATTCTAACATATAATTTGACATATTTTATTCACATTATTACTTATATAAAAGTATTACATAAAAGGAAGAGAAAACAATTATGACAATTATAATTTTTTTTCTTAAGTTTTGTGTCATTATAGTTGTTAATTAAGTTTAAAAATTTACAAAATATGTAGATTAACTATATCTTTTAATTTTTTATCTTTTATTTCATGGAAAAAAAATATTTTAGAAAACAAATTTGTATCAAATTTTTAAGATTATTTGTATTAATCAAAATACAGTGAAACCTCTATAAATTAATAATGTTGGGACTACACCAAACCTATAATTTTTTATTAATTTATAGAGATTATTAATTTATCGAGATATTAATTGAGCCAAAAAATCAATTTGGGACTATGAAATTCTATTAATTTATAGAGATATTAATTTATAGATTATTAATTTATAGAGGTTATACTGTAAATGAGATATCCGTAAGTATTCGTAAATATCGGCAAATATCTATTTACTTTTTGGATATCCGTTTTTCCGAATATCCGTATTTTTCCGAAGCAAAGCAAATCAGGAAAATTAGATATCCGTAACATTCGAAGCAAATCACAAATACCTTCATAAACTCGGATATCCGATCCGTGCCCAGCCCCCCCCCCCCCCTCCGAAAAACCTCTCTCTTTTATCAAAACCTCTTCCTTCTCTCTTCAAACTTCCATTGTTGCAGCTCCATCTCCGACTCTGGTTGCTCCTTTAGAGCCGGAGTCGGGTCTTTGATTTTGTTTTATGATGATCTCGATGCTTGATCTAGCTAGTTGAAGCGGATTGGGTTTTCTTACCCTCCAGATTTAGTTTTGTCTTTGTAACCCTTTGATGAATTGTTGGTGTTGCATGTTGTCTCTGAGCTTCTTTTGGCTCACTTCTGGCTCCGATCTTCGACCTTCTCGATCTATCGAACAAGGTTGAACCCGATAGTGAGTTGTTGTGGTCCTTGTCATTACATCTAAGATTTGATTGAAATCTCATATTCCGTCAAGTTTTACAAGGCGTTTCGGTTCTCTCTTCTTTGTCTCTGCCATTCCAATCGAAGACTTGTGAACTCAATTGTTCTGTCTCCTGATGTATGAAGCTTTGGTCTATAAACTGCATGTGCTTTTTCTATAGGAGGAGACGCAAGCCGGAGGTATCTTCCAAATCTGAAGTCTTCGCCTTATCTTCGTTTAAAGGAGTTCTGTTGTATTCAACATGTAGTGCTTTGTTCTTGGTTTTTCTTGATCTGATTTTTTTCTTTTTCTAGTTTAGATTGTCAAGTTAAGGATATGTTATCTTCTTTTTCATGTGTGGGCTGTTGTATCCGAAATCTTTCCTTTGGTTCGTCGAACTTTATTACCGGGATTAGTGGTAATCGCCGGTCTTTGTATTTTGTTTAATCCTAATGGAAATGGTATTTAAAAAAAGATTAATTTCGGTTTTGTATGAGAGAGAATTGAAATGACCGTTAGCCATTTCCGCATAAATATTATGAGATGAACATTTCTTTTTCTATCACGACATGGAAAACTAGGTGCAGTGACTCCAAAATTATACAATTCATAGAGAATAATAAATATTAAAATTCATCAGCTGACCATTTTTATATTGACATTCTCTGTATCAACTATAATTATAAGATATACCTTAATAATTTTTTATTTTTCTCCTTTCTTATTTTTCCTTTACATTTATTTTCTACTACCTCTTTAAAATAGTAATTTAAGTTTGAAATTTTTTGAAAACATTAATTTTCTCTCTATATCACATTCTGGATTTTAAAATCAGAAAATAATCAAAATAATAAACAAGTAATTATAAAAGTTTCACCATACTCTATAGAATAGAATATACTATAAACAAGTAAAATAAATCTAAATGTCTTACATTTACTTATACATTCTAAACTTATTTTCAGAAACTAAATGTCTTACATTTACTTATACATTCTAAACTTATTTTCAGAATTAAAATATGACTTTTAGGTTTAAGTTTTAATATTTTTTATTTTAAAAATTAACTATAGCATGATTTTAAAAACTAGTAAAAATAATGTTCTATGTTATTTAACATTAACTACATTGACGGATCTAGATATACTTTTAACTGGAGGCACGTGTATAAATTTCAAGTTAGTCAGGGGCATATTCATAGAGTTTAAACTAATTAGATAAAAGAAATAAAAAATTGAACAGATCATCTAAAGAAAAATAAATTTTAGTGGGAGCACATAACCCCGTTACGAACAATGTATATACATCTGCCACTGATTGACTATTATAATATTTTTTATGAATTATATATGCTGCTATAAATAACAAATATTTATACAGTTGTTCTAATTTATTTCAATTTTATGCAGTATATATGAAATTAGAAGATTACAGTTCTCAAAACATTTAGCCACACCACAAGCAAATTTTGTTGGTAAAAGACGGTAAACCGCTTTTTAGTACTACACTAGATATAGATTCGTGCTGTGCGATTGTTCCTCAAGTCTTCATAAAAGAAATCTAATCTACATTATACGATCATCAAATTTGTGATTTAAATTTTGAAAAACTTATTTATTTGGATATAATATATTTTCTCTGTGTGTATATTATTTGATATGTGTTTTAATATAGTAGATAGATTGTATATGGTGTTAATTTTAATAGTATATATGTTAATATATGTAACTAATTTGTTGGTTTAATTTGGATATTGATTTTAATATCTATCCTATTAGGTTTATACAACGAAGGAGTTAATTTTTGTTTAAAGTGCACATTTTTAATTTACTTTATACAAAATTATTTATTTTAAATAATTTATATATTCAATAATTTTAGGGGTGAAAATTGTTTCATCTTATTTATTAATATTGTGCTTATACAAATGTTAGGAAGGTTACATTTTGTAGGTTTATTTATTTACGTTTTTTAAAAACAAATATGCCCACAAAAAGTATTTGATAAATTGGTAAGTTACATAAATTTATAAACTTAATAATATGTGTTAATGTATCAGGTCCAATATAATCAGAACTTGAATTATCCAAGAAAGACAATTAAGCCCAATAGTACAACATTTTATTAGTTATGATATTGAGTATAACATAGAGATATAAACTAAATAAATATTCTTTAGGCATATACTGTTTTTAGATTGGTATCGTTTGAAATGATAAGTTGTTTTGATTATTTAGTTTTTAGATTTGTATATTGTTTAGAAATCGGTTATATAATATTAACACAATGCGATATTTAGGCAAACTTTTTTGACTTACAAACAAATGTACATTTTTATTATTAAAACCAAGTACAAGTATAGAGATTGTTATAATGGTGAGTCTGATGAAACTGGGACAAATAAGAATTGAACTGATTATGATTTTTTTTTTTGTTGCTAAAACTGATTATGATTTGTTGCAGGTATAGTTCCTGAAATGAAGAGAATCAAGCAAACGATCATTTATGTCTGAAGAGAATGAAGCAAAAATATGAAGTGAGTGTATTTAGAGCATCTCCAAAAGACACTCTATAACTTCATATTTGAAGTTTTTGTTCTCCAAAAGGAAACTTCAAAACTTCAAATTTGAAGTTTTTAGTAGTGAAACTTCAAATATAGAGTGTCATTACTCAAAACTTAAAATTTGAAGTTTCACATTTTTATTTGTATTTTGGTCCTTTCAATGATATTTTATGATTCTTAAATATTTTGTTGTTTATTATTTTAATCTTAAAAAGTCATATTTTATAATATTTCATATTTGTTTTCATATATTTTAGTTTTACACATAAAACTAAACAAAAACCTTAAAATAAGAAGTTTTAAGGTTTAAAAACATTTTTAGATTTCAAATATGAAGTTTTAAAAACATCTTTAAATTTTAAATATGAAATTTTGCAAGCTTCAAAATGTAGTGTCTTTTTCTTGTAGTTTATTATTTGGTTATGTAATTATATTTATAATTTACATATTTACTGTAAGATTTTATTAATTAATATTAATGTGTTATTTTTATATATGTGCTACTTATTTAATAAGTTTTATAGATTTATATTAACTATAACAAATATATAGACTATAGTGTAAAATACAAATACTTTTGAAGTTAGGTTTGAAGTTTTTCTTTTGAAGAAGAACACATTGAAACTTCAAATTTAGAGTTTTGCAAACTCTAAAATAGAGAGTTCTTTTGGAGATGCTCTTAGTCCCAACTCCCAACTTGTGGAATATGTCCAAAAAAAAAATGTCACGATAGAATTCAATTAGGATTCTATTTTAATAAATTAGATTATCATTATATAACAATTCAATAACTTTAGTTACAAATTTGAATGTAATAGCTACTTTAATATTGCTACAAAATTATTATTGTATGTATGTCATATATTAGTCTCTTGTATTTTTTTTAAAATGATGTTGTAGTTTTTTTTTGCATATGAAAAAATGACATTTTAAATTTTAGTTAATGCATTCTACTTTAAACCAAAAACAGAAGTTAAAACATAAAAAAAAATATTGAAAATTAGAACAAAAAAAAATTATGAACAAAAAATAAATAAACACTCAGTGGTGGAAATTTATTGAAAATTCAGATTTTTTAATAAACTAACAATAAAAAGTAAAAAAAAAACTTATCAATTTTTATCATGCAAACAGTTTGAAAAATTATTCTTTCAAATGCAAGGAAAATACAAGTTAGAATATTGTTTTATTTCATGTGTGAAAGGGTAAATTTTATCCACAAAGTTCTTTCTTTGTTACTCACTAAATAATAGAATAAGATTGCTTAATTATAAATTACATTTTGGTTAATCAATAATTGACTCTCACAATATATACGCTTAGAAAGTAACACGCAAATTTGAATGATGCTTCTTCACCTATCACGATGTATTTTTTTATTATCTGAAACCAAATTTGAAAAAACTTTTTTTTTTATATATTATTTTTGTTAATTCATATTAATTTTTTAAAACGATTAAACTAGTTCATATTGATTCTATATGATATTGTATCTGTTTTTAAAGATAACTTTTTAGTTTTCTCACACATATTAAAAACATATTAAACATTATCATAAAAATATTAAATTTTGTATTTATTAGTTTTAAATAATTTTAAACTTATAATAATTCAAAAAACTAATTTAATTTTCTTAAAATTTATAATTTTATTATTAATTAATTAAAATCCATATGAAACATAAAAAAAGTTATTTTGCAAAATATCCTTTTTCCTGAAATTTCTATCTTAACAGAACGGAATAAGTATAAAAATTTGTACAATATCCCTAATATAATAGTTTAAACTTATGACCATCACGGTGTCACGGCTCAGCCGAAAAACCTTATAAAAACAATAATTCGTATGTATGGGCTAAAACATACAATATTGTATCATAATGAAATGCACAATACCGCACATACTCCAAGGATTTTGGTTCTATCCAATCGAATAGAAAGGAATTCTCTATAGTTCTGAAAGTACGTTTAAAATCTAAAGAGGAAATCCAATAAGTTTGTCTCTATCCAAATATCAAAAGAATTGAAGTTTGACAAAGTCCAGCTTTAAAAAGTTTTTGTTGTTTTTTTTTGAAAAAAAAAGTTATTGTTGTTGTTGTTGCCATCACTTCCACCTCTCCAAGCCACTAACAAACGACAACATCGGAACCCAATACCTTCCCCACCTTTTCAATGGATCTTACATATACTTGTGGATAGGAGTGGGCAAAATTTCCGAAGAATTTGATTCGATCCATTGTTCATTCCGATTCGATCCGAAAATTTTGAATATCCGTAACTTTATGAATCGAAACAAATACTAAAATTCAATATCCATCAAATAAAGAGCAAATCACAAATACTCATTTAAAAAATATCTAATGCTCCGTAATATACATATGCATATACATATATTTATAAAATTATGTATAATTTATATCTCTATATAGTTTTTAGTTATTTTATCCATTAAACTAATTGTTTGGTCACCAATTTTTTTTTAAATGTAGCTTTTAAATAATTTGTGATGAAATATTATCATTTTATATTATTATTTTACTGATTTTTCGTATATCCAGAAGATCACAGATCGGATCGAAAAATCGATTATTCGCATAGGACATCGGATCACGAATCTATTTATATAAAGTTCAGTTTCCTCCCTCCTGAGCTATGACAACTCAGCATCGACGTCATAAACTCGCATTCTCCCGTGCTGACACGTGTCCCGCTAGCCAAAACTCTGTGTTTCATTTATTTCGATTTATATTTCGTTTGGGCTTTAGATTGCACACAGACTTTTAAATAAATCTTTGTAAAGCCCACCTGAAAAATAAGCAACTCTGACTTAAAACGCGTTGTTTTCTATTTTTTCGTAGCCAACCTCGGATTCTCCGTAGCCTCCGTCAATTCTTAACGCCACCAGATTTCTTTACCTATTCAGGTCACCAGCATTATTAATATTCAGGCGTTACAAAATCTCAATGAAACCAAACGAGGCATTAACCAATCCTCTCCACTCCTACCACAATTTTTCCTTGAATGCATCGCCCATTAATTATTTTTCTGAATCCTCCACTATAAAAAGGTATGTTCTATACCCTCAAATCCATCAATTCAAGCTTCTCAATCTTAAGCTCTCCAAAATATCCGGTGAATTTAACGTGATGGTGTCGACTACTTGCTTCGTGTTGCTTCCAGTTTGGGACCTGATATGCAATCGTAATGATAAGCCAGATCTGCGCCCATGACCTCTCCGCTCATCACAGCGACGTCCGTCCGTCAATTCGGCGCGGTGCTGGAGTGATTACTCTTTGTGAGCAGTACAAAACAGATTTTGGTTTAGAATCAGAGGGACCCGACCCGTGTGAAGAGAAGCAGTGGTCTGAAAATCGTGTGGCGTTACATGAGAGGCGGATCTGAGCGACTAGAGGAGGTGAAGGAGTCTCCAGATGGGGTGTGGTGTGTTGTGACGGTTGTGGGAGGATTTGGATGCGGTGGTTATGAGTAGGAGTACAATGAAGGATACATCAATGATGATGAAGATGAACTCACAAGGAGAAATATTTTTCCGTTGAGGTTTTACGAAGATTTGTAACAACACCATTTCTTATATGCGTAACATACGGAGCAGAGAAGTGAAGGAAGGACAAGAAAGAAGGAGGAGGAGAGAAAATACGGGAAGGAGAGAAAGATGATGATGACGGTGACGGCGTTAATTCCGAAAGAAAAGGAAACTATAAAAAATTAGGTTTGTAAGCACACATGTAAACATGTCACACGCTTGCAAAAACAAAGAAACAAAATTTTACTAATTCATTAACTCAACCAATTGGTTAAGCAAACCAGATCATTTTAGTTTCTTTAGAAAACATAGAATCCTTCGGTTAAAAAGTTACTTGATTCACTGACTAAACTAATTAATTAAGCAAATCGGGTTAAATAAACTTTCGTATTATAATATACCTCGACATTGTAAAAGATGTTTTTATTATGATACATCACATTAATTTATTATTATTTAATATTTTAAATTTAAAACTGCTTATTAAATAGTTCAAATGATATATTTTAATATTTTCAACTGAAATTTTCTTAATAAATTTAATAAATTTAAAATTTTTATATTTTTAAACAAGAATTTATTTTGTAAGTAGATATAAATTCAGTTACGAATATCTTCATTGTTCACATCTACACGAATGCTGAGTAATTATAATATGAGCTTAAATAATTTAATATGTATATATTTATTTAAAATTTATAAATGTATAATAAAATGAAATAATTTATGCCTATAATATAATTATTGTAAGGATTATATTTTATATGTTAGTCGGACATATTTGGTTTCAAAAGTTCTATTCAATTTTTTTTTGCCAAAAAATATTTCTAATCAATAATTTTAATAACATAGTCAACTTCGTTTTCATATATAATAATACATATAAAATCCTAACAAACATATGCACATATATATAGTTAACTTCGTTTTTCATATATATATATATATATATATATATAGTAACAATAGTTTTATATAATCTATTTATTTATCTTAAAGTATGTTAAGTTATATTGAATAAGTTATTTCTTTATGTTATGAAAATTCTTAGTTTTAAGAAAGATCGTTTCTTGAAACAATATATAAATAAGAGAAAAGTAGTTTCACACTCTCCTTATTCTAATCCACCGTTGTTTTAAAAAAATCTATGTAACTTACTGTATATAATTTTATAATAATTAGATAAGTATATAATTTCTTATAAATAGTAATTTTTTTGTAAATTTTAGTGAATCTTAATACTACTTTTAGTTAAAAATAAATAAAACATTTTATAAAATTATAATATTAATTTATTTATTCGTCCACCCGCCCGTAGGGCGGATTTACCCTAGTATCTTTAAAACTCCGGATGTTGCATATTTCCTTTTTAAACGACTAGTAGTAGCATGTTTCATATGGTGATGATCTGAGGTGACGACTAAAATGAAACTGGATCTGTTTATAAACGCGGCAAGGCTATTATAAAGACATGTCCACAATTTAGGCCAAGTTTTTGATTACTTTATTACCATGTAATGTAATAAACCATTGGTAATTAATTAAACTATTTATGCAAACGGAACCGCAAGCTACGATCAGAACAACACCAAGTACAAACGCTATACAGTGGAGGTGCCAAACGGACGCGTCCTGGATAAGCAGCAACGAAAGAACCGGACTAGGTTTCACGCTTCTAAAGGCGGACTCTGCAGTTCTGTTCGGCGCTCATGGATTGGCAAGCACGGCATCTCCTTTACACGCAGAAGCGGAGGGAGTTATATGGGCTATGCAGGAGGTTTTGAAGACAGGAAACAGAGAAGTGCGATTCGAATTGGATTGTGAACAGCTGGTCAAGTTGATATGCAAAGAGGAAGACTGGCCATCAATGGCAGCGGAATTAGATGAAATCAAAGCTCTGTCCATGGAATACACCGATATATCTTTCATTCATATCCCGCGTTCATCAAATGTCCGTGCAGACCGCCTGGCTAAAGGTGGAAGATCACGAGTTCATCACACCCCGTATGTCGACTGCGTTGCTCCAAGCTGGCTAGCTTCTCAAGCTAGTCTCTCCAACGCAGCTTAGTTACTTTATTTACTATTCGATGTCAAAAAAAAAAAAAAATTAATTAAACTATTCACCGTTTTTATTATAAATATAATCTGTGGAATTTTGCAGAGGGAAAGATGAATGGTCTACGTCTTTGGGCCACGCGGGCCTTTCGGATCCAGCTGTTCCCATGAATTATTCATTTGATTTACTCGGACTATGCAGTTTTAAAAACGAAGCAATTATGTTTATGACTACGACAAATTATATATTTTGGCGTATTTAAAGACGGAGATTACAATGCGAGACCATTTTACAATGACTAAGGCAAAAGATAATCAGAAATACTCGCATGTACGTTTCACAAGACTATTTCCAAATACTTCAAAAAATTCAGAGACGGTAAATAAATTAAAACCCACTAGTAAATAAGAAATTTATCAAATGGACGGTATTCCAATTTTTAAATTGTTGTCTCCTGTTTCATGGCAGCCACCCCACTGTTTATGTATACATAAACATGTCATAATGTTCATGTTATATACACACATTTTTGTATGTAAAAGTGAAACGTGTATATAAAAAATGTCGTTTAAAATTCATTTTTATCTTAATGTAAAAGTGAAACATGCCTAGTGTGAAACGGGAAGAGTACCAAATCTTTTTTTTGACTAAAGTTTTTTTTTTGACCAAATCTTAACACGACATTTGTTTTTTTTTTTTTGTAGAATGAAAATAGCTTGTCTAATATGAGAGCACAAAATTGGATTTGCAGATATATAATTTCCTCGGACACAGATATATAGGGCGAACAATTAACCTAAATAGTTATCTTCTTTGGTCTTCTGTTGTTGCTTGTTAGTAGTAAATATATCAAATATCCTTTTAATCGTTGATGCAAAAATATATGTGTGATTTTTTATTTTGCTTAATTATTTTCAGTTGAGTATGTAATTTAATAATTTAAATTTTGATATTTCTAGGAAATTCTCACATAAGATTATATTAATAATTTCTAAAACAAGATTTTGGGTGTTATTTGGAAAATTACTTATTAGTTTGTTCAATACTAGTAAAAACTAATATCAAGTATGACGGAATGAAATATACTCCCTCTGTATCATATTAAGTGGTGTTTAAAGATTTTTTTTTTGTTTCAAAATAATTGATGTTCTCACTATTTTATATAGAATTTAATAGCATTTGAATTTTGTGATCAATTACAAAATGCTATCTTTTTTTCTTATTGGTTGAACTATTTTTATTTAATGATATTTGTATATAACCAATGTAAATTTTATAAAAGTTAATATTTTCTTAATCTATGTGATAAAACCTTAAACATCACTTATAGTGATACAGAGGGAGTATATAATTTGGACAGTTAATTACTACTTAAACCACGGGTCTCCTCCTCGGACACACCCAAATGATCACCAATAATCATTATTTTTTCTCTCTCTCTTAAGTAATTATCCGCTAATCAAAAAGAGCCTCATCAAATATTAAAAACCTAAAATCTAACCATTCAGAGAGAGAGAGAGAGAGAGAGAGAGAGAGGAGCATGGAGTCGGAGGAGGAGAAGGAAAGTAGTATAAGCACGGTGGAGGCAAAGTTGCCCCCAGGATTCAGGTTTCACCCAAAGGATGACGAGCTTGTCTGCGATTACTTGATGGCACGATCGCTTGGTCACAATATAAATCAAACTCCTCCTCCTCTCCTCTTGATCCAAGTCGATCTCAACAAGTGCGAGCCTTGGGACATCCCCAGTACGTCTCTTACTACAATCTTATCTTTCTAACTCTAAGATCACGTGCTTGATACATACATGTAGCTAAAAGCTTCTTTAGTTTTTTTTTACATAGATATTAGTGAATTTACCGTCATGATTATAGTTTACATAACTTGTTCGTTCGTGTTCATGATTTTGGTGCAGAAACATAATTAATAACCAAGATCAAATGATCTTGTTTTCTTTTTTTAAAAAATATTATCCTTCGAATCAAAAGATCGAAGTTAGTTAATCCATATCCACTAAAAAGTCGGAGTGATGTCTAATAACCATCCGATGATGTCACCTATAATTCTAGATATTTTACAGTATAGTCTATACATAATTACATATTAGTAATCCTTATTTTAAACATATATTACCATTATTGGCATGTTTGTTTCTCTTATAGATTAGGAAAATTACTCATATAAACATGGGATACACATAATTCTTATAAACATACACATAATTCTTACGAACATATCCATGATTCTTACAAATAACTGCCAAAAAAAAATTAGGGACACATATTTACAAGAGAAGTTGACACTCTTGGCGTTATCGTCAACCAAAAATACTTGAAAAAGTTTGGATAGGAATAATATAAGATAATAACGACGAATAAGTCAATTTCTGGGTTTTGTTGGTTTGAGTGTGACATTTTTTTTGGCTAATGAGATATTTTAAAAAGTTTTGGAAAATATTAATAGTTCTGTTTGATCATAATTAGATTCTTCTTCTTCTCCTTCGCGTACGCCTTTAATGGGTCCTTGATTATTTTTCAAATCAAGATTTGACCCTTCAACTACGTAATTATCAAATGAGTCGGCACTCATCTATTATTCTATTTTTCCTTTATTCAAACAAAGCTCCCATTTATATATAACAAATCAAAATCCATCCACACGCGTTGGGTTTCTATTTGAGACTTTTTTTTTTTGAAACTTCTGTTTGAGTTTTTTTTTTGCTCCAAGAATCACATGATGACATGCTATGCTTAGTTCAAATCCGCACGGATGTATATATATATATATGTTTTTTTTCTTTTGTAAATACTACATCAGTAAATAACTGATACATATCTTATTCATAATAAATATACTGTACATACTAATAGAACGCTTTTCACAGATGTTATTAAAAAACATTTATTTTTATAGTTTTACTAATATAAAAGCATCTTAAATAATCATAGAAAATAAGAAAAACACAAATTATGTTCTAAATCTAATAATACTTTTAATAATTACAATTTTTATTTTACTATTAAATTTATTTATATAACAAGAACCCGTGTTACAAAAAATAACAACATAGAACCCATATAATATTTTATTATCATTTTATAAAAATAAATTTTGTTTTATTTTTATCTATTTTACATTATATAACATATATATATATATATATATATATATGTATATAGTTATATCAATATATACATATTTTAGCTGACTCCTATTAAAAAAATTAGATGACTTTCTGCGAGATCGCATGATAATATCATCTAAATATTACTTGCAGTAAATAAGTTTTGTATATTTTTAAAATTTATAATAATTTTGATAAATTAATATGTTGATAAAAATCGATAGAGAACTTGTGATTGGTTGATAGTGGAATAATAACATCAATTTTTATTACATTGTATTAATCATCTTAACAATGCATCTCATAATTATATAAAAAGGTAAAATTAAAAAGAGAAACTAAAATATATGAGTTGTTATATATATATATATATATATGTCAATTTAAAAATATCCTATTATATTAAAAATGGGGTCAAGTAAAATATTTAGAATTCTATCATGATAGTCATTTATACTTATATTATTAAGTTCAAATAATTGTATAAGTTTAAATTGATGACTCATTAATCAATCATAAAAACATGATAAAATAAGCAAAATACATAAAATCATGGAGAACATGACAAATAAGTAAATTCACTTCTCAAATAATAGTATATATCAACACTATTTTAAAAGCTTTTTTACTAAAAAGAAAATAAACAGCAATAAATAATAAGATAGAGAATTAAACATAGTTTTGAAATAAAAAAATCTTTGGAAATCACATGAAAATTTTATGAAACAAATATATTGGTTCAGTTGTGTTTTAGTATTGGACCATTGGCTCAATTTCATTCATGAGTTTCATTATTGTATATAATGTACTGTATGTAACAAAAAAAAATGTTTTTGGCTGTATGTTTCAAATGAACAGAAACGGCATGCGTGGGAGGCAAAGATTGGTATTTCTACAGCCAAAGAGATAGGAAATACGCGACGGGGCTGAGAACAAACAGAGCAACGGCCACCGGATATTGGAAAGCCACAGGGAAAGACAGAGCCATTCTAAGAAAGAGTAAGCTTGTTGGGATGAGGAAGACATTGGTGTTCTATCAAGGTCGAGCTCCCCGTGGTCGTAAAACTGATTGGGTCATGCACGAGTTTCGTCTCCAGGGTTCCTTTGATCCTCCTACTCTGAACTCTCCAGAGGTACAGGAAGACTGGGTCTTGTGTAGAGTGTTCCACAAGAACACAGAAGGAGTTTTAAGTAGAGACAACGTGGGAAGCTGTTTTGACGAGACAGCCTCCGCTTCTCTTCCTCCACTGATGGATTCTTACATCAACTTTGACCAAGAGCCCTCTTCTTACCTCGGTGATGATCAGCACTTCATCACCAATGAGCAAGTGCCCTGCTTCTCCAATTTGTCAAAGAACCAAACCCTAACCAACTCAGTCTCTGAACTCAAGAAGAACCCTATCCCCTTGTTCACCGGTGGTTCAGCCCCCACCACGCTCCCAGGGTTAGACTCGTTCTGTTCTTCAGATCAGATGGTTCTCAGAGCTCTGCTCAGCCAGCTCACTAAGATAGATGGAGGCATTGAGGTTAAAGAATCACAGAGTTATGGGGAAGGTAGCTCCGAGAGCTTCTTGACCGACATTGGCATACCAAGCACTGCGTGGAATTGATGATGGTCGAGTGTAGTAGTGCGAGTCGTTATTGCTATATTCATATTCATGATTGGAACCATTCTTCAAGGGGTGAGGAGGAGTAAGGTGTGTGTGTCTGATTGTACAAACATTTCCCTCACTCTTGTACAACTCATGTAAAATACCACTTAAGACATTACAATACATATGAATTTCATCATAGCTCCATCTGTTTCGGTGTAGTGATTAATCAAGAATACTATATATATGAGATTTGAACAAAAAAAAAGAATATATATGAGACATCATTACCAGTGAACATGATTGAATACTTGATTAGCCAAGGGCCAAGGCACTGCTCCCTGCAGAACTTGTGAACAAAATCAATGTTTACATAATAGCTAATTAATAATTAGTACATGTGGGTTGATACATTGTGCGTTGTTATAGCTTTACTAGTTGTCAAGATCTTATATTTGGTCTACTAATTTTTGCAACTTTAAATCTTTTTATGCACAATTAAGAAAACAAAGCAGAAAATGAATCAAAACTTGTATCTTAAGTTTAACACGCGAGCATACTCCTACCAAAGGGTCTTAGCTAGACGTCAAAGATACCATCGGAAGAGTATAATGAACCCTAACTCAATATATTGAAGTGGTAAAACATCTATCTTACTCTCACTTCTCTGTGTTTGATAGGGGTTTATATTTTTTTATTGTACTGCAGTTGATACTACAAATTATCATAAACTGATCACAGAATAAAGAAAACAAACTTGTAGTAAACTTTAGAGATTTCAGTTTTGATCCTTCTTTTTTTGGAAGGCTTGGTCTTATGGTGGTAATATATCTGGTCCATATACTTTTTCCCCCCCAAAGGATTTGTCTAGTTATTTACACTTGAAGAAAGAAGGTGATATGGTGAATGGGGAAATATTTGTGGAACTTATATTTAGCTTACTCATTGCATCTTGTGAGACTCTACATCCACTAACACCAGCTTTCCCAAAAATAGCTGTTGCTGCTTCCGTGACCAAGGCAGTCGCAACAATATTCACAACGCTAACAAGAGCCAAAAAGGTTAGATACAACTCTTTTACCAGAAAAATACATTCCAACTAGTAAAGAAAAAGCAGTACGTTGTTCCAATGAGTATGGTTGTCAGGAATCTGGTAACACCATTATCAGGCTCTTTTCAGACAACTCATGCACCTTGAGATATAACAAATAACACATCCACATTTTAGAACAAATCCATCAGCTTATATCATATTGCACGCACAGAAAAGAAGCTCAAAGACACATAACAACATATCATTGGCATTACATATGGTGTATTCATTACCTTCCACGGCCAGAGAGTGGTAATGGAGGTCTCTGCCGTGGAGAAGAACGCTGAGAGACCGAGAAGCGCAGCTAAGATTAGGATCTTGTTCTCTAAGAACCTGTGAAGTTTCTAGCCAAGAATTCTTAATGATAATGCAGCCACAACATAGATATGGATTAGAGGAGTTCAAAACCTTAATGATAATGCAGCCACAGAAAATATGGGACTAGGGTTTACATAACATGTCATCGCTCGTTGGCTACAAAATAAAAATAGCGAATCCTTGTAGAACACTAGAGACTCCCTCAAGTACCGACATTAGGAGCACGAGTCGACAATGGTGGTTGTCCATACGAGTATCTCCACTGACCACAAGCCTCACATTTCTCCAGCTTCACCTCGTTTTCAAGCGTGCAGAATTTGCAAGACCAGACTTTGTGCTTCATCTCCCTTTCCTTTGGCTTTGCGGCAGTGCATAGCTCGCATATCGGAGCCAACAACTGCACCAGGAAAACAAGAGATAAAAATGAATTTAAAGGAATAGATAGCATGAGAGTTTCAATTCGGAAAACATACAATCTAAGAGAGGAAGTAATATTAACAAGACTCACCGGGTTCAGTAAGGTGCATTCTGCACACTCCCACATTGCAGTTTCTTCTATGCCTTGGTCTGCACTGTAACCATTCAATGATGATGATATCAGCGGTTCATCACTGGAGGAAGAAGAAGGACCTAGATCACCTGGGTTGCAACTTCTTTTAGTACATCTACTTTCGAAAGAAGCTTCCTCTGTTAAATCAATGACATGTGATCCCCACTGGTGACTTGAAGACGAATTGGTAGTAGCATTTGAGCAGCTGCTGCTTCTTTTTACTGACCTTGCATTCAAGCTCGTACAAGTTTCCCTTACAGAAACGGGTTCCGTACAATCATTCTCTTGGTCTTCTAAAGCCTCTGCGGAAGATTGGGAACCACACCAGATGTCATCGAGGAAACGCCTTTCAGCAGCCATAGCAGCAGCCTGGATAGGGGTAAGATGTGACATAATGCTGCTGTCACCACCAAGACGTTGAGGTCCTGAGGGTAACAGATTGCCCGCACGCACTCTTTTCTCAGCTGCTTTAGCTGCTGTTGTGCGGAGAGAAGAGAGGGGAGGCTGACGAGAAAAGCCACCCAAACGCTGGCCAGGAACATCAAAGCCTTGGCCTGTCCCTGTGATACCCTTTGACATCAACTCCTCACATTCCTGAGAGACAAAACAAACAAACAAACAAACAAACACTTAAAGGACAATTTGGTAAATGCAGGTAGTAAGAAGTAATGTACAAAAGGCCCCTGGAAAAGGAACAATTAAACCAAAGCTAGCAGGACCTCATAATAATAGTTCAACTAATTAAAGAGCATCATCCTAGGATCAAAACTCTTTACAAAAAACGTAAAGTACCTTACGAAGATCATCCCACAGCTTATAGAAAGAAGCGTTGTGAGGACCATGGACGTTGTGGCAAAGCTCGTGGAGCATAGTGTCAAGAACTTCGTGATAAGTTAAGAAATCTCCATCATTGTTTACCCTCCGAAGCCTCAATTTCACTTGAGCCCCCCTATTCACATTCACCCCCAAAAGCCTCGGATTTGTTGGGCTGAAAATCATCAACAACACACAATAGCAGCATTAGTAGAAACCCTAAATCCTAAATACTTTGAATTACAATATATATTTCTTTTAATAATCGCCATAGCAGAGAGAAAGGCATCGCCTTTTTTTTTTTAAATGGGAACAGATGATTTTTAAATTAATTTACCAGAATTCGGAGAGAAGTTTGACACGCCATTTGCGTCTGGTCATAATGGGCTGAACCTGATTGGCCACTTTCTCCAGAATCTTCCTCGCTTCTTCTTCCCTCGGTTTCTTCTTCAACGCCTTTATCTCCCACACCTTGTTCAAATCTCCCATATTCATCGCAACTAAGAAAATAAAAACCTAAGGTTCGATCACGAAACCAGACAATAGCGACTTTCCCTAAGGAGACCCGAGGGAGGAAACAGTAAAGATGGTTCTTTTTTTTCCTTTTTTGAAACGCGAAGCGCGATCTGGATTGTGGTCTATTTAATAGAGTAGAGAGAGTGGCGCCGAACACAGATGGGTGCGTAACTTTCCGGCCCATTTTGTATTTGCCAACTCTTCTGTTCAATTTCTTGGTTAACTCTTTATTTGCTGGTTTGGTTTGGTACCTTAACCAATTACACAAATGTTGGTTTAATTTTGTTTGCGAATCTCAGAGTTTTTCTTACTTTGATTTACATATGAAGACAACAATAATTACTCTTCTGTTTTAGATGACATAATCAGACCACTCGGTTAAGTACTGTGTCTGGTCCATGCTCAAACCGGGTATCTTATCAAGCATTTTCGGATTCTCTTTCCCACCGATCAACCTCGCCGGATTTCCAACCGCCGTCGTATGCGGCGGCACGTCTTTAAGCACCACCGACCCCGATCCAACCTTAGCTCCCTCACCGATCTTTATATTCCCCAATACGCAAGTCCCAGCTCCGATCAAGACTCCGTCACCGATCTTCGGATGCCTATCGCCGCACTGCTTCCCTGTTCCTCCCAGCGTCACCCCGTGTAGAATCGAAACGTTGTCTCCAACCACCGCCGTCTCTCCGATCACCACCGCCGTCGGGTGGTCTAACAGAACCCCTTTCCCGATCTTCGCTCCGGGATGGATATCGACGGCGAAAGCTTCGGATACTCTGTTCTGGATTAGTAAAGAGAGGATCTTTCTGTCTTGAGTCCAGAGCTTGTGAGCGATACGATGAGCTTGACAAGCGAGAAAGCCTTTGAAGCTTAGGAAGCAGTGGACGTAGCTTAAGCAAGCTGGGTCTCTCTCCTTGGCTGCTAATAGGTCTTGCTTCGTCGATTCAGTGATCTCTGGGCTTTCTTGTAAGACGCTGATGAACAGTTCGAAGAGAGTGTTGCTTGGTAAGGTTAAAGTGCTGAGCTTTACGGAGAGAATGTTTGCTAAAGCGGACTCTAAGGATCGATGTGATGTAATGGAAGAGTAATAGTAGCTTGATAAAATGGGTTCTTGCTCGACGTCGGATTTAGCTTCTTCGAGCATCTTAATCCAGACATCGACTCGATCAAAATCTGGAACCAGGGAGCTTGTTTGGAGGGTTCTCGTGATGGATGATCGTGAAATTCGACCAGGGAAGTTACCGGGTGGGAAGAGATTTATGTAATGGAAGCGAGAATCATCGTCTTGAGAAAGAAGGCCTTTTCCGGTGCCGGTTCTGGAAGTATCGATGCAGGGTGCCATTTTTGAATATTTAATTGCAGGGAAGGAAGAGAGAGCGAATGGTTGGTTGGTTGTGTGGAGAAGAAGATAAACACAGAGCTTATATAGGAGTCGTATATGTTCACTACTACTTTTGTATGGGCAAATTTGTGCAATAGTCAAATTAAGAGTAATATAATAGGAGTGTAAACGACAAGCAATATGGAAGAAGCATTTTGTAATTTTTAGTGATTCATGGTAATATTAATCTGTTTATCTTCTTCACACATGCATGGACTGATGGATGGAAGGCTCATCGATCAGTCTCACATGTTTATTGTGCCACCTACTTTTTTATATCATCAACCTCCTAAAACGTTCATTATTTCATATATCTACTTAAATAACTAATTTAAAGCAAAATTAACTCTAGTATTTGTATATACTATTCAATTTTGAATTTATCTAATTATTGAGAAGACAAAATTTAATTATTTGGACTCAGTTTTATAAAAGCTAAGGAAAAGGAGATTAAAAGGAAACACTATTTGTAGAAAAGCAAAACATGAAGAAAGGTGACGTTTGTAATGACATACTGTATATGTATGTGTTTCTCTAAAGTTTCCATTGATTCTTCAAGGTTTACCTGAATGGCCTAATCTAATCTTTTCTTCTTTAAAGCAAAAAGACTGAATCTAATCAAATTTCTCATTCTTATTATTAGTATCTGATTAATTTGATTTAAATCTTTTTGATTAGTATAGTATCTTATTGCTTTATTTTTCGCCTTGATAGTATCATATCAGTGACCAGTTCTTTTACACAAACTTTTGGTTTTACACTGACCGATTTCAAGTGTGATTAGAGATATACAAAGCATGAAAAGCTAATTGACAAAGAAAAGGGGTTAGAAAGACATATTATTTTGTTTACATTATATTCACTAGTCAATAATGGAAATTCCAAATTGTAAGGATAATCAACTGAGTGGTTATTGAACTTAAAAGTATAGAGAAACGTTCAATTGTCATTATTGTCAATTGCGTCTAGAACGATGCTTTGACACATTTAATAATGTGACAAAATATTGATTGTGTAATCCACATTCTGTAAACCGGTGAGTTAAATATCTTATCTTCTCGGAATTTAACATCAGAAAACAACAATAGAAATCAAAATCACATCCTAATCTTTCATTTTCATTCCCCCCAACCACACATACATTATTTGGTATTCATTTCGACCGTTCAAATAAAAATGGCTCTTCAGTTGCTTGAAACACACAAAATATCTACATTACTGTTTAGTTTGGTTCTCACAGAACATTGAAGAAATGACGAATATACTCTAGGATATCTCTTGTTGTTAACAGCAGTAACAAGAATATGAGTTTATATCTGTCGGAACAAACAATGTACCTTATAAACTTTGAGTAATCCACATTTCTGTAAACCAACGATTTAAGTAATTTATTTCATCTTATCCACGTCAACACCAGAGGACAAAATTAGTTTGAGCAGTCGGCTAGAGTTCTCTAAAATAAATATGATCCAAATCTGTTGCTTTGGTGCCATCTGCTAGCAGAGACAACATCACCTTTTAAAGACCATTGAATCTCTACAGAAAGCCTTAAAACATAGTCTCCGATGTGCCAAATCCATAATCCAGTTCGAGTAAAAGAGATACATCTAACATAAAACGAAATAAAAGAAGATGCAACCAACAACTAACAGACAAGGACTTAGTCAAAAGATCTTCAGAACAATCCCATTCCCATCTAAAGATTCTCATGGAATAACGCTGTGTGGCAGTGCACATTTTGATCAAACCACAACACACTAAGTTAAAGGCCCGCCTCACCATGAAACAAACCGAAAAGAGCAGTGTTTTAAGTTTCACTACGTAGCTTTTCTAAGAGTAAGAGTAATGAATTCAGGCAATCCATTCCACAATGGACAAGATATTTTGGACAACTTCTATATATATTTTGAGCTATTGTAGTCTGTTCTGAGAGTACAACTTATACCTTATCTGCATCTACACTAGTTGAAGAACTCCATACCTAAATTCACACACACAGAGGTATCAACATGATTGTTCAAAACAGAAGACAAAAACCTCAAGTTCAGGCTGAATTGGGAAGTTTAGTCAGTTTGATCTAACACAGAAGGATGGCAAAGATACAAATGATACCAAAAAACATGTTGCGAAGCAAACAATAGAGATTCTGAGACTGGCAAAATAGAATGAGCATACCTTAGATTCCTCAGCGACAGCGTCCTCAAAACCTTCAAGCATAAAAACCTCGCAGAGGAACTGAAACCACCATGGATAGAAGATGGAAGCAACGAGAGCAGAGAGACTATCTGTGTAGAAATCCTCAAAAATCGTTATCCAAATGCAAAACCTGCCAGTTTTTAACTTTTTATATACATTGTTTGTCTATTTTTGTTTTGTGTTTTGCTGCAAATAGAAATACTCTTTGTACCAAATGGAGTTTAAAAGTGTAATCCTACACAACATAACGCAGCCACATGCCCAAGTTGGGACTCGGTTTACAGAACTTGGAGAAACTTGTTGTCATCTCTCTTTAGCTACAAAAAACAAATGGCTAAGATTAGACTTTAAGTCCATGTAGAACATTAAGAACTTGATAGATTATAGATCTATGCTTCTCGTAACAAACTCTTCTTGTATAGATTCAATGAGTAAAGGAAGTACAGCTTTGTAGAATGATCTCGAGTTACACTCTCATCACGAGTTCACTCTCGATCACTGATCTCATAGCGATCAGGTAGTACAGACTCATAACGTCTATAACAGACTACAACAAAGCTTATCTTCACTACACATTCTACTTCTTATTTATACTACTCGATAATAGCTGTAACTGAATAACGGCAAATACTCTAAATGAACCAGAGGTTCTCTTGATGATTATTCCACACGTGATATCTTCACTCTGTAACTTCTCGCTCACTCTTCTCTTCTCCACCCTTCCTCTTACGGTAATACACTTTCTTGAGTCTATCAATACTCCCCCCAACGAAATCCAGCTTGCCCTCAAGCTGGTAAGATGGAAAACTCGTACGGAACTCTTCCAATGAAACCCAAGAGTCTTCCAAAGACGACTTGTCCTGCCAATGCACCAAGAGTTCCAACTCGCCTTTTGTACCATAACGTTTGGCCAGAATGTCCTGAGGAAGCACAGTGTCGTCTACTTCAGTGATGCAGCCAGGTGGTAAAACCGCACTCTGATCATGGGCGCCCAAAGCCAGCTTAAGTTGTGAAATGTGAAAAACCGGATGTACACGAGCCGCAGACGGTAACTGGAGTTTGTAAGCTGTTGCTCCCACTCGCTCCAACACTCGATATGGACCGTAAAATTTAGCAGCAAGCTTCTGGCAAAAACGTTTAGCTACAGTCTTTTGTCGATACGGTTGTAGCTTCAGATAGACCATATCACCCACCACCAATTCAATATCACGACGAGATTTATCTGCTTGACGCTTCATAATGTCCTGTGCTCGTTGCAAATTGTATTTTAAAGAATCTAGCATCTCATCGCGTTCTTTCAAAGCATTCTCGAGCTCGTAATTAGCAGTAGACCCATCTTCAAAACGGAGAAGAGCAGGAGGATCCCTACCATACAACACGTTGAACGGCGTTGTTTGAAGAGATTTGTGGTATGAAGTATTGTACCACAATTCTGCCCAAGATAGGAAAGAATGCCAAGAGCGTGGGTGTGTAGAACTAAAACATCTCAAATATGTCTCGAGACAACGGTTTAATACTTCAGACTGACCGTCCGTCTGAGGATGAAATGCTGTGCTATACTTGAGAGTCGTACCTGCCAGACGAAAAACCTCTGTCCAAAATGCACTCAAGAAGATACGGTCTCTGTCAGATACAATGCTCAAAGGAAAACCATGAAGTTTGACAATCTCGTTGATGAACTTCTTGGCCACATCTAACGCTGTGAACGGGTGTCTGAGACTAATGAAATGAGCAAATTTGCTTAAGCGATCAATCACCACCAAAATCACGTTGAACCCGTTTGATGTCGGTAATCCTTCAATGAAGTCCATTGTAACATCCTCCCAAACACGGTGTGGAATCGGCAGAGGCTGAAGTAAACCAGCTGGAGACAGAGTCGAATGCTTGTGTGTTTGACAAGTATCACAAGCTGCCACATACTCCTGTATATGTTTATACATGCCTTTCCAAAAGAATGAGCGTTGAATCCGTTTAACTGTCTTCAAAACACCCGAGTGACCACCCACTTTTCCATCATGTGCCTCTTGCAGTATCATCGAAATGAACTTAGAAGACTTCGGTATCACTAAACGCCTCTTTGACCACAATCTGCCTTCTATCACTTGATACTTTGGAGAAGTCAAAACACCCTTTTGCACCTTCTTGATCATCTCTTGAATGCCAGTATCATTTGCAATCTCAGTATACAGATCTTCCCACTGTAACACCTTCGGTACCGTCAAAGCGAATAGAGTAGAAGAAGTAACTAAGGATCGAGATAAGCCATCTGCCACCTTGTTTTCAGGACCCGGTTTGTAGAAAATCTCAAAGTCAAATCCCAGAATCTTCGTCAACCACTTCTGATACTCAAGATTAACTTCTTTCTGTTCCAGTAGGAATTTCAAACTTCTCTGGTCTGTGTGAACCTGAAATTTGCGACCAATGAGATAATGCTTCCATTTCCTGATGGCCATCACAATAGCCATTAACTCACGTTCATAGGCAGGTTTCAGCTGTTCTCGAGGAGTGAGTGCATGACTAAAGTAAGCGATAGGTTTCTTATTTTGTAGTAAGACCGCTCCCAACCCAAATCCTGAAGCATCAGATTCGATAACAAAGGTTTGAGTGAAGTCCGGTAATGCCAAAACTGGGGCATGAACCATAGCGTGTTTCAACTTATCAAACGCTTCTTGAGTTTCTTGTGACCATGCGAACTGATCCTTCTTCAGCAAGAAAGTTAATGGTCTTGCTATGACGCCATAATCTTTTACAAACTTTCTGTAATAGCCGGTTAGACCCAAAAATCCACGTAACTGTCTGATAGTCGTTGGGGAAGGCCACACTGTCATTGCCTTAATCTTGTCATAATCCGTTGCTACCCCTTTAGCAGATATGATGTGACCTAAGTATTCCACCTCAGACACTCCAAACGTACACTTCTTGTGATTAGCATATAAAGTCTGCTCTCGTAACACCTCCAAGACTTGGCGAAGATGTTTCTCATGTTCTTCTTCATCCTTGCTATATATTAATATATCGTCAAAGAATACAAGAACGAATTTCCGAAGAAATGGCTTGAAGATTTTGTTCATGAGAGCTTGAAACGTTGCAGGCGCATTTGTGAGGCCAAAAGGCATCACTAGGAATTCATAGTGCCCCTCAACGGTTCTAAAAGCAGTCTTGTGAACATCTTCTTCTACCATTCTAATCTGATGGTAACCCGATCTGAGATCCAGTTTCGTAAAGATTGAAGCTCCGTGTAACTCGTCAAGAAGTTGATCTATTACTGGTATTGGATACTTATCCAATACTGTGGCACGGTTTAAAGAACGGTAGTCGACGCAAAAGCGCAGGGAACCGTCTTTCTTCTTAACCAACAGTACTGGACTGGAGAACGGACTAGTACTCGGTCGAATGATACCAGTAGAGAGCATATCATTGACCATCTGCTCCATTGCGACCTTGCTAGCGTGAGGGTAGCGATATGGCCGAACAGAGACTGCTGAAACTCCCGGTTTGAGAATAATGGCGTGTTCATTTCCTCTAAAAGGTGGTAAAGCCGTTGGAATGGCGAACACATCCTCAAACTCGTCGAGTAACAGAGAGAACTTTGAACGAACTTCCGGAATCGTAGATGTTGCTATAGCAGTAGTAAGTTGCACTTCCCTTCCAAGCTTACTACTAGTATAGACTGGAGTCAGAGACTTGAAGGAGAACTTGGTGCAATGCAGAGACTTAGCCCCTAGCAAAGTCACCTTGTTCCCATTATAGACAAACGAAAGGATCTGCTCCTTCCAATCCACTTCGCAAGTGCCTAAGGTTTCAAGCCACTGAATCCCCAGTATCACATCTATGTTTCCCAGTTCAAGAGAGGTGAAGTCACTTATGAAGTTGGTTTGATTTAGAATGAAGTTGACGTCTTGACAAGTTCCCAAAGCCTTGACTGTCACTCCATTCCCCAACAACACGTCCAGGCTGCTGTCTGCAGAAATTTTCAATTGCAGCTTGTTCACAACTTCAGGTGAGATGAAGTTGTGAGATGCTCCGCTATCGAGCATGACAATCACCTCTTTTCCATTGATAACTCCCCTCATCTTAGTCGTCTTAGGAGAATCAATGCCAAGGTACGAGTTTAGTGATAATGTGCGTAGTACTTGTGGTGTTTGTGAGATCTGACTCTCTTCTTCATCGTAATAATCAGGCACCTCAAGTTCCACTCCATTAACCACTGTAAGTACTCGTAGCATCTTGTTAGGACAATCCTTGTTGTGAGCCGGAGACCATGGTGCTTTACATCTGAAACAGATTTTATCCTTCCTCATTTGATCCAATTCTGCATCAGTGTGTTGCAGACGAGGTCTCATGTTGTTACGTTGTGATCCGATGTTTTCTTTATTTGCAGCTGAATCGTTCTTCTGCGTCTCATGTTGAGGTTTGTTGTGGTATGTAGCAGCACGCTGTATCTGTCTCTGATAGCCTCCCCGCCCTTCACTAGCGGCCGAGCTAATCACGCGACAGAACGTTGTGCTCTGCATCTTCAGAACCGCCAACTTGTGTTGAGTCAAAGTAACAGGCTCCTTCATACGAATCACTTCTTTCATATCTTCCTTGAGTCCATTAAAGAACACCTTGATCAAATTCTTCTCGTCCACGCCTGTAACTTGGTTTCTCAATGCTTCAAACTCGTTCACATACTCCTCAATATCTCCTTCCTGCTTCAAACGGAACAATCTCGCCCCTGGATCGTTATCAATAGGTCCCCCGAATCTGTCTAACATTCTCTGTGTGAACTGATCCCAGTTAACAAACGGATCGCTTATCATCTCTCCATTGAACCACTGCAGTACTGCACCTTCCAAGCTCAAAGACACTAGATAGAGCTTTTCATCCTCATTATAGTTGCCAAACCTGAAAAACCTCTCCACACGAGATATCCAATCGAAAGGCAACGCACCAGAGAATACAGGCATTTCAATCTTTCGTAGCATCTTATCACGATTCGCAATAGTATCATGGATTCCCCGATAACCTAAATGAGCTGGAGATAGTTCCGGTGGAATAGGTATCGGTACCTGATCTATCGGAGATTGTGAAGATGAGGCTATCGCTTTCCCCGGTCGTTGATTAAGAACGGCCGTTTCTTCCAATCTAGTCAAGAGATTGGTGATATCGTTCATCTTCTGCTCCAATCCTTCGAATCGTGAAACAGAATCGGCTCCGATCGACTCGATCGTCTTCTCTAACGAGTTGACCTTCGTCGCCATGGAATCGAGTTTCGTCGTCGTCGATCTGTCATTACGAGCTAGCTTCTCGTAGTTGTGTTTCGTCAGCTCCATTTCTTCTTGAATCTGTTGTAGATCCATCGATTTCGATGAATCGGTCATCAGTGCTTTCTCCCTATCGCCGCCATTGCGCGTTTCCACCATCTTCGTCGACTCGCGTTGGCTCCGATCACAGTTTCACCGCACCAGTGATAGATTATAGATCTATGCTTCTCGTAACAAACTCTTCTTGTATAGATTCAATGAGTAAAGGAAGTACAGCTTTGTAGAATGATCTCGAGTTACACTCTCATCACGAGTTCACTCTCGATCACTGATCTCATAGCGATCAGGTAGTACAGACTCATAACGTCTATAACAGACTACAACAAAGCTTATCTTCACTACACACTCTACTTCTTATTTATACTACTCGATAATAGCTGTAACTGAATAACGGCAAATACTCTAAATGAACCAGAGGTTCTCTTGATGATTATTCCACACGTGATATCTTCACTCTGTAACTTCTCGCTCACTCTTCTCTTCTCCACCCTTCCTCTTACGGTAATACACTTTCTTGAGTCTATCAGAACTCCCTCAAGTGCCGACATTAGGAGCAGGGGTCGCCAATGGTTGTCCATACGAGTATCTCCACTGACCACAAGCCTCGCACTTCTCCAGCTTCACCCCGTTTTCAAGCGTGCAGAACTTGCAAGACCAGACTTTGTGCTTCATCTCCCTTTCCTTTGGCTTTGCTGCAGTGCAGAGCTCGCATATTGGAGCCAACAACTGCTCCAAGAAAACAAGACATAAAAATGAATTTAACCGAATGAATAGCATGAAGTCTCAATTCAAAAAACAATCTCAAGACTTACTGGGTTCAATAAGGTACATTCTGCACACTCCCACATTGCAGCTTCTTCTCTGCCTTGATATGCAGTGGATGGTGAAGTTTCTGATGATTTTATGAGACCAGATATCGGTTCATCTCTGGACGAAGACGAAGGACCCTGATCGCCTTGGCTGCAACTTCTTTTACTACATCTACTTTCGAAAGAAGTTTCCTGCGTTAAATCAATGACATCTGATCCCCACTGGTGACTGGAAGATGAATTGGAAGCATTTGAGCAGCTGCTGCTTCTTTTTACTGACCTTGAATTCAAGCTCGTACAAGTAGTTTCCCTTACCGAAACAGGCTCCGCACATGCGTCACCCTCATTCTCTTTCTCATCTAAAGCCTCTGCGGATTGGGAACCACACCAGATGTCATCAAGGAAACGCCTTTCGGCAGCCATAGCAGCAGCCTGGATAGGGGTAAGATGTGACATAATGCTGCTGTCACCACCAAGACGTTGAGGTCCTGAGGGTAACAGATTGCCCGCACGCACTCTTTTCTCAGCTGCTTTAGCTGCTGTTGTGCGGAGAGAAGAGAGGGGAGGCTGACGAGAAAAGCCACCCAAACGCTGGCCAGGAACATCAAAGCCTTGGCCTGTCCCTGTGATACCCTTTGACATCAACTCCTCACATTCCTGAGAGACAAAACAAACACATGGACAATTAATTGGTAAATGCAGGAAGTAACAAATAGCAAAACAATTGGTAATTTCAACCAATTTTGATTTTTATCTTAAAGAAAAGCCACAGTGGCAGCTATCAGGAGTTCCTGAACAATGATATAATATACAACAAGAACAGCCTACGATCAGAATTAGTACCTTTCGGAGATCATCCCAGAGCTTATAGAAAGAGGCGTTGTGAGGGCCATGGGCGTTGTGGCAAAGCTCGTGGAGCATAGTGTCAAGAACTTGGTGATAGGATATGAAATCTCCATCGTTGTTTACCCTCCGAAGCCTCAATTTCACATGAACGCCCCTATTCACATTCACTCCCAAAAGCCTCGGATTTGTTGGGCTGTTTGAAAATCCATCAATAGCAGCATTAGTAAAAACCCTAAATCCCAAATTACTTGAATAAAAATTATTCTATCAAACAGAGAAAGAGAGAGATGATGATGACGAAAAGCATCGCCTTTCGCCTTTTTTTAAATAAAAAATTACCAGAATTCGGAGAGAAGCTTGACACGCCATTTGCGTCTGATCATAATGGGCTGAACCTGATTCGCCACTTTCTCCAGAATCTTCCTCGCTTCTTCTTCCTTTGGTTTCTTCTTCAACGCTTTAATCTCCCACACCTTGTTGTTCACATCCCCCAAATTCATCGCAACTAAGATTTGCGATTCAAAACTCTGACCGTAAAGACCCCTCAAAAAGTTTATTTCAAACGCGAAGTCTAACCCTCGTCTCATTGAGGGTGGCGGGACAAACACAACACCACTGCTCATCTAAGTGGGCCTATTATAAGCCCATATCAAGCCAAGCCTCTGTAAGCCATGTGCAGAGCACGTGTCTCTCTTTTTTAAATTCTTCCAGGATGCAATGCACTGCAGCTAGTAACTTGATGCGGTACAAAGATAGCAAAACCACAGCACTGCCACTAACTCAATCCTCAGCACTAATTATATGCCTCAGTTTAACAACCTCATTAAGCCATCTTTTGAGAGCCACAAGGAACGTGGATGGCAAGTATTGCCCACTTTTGCTCTGGAAATCTCCAAACCTGGAGACTCTTATCATCAAAGTAATGATTTAACCAACACCCTTATCTTTTCTTCTTCTTTTTTTTTTATAAAAATATTTTCTTTTAACTTTGCTCGTTTCCATACACAAGTTTACAAACTTGTGTGGAGATATATGTGTTTGCGATCATGGTAGAATGATGAGGAGTTGTTGTTTATTGTCCTGTTGGGTGAAGGCGTTGAAGGTATATGGGTATGAAGGAAGTTGTGGAGAACTGAATCAGATGAGACATTTCATGAAGTTTCTCAAAGTGGTCAGAGTTAAGGTTCAAGAGGAGCAAGATCACTACTTGTCGCTCACCAATGACCTAACTAAGCTCCTCTCTACGGCTTCTTCCAAGTGCCAATATCCAATTCATTTGATTCTCTCTTTCTTCACATTGTTTACATTCAACTACCATATTTTATCAATAGTATGTGTCTTTCTTAACTACATTCCAATGTAAAATACTGTACTCTGCATGCAATCATATACAAAAAAACTCCTAAGCCTCCTCCTCATGCTTGCTCAGCAGTCAAGCTCTCTTCTTGGGATCTATTTAAGATCATCATCATGCACTCCCCTCTTCCACGATCACATTGATTCTCCACTAACACCATCCTGCTTTCCATTTTCATGGCTTTGATCTGCATAGAGCCTCTGAAGCAGACCCTTGACGAATCTGTAGTGGCTCGTACTGTACCATTTCAGCTGTTTCTTCACAACTTTCTCCAAATCTATGAAAGCTCTCCTCACAAACCCAACTTCCATTCCTCTTTCCACAAGCTCTCTCACTGAATCTATCATCTTATACTGTAATCTCCTTTAAAGAATCAGCATGACTTGTGACCTCTACCAAGTGGATTGCTGCGCAAAAAGCACCCACAAACGCCAAGACCCAGCAACTATTATCTACCAGTGGGCTTAGCCTTGTGTTGATCTCAGGGAGAAGATTATCAATCACCTGAATCAAATTAGTCCATATCATCAAGCTTCATTGTTAGAGACTGGAAGATATAGACTGCTTTCTCGAACTGTGTTTCTGCATTGTGATATGATATAGTCCCATAGATTGGAACCATTTGTCTTCTTCTTGGTTGCTTAACACTTCATTAGCAACGTGGAACACCACTTCACCTAGGATTTTGAACATGCTGTCTGAGAGTGAGCGTTGGTCTTCCTTAAGGCAAGAAATGAGGAGTGGCTGGAGCTTGTCTCATCACTGAAACGTCTATCACCATCTTCTTCGAAGTGTGGTCAGAGAGCAAGAGGTTTAGCCTTCTGATAGCCAATTCTCTGGACCTCTCTTCGAGATCTGTTTCCCCAAAGATTCTTAAGATTTCAAGGGATGACAAGGTGGACAAATGGTTACACCAATCAACTTTCAAACCCTCCTGATATGTGATCATCATCATCATCATCATCATCATGGCCATACATGTTGGGTTTTCTAAGCACATTCGAAATCTCACTCTTCACCTTCTTGCTTTCTGTTTTAGATTTGTGGCGGCAAGAAGCAATCTGGAAAGATAAATCGGCTACAAAAGTGCGTTGGTCCTTGTTGTATTTACACAGGGTGCCGTCTCGTGCAAGGAACGTCTTGAGATCTTCAAGCCCTCTATCAACAAACTCTCCCTTTCCTTTCTTCACCACAGCCTCTGCTGACCTGATAACAAGCTTGATCAAGATCGATTCCATCTCCGAATCATCCACGACATGAACCCCAACTTTAATAACAGTTTCAAACGCCAAAACCCAATCCTGGACTCCAGCTTTGTCAGGATTAAGCAACACCAACTCGGCTTCATCTAAAACTTTCTGCATAACTTGTAGGCTGATGAAGTCATCGCAGACTGCAGGCACATCGAGGAACACATGAAAAGCTCTGCAAGGAGCAAGTCCGAGGATACAATCGTTGAGCTCCTCCCATCCTCCATCATCTAACATAGCAACATTGTAAGCTACGAAAGAAACGATTCTACTGAGGGTCTTGATATCAGATTCTCTATTTTCTTTCATCTCCAAGCAAGAAATCACGAGAGGCTTCACGTCACGAAGAAGTAGGGGGAGAGAGAACTGGAAGTTGCGGTTTCTGAACTCGGTGATAGCTTGGGAGAGAAGATAGATCATTCGGAACCTGAGGAGGCTACTGGAGCAACTTCGATACACCTTGAGAAGCTTTAGGGTTAAGAACTCTGCGAAATTAGCGACGCAGCATTCGTACAGAGCACGCGCCGTCTTGTATTCGCTGCTTTCTTTACTCTTGAAGAGTGCGTCGATGACAACCGCTACTTCTTTGGAGGTTTCTGTCATGAGAAAATCTCTGGCTTTCGACATCTGATTCCAGGATTCCTCCATCGCAGCAATCCATGGATCCTCCATTGCAGCTTCTTTCTCTTCCGTCATTTTTTTTTCCCCGAGAAAATTTCTCTTCTTTTGTATGGAACTTTTGCAGTTTATTTGTTTTGACTTTTGAGAGACTTGACGCAACATCTCCCTCCGGTTTAGTTTTACTTGGCCTACTCCAAACTTATGCAAATTCTTTTGGAACCAGCATTACTTCAACACTATTTGATTATTTTTTTTTAAAAATGTAAAGTAAATTTTTTTGTTTATATAACATACAACTAACACATGTTTGCCCCAATTTTTGCAGATATAAATATTTTATGATATATATATGCTCATAAAAGTAAAATTATATTTTACTTTTAAAAATATGTACAATTTTTATTTTCTATATATATACTTCAAAACCAGGTGGTTTGCCCGCACATGCGGGCATAATTTTCTTTTAAATATTTATTGATGTTTATTTATTAATTCAAATGTCATCATAATAAGTAATTATTTATATTTTTTAAAAATCTAAATTAAACATCAAAATTTTATATATGATCAAAAAATTTGATAAAAAAAAATATATATATATATATATATATTTATTATTGTGTTAGAATTTTTAAAACACTCACATACTTGAAATATTTTAGAAAATATATTTATACAAATGTTTTTGATTGATTAAATTTAATTGTAAATTTTTTGATATCTTTATTTTTTAAATTCTATAATTAAAAGATAATTTTTTTCAGATAACAATACAATATATAATAATTATCTTTTTATTTCAGACAATATTAATTTATAATATAATATAATATTACAGTATTAACTTAAAATTCGTTTTTAACTTTTAAAATTGAAAATTTATTTTTAGATACAACACAATATATATAAGAACTACTTTTTATTTTTATTTTTGACAATATTAATTTATAATGTAATATAACATATAAATATAATATTGTTAACTTAAAATTCGTTTTAAACTTTTAAACTAAAAATATTATACTCAGATAATAACATAATATATATAAGAATTATCTTTATATTTGAAAGTATTAATTTATAATATAATATAACATATAAATAATAATATCATCAACTTAAAATTCTTTTTTAATTATATAGTTTACAAAGTATAGCAAAATAATATAGATCTTAGTAAGTATTTTTTGAGAATAATGATTGGGGAAAACATATTAAAACAATGAGTTAAATATAAATGAGTTAAAAATTCATTAAATAAATAAAAAGCTAGAGATTATATTTTTGGTCAAAATAGATCCTTTTATATCGCAGTTTGGAAAGGTACATAGCTTAAATTAGACATGTTTTAGTTTGTAATTCATCTATAAATGTATTTCTATGTCTTTTTCATTTTTAAAACACCATTGTTTTATTTTCTAAGATGACACTTGCTTTCAAACCTTGGTTTATTGGTTTCGTTATTCTCACAATTCTCTTGCTTGGTTTGTGTTTACACTTATAGCTTTATTAGTATATTATATTAATCATTCTAAAATTATTTGATGTTGTGTATTTTATATACCTACATAGATTATATGTTCAATTCTATAATATTGAGTTTAATGGTTTTCCAAGAATAATCAATGATTAAAAAATATTAAAAATTTCAGTTTTTATTTAGATATGCAGAAAACTCTCTAAGAATATGTTTTACAAAAAAAAATTCAATTTTAAATTTAAAGACTAAGATTATGTCTATTATAATACAGGAGAAACGACAACTGCTCAGAAAGGAAAAGGTGTTAAACAATGTACTGAAACATTACAAAACAAAAGTGGAACATGTGATGTCAACAAATGTAAAGCCGCATGTGTCAAAAAGCATAAAACAGCGGCAGGTTCTTGCTCAAATGGCGAAGACAACAACAAAGGAAAAGTTGTATGCACATGTCATTATCAATGTCCTCGCTGATTTTTTATTTATATTGACACTCAAATAATATTTATAATAATATTTGTTTTTGTAAAAGATTTATAATAAATATTATAATATTATAATAAACATATGCAAAACGCACAACACAAACAATAATTGAGTTGTTATTTTCTTCAACATAGTTTATAACGTGTTTTCCATAATCACCCCAAAGAGTGCAAGTCAAATTTGAAATACTACAAAAAGAGCAAACAAACCAAATCAAAGTAATAGAATGAGGACATTAATAAAAACTGAAATATAAAATTCAAGCCACTTACGTTTCATCTCGGAGAATAACATTGAGTTTGTTAGTTTGTTTCCTTTAGCATAAACTTCGGTAAAAGCACCAATGTGAATAATCCGACCAATAACATCTGAACCAGAAAATATGTATATATTTTTTTTTTAAATTAAGAAATAAGCCATGTCAAAAAAAATTAATTAATCATCTTTGTTAAATATACATATGCTAATTAAAAAGTTACTAACCAATCAAAACATCATTCTTGAAGATCTCATAATGAATCTCTGTGAAAGTCTTCAGATATTTGTTTGGCAAGTAAGAAGGACAATCATCACATGGAGCAACGTTTGTCGTTCGATAAAACGTCAACTTGTACGGAAAATAATTTGTTCTATACTCTGTTGCATAATTCACAAGTGAAAATTTGCTTATAAAAATGGCAGCACCCTCATACACATTTGCTTTATATATTTGTATCAAATCCTCATCAATGGATGCATGTATCCTTGTTCCCTACAATTAAAAAGGGTAGATAGTCTTACATCAACTTAAAACAAAAATCATCAAAACAATATTGTAATTCACAGTTGTATCTTCGAGAACCATCTCAATGGAGACAACTTTTTTTTTATCTCCATAGCTTCCACAATTTTATAACATGAACCCTTAATTTGTATATATTGTTTCCTAGTTTAATATCATCAATAAAGACTAAAGTAACTGACTTTCTACTTAGATATGACATTGTTTGCACGAAGTAAAAAGAAGCTTATTTAGATATTAGAAAATTTGTTTTTGAGCTTCTGAGAACATAGGAATTTATGTGTAGATATATATATAGCCTTGGTTAAATGGTTTGGTTTATTTAGAAAGATAAATCCAATGAAATTAAGGATATTATGTTTGCATGAAGTAAAAAGAAGCTTATTTAGATATTAGAAAATTTGTTTTTGAGCTTCTGAGAACATAGGAATTTATGTGTAGATATATATATATATATATATATATATAGCTTTGGTTAAATGGTTTGGTTTATTTAGAAAGATAAATCCAATGAAATTAAGGATATTAACAAATAATGATAAAAACAAAACTTACGTCAAAATCCCCTAAATCATATAATCAAAAGGAACTTGTACTAAATAATCATGTTGATAACTATACACTATTTTAAATATATAGATAATTTTGTCTCAATAAGCTAATAGTATAAATCCACCTAAATTATAATGATCCATTAACATTAACGTATGGTTACTTTATTCTGTGTATTATATAAAACATAGATTTATAATTAATTATATAAATTATTCATTAACTAAATTATCACATTTTTAGTTATGATATTTAGAACTGCTTAAAGAGATGAACTCAGCTTTGTATGAAATAGAATTCAAATTTTTGTGAAACAAAACTTGAAAAGGTATTAGGGTTATGAGATTGCAGTTAAATTCCATTACAACATATGTGAAACTTTGGTAGGGATAGCAGCTTCCAAATTATTTACTAAGTATTTATTTATATATTATTTTAAAGTTTGTTAACTTTACTTAACTACCTATGAAATTTTCTGTAGATGTATACAGGAATCAAATATGAAAACGTTTGTGCAGGTAAATGCTTTTTTGTAACTAAAAAAGCAGGTAAATATTCATTTAAGAGATCTTAATCACATTTTATACACATTTATAAATCAAACAGGTTGTGTGAAATCTATACTTTATACAATGTATTTTAGTTTATGTGCCAATGTGTTATCTAGGTTTAGAAATATGAGACTGAAATAATAGTTTATATTAATATGTTGATAATCATTAAAAAAAAATTATGCTCAGAGAAGAGGTGGACATTCGGATATCCATTCGGATTCGAATCAGATATTTCAGAAGTTCAGATGTTTTGGTATAGAGATATAGAATCTGTTCGGGTATTTCTAAACTTTGGGTCGGATTCGGCTATTTTTAGTTCGGATTCGGATAATTCAAATATAACAGAAAAAACCAAAGAGTTTAATATAAAGAATTTAAAACCACATAATTCTTACAAAAAAAAACTATTTTTCCCTTGATTCCAAAACACAAGAGAAATAAGAGCAATTATATGGATGGAAACTATTAAGAAAAACCACAAGATGGTGCGAGGTGGCTCCGATTTTTACAATGATTAGTGATTTTTGATGATGGTAACAACTAATGTCTTTGAGAAACCTTACATGGATCGTGAGAAAATCAACATATTCAGGAAAAAAGATCTTGTAGGAAGAAAAGAGGAAAGATAGGAGATGCACGAAGTACACAATCTATATATATAAAGAAGGGTTGGTTCTCTCCTGCTGACACATCAGCATCCAGCTAGATAATTCAAGCTCTGTCGCGTTGCCACGTGTCAAAGGTGGACGAAACTCAGCGTTTCATTTAACGCGTAACGTGATGGGCTTTCTTTGTGATTTCGTGTTTGGGCTCTGAGTCTGGTGTCTTCGTCCAGCCAGAGTAGAGGTGTTTCTCGCTTTAACCCTAATTGCTCCATCGCATGTTTGGAGATCGTCTCTCCGTTCCCCCGACGACGGCGCATGACGTCTGAGTGTCCTTTTCCAGACTGAAATTGGCGGAGGTGTAACTTCACGTTTATTCCAATTAATTCCATCACCACTACGAATCTTCAATGCGTCGTTCCTAACTCAGGCGGTGTGAAATCTGTGTGAGTACTTCTCCTTCCGAACTCATCATCTCTTTCTATCTCTTTCAGTATACTTATTCGTGCTGTTATGGCTAACTCAATGTAAGTCCATTTCTTCGTGTTTTTTAGATCTGTCTATAATTATCATGTCTTTTTTTTTTCATTTCTTCATGTTTTTTTAAGATCTATGTTCGATCATTCCGTCGAATTTCTTATTGTTTTATTGACACTAAGATATCTGATCCGTTCAGTCAACTATGATGCAAACCACCATCAACGCACACCGGCTTCCAAAATTCCGACCAAGACTTGCTGCCGGGTCGATTTATTCAATCTCTATATTTGACGTGGCTCGGTGTGCTCAGAACTTCAGGCTTACCAATTCCTCTTTACTGATCGTGTCATGGCTACAATCAAACTGGAAAAGTAATAGTTATTCTGTTTTTTTTTCCTTTTTAAACTCTTTGCGAATGAATATATATTGTTTTCATATTTGAGCTGATTAGTTATTGTGACTGCAATAATTTCTGCTGCAACCCTGCAGTGATGTCTCTGTTACACTGAATCTATTCGACTCTCAAGTTGTTTTCGTTCCATAAAAGCTTGAAGGCTTGCGTGATGATCCAAAGGTGATAGTTGCCACAAACATAAATCCGAAGACGGTTGGAGGTATTATGTTGTTTTATCCCGTATAATGCTATCTGATATTATGGAAAATCACATTTGTGCAACTCTTTAGTATGCTGTGCAGGTCGTTTGTTTCTCAACGCAATGTCTGGTACTCATATTTACTTGGACAGCTGCAGGGGAATCTTGCTTCTACAAGTAAGCGTAGCTGTTATTGAATGTGTACGCGTACGATGAGAGGCTTAGGTTGCTGACAGTCGTACTTTTTGTTCAGATTGGTAGCTAGGGACACTGGTCTTCCATCTGCAGCACCACTGCTAAGGGGATATGCAAAGGTTGAGCCTGTGACAATTCGTGAGCTCAATGATTTTATCATCACTGCCATGTCACAGGTAATAAGGTCTACCGAGGTGGTGACTAGCTCTCATTAATAGCTATCCTGCTTCGTATATACATACATCTCATTAATTACATTTTAAATTTTTTATTTCTCCTTAGCTATCGTGTTGAGATGGTTATAGAGGATGATACTGCTGAAGGGACATTCGTTTGTTTCGATGGTGAGATGACGAATCTACACAACCTTAGAGCAAGTGAAGCTGGTCGGCTGTTAGTAAGATATGCGTTTGACTCATTACATGGTTATCACATAACGGTCACTAGCTCATCTGTTAATTCCGTCTGACAAAAAGGCCGAAGGAGTGAACCCTGAGGACTCTAAGATACCTCCGTTCATTGCAGACTTGCGTACACTTTCGAAGTCAGAGTCACTTCATATAACTTCACCGCCCATCATCAGACTTTCACCGTATCATGCATCATCAATGAGATTGACCATGCGCCAGCCCCCGACTTCGTCGAGAATGTAAGTAAAATGTCTATTACTCTGTTTCACTATTAACATAGACATGTATTTATAATACTCTGAGATGTAACAGGTGGGTGATGACGATGATGATGACGATGACCCGGATGGCAGGCTAAGTCATGGATCACTTACATCCGGCAGTGGCGGTTGTGAGGCATCTAAGAGTACTGGAAAAAAGCCAGTTGGTGATGCGCATAAGACGGATGCGACAACTTCCAAGGTGGTCAAGAAGGCCTGTGTTGCTTGAGGTGGAGTTCCAGCAATTACGTTTTCATGCTCTGTATTTTAATAATGCATATGCTTTTTTCTTTACTTTCGCAACTTAGCTATCTATGTTTTTGATTTTTCCTTTCTGTTTTTTTCCTCTATGAATGTTCTGAGGTGGTTTAGCAGCCTCCTTAGATAGAGTTCTTTAATGTTGGTGATTTCCGTATTATGTGTCGTTGACTATGGTCAAATTCGTATTTTAAATATTTAATTTTCTATGTTTGGGAAAAAAATTTACTAGGTTCATGCAACTGTTTAATACTTATTAGTTCAACATGGGGAGATCCGAAATTTTTTTTATATTCTCTAATACCTAAAAACACACCAACGTTTATATGCTTCATAAATTTCTTGAAGAACTTGACCAAAAATATATTGGTTTAGATTTATTTAACTTAAAGGTAGAGATATATTTATCCTTTTAGCATTGAAATCTACGTATTATGATTTTAGAGTAATTATTGATTTGAATCTATTTTAATATCTTTAACTTATAGTGATACACTATAAGGGATTGTTAATTTCATAGTAATATAATTTTCAAAAGTCCTGCTTAAATGAATGAGTGTTACTTAATCCAAAAATGTAGTACAGCCTTGGCTTCATATAAATTTATTTGAGAAAAGTTTGGATGATGTGGTTTATATATTTGATAAAAGTTTTAATAAAATGTGTGTATACTTAAATAATCGATTTTAGAAAACAAATTGTAAATCAATTCATTTTTCACATTATCTAAATCAATAGGTTTAAAATGTATAAAGAATAAAATATAATTCATAATTTATGTATTGAATTTCAACTGTAGTGACAAGTATTTTTATTTTACTTACTCTTATAATAAAAATATAACAAACACAAAAAATGTTAAATAATTACATTAATGAAAAAATAAAAGCTTTTTATTAATTTATCAATCCTTTGATTTCTAATAAGAACAACAGACACAATAATAAAAATTAAAATTCTTTAAAATTTAGAATAAACTGCATATTTTTACGCGTATATGAAAATACAATATATCTTCTAATTGATTTTCGGCTGCTTAACAGAGATTAATATATCATTTTTTCTGATACTATTTATGTGATAAAATATGATATTTTATTAGTGTATCATACAAATCTCTTGCAAATACAAATCTGAAATACAAACTATAAAATCATATAAAATAATAGTTTAGATAACAAGTAAAGTATATCCCGCCCGTAGGGCGGGCTGACCCTAGTCTATCTCTATAATAGAGATTTCTATTTTAGAGAAAAGTATAGAAATATACATTAGAGATGCTCTAAATCTCTCACGTTTAAGAAGGAGATATCTATCTTATTAAAACATGAACATTACAACTTCTTCTATGTGGATTTTTAAAGATGGACCTCATATATTTAAATTAAATGTCTCATTCTTTATATATAATACGTACCATACTCTAACTTTGCATTGATATATTTCCTTAAATACAGTTCTTCTTTTTGTCCATATTTCATATATGATTTTTACATTTATTACATGTTGATTTAAATAAGATATATACTAAGAATACTAAAAATATTAATCGTTCTATAATTACCCTATACAATTCATTTTAAATTGATCAGTATACTTTCATTGGCCATATTAATTTTATTAGTACGAATAACATTAGGTAGATAAGTCATAGACACATACATAAAGATATGACTATTCTTATAACTATGTTGGGCCTAATCTAATATTGTATAGTATTATATTTATACAGTAATACTAAAAACAAACCAAACTGAAATATAATATATATCAAAAATGCTTTGAACCATTACACACAAAATATATTAGACCTCAGAGATCAAAATTCATTTTGAAATTACGTAATAATTATTTTAAAAAATTTAATTTCGTAATGTACAAAAAACATAAGTTTTATATAAAATTTGGTGTTACAGTAAAAAGACACAACTCGCGATTGCAAAATGTTATTTTTACATACGAAAGACAGTTTTGATATTGTTCTTTAAACACAAAATTGAATATACAAACTCTATACTACATAAAACTAAATAATATAGAATACATTTTAAAAATAAAACCCGTGCGGGTGTGCATATGTTTATATAATATATAAATATATTATGTTATACATATTTTCATATAAATAATATCTCAATGTAAGTTATATATGATAAATCTTAAGTAAATTTCTATTTGGTCCTCATATTTTGTAGAGGCTTACGAACAGAGGCAAATACTTTTAATTATTGATTTCTATTCTAACCTTTTTTTAATGTTTCTTTCTTTAATGTTTTTTAGTTGTTTTGTTTTTAGAAGTTTCTCTTCTTGAAAAACAAAGTACATATAGCTAGACTATGAGAAATTCACAAACAACAAAATGGATTATGCATAATAGGTTTTCTCTCCCCCGTAATATTTTACCAATGACAATGATAATCAATCAAATATTACTCCCTCCGTTCCTGAAAGTAGGATTTTTTAGATTTTACTTTTGTTTTACAAAGATAGATTTTCTAGATTTGTAAGGTACTTTTTGATACTTTTAAGATGCATTAATTGAAAACATTTGAATTGACTAAATATTATTGGTTCATGGTTATTGGAAAGTGTATAATAAATATAAATAAAAGTTCAATTAAAAATATTGATTGTTTTCTTAACATGCACGAATTGTCTAGAAAGTCTTATTTTCAGGAACGGATGGAGTACAATATAGAGATAGTATACTCTCTTCTTTTAAAATAGTACTAGGAGCAGCCCGCCCTACGGGCGGAAAATGATAATAAACATTACTTAGATCTTAATCAGTAACAATCGCTTACACGTGAAAAAATAATTAAAATACCAAAAAATTAATTAAACCGTAGGAAATTTTAAAATTTACGATATGATGAAATACATGTTACATTGATCAAAATATTTTATATAGTGTTTACTTTGTTATTAAAAACAAATATAAGTAACTAAATTAATTATTAAAAAATATGAAAATAACTAAAATTTTTAAAAATACTTAACTTGTTATTATAAGTATTTAGATTATCTTTCAATACATTCTAATAATAGATTGTCATTTTAGTTTATATAAAATAAATTTTAATATAAATTTATTAACAACATAACTATTTATCATTAAAAATTTATTAGTATTTATTTAAATTTTAAAATGGTATTACCATATAATTTAATAATATGAAAGTGTTAATTTTGTAAATATTATAGAACTCAATTTTCCACTTAATGATTTTTTTTAATAGAATTTTATCACCAAAAATGTAAATCTGTGTTTTTACGATCTTTTTATTCTGCAACTTATTTTGATTAATAAAATATTTGTGGAATCGCGTTTAAGACGCCATTCCGCCGTTCTGCAGGATATTACCAAGTATAGACTTAATATGTTTAACTTTTTTAACTGAAATTAAAATTAATTTTTTTACTAAAACAGTTTATATATTTATCTGACAATTTATTTTCAAAATCGTAAACTTTTTAATTATTAAAAAAATAATAGAAAAATTATTATTTTACTCTTTTCATGTTTGTTTTAGTTTAACTATAATAAGAGTTAGAATTTGTTTTTTTTTTTAATTGCTTGAAGAGTTTAGTGAAGTTATAAGTAATAAGTAGTTGATCCACATAAACCAAAAATATACTCAAGTCAAGTAGAGTACATAAAGATTTAATAGTGATCATTACTATTTACATTTATACATATTTGTTTGAAAATAAAATAAATCATTTAATCTAAGTAACTCGTGATTATAATTTTTAAAATAAATGGTACTTGACAATTAGCATATTATAATTATTACACTTTACTATTTACATAATTAACTAAGAAAATTTTAACTATATATTCTGATCATGGATGGGTGGAGAATTTTTTAAAAAAACATGATATACTGTTAGATAATTAAGATGATTAGTGGGAGAACAAACTTGCGTGTCACTATTGATTTTTTTGTTTGAATGTCTCCATGGTGTAACGTTTGTAACATTTTATATTGCCATCTCGATTTTAAGTTTCGGGTTGTACAATTTATCGGATAAGCTGCGATTTTTTAAACCCTGTGATTTTGAGTTCATCCTCCGTTGCAAGAAAGAACTTATTAAATGGGATTCGGTTTTATTTCAAACTCATGAGTTATTAAATGATTAGTAAGTTTGAACAACAAAAAAAAATGATTAGTAAGTCAAGTTCTATCTGTATATCACACGCAATTGCAGCAGTTCAAGTTCACAGATATAAGCAGGATGTTGTATAAGTGTATAAACCAGAACAAAAAAAAAGAACTTTTCAACATCACTGACCTTGACCAGACCAATCTTTCCGCCATTCAAGAAATATCAGAGTAATAAAATATGTTCAAAAGTCTAAGATTCTACTTGTATCTCTAATCTCACTCTAGCAAAGGCAGTCTTCTCGTATACTTAAATTTATCACACTTAAGATGGACAATCTTCTGGAGTAACAATTATTTTTTATGTGAGGAACCCAACTATCTTTCTTGGATCAACAACGCCCTGTTCAGAAAACCGAGTACTTCCTCATTGTCTATACCTAATGAATCGGCGCCACCTCACTTGTCCAGAGACGTCAGTTTTCCACAAAAGACATTATTGAATCATGTTTAGATGACAAAAAGATTATAAACATTGATTATAACGATGATGGTATGGAGAGAGAGGAAAGCTCTATATACCAAATGACTTCTCACGGATTCCTAGAGCCTTTATTACTACTTCCTCATAACGGTTCAGTTGAGAAGGAGTAACTGCATTGGGAAGGTTATGGACGGATCTTCTGAAGCAACTGACTTCTCCATGATGTTCTCAGAAATCGCTCTGCCTCCACATATTCCTTGCACAGTTGCACTTGAATAAGATGTTGGAAGATGTAAAAGATGTGAAGCCATGCTTGATGATTTTCCCTCTGTATCTCTCATTTATTAGTAAGCATTTGTTTAATAGCTCTGGTCGTTCGTTTCCGATGTGGACAAATCCAGAAATGAAAGCATAATATTAGGAGTGGGCGTCTTAATTAAATTCCTCAATGACAGGAAACAGAGTACAGAAAAAACACTTTACCTTCACACAAAATGAGGCAGCTCAGCAAGATCTATCCTCAGGTCAACACTCATGAGCTCCCCTCCTTTTTCACATTAAGAATCTTCTAAAAACAAAGAAGATGCGTCACACCTGCCTCGATATAACAACCAGACTTCAACTCAGAACAGGATCCGGAGTTCGCCATTGCCATAGCCTGTGTTTGAGAGGTTAAAAAGCAAAGAAGAGGAGCAGGCTATGATATTAGTTGTAGTTTGCATCTCTATTTATAGGATCAGAAAATTGAAGTATGAAGGAAGTGGAGGAGGATTATTAATTACCATGTAGCTGGGCGGCATGATTGAAAAACATAAATGCGATGAATCTGTATCTTGGAGTGTTTCTGTTGATTTAGATACCAAACGACGCGACATAAGATCGACATAGAGATTCTTTGCGTCGATTCAAGTCACCCAAACTCTAGAGACTCCATTGTTGATGTTCAGAGAACGCAGAAGATCATTTTAGGTTTTCGGAGATGAAGTGAACCCTAATTTCGGTGCTGAAGCTAAGATAGGTAAACAACAGGGGCTCTGGCTATTGGGCTAGCGAGATACATGGTGAAAAGTCAGGCCCACAAAATATTAAGTTTGGACAGAAAACTAAACGCACCGTATCATTTAATTGGACAGATGTCGCACTGAAAATCATTGAATTATTGACGTGTCATCCGACGTGGCGACTCAGGAGAGATACACCATGTTTAATAGTAATAGATATAGAAAAAATTACTTTACGTTATCATAAAATTTAAAAATCAAATTTAGTAATTAAACACATTACTTATTTAAACACATTAGTATACATTGTTATTTATCAAAATTTTATATTAATACACATTGCGATCATGTATAACATTTCGTAAAAACAAAGATAAAAAAAAATTGACTCCCGCTCGGTCGAGCGGGTCATGATCTAGTATATATATATATGCATACGATTGGATGAATGTAGATTTGATTTAAAGACATATAGTTTCAGATGACTTTGGATAATACTTCGGATTTTGGATATATCTGTTCGGGTTCAGGTATCCAAACTAGGTCTGTGCATTTTATTCGAACCGAAGTACCTGACCCATAACTAACCCGAAAATATCCTATCTGGAGCCGACCCGAAAATTTACAAGTAATTTTTGGATTTTAAATTCTTTTTACCCGAAAGAATCAGAACCGAAAAGAACCGACCTGAATAGACCCGGATCCGAAAAGAACTGACCAGAATAGATCCGACCCGATAAGAACCGATTTGTATCCGATTTTAAAACATGTATATCCAAAACTATAATTTTTGTGTCTAATATATATAATTTTATGATTTAGTTGAAATATCATTTGTTGATAATATTTGTTATTATTTTGTAACATTTTTAAGTAATATGAAGTTTTAAAATTTAGAGTTTAAAATATTTTATTTTAATTATTAATAGTTTAATTTAAGTTATTTTTAAAAAATTTAGATATATATAACAAATATTATAGTTTAATTTAAGTTATTTGTCATATCTTTTTCAGATTCTAAATACCCGAATCCAAAATATGGAACCAAAATAATTTTGTTTATTTTATAGCTACTAGAACTAACATTAAAGACCCAAACCAATCTGGATCGGACAAAACCCACCCGGAATCAACTTAAACATTATAGGTACCTATATGGATCCAAACTTCTAGAACCCGAAAGACCTGGATACGAAAAAACCCGATCCAAATCCAACCCGATGACCCGAAAACCCATGCCTAATTCAAAACTATTCAATACAAAACTTGGTCGGGTATTTTACTACTTCAGTTCAGATTTTCAGATGAGATTTTGGGTTCGGATATCAGATATATATATATATATATATATATTTTTTTTAACCAATATTTATATATATATAATTTTATATATGCGACAAAACTAGAAAAATAATATTTTAACATGGGAAATTATTACAATTAGGCGACAAGAAAAAGGAATCTATCTTTTGATTTTAAAAATAAAAGAAGCTTTATCGATTTCATGTGGAAGTGGAACAGTTGTTCTACCCAAAAGCTTTCTCGATCTCCCTCGTCTCCTCTGGCTTCGTAAGTTTGTCTCATATCCTGTCATTCGATCCGAAGAATCATCTTTGCTTCTGGGTTGGTTTAGTTGCAAACGGATTAGTCCTCCCTAATTGATTTGGTATGGATTCGTTAGAGAAGATTTGATCAGCAATTTGCCAGATGAGATTCTCGGCAGAATCCTGTCTTTAGTTCCGACAAAAGTGGCTGCTTCCACATCTGTTCTGTCCAAGAGGTGGAGGAATCTGTTGTGTCTTATCGACAGCCTTCGCTTTGATGAGTCGGCGGTTGTTTATCCCAACGAAGAAGAAACAACAAGTGGTTCACATCGATTCTTAGATTTCGTCGAAAACACTTTTGCTCTGCTAAGCAAATCTCCCGCCATCAAGAAACTCTCTCTGAGTCGTGTACATGTATATGGTCATGGGCCTCATGGCCACAGCGTTGACACATATTATTTATACACTCGTGTCTGCAGTTGTTTCACGCGTTGGATTACGACTGCACTGGGACGTGGTTTATTGGAGCTACACTTGCACGCCGCACGCTTTGCTGGTCTTGAAATAGAAACAGAGTTGTTAACGAGCAACACACTTGTTAAGCTCACAATATCTTGTGAATTCTTCATTCAAGTTAAGCGTGTGTTCCTCCCAGCGCTCAAGGCACTGTCTCTCTTGTCAGTTTCAGGGCTTGATCATCCCAACTATTGTCGGCTTATCGATGGCTGCCCTGTGCTGGAAGATCTATATATACGTGATGGTGATTATCCTGTCCCGCCAGGTTGCGGTCTGCATGTGCAAAGTGCATCCATCAAGCGACTTGTGGTTTATACCGGTATTACCATTCCCAGCCACAGAGATAGATCCGGCTTTTACGGAGTGGTTTGTTTTGATGCACCAAGTCTTGTCTACCTTGACTATTCTAGCTTTGATATATATGTAGATATATATATATATATATATATAGCTTTGGTTAAATGGTTTGGTTTATTTAGAAAGATAAATCCAATGAAATTAAGGATATTAACAAATAATGATAAAAACAAAACTTACGTCAAAATCCCCTAAATCATATAATCAAAAGGAACTTGTACTAAATAATCATGTTGATAACTATACACTATTTTAAATATATAGATAATTTTGTCTCAATAAGCTAATAGTATAAATCCACCTAAATTATAATGATCCATTAACATTAACGTATGGTTACTTTATTCTGTGTATTATATAAAACATAGATTTATAATTAATTATATAAATTATTCATTAAGGGTAGTATCGATATTAACCGCTCTAACTTTTAATGTGGGAGCTCCGTTGCGAAAATTTACTTCGCAAATAATTGTGTAGATTAGACTTTATATATTTCATTATGTTTGAAAATTTGAAAGTACAACTAATTGTAATATTTTTTTTTTAGATTTTGCATTGAAAACTATTTCAAACTTAGTCATATATGTTTTATTTACAAAATAATAATATGTTAAATAATTTTAAGTTTTATGATTTTGAAACTTATATGGGTTAGAATTAATATCCTTAGCCTTTTAAATTGAAGCTAGAAATTTACAGAAAGTAAATTTATTAATTTTTTATTATTTTACTGTAACACATTATTTACATATTCTCAAGACGATATATCAAAATATATTTTAGAATCTTTTTAATGTTGAATTTTAATAATATGTTTTATTTAAGAGAAAACTAGATTCTGGCCCACTCTTAAAAGACATGTATATTTTTTTTTGTTTTACATTTTTTAAAAATTTAATTTTTATATTTGTATTTCTAATTATATTTTTTGTTTTTATTTGTATAATATTTTTAAATGATTAATAAGAGATTTTAATAATTACATTAAAATAACTGGACAACACCTACATCAATAAGTCATGTTTTTATTTTAGTAGTATTGACTAGACTTGCAACGGATATATTCTTTTTGTTTTATATTTTTTGAAAATTTTAATTTTTATATTTGTGTGTTTTAGTTATATTGTATTTTTATTTTTATAATATTTTTCTTAAATAATTAATAAAAAACTTTAATAATTATATTAAAATAGTTGGACTATACCTATATCAATAATCTGTTTTAATAGTATTGATTGGCATTCATGTCCACAGGAAACACCCTAATTAATCTAATCTAAGTACATATGGCTGATTTTGAAAAATCCGGGATCGAAATTGGATTGGACAAAACTGGGAAAAAATGCAGTAGGCTTAAACGGCACCATTATCAATGTAGAGACAAATGAGGCCCATTACAAGCCCATCACAAACCAAGCCCCTCGGAGGCGTATGCAGAGCACGTGGCTCTGTGTTTGATGATAGAGTAAGTAAATGGCACTACTCACTCGTTTTCCTTCTTCTTCCTTCTCCACTAACGCTCGCCATCTCTTCCTTAATCCATCTTCTTCTTCTTCTTCCATCAATATTAGATTCAGTCTCTTCTCCTTCAAACCATCTCGCTCCTCTTTCGCATCCATGTCGTCTTCCGAGTCTCCTCTTGAAGAGAAAATCACGGCTCCTTATGGCTCCTGGAAGTCTCCGATCACCGCCGACGTCGTTTCCGGCGCTTCAAAGCGTCTCGGCGGTACCGCCGTCGATTCCCGCGGCCGTCTCATCTGGCTCGAGTCTCGCCCCAATGAATCCGGGTACCTACTTGATTGATTTCAGATTTTAGAAAAGAAAAAAAAAACTGAAAAACCCTAATTTGATGATTTGAAAATGAAGGAGAGGAGTATTGGTGGTGGAAGGAGGAGAAAAAGAAGGAGGAATTGATATAACACCAAAAGAGTTTGGAGTGAGGACTTTAACGCAAGAGTATGGAGGTGGTGCTTTCCGGCTTTCTTCTTCTTCATCAGACGATCAACTTGTTGTTTTCTCCAATTACAAAGATCAGCGTCTCTACAAGCAACATTTTGTTAACAAAGGTGATTATAATTGATAGATATAACAACAACCTCTCTTCTGAGTTAGCTAGCTAGCTTGGCAAGTTCTCAATGTTTGTTCTACTTACTTTCAGATTCATATCCGAAGCCAATCACCCCTGATTATGGTTCACCTGCTGTCACTTATGCTGATGGAGTCTTTGATCCACGCTTTAACCGCTTCGTTACTGTTAGGGAAGGTTCGTTCCGTTCGTTCGTCTCTAATGCTTAAGTGTGTTTGGTTTTGTCTATCATTTTCAATGTGATTTATAACTCTGATCTGATTGGCTTGGCTGGACTTTTGTAGATGGTCGCCAGGACAGATCAAACCCTATTACCACCATTGTGGAGGTCAATCTAACTGATGGAGACACACTTGAAGGTATCCAACTTTCTAGTAGTGGATTTTAAGTAATTATTACTTGCACTGATATAGAAATAGTTAGTTCATATGGGATGTGGTTTATGTTTTTTTTTTTGGTAGTACATCTGATCATTGACACTTATGAATGTATTTATTTGTGATGCAGAACCAAAAGTTCTTGTGAGTGGCAATGATTTTTATGCGTTTCCACGTTTGGACCCCAAGTGTGAGCGTTTGGCATGGATTGAATGGAGTCACCCTAACATGCCTTGGGATAAAGCACAGCTCTGGGTTGGTTACATTTCTGAGTCCGGGTGAGTATCTTCTATATCCCACTGCATATGGATTACTTTAGAACCTTAATACCGGAAGCTTTTATAGTTTTTTTTTTGTATTCCTTTACACTTGCATTGTATTATTAATCAGAGAGCTATACCTTTTCGTTTTGCAGAATTATTGATAAACGTGTATGTGTTGCTGGTTGTGATCCCGAGTATGTGGAATCTCCCACTGAGCCCAAGTGGTCACCAAGAGGTATTTGTCTGAGATTAAATTATGCACAAAATGATCTACCTTTCCATTTTATTCTCATAATTTTTAGGCTCTAGGGTCTTTGACTATAAAAATGAATGAATTCTTTTTTCCTCCGCTCTCTTGTCCTTTTCACTCGTTGCAATCATCTTTCTTCTTCTCACCAATTAACAAATATTGTGATTTCTATTGAGCAAAGGATGATTAGCAATTTTCATGCATGTGATGTGAGACTCTCTGACTTTATTATGCAGGTGAACTCTTTTTTGTAACTGACAGAAAGAACGGATTTTGGAATATACATAAATGGGTAAAAAAAAACTCTTCCATTTGCCACTTATAGTTACATTTAGTTTTTCTAGTCTGCTTTTGATCAATACATGAAATTTTTGTCACAGATTGAAAGTACCAATGAGGCTGTTTCAGTATATCCTCTAGATGGTGAGTTTGCAAAACCGTTATGGGTTTTCGGTACAAACTCCTACGAAATAATCGAGTGCTCTGAAGAGAAGAACATAATTGCATGTAGCTACAGGTAATACCGAGCAACCCTAAAATTTAAGTACTTAACCGTTTTCTGATATTTCATGTAGATTTGCGATCCAAAATTGTGTTTCTGTTTGATCACAATTTATTGTTCTTGTATGCAGGCAGAAAGGAAAGTCATATCTTGGCATTTTGGATGATTCGAAGGGTTCATGTTCTCTGCTTGATATTCCTTTAACTGATTATGATAACATTGTAATATATCCTTTTCTTTTTTCCTTTTCAAGTTTGTGCCTTTGATTCCCAATTGAATCCAAAGTAACGAAAAATTGTGCTCCCATTTTCAGACATTGGGTAATCAATGCCTTTATGTTGAGGGATCATCAGCAGTTCTTCCACCATCAGTTGCCAAGGTAAAAAATGATTCAGTGTAGGTTTTAATTGAGGATTTATTGTGTCTGATGATAGCAGTAGATTTATAGTTTCTTCTATTAAACAGGTAACACTGGATCAGCATAAGATGAAAGCACTCAGTTCTGAGATTGTTTGGTCTTCTTCTCCCGATGTTTTAAAGTACAAGTCTTTCTTCAGCGTGCCAGATTTGATTGAATTTCCAACAGAGGTTCCTGGTCAAAACGCTTATGCTTACTTTTATCCTCCGACCAATCCGCTCTACAATGCTAGCACGGAGGAGAAACCTCCATTGCTAGTGAAGAGTCACGGTAGCAAACATACCCATTTGCATATGCTTTTAAAATTGCTTAGTTCAGACTTTTTCATCCTAATATTGCAATCAGCTATACATGCCTCTTTAATAAAAAAAAATTCAACGATCTGAATCTACAGGAGGCCCAACTGCTGAATCACGTGGATCCTTAAACCTGAGTATCCAGTACTGGACAAGCCGAGGGTGGGCATTTGTTGATGTCAATTATGGTGGAAGCACAGGTTTGTACTACAGTTGTATCATTTTTTCATTATATTCATCTAGAATTACACTCAGCACTCTCCCCCAAATCCACCCCTCTCTTATTTCTGTTGATCCAATTCACTAATACATACATATGCTGGAGTATTCCGATGTAACTCTTATCGTATTCTTGTCAAAGATGATTGTCTTGAGACGTCCTGTTTTCAGTGTCCCATTCTCAGCATGTCTGCATGCAAACGTTGGTCTATTGTGACAAAAGTTACATTATTTTGAAGGTTATGGTCGAGAGTATCGGGAGCGGTTGTTACGGAGGTGGGGGATTGTTGACGTGGATGACTGTTGTGGATGTGCTAAGTACTTGGTATGCATTTTCTTTGCCTAGTTTTATGTTGAAACAAAAATTCCAAGACATGTTTGGTTTTTGGCAGGTATCGTCTGGAAAGGCGGATGTTAAGCGGCTCTGTATATCGGGAGGTTCAGCAGGAGGTTACACAACTCTTGCAGCATTGGCATTCAGAGACGTCTTCAAGGCTGGAGCGTCTTTATACGGGGTGAGTACACTATATTATAAAACCGTAACAGGAATTTTACACTTGTCTATTCAAATACATGGTGATTGGTGCTTGAAGACCCTTATGAGCAGGTAGATAATTCATATTTTGCTTTTGGCTTCTTTTTAATGCAGGTGGCTGACTTAAAAATGCTGAAAGAAGAAGGTCATAAGTTTGAATCCCGCTATATCGACAATCTTGTTGGTGAGTCAAATGCCTCGAAGAGCTCTCATTTATAGTTGCTTTTATTTTGTTCTGGAGCAGCTGCCATAATTCTCTAGTACGTACGCAAATGTAGGAGAAGAAAAGGATTTCTATGAGAGATCACCAATCAACTTTGTCGATAGGTTCTCTTGCCCCATCATCCTTTTCCAAGGATTGGAAGACAAGGTTTATGAATTTGCCACTCTTTGCTTCTTGTATTTCTTTTCATCACTCGTTCATCATTTTCTGGATTTTGCTCTACATTTTGCTAAACACATGCCCTTGAATCTTGCTTATATATTTAGGGATACCATCTGTATTGAAATGCTGAATGTGTGTTGGCAGGTTGTAACCCCGGATCAATCTCGTAAAATCTATCAAGCACTAAAGGAAAAAGGTCTGCCTGTTGCCCTTGTCGAGTACGAAGGAGAACAACACGGTTTTCGCAAGGTAAACAGCTTCTTTGCATCTACAATGACTTGAGTCTTAAAGAGACGATGGGTATAGTAATAATAATGCAAAAGCATACTTTATAATTGGGTTAAACAGGCAGAGAACATCAAATACACACTGGAGCAACAAATGGTGTTCTTTGCCCGAGTAGTCGGAGGGTTCCAAGTTGCAGATGACATCACTCCTCTGAAAATTGACAACTTCGACACTTCCATTGATGTTTAGGTCTCTGTGTTTTTGTTCACATTTTAGTCTCGAACACAATAAGAGTTTATCTCTTTCTTTGTTTTGTTTTGTTTTGTTACAATACATAGTGTGGTTGTTGACAATCTCTTTATAATACAGTCTGTTCAATCTAGAGGATGAGTTTGTTATGTTTTGGGAAACCGTTGTATCGATTAGTGTTGACTTGATTCTACAAAACCTGGACTGTTCCATACATAATCATCCAAAATCAATGTCTGGTAGTATCAAATTACCTTTTGTTTTCTCACAATTTTTTTATTAAAAAAAAAAAAACAATTTTGTAATTCTAAAATCCGTAGTAGTTTTTGAGTAGACAATTCAAGTGTCCCAAATCATAACAATGGCGATGACAACAACTCCAGACAAAACAGCCAAAAACTTAAAGCTAGGCTGATCCACATTAACCTTTCTGTTCGGAATATACCCTTTAGGCCAACAAATGATTCACTGACACGTAAACGAACACCCCGCACGCCAAGCTCATAGACACTGCGAATATCCAATCCGCCACCGTCCCTTGCGTCGTCGCGTCTATCACTATTCCGATCCCAACACCTATTGGGCTCGAGATGGCGAATGCGAAAGAATAGATGATGGTGGAGAAGAGAGGACGGTCAGGGATCATACGGAGAAGAGCTATCCCCATTGCTATCGCTGCGAATATCTTGTGGAGTGTTATTGTCCATAGAGCTCTCCACGCATCTGCTTTACTCTCTGAGATCCCTATGGCTATCCCTTCGAATACAGAGTGGAAACACAGAGCTACGATCAGTAGAATGCTATCTCCTATACCTGAACCCTGGTTCGGTTTCTCTTCTCCTGAAACGGAAAAAAAAAAAAAAACAAACTTTCAGCATAGTTTTGATTGAGTTTTCAGAAAAACAGAATCTTCTTTGGTTGGTACCTTGAAGCTCCTCGACGTCTTTGGATGGGGTCTTGGAGTAGACATGAGCGATGACGGAATCAGCGAGCATGGTCAGCATATAACCAGCACAGGCCAACATGAACGCGAATGGGTAAGCCGGAGACGGCTCCGACTCTCCTTCCTTGGTCAGCAAATCCCGAAACGTCTCGTCGGCATCTGGCAAGAAATGCATCAGGGCTGTCGCCAGAAACACTCCTCCTGCGAACTGTGTTCCCAGAACCAGAAACCCTTGGCTCCATTTCAGGAAATAGGGAGATACGCCGCTGATGAACGTCAGCACAAAGATGATGACAAGACACGCTATTTTGACAGTGATTAAGGATTTTGATTTGAGATCGGTACTCTTGGCGTGCGGTGCCTCATCGTCGTCGTGGTCTCCTCCTCCTCCATGGGAGAGACAAGGGACGACCAAGACAAGAAAAAGGAAGAAGAAGAAGACAAGAGGACGAGACATGTGGAACTGTTTTGTGTAGGGATGTGTGTCTGATGATTCGCTCCAAGTTAGGAGATATGTTGTGTAATATATGATTGGGGTGAGTTTTAAGGAGTCGTACAATAAAGAAAAATCAGTTTTTGTAGTACAAGAATTATATGTGGTTCTTGGTTAGTTTGACAACTATTGACAACAGGTGAAGGATCTTTGTAATTGGTCGTTACGCTTGGGACCCTCTTTCGATGTGTTCATATATAGAAAAACCACCCCATTATTAGGTTAAGACTCTGTTTTGTAGTACAATAATTTATGTGGTTCTTACTTGTTGGTTAATTTGCTACTAGACATTGGAAACGATGTTACAGGTGAAGGATCATTGTCACTGGTTGTTTAGAATTGTGACCCTCTTTGGACGTGGTTCATAATAATAGTAAACCCCCGTGGAGTAGTTGACTGACCTAACTGTACCTCACACTGCACCTTAAGGCACGCAATGAAACTGACAGGTTAATTACTCTCTCTCTATTTTTATCGCAAATACCACCCTACAAAATACATGTTTCAACCACAAATTCATAATCTTAATTAACCAAAACAGATTAAAACTTTGCTAATCATATAAAAAGGAACCATTCATTTTAGCTCTCTTGGAAAAAAGTTCACTTGTAAAGCCGAGATAGAGGTCACACAACACAAACTCTTTTTTTGATGAGTAAAGACACGATTTTTTTAGTTTGGAGTTTACCTAAACTCCTCACAGACGAAGAACAGCAGCTCTTGCTCCTGTTTTTATGGGTGTAATGCATCAATGAGGATATAATCGTCTCTCACTATACATAAAATGTTTTTAGATCCTTCTAACGCCTCCAGAGTCGGCCTTGTCTTTGTCCTTGCATTCGCCTGCATATTCATCATAAGACAAGTCTTCTTATTGGGACAACTAGCAAAACAGATTTTGCATTGATACGATAGGTAATGAAAAGAAGATGACTCACTTTTGATACTCAATGGACCTCTCAAGGAACTCTTTGGCAACATCCTTTCTCTCGTAAGAGGCTAGAACGGGTCTGATATCCGCTGGACCGTTACGTGCAACATCTGCAAACCCAAACAAACAAACAAAAAGGATCAACCAACCAACCAACATTAAATAAATGTAGTTCACAAGACTGGAACTGAATCATACTTACATTCGAGGAAGGGTATAAGATCTACAAGGGCCGTGTCATCGGACTCGAGTTTGTAAGGCTTGATTGGCACGCAATTCTCAGGCTGAAGGCTTGTATCAAAAGCATTCCCGCTAACATACAGAATCCTCCTGGGGTCTCTGTTCAGCTTCGACAAATCCTGCAGTAGAGGGGGGTTTTAAATAGTTAGTTGACAAGCAGAGCTAGTTTTTGGTATGTTACTGACAAAGAGATAGGCTGTGCTTAGGTACCCTGTAGTGCTTCCCATTCTCATATTTGGTAGCGCCTCTTGCAAGCTTATAACGTATGTAGCCATTCGGGTCTAACTTCTCACAGACCGGATATACGTACTAAAGGTAATGAAACAAAAGTGTTAATAATTGCCAGCAATATTAAGAACATGCAAAAAGACTAGAAACGAACCATATCCATCTGGTCAGAATAGACGACAATTTCATAGAATTTGCCAAGATGCTCCAAGAAGTCATCGACACCTGGTCTTTTGAACGTCCTCCACCCCCTCTCTCGCTAATGTCATTTTTGTTGTTGTATGTAAAAAAGACAGAAAAGAATAAATTTGGTGGTAATCAGTAAGTAGGCAATAGAATTACCTACCTTCCAGTCAGTGTAAAGCAGAGTCTCATTCAAATCAAGAACGAGAGTGTAGATAACATTCTGTTCAGCGGGATGCAAATCAGGAAGAAGCTTCTCCGAGAGAGGTTCGGTAAAGCCCTACATAAGTGGAAACAAGAAAGTTAATAGAGAATGAGGAAAAAAAGAAGAAGAATATTTGTGTGAAAAGAAGGAACATACTTTAACATGTTCCTCCACGCGTTCCCTAAGCTCCAAATACATTTCGATGGCTCTGGCAGGAACTGAACAGAATTCCCAAGTCATCCTATGCTTTTTGAATTAAAGAGATACTACTAGTAGCTATGAATGATGAGATAGGCAAAAGCATAATACCTTTGATGGCAGCAGAGTACAACATTGCCTGATATTTCTGCAAAGGGACGAGAGTAAACATTCAGAGAAGCTTAACAGAAACATGGACAAGTAGTAGTAGTTGAGATAAAGGAGGATGAATTGTCAAGAAGAAACAAAGAAGCTGTAACAACTCACATCAATGGCGGAGGAGGAAGAATCGAGAGGAGGAGGTGGTGGCTTCAGTGCTGATTCACGGAAGGCCTTAGTCTTTTCATTCACTTCATCTAATGTGTAAGCTGCACAAACGAAATGAAACAAGAAGAATCAATCTTTGCATGAGAGATCTAACAATGAGTAAGACATTGAGAGTAAGTAAAAAAAACTTGAGAGTAGAAGAAGAAGGGAGAGAGAGACCATAGCTAGTGTAACCAACGGCAGCGGTAGCACCAGTGATTGCCCAGATGAGTGCGTTACTTAGATACCTAAGACCTTTCCTCTCCTTCCCCAGCGCCTCCCCCGCGGCCGCAGCAGCAGCCTCAGGAGGAGGAAACTGATCTGGCGGTGGAAAATCAGAAGAAAAGAGAGATTGCTGCTGCTGCTGCTGCTGCTGCTGGCCTGAGGAGACCTTCGAAGAAGCTTCCGTAGATAACAGCCTCCTTGGGTTGCGGGATCGAAGCTGCTTAACTAAACTTGGCACCAGGCGTTGATGAGATCGAATTGCAATCGAAGAAGTCATTTCCGATTTCGGCGTCTTTTTCACCGAGCCCTGGGGAGGAGGGGTTGAAGTAGGGTTTTGAAATGATCTCCCACAAATGCTAAAAATAAACCCTATTTCGTCTGTTTAGTAGAAAAATCAAAATAAACCCATTTGCTCTGTTTGGATACAGGCTTATGCTGTTTCCAACTCGGTTTGTTTTTTTTTTATTATTTGTTCACTAGTTGATGTCCCGCACCTTTTGCACATTATTATATCTATAAACTTTATAATTTTAAATTACTATAAATTATAAAAACTTTTATATTCATATCTCTATAATATTATTTGAGAAGTCAGTTTCCTACGTGTCGCGCTCACGTTAGCTCTTACAGTGGTTGATTACAATGATACCCTTAATGAATTAAATATATCTAATTATTATTAAATATTTACTTTTATCTTATTTTTCCTTTTTTATTTAGGGTTTCCTTTTACTTTTTTTTTCCAAAAAACTTATATAAAAGAACAATTTAAATTTTAAAAACGAAAAATATATAGTGTAATTCATAATAAGGAAATTTTACAAAATAATCTTGATTTTAAATGAAAGAAACAAATTCCCCTTTTAAAACATAACCTTAAACAACATAATATATATTTTAAAAGTATGAAGCATTTTATCTAAATCAATCTATATCTCAAATTATTAAAAAATAATTTAAATAACATAAATAATGATATTAAGATATCTTTAGTGAACAAAATTTAATGTAATCTTCTTTTTATGTTCCCTTTTATAATCTTCAAATAACATATATGATAAAGTGAATATTTATAAAACTTTAAATGAAAATATTTTTAAATATAATGTGATTTTATGAAAAAGGAAAATTTAGAAAATAATCTTGATATGATAGTAAATAATTAATCTTTCTTTTTAGAATGTATCATTTATGTTTTTATGAAATTTTGTACATATAATTACTTTATTTTGTTAATTTTATTTTTGAAAATTAACATATATTAAATTACTAAGTCCTATAAAATTAACATTTTCTTGGAGCTATTTACAACTAGAAAATTATAAATATATATACACATCTAAGATGAAAACCAAACAAATGCAATGAATACAATTAATATGATTTGGTTGAAATAGATTAGAAATAATTATACTTGAATTTGATTCATATGTAACTCGAAATACCAATAAACGAGTAATTAAACCAATCCAATTTTTTTTACAAAATGTCAAACAGTAAACAAAAATAATATATTTTCACTTATAGTGATATTTTTATATATATAAATTATAGAACGACTCAACATATTACTAAATAAATATGAAATTCTCAAATAATTTTATAAATATAGTGACCAACTATTGCAATTAAGTATCATTGTTATATTTATTTATGTAACTTTGAATTGATCGACACTTTCAGTTTATTTTTACTATTTAATTATCAAAACAACATATACATTAAATTATACATAATCTTATTAAATAGATATATATATATATATATATATATATATATATATATATATATATATATATATATATATAAATCTAAGATAAGAATCAAACTACATGAAAGTTAAAAAAAAAATTAATCAAAATTTTAATTTGTATTACAAAAATATTTTAGTTGAATTGAAACAGTAAATGTTATATGATATATCCAAATAATAACCAAACAATCGAGATATTATATATCCAAAATTATACATTTAATTAAAATAACATAATGTTACATAAAATAGACCATGCATATTGATTATAATATAAATAACAAAATAGTTAAAATTTTTAAAATTAATAAATTATAATAATGTAAATAAATTATTATAATATATTTACTTTATAAGTATTTATACCCGTGCATGAGCACGGGAAAATCACCTAGTTCGTAATAAATTTGTTAAGTTATGTTCTTTTATTCCATAGTTTTATTAATGTGATGTAGATTTTGGATCATAATTTTTATATATTAATAATTAAATTATAAATTTTGAATTTAAAATTACACATATTGTATATGAAATGAAAAGAAATCATGTAGCAGTGAAGTGATTATTAAAAAAACCACTATAAAACATCAACAAAATAACAATAGTATATTCAATCCAGTAAAACCAAACTACTTAGAACCAAACCAAACATAAATAGTGAAAATAATCTTAATTTCGTAATATTATATAAACCAATTTGTTGGTACACAGAACCGGTTTGGATTTATTAAATGAATCCTTTTTTCATTCTAAAGCTGACTGAGGACAGTCACAATCTTCCTCTAAAACAACACCCCAATTAATCATAAAACTCCTTATATGCTCAAGGTTTTGTAATCCACCGGTGGAATCTACTTTGTCAATCAAACCTACAAGCATTGGAGAGTTGATAAGTTGGCAACAAGAGGATCAAATCTGTCTGCAATTACAAGAATTTCAGACAAACCTCTCCTTGAATCAAGCCCAACAAGTACCTTCAAATAAACATAGGGATATTGAATTATATATGTATTGGATTGAATCCATTATGTAAAGAATGTGCATCAAAAACTGTAAAGAATTCATAGTTGAAAAGAAGGACATGATTCCAAAATATTCCCAAAAAAGGTTAAATAAGCTTTTATCTATTCGCGCGTATTTTCATGATTTATTTTAGTAATGTCATGTAAAAAATGACTATTTATTTCTTTATATTTAGAGTGGTATATTTATATATTTTTAAACTGCATAATTGAAATAATGTGTTTAAATTGTATTGATATTGTTGTTTCCAACATGTAAATACAAATTTTGCCTATTTTTTAAAATAAGATAGATTGATAGAAGATCTATGCAAGTGTGATAAAAGAGGTGATAAATTACTAAGTGAAATTATACTAATATTTCCTATGAAACTAATATTTACAATGAAAATGTTTAAATAAATTATTTCATAAATATAAAACATAATTCTCATACCATATAAATATATAATTGGATTAACATAGACATAAGAGAGCAAACCATGAATGTGTAAAAAATGAGAATCCAAAGAACTGAACTGAATCCCGATCCAAAATATAATATTGAATCAAAACATAAACTTCTTAAATATTTGAATGGGTTTAAAATTTGGTATTTAGAGAACCGAAACCATATCCGACTTAAGCCTAAGTATTTGAGTATCCGAAATAGATTTATATATTATATATTAATTATTTTTAGATCTAATATTAAATATCTAAAATATATAAGATATTTGGAAATTTTCCAAAATATTTTTAAATAGTCAAAATTAAATGTCTAATGGGATATAGTTGGACATGGACTCTTTATTGCAAAAAGCTTCTAAATATAAGACATGCTGTTGCAAACTTTCCATTTAGTGGCAAAATAAAAAAAATAAGAGAAACATACAGTGGCTACCCAGTATTTGAAATAACTACATTGGTTCTGTCTTTCTTTACAAAAATGCAACACAAGTGCAAGCAGATAAAGCTAAGACAAACGATTTAACTGTTACGGTCATGGGCATCTTCCCTTTGTCTCTCCTCAACAGCATGCCTTCATATAAAGGCCAGTTTAGTACCACAAGTAGTCCTGTTATCACAAACTGCAAACCCATTCTCTGTATATCTCCTCCAGCCTCTCTACAAGTCATCACCACCGGAGCAACGAAGCAGAAAAGATTAAGCATCCCGAGTGTTCCGAGGAGGAGAAACATGGGAGATTCCACTCCAAACTCCATCACCTCTTTCTCGTACCTCTCAGCCGCCTCCTCTTCTGCAACTTTGGCTGTGATCACAAACCCAGACTCAGAAACCCCAAGCTTCTTTTTAATCGTGTCTAGGACTCCGAAAAGAAACGAACTTGTTCTTCTGTAAAGCCACACCCTTTGCTCGTTCCACCACCCACGTAACGTTCCTCCACACCACAAGAACTCGGCTAGGCTATAACCATTAGCTGCAACAGTCACGTATCCAAACGGTATAAACCACCAGCTCCACACCTGCGAAAGAGCAGACCGTTTTTTTACCCCAAGATTTTAAACAAAAACAGAGTAAAGCTAATTATTCTTTACCTTTGGAAACAGAGGAATGCCTTTGAGGAGAGAGAGAGAAGTCAAAAGAGAGTAAAGAAGCACCGGTACTGAACTTGGAGCCCAAAGGCCATAGCAACAGTAACCAAGAATCAGTCCTAAACCGATCTTTCCTTGGCCATACCAAACCGGACTATACTCTGAAAGCAGAACCTGAAAGTGACCCTCTGACCATCTCCTATGCTGCACAAGCATTTGATGCAAATTGGTCGGCGCCACACCCACGAAAGCTTTATTTTTCGGGTTCAAGTATACTGATTTCCATCCCCGGCACTGAATCTCTAAACCGGTAATCACATCCTCAACAGGGCAACCATATTTCACACCCATCTGACCATTCAAACAAACATGCTTTGCTTTACTTTAGTTTTTGAATGAATGAATGAGAACCGGTTTGCTTCCAGCTCAAGAAACATATCGTAGTATTAATCACAGGTTTACCTCCTTTCCCCATTGGGAGTTTTCTTCATAAGTGCAGCTCGCGAGAGCCTTAATCATCTCAGGCTGTGAAACATCATCCTCAGATTCTTCTTCTTCTTCTGCCTCTCCATACTTTCTTCCGCAGATGACATCTCTTCTGTGAAAGCAGCCTGTTCCAATGTATAATGGACCGCCATTTCCATCCAATCCATTAAACTCCACCTTTTTTATATTAAACACATTAAAGCTTATTTAATAAGCAAGCAAGCAGAACTAATAATAATAATATTTCACAATGTTGTGTCTCTATATACAAACTTACATCATATCCTACTCGCATCATACTTGCATACAGATCATTCTTCGTAAGGTTCTCAAAACACTGCGGGAACTGCACGAAAGCAATCTCTTTCCCCTCTTTCTCATCAAGGAGAATGCATAGTGCGTCGCGTGCGGACTTTGAGTTGTTTGAGTACATATCACAGTCCAAGTTTAGTATGATTCTCCCACATGTGATCTTCGAAGACACCCTTATCTATCAGAGAAAGAAAAAAAACGGTGTCACAATAAGAGATGGCTTGTGGAACAAGTAAAAACAGTACCAAAGCGTTCATGGCTCCAGCCTTGAAGTGATGATGATGCTCTGGTCTCTTCTCTCTCGATAGATACACCAACGTTGGTACCGTTACCGTATTCTCTTTTCTTCCATCTACCAAAATCTGATTAAAAGGAATCAAAAACCAAATATTCACTTTTCTTACAGAACATAACCATTTATTAATCTTTTATTAAAAAAAAAAAACATAACCATTTACTTACTTGGAGAATGGTTCCATGGCTTCTGCGAGTAGCGTCAGAGTCCCACTGCGAGAACCCGTCACCGTACTTCAAACGCGCCTCATCGGGTATTCTCCCGAGTCTCGCCGCCGTTTCAATCCTCACCGCCATTTCTTTATACAACCTAGCCACTTCCTCTGTTTCAGCTGAATCAAGACCACTTGCCTTGCGAGACAAGTAAGCAGCAGGGGATCTTGGTTCAATTTCGAATCTTTTGCAATAAGGTACCCAAACTTTAGCAAACTCAGCTGCCTCCGCAAGAGCATAGAACGTGAGCTCGGAACCACCGTCGTCGGAGAGATACACCGCAAGTTTCTCCGGCGGGTAATCGAGAGCCGCTACGGATAAAACAGTGTTGACCACCATCAACGGCGGCTCAATCACCGGATCCGCCGTGCAGACGAAAACGTCGAGCCTAGGGAGATCGTTGCCGTACCTCCGGGATAGTCTATCGGTAAAAGTGAACTGCCAAACCGGGTTCAAGCGGGGAGATTGTAGGACTATCCAATACAAACCGAACCAAATCTCTGTGAGTAGCATAACCGACCAGGCGAATCGAGCAAAACCGGTCCGGTTATCATCAATCTCTACCGGTGCGGTCACTCTATAGAGCCAAATCCAACAGATGCAAAAGAAAACCGAGGCTGAGAAAACTCGGTACGCTATCACTCTTCCGGTTCTCCTCCCGGTGATAAAAAGCGGTTCGTCTTCCTGAACCGTTCTAAACCGGTCGTCTTCTTTTCTCATCGTTGTAGTAGAGAGATGAGTGGAAGGGGTAAAAGATAAGAGGGAAACGTCTCTTCTTGTGTTGGTGGTATATGTAGAGAGAATTAGTGGAGGCTGTTGTTTTAGTGAAAATATCAAAATATAGAATGAGACAGAAAAAGATAGAAGCTGATGTTTGAGACTTTAGCATATGGTTTGTTGCTGAATAGTCCAAAGGTATCTAAATCTTGGGAGAGTGATGTATGGAAATCCAAAAACACCACCATGATGCTGTGGCTGGCTAACAAAGGTCTCTCTGCAAGACTGCAACAATTACTGGTTATTTTCAACAACACTGAGATACTTACTAGTGGACCACTAACAAACAAGATGAACCAGTATGAAGCAGACACAGAAGTTTGTATTCTCTCTATATACAATAATAAACAACTGCTGGCCATTGTGTATTTATCTGAATACATTGCAAATTGAGTGGTGGTGGAATCTTTTGCTGGAGAGGAAAATCAAGAATGAGTGCAGATTTTGTAGTCTTTTAAAATGTGAAGCAGACAGAGCAAGAAGAAGCTTTTCAGTATAAGCAAAAAATAGAAAATGAGTTGTACATTATATAAATAAAAGTTTTTTTTTTTTGAACAAAAAATAAAAGTTTTTTCTCTATTTGCAAATGAACATAAAAATCCATTCCTGAGGAAATTGTGTGTGTTTTCCTCTCTTTTTTTTCCAACAAAACCTGCATTTAGCTGATGCAAGCAGATCTAGTAAATACAGTCTTGTTTGTGATGCTCAACAAGTAGAGGTGATTTTTTATCTTAAAATACTTTTGCTCATAACCAGAAAAAAAATCAGGCCTTCTGGTCATTTCCAAGCTTTTGGAACTCAGATTCTAAGCTGTCGAATATTTTGGTGCCTTCCGTGTCTGGTTCAGGGAACCTAACGTGGACGGAACCATGCCTGATGGGAGCACTCGACGCTTTAGCCAAAGCCTGTTGATGGACATAGTTGTAAAGCTCTTGGTGGAAATAGTGGTCCAAAGAGAAACAATTGTCTACTGTTCCTTCTGAGTTATGTCTACCAGACCCAGACCCAGACCCTTCCCTTCTACAGAAATGTGGCAGAGACTCGTAGTCCATTACCTGCACTTAGGTTGCACAAGAGTTAACATGACTTGCTGGTGGGGAAATGAGTTTGTTCAATAGCTGCATTACCTTAAGCAACTCATCTTTACCGCAGCCTTTGAGAACTTGAATCTTCTTCTTGGTTCTCTCTTGCAACAGAGGCTTAATGGTTTTCCAGCAAGCAGAAAATATGTAGGGGACGTTGACAATGTAATATGTGTCTGTCTTCTCTGGATAGTTTAAATCGTCTATTGTGGTTATGGCTGTCATCAACTGCGCCAAACAAATGGAAAAAAAAAAATACATTAAGTTATTAACCATAAGCAAGAAAATGTAAATTAGTAAAAGAAAGAAAGAAAGATAAGATTCATTACCTTGATTTGACTTAATGCTGAAAGTTTTAGACCAGACATATCTAAAATTTTCAAACAGGTGCAGATTGGTCGTCCCTGTTTCTTTGTAGCAGATGGCTACAGAAAAGAAAAGGCATTATGCAACTAGAGAAGGAGTAGGAGAAAATTAAAGAAGAAGGTAAACAGAGTAGAGTTTTGGACTGACCAATACAACTCGATCACGGTACTCGTTCATTTGAATGTGAGACTGTATATAGTAATGAACCTAGATGAAGGATCAGAAGAAAGCTATGGGTCAAGAGTTTGAACTTCGTATGAAGTCTTCTAAGGAATATAGAGATGCTTACAGAGGCTTTGTCATATGTGCTAAGCCCAACACCAATGGCAATGACAGGGAGACCCTATAAACAAAACAAAACAAAAAACTTAGCTAGTTGGAAACAAACATGCTCATTAGAAAAAAGTCAAAAGGTCAAAGAAAGAAAGTCAAACTAGTAGAAGTAAGTTTACCTCTTTTGAATAACCAGAGAGACCGACAAGCTGAGAGTCTCTGATTCCTCTGTACAGCTCAACAGGAACGATTGGTTTCTGCAGAACAAACAAAAAAATAATTAACAATTACAGGATGAGATGAAAGGGTTCTTAGAAACAGAAAACAAGAGCACAAAACTCACGGTGAGTATATTGTCAATCTCGTTTTGAGTCCTCCATTCCAAACAGTCGAGCAACTGCAACAAACTTGCAAATCATTAGTTTAAAAAAAAAGGCTGATAAGAAGAAGAAGAAGAAGAAAGAAAGCAGCAAAGGGAGACTGAAACCGACCATTTTGTGAGCTTTGTGGACATTATAATCCCTGGCCTTAAGGAAGCGCAACAAGGTCTCTGTTGGATACCCTTGATGAACGTTCTGCAACACACAACATTTTTTATTATTAATCATTTGTCTTTTCTGAAGCTACAAGTTGGTAAAAGATCCAACTGAAAACTCTGGATCAACCCAATAATCTTCTGACTATTACAACAACTCCCACAGATCCATCCAACAACATTTGGATCATACTGAATAAACAAAATGCAAAACAACTTTAGAGCAGCCTGACTCAAAATATAGATCCAGATCAACTTAGAGCCACAAGATTTGCTTCCAATTGAAAACAAAGAAACTGTGTTTATAGAAAACCGATCCCCAAAATACCAAATCTTGGGGGGTTCATTAAGCCAAAGAGATTGGAGTTTAATCACTCTTGAGGAGAAAGCAAGTGAAATTACTAACCCGATACGACTCCCTCAGTGATTCATCATCAACTAGTCATTACCAGAAAAAGAAAAAAGAAGAAGAAAATTAGCTTTAAATACATTAGGATCTTGGAACAAAGTAAAGCTTAGAACATGAGAAACCGAAACAAGCAGAGACCATCTTCCATTAATGTACGCAATTGCTTGACTGCTTCCTCACTAGTAGTGCCCATTTTCTCTCTCTCTCTCTCTAGAGATCTCTCAGCTCAGATGTGAAAGAAAATAAAAATCTAAACAGACGCTAAATCTCTGATCTTAATAGTTCCTCTCAAAGAAGTGAAGTGATAGAAATAAAGAAATTTTTTAAAAAATAAAGTGAACACTTCTGAGAGAGTGAGAGAGAAGAAACTCTTAAGTTATGTCTTCCTTCTTCTTAAGCCTTCATTCCTCTTCAGTGAGTTAGAAACATATTCATCTCTTCTGTCCTAATAAATAGGAAGAAGAAGCAAAAGAGATGCAGAACTTTTATATAAATAGATATATATATTATTAATTAAATATTTACTTATTTTCTTCGCATGCCTCTTTTACCATTTTCTCTGCAATTTCAAATAAATTTTAGCATTATTAGTAATGCTTACAGAAAAAAAAAAGCATTAGTAATGCTTTCCTATTTTCCTCAAACTTTACTTATTTTTTATTCCACTATAATATATTCTTTCCCGCAATTAATCTACGTAATTTAATGACATTTTTGCACATGCTTGGAAATAAAGGCATTCACCGTTGATTTTTTAAATATCAATCCATCGAAGAATAAATTCTTGGGATTTAACTAATTTACCATGATGATTATAATAAATTCATAAAGATTATTAAAGGAAAACTCCGAAATTTGAGAATATCATGGAATCTTTGTTCTTTCGAATTTATTTTTTTTAATATCCAATACATACGCACTACTTAATACAAAGTGAATTATTAATCAATTAAAACTATGGTTTTAATTAATTAACACGATGCATATAGTTAAGTTATCAATCGTATATGTCATCTTTCAAAATATTTGTTCTTTAACCAAAAATATACTTATACTTAGTTGGCTTAAGAATGCAACAAAAAAAAAAGAACAAGATGCGTGCACCCACCATTCAATGTTTATCAAGTAAATAACAAACACACATTATTTTAAGAATATCGTAAAGTGAGATTCAACCAAACATCGTCATGTCATGTGTTAGTTCTTCTCAGTCATTCCCAAGTGCACCTCATATGACACATGCATGATCGTCAACCATCTTCCTTGCCTTTTCTCCTTTCTTTATTTCTATTATCTTTTTGTGTCGGTTTTCTACTTATTTTAGCTATAATAAAACAAGAAAAATAATCTAGATTCACAACATATTCCCATATTCCGTTATCCTATTCTTCTTCTAAAATGCTTCTAAAATTCGACCTAACATCCGGCATACGGAAATCTTTTACCCTTCGAAATGATAATATTCATTTCTCCAATATATTTCTATTAATTTTATCTCCACAAAAATTTAAATAAAACACATATAGATATATACAAACAAATTTAATTAGTTTAGGTGGTGAATTTATTGTTATAGAGTGAAATCTCTATAAATTAATAATGTTCGGACTGCATCAATATTATAATTTTTTATTAATTTATAAAAATATTAATTTATCGATATAATAACTGAATCAAAAACTCAATTTTAGATTATAAAATTATATTATTTTATAGAAATTTTTAGTGTATATTAATTTATAGAGTATTAATTTAACGAAGTTATACTGTATATATATATATATATATATATATATATATATATAGATGTAGAAGTATAACTTTTGTGTGCATAGATTTATTATTGAAAATAATAGGAACTAGATTTTGACCCGCGCTTTGGAAGCGCGGGATTATTTTTTGAAACAATATATAGTAATTTAGAGACATTTATATGATATAGATTAGTATTTTTAATTGTGTATCAACATTTAAATGTTACACGTGAAACGTTATATTCAGTTTTTGAAACCCGATTCAGATCCACAGTTAAACCGGTGATTCTATATGTAATCCGGTTTGCTTTTTTTACAAAAAAAACTCGTTATTCAAATTTTTTATAAAACCCGCAAAAACCTTAAAACTTGGACCCGATTGAACCGAAGGGTAACCCACCATTTGACTTAAACTGTAAAATTTAAAGTATTTGAATTTATGAATGTTTAGATGAATGATTGATTGATAAGTTTCTGTTAATTGTGTTATAAACATATAATTGTGATATAAACCAGTTTATAAATTATATAATTTTTAAAAAAATCTTTTCTTCGATATAATACACTTTGAAATACAATAATGTGCAACAATCAAAAAATATTATTTCAAAAATCTTTTATATCCAAAATAATCCGCGCTTTTGAAGCACGGATCAAAATCTAGTTCTGTTTTAATAGTATATATAATTGTTTTCTATTTTTTCATATAGTTTATGTTTGAATTCGTATACATAATTTTTAAGTGAGATAAAACTTTGGATATTTAGGAAATTTAATATGTGATATATTCAATTTTTTCTTCCAATCTTAGGCTAGAGAGAAATCATTTATTTGAAATGTTATTCTATGCTTTATTAGAATTCTAAAGATAATATTTTCTATTTTAATTTAAGAATAGAAAATGAAATTATTTTGGAATTTATTAAATTAAATTTAAAATAATATTCTATAGTGTCAAATATATTTTTAAATTTATTTTCATATAATAGAAACTGATATGTGTATGTATTATTTTTTTGTTTGAATATCATTAACTGGATTTGCACAGAAACATATTATGACTAAGTTTTGTTATAGTCATATCCAAAACCCACCCATATATGCTAATTATGTTGGTTATATATATTTAAACAAAGAAAATAATTAAAAAAGTAAGTCCTGTAGAAAAGTAAGTTTACGGACTATCACATATAGAAATAAGAAAAAACTATCTAATGCAAATCATATGTAAAACTATATTAGGAAATTTAAATTTTAAGATATTGAAAAAAAAATTTAAGATATTGAAATTTGGTTGTTCAAAGAATATTTTTGTTCAAATATTCCAAAGATATCGTCAAGATATTGTAATCAATTTAATTCTTAATGTTTAATATATTCTAATGGCATACTTGTAAATAGTAAAGCAAATTAAAGGGATTTTAAAAATATTTTCTGTTTTAACTGTATTGGTTATGGAAGAAAACATTGTTAATTTTTTTTTGTAAACTAAATATTGTTAATTTCCGATGCATATTTTTAAAACTTTAGTTAGTTATGTTTATATATGTTGTTTAGATTTTTAACTAACTTGCGATAATGATGCTATATTTTGCTCCTAAAATAATATTCGTGGATTTATAGCTATGAATTTAGTATATCTTAGCATAATATACGGAGAAAATTTGGTAATCAAATTGTGAATCCATATTATTTAGGTTTAAAGTTTCTATTTAACTAAGCCCTTGTTCAAAAAAAAAGTTTCTATTTAACTATAAACATAAAATGAACATATAATTAAATAAAATCTCAGATTTTTCGTCCATGATTTTCAATGTTGAAGTTTAAACAGAGTATAGAGTATGATTGTCATCTCTGTCAATCCTGTCAAAACAAAACTGCCTGAGAACAAAATTAATCTCACTCCTTACGTTTATAACAGTAGTGAAATTAAGATGATGATAATCATCCATCAGAGTGATACGCACTAAGTAGTTTAACAAAAGCATAGAGATTATTTTTCTGATAAACACACTCAACCTGTCAACCATCACATTTTATTTTTATGTAATGCTGTTTCTATGTTTCATCAACTTCAACCCTAATTCGCTCAAAGTAGGTTTTTAATGACTTAGAAAACAGAGAATACCTTAATACACAAGCAACTAAAGTTAACAAAACTGTCCGCCATTACCATGGCACTTTCCATCTCTCAACCATCGACTACTCAGAGCTACCCATGTAGCTAACAAAGAAACCAACTTTATAATATTTTCTTCAGAAAAAATCTTTCCACTTTTGTCCAACTTAATGAGTTATGTGAAAGAAAATGTATATACTTGTATTGTTTCTATTTTGTCACGTAAAGGTCGTCAACATAGGAAGCGCATTTAACACATCAATTTAATTAGTTTTTGTTAAAAAAAATTGATTTCATGGAAAATAGGAAAAATTAAAAAAACATAGGTTATAAATAAACCAGTGGCATTGAATAGTAAATAAGTTTGAAATAAAAGGTCACCTGAAAAAAGGGCCTTCTGTTTTAATAGTATTGATTTACGACAATAGGATATATTTGCTATTAAGAAAAGATATACATATATATACACATATATATATTATATTTTTTTATCTTTTGCTATTAAGAAAAAAATAATCTCCTATTATTTTCTTTACTTGGCTTGCAGGTGGCTATCAATAGTTATGTGAAGAAAAGCGAGGGATTGTTCTCTTGAACTCAGCCATTAAATAGACAATGTTGATGAATGATGTTGGGTAGATAACATGTGCCACCATATCCAACTGTGTGCTACATGTGTAATTCACACTTAATCTATACATATCAGCTTTTTGTTTCTTTCACTAGATATATTTTCTCAAAATATCCAATATTTTCTAACTGTAGCAAAAGTGACTCAAAAGGTAGAAAGTAGAAAAGGTGCCATGTCTATTATACTGTGGTGATGAGGTTTGTTTTTCTTATTTTTTTCTGTGCAGGGAAGTGAAAAAGGATCCAGCCTACAACAGATCTAAACGCTAGTGATTTTCTCAGGTCATATCTGATAAGAGCTCAGGAATACAGATAAAAGAGGCATCATCAGTTTCACATTTACTAATCCATAAGGATCTTCTACCCAAACGTTCTTTATATAATGTCACAAGAACAAAAAATAAGGCAAAAAGGTCTGCTACTTTAAAGCACATCTTCCCCCTTTTTCTGATGTGTATCTTTATAGCTGCTTCCCCTTGTTGGAATATTAGTTGTTGTTGACACAATTCGTTAACATCAGCTTGAGGTTGCTGATAAGCAATGTGTGGGTGTCTTACGGGTTCAACCATAGCCGTTGTGGTGTGTGTGTAGTTGAAGGAGCATCCATGGGATGTGGTGGTGGGTTTATTCCCAGGATCCCTCTATGACCACCCTGCAAGACTGGCAAATAGAGTTGCTGAGCTTGCAGTTGCAGGGCTAAGCTGTACATTGGACTTACCTGCAGGTTGCCAATGTTAATTATACTCAACAACATCAATGAAATGATAGAGCAGAAAGAGAGAAAAAAGAAAAAGAAAAACTATATAGCACAAGGAAAGAACTTCCCATTTGAAAACAGGTTCTGGAACAGAGATTGAAGAAAATAACTAGCGCAAAAGAACTAAGTCACCAACCTAAAAGAGTACTGTTACAAAAAGAAATTAGAGGCTGAATCAAATAACAGACCATATTTTCTGACTTAACTAGATGAACGTAGAATGAACATAAAACTACTTTGATGAAAGGCCCTATAATGATTGGCTACTACAATGAGAAGCAGAAATCAAAGAAGGATCATGTGGACAGAATCAGAAGCAGAAAATGTACTCTTTAACATGCATAGAGGCTTCTTCATAAATTCAACATAACATAACTGAACAGTAAAGGAAGAAAGAATAGTCACCTCTTGAAATGTATCTGCAATATTTCAGAAACGTATAATGAGAGATGCCCACTAGATCGAACCATAGTACAATAAAATAAATCTCTCCTTTTTATCTCATGGATCTCAAACGGTTGAAAATGAAAGTGCTTCTGCTACCTTCACACAGACGCTACATCAGATATGATTCAAAAAAATGTACTCTTTAACATGCATAGAGGCTTCTTCATAAACTCAACTGGAAATTTTTGTGTCTGGTATACAAATTGTGTGTGAATCCAATCATAAACAGCTCAAAACCAAAAAAAAAAATCATCAAGAATTCCAAAACTTTCCAACTCTGAGATTCTCGTGAGTGCTAATAAGCTCTCACTCTCTCTCTCACTCACTCGTCATCAGTGCCAAAATAGCGGTCTCCAAACTCCCCCATACCAGGAACAACTCTGAACTCGTCGTTTAAACCGATCTCTATCTCAGATGTCACAATCTTTATCCTCGGAAATCTTTTGCACACCACATTTACTCCTTGCGGTGCCTGAACACACACATTGTAACTCTGCTTAAGTTATGGAGGAGACAAGAAGACAAAAGTTGGGTTTTGGGGGGGTTCATGTTTTCAACTTACAGATATGAGATTGAGAAATATGATGTGGGATTCAGGTACTCCTTTACTTATCAGCAGCCTTATCGCTTGCACAGCCGAGTTTCCTGTCCCAAGGATTGGGTCCAGCAAAAGCACATGCCTTTCCGAAATGTCTGAGGGTAGCTTCTCGTATATAAGCTGCTGACCGTTGTCGCCTTCTCTGTGAATCAGAATCTTCCCAATCTTGATGCCTTTGCAGCATGCTCTCAAAGCATTCTCCATGCTCTCACCGCTGTTTCATATTGGCAAAAAGAGTTTTAATTATATATATTGTCTCTTGACCATATCTATTTGTTGCTACAGTAGTTTCTTTACCTTCTGATAACCGAGACACCACACAGCCTCTTACAGAAGTCTACACCCGAATACACAGATCCTAAACTTGCAGAAAAACAAATCAGTGTATAATCTTTTTACTCTAATTTGAGATTTCTTCTGGCATAGAAATGTTTCATTAGCTTGCCTGTGGGAGTGACTACTTGCTTTTCTGTGAAGGGAAGATGCCCTAGGCCGTGCTCAACCACCTAGCAAGCAAGGTAACATTTATTATAACGAACGTGGTAAAATAAGACAACTCTAGTAGCTAGCTTTGCACCTACCAAACGAATCAATCTATCAGAGTAGAAGATGAAGTCATGCTTTGTTGTTTTGGAGTCTCTGATTAGAGTGTGCATCCCACGTATCTGCCCCCAAACTAAAGGAATCAGCCTTTTGTTTGTCAACTAAACAGATAATAAGGAAAGGGAGTAGCAAATAAGAACCTGAAAAGTTGATTGGATGACGTAAAGATTAGGATATATTTTACAGAGATCATGTTGACCAAGCTTAGTGCGAATGTGTTGCACAATCAAATCAATAGCAACATGGTTATCACCACCACGTGGAATTATTATATCTGCGTATTTCTTTGTTGGGAGTATGAAATCCTCAAATGCTGGCTTCACAAACTTTGAGTACTGTTACACAAAGAAAGAGTTCAAAATAACATTGAACAAGGAGTTGTCTATATATGCATGCAGGAAAGCTCAAACATTGAAACCTGGTCAAGAACAGTGGCTATATCTCTGCCCTTCTCAACAGTGTCTCGTTTAATCCTTCTCGCTAAACGCACATCCGCATCTGCATTGATATCACCATGCATGTCATGAGTTGTATATACACTTGCTACATATAATGCACAAGTCCAGCGTCTCATGTATATATGGGCTAGATCTGTTTAGGTTTGGAAAAGACCTGCATCTACAAAAATCTTCATGTTCATCAAATCTCGCACACGAGGGTCATGGAAAATGAGTATCCCTTCTAGAATTATTACATCAGAAGGATTCACCTGACGAATATAATCATCATAAATAGATAGATATTAGTATATGATGCAATAACTCTTTGGATAGGCAAATAATACAAGGAGAGCTAATAGCTTCATCATGAGTTCAATCTTCAGAAGAAAAAGAAGAAGAAGGTCCTTAGTACCCTTCTTGGTGGGAAAACGTTGTTCTTGTAACTTTTGAAGTCGTAGTTGGGGATATCTACTGCTTGCCCTTTTCTTAACTTCTCCATGGAACACAATAATTGCTCAGTATCGAAAGCGTCTACAAGACAGTGGAAACTAAATTCATTCTTACAAGCAAGCAAGCAGGTGATTCAAAAAGGCTAAGCTACACAGAACAGGACTACTAAACACCCATTAGTTTATTTTATTTTATTTTAGTTTGCAGTTTTGAGAGAGAGAGAGAGAGAGAGAGAGAGAGAGAGTTGCTAACCAGGATGATCAAAATTGTAGTCATGAACTCTTGCAAGCTCCTCTTCATTTACATTATGGTAGAAAGAATCCTGCAAAATCAAAGATCAACCTCAATGATTGTATCTACATGACTTTCAACAAGTTGTGAGCACTTATCAGAACTAAAAACCTGATAGTATTCACAAGAATAACCTGGTTAACAACAACGGCTCTCTGATCATGAAGTTGTTGCATAATCATATCACAGACAGTTGTTTTCCCGGATGCTGCTCCTCCAGCAACTCCTGAAAAACAAGACAAAAGAATCATACATCATCATATTAACATTTTTTCCGATCCTTACTATCTTCAAAGCAGGTAAGATTTCAGCATCTCTCACCGATTACGAAAGGCTGCCCATGTTGTTCTCCTTCTTCAGCAGAGGCAGCCGTCTGGTCTGATCTAGCTGAATCTAAATGAAAGCCTGAGAAATGGACCTTTGTGGATGTTTCTATCGCATCAACAGCCAACTTTGACGCCATATATTCCCTACATCAGACCAAAATGTAACGTTTTAAAATGACATGAAAACGCCTGTAAGGAATTCAAAGCTACCACCCATATAGGAGTTGAGTAAACGAAGAACAAAAAAAAAAAAGGAAGCCTACTTTTTTTGCTATCATCAGTCAAAATAAATTCCTCAAAGAAAACAAAAAGAAATTAATTTTGTAGATTCCACAAGTGCCAATGCCGTGATACTCATTTAATTACACAACACAAAAGCAAGCAACAAAATAAAAGAAAAACACACTTGGAACGCGTATAGCACGAATCACGATCGATCATCATTCATCCTATACATGTAACACTGATCCTCCTAAACGGGGAAAAACGTTATTTTCCCGGGGGAAAAACGGAGAGATCAAACAGAGGAAAAAGGCAGAGATATATGTGGATCACATCCATGCAGAAAAAAACAGGACAAGAAGAAATGTTCAACGATTGATCAACAACCGTACACTTTGAAGAAGAACAAAAACTCACGGAAAAGAATGGGATTCAATAAGCTTCCAGATCAATAATGATAAGCTTTAGGTACACAAAACCTTAGAATCCAGCCATAAATAGACAAGATAGATAGATAGATAGGGAGGGAGACACGAGCATTGCCTGTTAAACTCGATGATGCACGCACAGACAACAGAAAAAAAAAAGAACTGAGTTTTATATCAATAGTAACGTATATATATATATATATATATATATATATGATATGTATGAGAGAGAGAGAGAGAGAGAGAGAGAGAGAGAGAGAGAGAGAGAGAGAGAGGATGCAGCGGCGGAGACGGATTAATTGCGAAAACCAGGAAGTGGTTTCTTGCTCTTTACGATACTACCCTTCCCACTTGAACGCATTTTTTAGGCATTTCTTGTAAATTCGTGCGTCTTCTCGTCGCTACTAAGGTCGAGCTAGCTAGTGTGCTCCAGGATCCACGTCAGCTCCGACTCGGATGTGGGTCCTACTTTCAGAGAATGCAGCGACAGGCAGTGGTATCACTGTCTCTTGATAGAATAATAATAATGTCTTTTTTTTTTTTTGTTTACTTCAAAAATGAAACTTTGAACCTTGGGAGGTATATTTAGATACTTTCAGAGTTTTAGGTGCTCTTTTAAAATATTCTAAGAAATATGGGGTATTATTGTTATATTTGAAAATTGGTGTTCGGAAGCGTAAGCTGATAAACGGCGACGTTTTTGCTCTTTCACACAGTAGCCATGTTTTCGTCATCTTCAATTAGGTCAATAATCGTATCCGGACTTCACCGGACTCCAACCCTGAAATCGCCGGCAAATCCTCCGAGACTCTTCACCTCCTCCGTTTCTAGATTCCTCCACTCAAGCTCCACTGGTTTCAGCGACAGTAGAATCACGATGAGCAGCGTTGAGGACAAAACCGGATCGAACTCGGGGGCGATGATGGAGAATCGGGCGAGCAGGATGAGGGAGAAGCTGGAGAAGGAGCTCAAACCTGTGGAGCTGGTGATCGAGGACGTCTCGTATCAGCACGCCGGTCACGCGGGGATGAAAGGCAGAGGAACAGACGAAGAGACGCATTTCAATGTGAAGATTGTCTCGAAAGGATTCGAAGGGATGAATCTGGTGAAGAGGCACAGGCTCGTTTACGATCTGCTCAGGGAGGAGCTTGATAGCGGATTGCACGCACTTTCCATCGTCTCCAAGACTCCCTCCGAGTCCACTCGCTAGCCAAAAAAAAATTTACTCATGTTTTTATGTTTCTTTCTCTTATGAGAGTTTGTGTTAAAGACTCTTTTTTTCTTATATCATTGATGCTTAGTTTGTTGTCAAAAAGCAATCTATTATCGGATTCAACAGACTTGAGTTTTTCACCATCAAAGAAAGGGCTCTCTGCTTTTGGTTTTGATTGTTTGCTTTTTGAATTGGTAGGTGTTTGAACAATAGCCACTTGCTTTTGAATCAGTTAGAGAGTTCACTTTTCTGGTATTCAAAGTTTCAATGTTCATGGCTTGATCAAAATGATATTATTAGCGGCTAAAGATTAGCCTTCTTCATTGTTCATATCATATGGTTGTGATAATAATTAACAGCTTCAATAGAGCTTCTTCTGAAATTCACAATGGGGAAGAACGTCAAAGAGTATTATTAACAGGGAAGAGATCTCCTCATCAGTACTACTTGAAAGACTTCCCTAGCCATTAACCACTGCTTGAATGTTTCTAACCGCTTTAATCGAGTTTCTCAGGGAAGGAGGTATAACACGGATCAGCACTCCTCTCATCTGGACACCACACAAAATAAGCATGAGCAGGCCTGAGCATCCTCAAATTCTAGTAGAAATGGTTGCAATCTTGCTTTGTCTGAAGGAAGGAGATTAAAGCCTCCTCTCTCCATTACAGCTCCTGCAAGAGAATATGTCTCATTGGTGGTAACTCTCCTAGTTAACAAAAGCTCTGCCCTGTCCAGAAGGTTGGTGGTAGACTTGAGCTTATCCGACAAGACGACAGTCACTATTCCTTTTGGCTTTTTCTGCGAAACAGTAACGGCACAAAATATTATAATATTTTGAAACTAAAAGAAAACACTTTCCAAAGTATCATCATCATCATCATCATTCATCACTCCCAATGGCGACGATCACAGAGCTCTGGAGACTTATCAGAGATCATGGTGATGATAAAGAAGAAGTATGGATCACACACTATTCATCCAACCATCAGATACTTCTAGTCGGCGAAGGAGATTTCTCATTCTCCTGCACCTTAGCTACTCGCTTCCGCTCTGCTTCCAATATATGCGCTTCCTCTCTCGACACATACGGTACCATTTCCTTTCTTTGTTTGAGTTCTTTTAGGGTTAATTTCCATATGGCAAGAGTAGTCTAGGGTTTTCTATTAGCTAAAAGACTCATCATGTTCTCTTGTTGTTTATAATGTGTAATTTGAATCAGGTGATGTGGTGAGAAAGTATAAGAAGGGAAAATCAAACCTTGATACTTTGAAGAGACTTGGAGCTTCCCTCTTACATGGAGTTGATGCAACCAAACTCCAACTACATCCTCATCTTAACTGCAGGAGGTTTGACCGTATCGTCTTCAACTTCCCCCACGCCGGTTTCCACGGCAAAGAGACTGACTCCTCTCTTATAAAGTAAGTCCATGTCTTCTCCCTGCTGCTACTTTGGTGACTTTTTGATTTCTTTTTTTTTTATCATATGTTTCTTTGACTGTTTCTTACTAGGAAGCACAGAGAACTGGTGTTTGGATTTCTCCATGGTGCAAGCCATATGGTCAGGGCTGATGGAGAAGTTCATGTCTCTCACAAGAACAAACCGCCTTTTTGCCACTGGAAGCTCGAGGAGCTCGCTAGCAAATGCTCTCTTGCGTTGACACAGTGCGTGGCGTTCGAGAAGAGTGAGTACCCTGGTTACGAGAACAAGAGAGGAGATGGGTCTAGATGTGATATGCCTTTCCTTCTGGGAGAGTGCACTACTTTCAAGTTCAGAGTCTCTCGCGTGGCTAAGGAGATTTATGCTGAGAAGCTGAAAGGGAGAGAGATGAAGGAACGAGAATCAAAATGTCCCCAAGCACAACAGAAACAGTTACAAGATGTTGTTAGACAAAGACCAGCGCTTTCTTTTGGTCTCAGCTATCACCAAGACCATAACCTTAGGCAAGTGCATGATCCTTTGGCTCAGTCAAGACAACTGAGAACATCTCCATTGGATCCTCGTGGTGATTGCCGAGAACATAGATGTTCACATTTTGAAGAAGCTATTGTTAGCTCAATTCGAGCTGCAACTCAAAGACCAGCAATCTTTAACCATGCCCGGTTTCAAGAAAACTCAATACAGCTGGACCACCCGCTCAGATACAGTGAAAGAAGCTCTCATGACTTTCCTTTTCAACCTAGTCACCAACATTGTAAAGAAGAACGATTCTTCCTTGAATGCTCGAGCCGATTCGAGGGAGTTCCGCTTGATATTTATATCAGGAGAATGCAGAGTACGTACGTTAACACAGACGAGCTTTGGTCGTCTGTCCACTGAAGAATCACAAGAAGGAAGCTTGACTAGGCAAAGCAACCTCAACATCTACCAACCTCCACGGCTCTGGTAAATCATTCTTCTTTTGCGTATATTATATTATTGTGAAAACAAAAAGGTAAATCGAATGAAATTTTTTTCCAGGTGACGACTGAACTTCTTTGATGGAGGAGACAAACAAGGTGGCTGAAGCTTAGAGTCACTAAAAATCGCTTAAGAATTGTAGTTGGCTATAACTACTGACAAGTACAACTCAAAACCGCAATGATCTCAGTATGGAGATATTATATTTAATTTTTGTGTGTGATCTCAGTATCTATAAGTTGTTTTGGAGAATGTTGTAGTGGAAATGGTGCTGCGAGTCTTGCAACGTGCTTTGTCTTAAAGAGATTTTTGCAGCGCCTTGTCTTTTTTAAAGGTACAACCTGTTTATCTCCTCCACATGCACTAGGTGCTTGTATTTTCACTTATTTGTTTACTATATGGTAATGGTAGGTAAACTTACAAAAAGAATGTTTATAGTTTCTTGGAAACTTAAACTCAAGCTTAGCCGACAAGCCTAGGCCATAAACTGGGATTTTGTAGAGTGTATTTCAGAGTTATGGTCCTTATGATTGTATCCGAAAAAGTTGAAAATCTTTAAAAAAAAATGAACTAGAATATCTGAAAATAGTATTTGATCTCTGAATCTAGAGCTGATGCCCAAACCTATCCAAATCCCGAAACGTTGAACTAGAACACTGTATGCATTCAAAACTTTGTTCCTTTCACAGCTAAAGAAACATAGGAGGGTATCATAATGAAATAAGAGAAAAGGGGAGGAGCAATTCATAATAAATTGGAAATTGAAGGATTACAAACTTATTGAAGTCAACATCGTTGGGTCTTCCTCTCCACTCGCCTTTTCTTATCTATGGACTATTTGGACTCTTTTCTGTGGTTCTGTGTCATCGTTGAATTTTCCTCTCCACTTGTGTCTTTTTTTTATCTATTAACTCGTTTTTGGATATTCTTTTGTGTGGTTTTGCATCATCGTTGCTATTGCTCTCTTCGCTGAAAAATCACTGTGATCCCGTTCTTCAGTTTCTTGAGTACTCTCTCTAATTCATGGCTTCTTCTTCTTCTCTCACACTCACTTGGACGCATAACGTCTTTCCGAGCTTCTGTGGAGGAGACGTGCGCAAAAACTTTCTTAGTCACTTAATGGTAAAGCTCGAAAGCAAAGGAATCAGGCCTTTCATTGACAATAACATTGAGCGAGGCCAGTCTATCGGTCCCGAGCTCGTGCAAGCGATCAGAGAATCAAGGGTTGCTATCGTCTTGCTATCGAGTAACTACGCTTCTTCAAGCTGGTGTTTGGATGAGTTGGTGGAAATAATGAATTGCAGAGAAAGAGATCAACAAACAGTGATAACCATTTTCTACGGAGTGGATCCATCTCATGTTAGGAAGCAGACCGGAGGTTTCGGAGAGGCCTTTGACAAAACCTGTGTGGGAAGAAGAGAAGGTGTGAAGGAGGCATGGAAGAAAGCTTTGAATGCAGTCGCCAGTATCGCTGGTTATCACTCTCACAACTGGTACCTTGACTTTCATTTCCACTTGCATATTGTAATCATATAATCCCTAATACTCTTCTCTTGTAATCATTGTATATGGTCTTGACGCTAGCAGCTACTTTTATTGATGACTGGATCACCTCTTTTCTTGTTAGGGACAATGAAGCTAAGATGATCAACGAAATTGCTGTAGATCTTATGAAAGTGTTGGGGCTTACACCATCAAAAGATTTTGATGACTTTGTTGGTATGGAAAAACGCATCGTGGAGATAAAGTCCTTGTTGAGCCTACAATCAAATGATGAAGTTAAGATCATAGGAATCGTGGGTCCTGCTGGGATTGGTAAAACGAGCACTGCCAGAGTTTTGTTCAACCAATTGTCTCGTGGTTTTGAGTTCAGCACATTTATTGAGGATATCAGAGGAAGTAAAGAGATGCCTTCTCTCGGTGGCTCCGATTATTATAAATTTCAGTTGGCTTATCAGAAAGAGTTGCTGTCTCGGATATTTGACCAAAAGGATATTAAGGTTGATCACTTGGGAGTGGCTAAACAAAATCTGAGAGACAAAAGAGTGTTGATTGTGCTTGATGAAGTGGATTGCTTGTTCAAACTAGAGGCAATGGCAAAAAAGGCTGATTGGTTTGGACACAGAAGTGTTATTATCATCACAACCGAAGATAGAAACCTTCTCAAGGCACAAGGCATCCAATGTATTTACGATATGAAACTTCCAAATGAAGTTGAGGCAATTCAGATCTTATGCCAATATGCTTTCGTTCAAAAATCTCTAGATTATGGTCCTGAGACGATAATTGCCAGAGCTTTGCACAACCAATTATCTCTTGATATCAGGGGAAGCATTGATATGTCTTCTCTCCCTGGCTCCGAGGCATTTGAGATCTTCTGCCAATATGCTTTCGATCAAAAGTCTCTAGATTATGGTCCTGAGATGAGAACTGCCAAACCTTTGCGCAACCAGTTCTATTATTATATCAGAAAAAGCATTGAGATGTCTTCTCTCCCTGGCTCCTCCGATTATATATTTCAGTTGGATTATCTGTATGATTTTTATGAGCTTGCTCGGGAAGTTTCTGAACTTGCTGATCGTCTTCCTCTAGGCCTGAGAGTCTTGGGATCGTATCTACGAGGAAAGTCCAGGGACGAGTGGGAAAATGCACTACCAAGGCTCAAGTCTAGCCTTCACAAAGGAATTGAATCAATTCTAATGTTTGGCTACAACGGCTTAAGTGATGATAAAGATAGAGATCTTTTTCTGTATATTGCATGTTTCTTTGTTGGTTTCGAGGTTGACCGAGTTAAACGTGTTCTTGAAGATTGTGATTTACAAGTCGACCATGGGCTTCATAACTTAGAGCAGAAAAGTCTCATCTCCATCACAGAATGGGGATACGTAGAGATGCACACATTACTGCAACAAATGGGTAGAGATATTGTCAAGAAAAAAACAAAGGAGATTGGAGAGCGACAGTTCTTGATGGATACAAAGGATATTTCTGATTTACTTGGTGATGAAGATACTGTATGTTTCTTTGTTTACATCTCTAGTCGTCGTCTTCTGTCTCCTTTTGGTTTTCTTAATAAGCTGAGATTAACTTCTTTTTTTTTTGAATAATCTATTCTAGGGTACTGGGAAAATTATAGGCATAAAGCTAAAAACGTTCATGTCATGGAGAGAGGAGGATATCCAAATAAACAAAAGTGCCTTCGAAGGGATGAAGAATCTCCAGCTTCTAGTACTCGACTCTGAGAACATACGCATACACGAAGGCCTCAGCTGTCTTCCCAACAAACTCAGACTTATAGAGTGGAAATACTATCCATTGACATTTTTGCCCTTCAAGTTTTCTGGCAAGTTTCTTGTCGAACTGATCATGAAAGAAAGCAAACTTGAGAAGCTTTGGGATGGGATCAAAGTAAAACTAGTCAGCATTTTTTTTATATATATATATATATATTGTAATGCGTGTAAACCACGATTAGTCATTTCTCTAAATTTTTTTATCTCTTTTTCTTTTGTATAGCCTCTCCAACGCCTCAAGCGGATGGCTTTGAGCAAGTCTCTGTATCTGAAAGAGATTCCAGATCTCTCAAATGCAACAAGTCTCGAGGAACTAGATCTCTACGAGTGCGAAAGTTTGTTAGAGCTGACAAGCACTATTGGCAATGCCATTAAGCTTAAAAGGTGCATACTTGGCCGTTGCTATCGTTTGAAGGAGCTCCCCTCTTCTATGGGTAGGCTAATCAATCTCGAGGAATTGGATCTCACTCGTAACAATAATTTGAAAGAAGTCAGTGGATGCTCGAGTCTGGAAAAACTCAGTGGTTGCTCGAGTTTGAAAGAAGTCCGTCTGGGCTGGAGTGCGATATGGGAAGTGCCATCATCAATCAGATCTAATTGGTCTCGTCTCAATAAATTGGATATGTCTTGGTGTAGAAACCTCAAGGAGTTCCCAAATGTTCCTGACAGCATTGAAGAGTTGGTGTTGTCCAAGACGACAAGGATAGTGGAAATTCCTCCTTGGATTAAGAATCTGTCTCATCTGCGCAGACTAGTTATATGTATGGGTGCAAGGAGCTGAAAAAGATATCTCGGAATATTTCTAAGTTGGAGAATCTCGAGTTTCTTGGTTTGCGTAAAAGTGGGGAAAGTGAGTATGATCATGCGGGTGTATATGAAGACTATCCTGACATATTTGAAGCAGTAATCGAGTGGGAGGGCCCTGACTCGAAGCCCAGTTTGACGTTACTATCAGACTTCGAAATTCACGACCTTTTACCGATATGTCTACCCGCGAAGAAGGCGCTATCATTATCTTTAAGTAGTTATGGTCTCAACACTATTCCAGATTGCTTCAGACGTCTCTCGGGACTCATTAAGCTTGACGTCAGATTTTACAGAGTGCTCGAATCCCTTCCACCGCTTCCAGACTCCCTTTTATCTATAAATGCAGACTACTGTCAATACCTAGAGAGAATCGACTCTTGTTTTCAAAATCCAAATATTTGTCTAAACTTTGCTGGCTGCGTCAGCCTGAATCAAAATGCGAAAGAGCTCATCCACACATCAGACTGCAAATATGCGCTCTTACCGGGTGAAGAAGTGCCTGCGCACTTCCCTCACCAAGCTGCTTCAGGTTCCCTAACGATCAATTTGGCGCCAAGACCTATTCCTTCATCCTTGATGAGATTCAAAGCTTGCATCTTGCTGTCGACATGTGATGGTTCAAAAGATGACATTCTAATACTAGGTAACATCATGGGTAAACAGGATGGCCTCACTATCCAGTATGGATCAAATCAGCACCATATGCCAATTAGATATGAAGACCATCTGTATATATTTGAAGATTCTTTCTGTCTAAACCAGGATTGCCCTGAAATCGGAGAAGCCATTTTGAGCGAGCTTGTGTTTGAGTTCATAGGCAATGGTACAAAATGGAAGGTGAAAGGCTGCGGTGTACGGCTTTTGGTCCCTGATTCTGTTATTGACGAAAATGCTGCTGATGATGATGGTGGTGAAGATGAAAATGAAAATGCAGCTGATGCTAACTGTGACGAAGTTGATAGTGATGATGATGGTGACGACAATGAAAGTGAAGATGATGATGAATCTACGCTCGTACCAGGTGTACAAGTTCCTACACATTTCACTTGCCGAGCTACTTCGGATTACCTAAAGATCAATCAGACTGCAGGACCTCTTCCTTTATTCCTTAGATTCAAAGCTTGCATCTTGCTGTCAAGAGGCAATATTAATTTCGAGGGTGTCTATGATAACGATGATGAAGAGGATGAGAATTTATCGATGTGTGTGTCTTGTAGGTTTAGGGGTAAACAGAATGACATCACTGTCCCATATGGATCAAAAGAGCGCGACATGCCTTATCTATATGGATGTGACGACCGTCTGTATACATTTGAAGATTCTTTCTGTCTAGAACAGGATTTCCCTGAAGCTGAAGAACCCACTTTCAGCGAGCTTGAGTTTGAGTTCAAAGTTTTTTATATTAATTGGAAGGTGAAAGCTTGCGGTGTACAAATTTTGAAGGACAAACAAGAATCTGGACGTGATGAGGATGCAGATTATGAAGCTGGTGACGGTGATACTGATGTGGTTGAGGAGGATATAAAGGATGATGTAGGTAAAACTCAACAGGGAGAAGAATCTAGACGTGATGATGATGAAGAGACAACGAGTGAGGTTCAGCCCTTCCGTAGGTATATGAAATTGTCATGTTGTTATATTTTGTAATTCTGTGCAATGTAATTTTCCAAGAAGAGAAGATCAATCTGAACACCCCATGGACAAGATCAATCTGGGGTTTATTAAGGTTCCAAGAGACTAACTGGACTTTACCAGTAATAGCAAAGTTGCGTTTGTAAGAACAATTTCTGTCTCAAGTTATTGTTCATAAGCATATGAAGATGCATGATTGTAGGTTTGGTAAAGGAAAGATTTCTGGATCTGAAAGTTCTTGATGCCTTGGTGAAGCAATCTCAGTGGTTTGGTTCTGGAAGTAGGCTCTCATCGTGACCACTGAAAACAAATAGCTATTTCGAGCTCATCACATCAAAGCTCTGAAGGTTTTTTCGATGCATCTTTGCGAGGGATGAACAAAGAAGAGCAAGAATCAGCTTTCCCCGACCCAGAACCAGTCTCAGTGAGGATATAAGAATGTTTAGGAGTCGGTTAAGATGGTTTACATGACAAGGATTAGTCCATATACCTTCATTGTTGAGTGTTCATTCAGTTGGGGATATGTAAAGCAGTTTCTTGCAAGCGCTGGCTTGGATGTCAACTTTGCCTAGAAGTCCTAACACTCACCTACACATACTGGGTGTCAAGTAATGTCTAGCCTTGTCTCCTTCCAAAAAGGCCTATTAATACGGAAAATGCAATAAGCAACACTTCATATAATTCATCAGTCACGTAACTATGAACTTAAAACTCAGAAGCTAAATGAATACTTGAGTGAAAAGAACACTCCCATGGATGGTAAGACAACAGCCATCTATGATATATCTCGATTAGCTCAAACTCACACGTTCCCTTGCTTCAGCACGAAACATAGTACAGCGGACGTTTACGAACAGTACTATTCACAAAACGTTTACGGTGTTAGAACTATCAACTGAAAAGTGTTCCCAGGTATTAAGATAAATGCCGGAATGACGTAGCAGCTTAAATACACAGGTGATGTACGTAATTTTTTTTTTAAAAGGAAAAATAAACGCAAACTCCCTCTCTTTTTTCGTTGTTTTCCCTAGTTCTCGAGTTTCTTGGGTTTTACGTCTCTTGCTCTGAGTTTTCGTATATTCCCGCGTTTTTTTTTCTCCAAAATCTCCGGTTGAGGTGGCGGAATCTCCAGCGGATGCAGCGGCAGTAAACGCCAATACATTGAAGCTAGAATTAATGAATACAATGAAGGAGATTCTTGAGATGGAGGAGTAAGCAAAGATTGCATTGAGACAGACGAACGTTTGGAAGCCTGGAAAAAGTTTGATCACACTATCTTCCTATATATTAATTGAAAACAGAAAAGTCAGTCCAGTGATTTTTGATTATGTGATATTCATGGTTTGAAGTTTTAAAAAATTATTATAATTTGATTGATAATGTTTATTAATTATTTATTTTATCCAGATTAAAAAAATAGGAAATTCTCGAACTCATTAATACAAGTTATCATATAATACATATAATATTACAAATAATCAATACTATTAAAATAAAAGACTGTTTTAAGTGTTTTTCTATTTCAATAGATTTTTGTCACTGAAATATTTAAGCCTATGTTTTTATTTAAATGCTGTATTTTACGAAAATCCTTTTATTTAAACAATTTATTATTTTTAATATCTTTTCCTTTTGGTTTGATTAATTTACCAAATCTACGTATCTACCATGTCACGTTTCTAAATCAATATGTATAATTACATATCAAAGTTCTACCTTAGTTTTCAATCATCAAGAATAGCATAACCACACTGATTTTCATTGACAGTATATCTACCAAATTTTTGTATATTGAAATTTAGATCATCATATTTTATCAACTGACGCTTAAATATCTATATTATTAAAACAGAAGTACACTTTGAAAATACCCCTAAGTTTTTTAAGTTATTTATATTAGAATGCCACTGAAGTAATAAATTAATTTTCCTTAATTATAGTTGTCTTTCTGATTTATAAATACATTTTCCTTAATTATAGTTGTCTTTATTGATCCTATATTTAATTATATTTTTCTTTTTCCAATTTAAATAATAGATTTGAGCATTTAATATATTTTCTTAATTGAAATAATTGATTTTGTTAATCAAATCTTTACAAAAATAGATTTCCAATATACTTCGTTTTAACATATTAATATTTTTTAATATTTATTAGTATAAATAATAAAATAAAAAATCACACATAATAATCAATTTATATAACATATAAATAAAATATAAAATAACTTATTCATATATTATTAGTATAATGGTTTCATAATATCAGTCTAATTAGTTATGAATATTGGTTTTATTTATATGATACATTGTGATATAATAGACGATGAAAATCACAAAATATAATTATTCAACATAACAAAAAAATTGTTATGTTTTAAAATGTTCTATTAATAATTATGTAATACATTTTAATTTATATATATATATATATATATATATATATATATATATATATATATATATATTATACCATTAATACAAAAAAAAAAAATGAAAGCAAATATTTATATCGTCACGGATCAAGCTCTAGAAATAAACAACAAGAGCGCTAAATTATTTTTCTTTAACAAATTTATTTTGATAGAAATTATAGTTTCAAATATTTTTATATATTATGTATTTATAAATTTATTTTATTTGGAATGCTAAAATTTTGGAATTGGAAAAAATATGACCCACGTCTATATTATTTTAATTAAGAAATTTAAATTTTATATCAGAATATTTTATTAAGCTTTTAATTTTAATTTTATTATAACTGCAAAAAATAATTTTTAATCTGGATTTATGTGTAAATGTTACGAATTTATCATTTAATATAAACAAAAAATTAAAAACACAAAATAAATATCCGCCCGGTCGGGTGGGTCAATGTCTAGTTTTAATTACAATATTAGTATTTTTTTTATTTAAACTAAGCAAACGGATATTCTCAGCTAATTATATTTCCTTTAACGAAAAGTTAGTCTTAACTTGATATATTGTATAATTAAAATTGTGTTTATTGTTATTTGTTATTGATTTCTTCCTAACTTTGTGGAACACAATATATTATCCACTATTTCTTAAACTGATTTTGTTCTTGACTATAGCAACATAATATTATGAAAGGTTATGTTATGATCATTACCAACGATTGGACATTTACTTTTTTCATAATTGTTTCTTTTGAGAAATATTTTTTTCATAATATTTATATCATAATCTTTATTAACCTTACATCACCTTGAACATTATACGTGTAATGTTATAAATAAAATGATTAAACTATGGATTCACCAATTGTAGCCATCATACGTAATAGTGTATACCACTGATATATTTGAATCTTAAAGAAAATTTCCCATTATAATAGAAAGGTTCCATTAATAGCATATATATTTTTTTACCATCATTCAATCGGTGCTATATAATCTATAAATTTAAAAATCATTTCAAATAATATTAACATAAAACTAAAATAGGTTAAAAATACTATTTTCTACAAATTAGAATACATTAAACTACGACAACAAATTTGTGAGAACCTCTAATTTGGTTAGAAATTTTGTTTCCTACAAACTAGGATATTTTAAAATAAAAGTAATAACTAAAACATATTAAGTAATATTTACTTTCAATACTATTTGATAAATCTCGATTTTCTATCATCCAATATCATTAAGGGAATCTTTGTAAGTATGTATTAAATTTTTTGATCGTGCGGATGTATATTTCAAAAATATTTTGCTATTTATTTTTAGGTCAATATCAAAATTGGATACAAAATTCAAATCTAAAAAATCGAACAGATCACGATCTGAAAAAAGTAATACCAAACCGGAACCAAAATTGATTAAATATCTAAATTATTCAAAATTTTGATATTTAGACAACCGAAACTATAACCAATTTCGAACCGAAGTATTTTGGATATCAATATGTATCCAAAAAGATTTATATACTTATATACATATTAATTAATTTTAGTTTTATTATATATAAAAACATCTAGAATATATATGATACTTTTAGGTTGGTTTAAATACTTGAAAATATATAAAAATAGTCAAATATAAATATCTTTCATAGTGGAAGTACATTCAAAACACCAAAAATATTTGAAATAATTATTGATTTTTGATCCAAAATTTAAACCAAACCAGTTTATATGTTAAGTTTAGATATTATGACATATGTTATTCAGATTTATATACAATATATTATTTTATTTATAGATTTTAAGAAATTCAAAATATATAATGAATTTTAAAAAATAATTTAAATGGGTTATCCGAACCTGAACTGAATCCGCAAAGATCCGAATATAATTCAAACTAAAATTTAGAAATATCCGAATGGAACTGAAATCTTTGACCCTCGAAACCCGAAATCCAAAACCCTAACATATCCGAAACAAACCCGAATGGATACATGAACGCCCAATCCTAGTTATAATTAGAACTGAAATTTAGAAATATATGAATTGGGCTGAAATATTTGATCCTAGAAACCCGAAACCCAAACAGATCCTAAACGAACCGGAATAGATACCTGAACGTCCAGTCCTAGTCACTATTATGTATCATATATATGTCATCATATAATTAATTGTATTTGTCCATCATATAAATAATCATATAATTAATAATATGTTATATGTACCTTCTTATAAATAATCACATATATTATATTCTTAAAGTTTAATATGAAATATAAAAACCATAATTTAAGTTGGTATATGAAATTAATCTTTTTGTTGTATTTTTCTTATATATATTGAAAACATTTTTTAATAATCGTTATTGGAAAATATTTTAGTAAAAATAAATTTTTGAATATATGCATATTTTAAATCAATTTTTGATATAAATCAACTTTAAATTATTATTTTGATTTGAAATATGTATATAAAATTTAAGTTTTATTTTATGATTATTATAGAAAAAACTATGTTTTTAGGTAATTAGATTAGTCCATTTTGTATATTTTAAAACTGATATACTTTTATCCATGTTTCAAAATTTTAATTTTTGCATTAGTTTTTTATGAATTATTATTAATTTTATGATAATTTTTTCTTGAAAATTGAACTCTTGAAATTTTTATATTTGACTAAACTAAATAAGGTAACAATACTGTTTTTAAAAAAATGTTTTATATAATATACTCTTTATATTTCAATTTGTGTTTTTATTTTCACCATAAAATATTGTAAATAAAAATAACTGTAAATATAGTGACAGAATTTTAAATAAAAAGAAATATAAAATGAAAGTTTTTTAATTTATTGTAAAAACCATAGTTAAATATTTAAATAAAAAGTATTAAATATGTTATTCATGTTTGTAAACAATTTTCATTTGTTATTAATTTATTAAAAGGACAATGATTAAATGTGTAAATAAAAAAAAGTACACATTTCTACTATCCATGTTTCGAGACATATCTCATTTATTCTAATATCTACTAGACCTTGACCCGCCCTACCAGGCGGATATTTATTTTATGTTTTTAGTTTTTATATTAAATGATGTATTTGTAATATTTAAACATAAATTTAAATTGAAAATTAATCTTTTGCATTTGTAATAAAAATAAAAATTCTAATAAAATATCCTGATATGAATATTTAAATTTCTATAGAAAAGATCATGAAAGAGGCGATCAGAATGGTACTCGAATCCATTTACGATCCCGAGTTTCCAGACACATCGCATTTCCGCTCGGGTCAAGGCTGCCACTCGGTCCTAAGACACTTCGCTAACGCTCAGAAAAGTCTTGAACCTTCGCGCTGACCGTTCGCTTTCTCAGTAGCAAAATCGCTTCTCTTTGCCCCTTAAGTAGAAGGACAACTTAATTAAAATAATATAAAAGTGGATCATGTTTTTTTTAATTCCAAAATCTTAGCATCCCGCAAAAACAAATAAAAATAAATTTATAAATACATAAAACATATAAACATATTTGGAACTATAATTTATACTAAAATCTATTAAATTTGTTATAAAAAATCTTGTGTTATTGTTGTTTATTTCTAGAGCTTGATCCGTGACCGTATAAATATTTTATTTCACTTTATTTTTTTTATTTGAACTAATGGTATAATATACTCCCTCCGTTCCTAAAAGAATATTGTTCTGGAAAAAAATTTTTTTTTAAAAGATGGTTGTTTTATGTTTTCTATGAAAAAATTGCAAACTTTATAAAATTTATTGATTTTATTGGATTACTATTGGCCAAAAATTGTTGAAAATTGAAAATTACAGAAAACAATAAGTTTATTATAGTGATTTAATGCGTTTTCTTAATATGTGTAAGAACACTAAAAAGATTATCTTTTAAAAACAGAGGGAGTATATATTTTTAAATTAAAATGTATTACATAATTGTTAATATATTACATAATTGTTAATATAACATTTTAAATTAAATTTTTGTTTCAATATATTTTAAAATTAAAATCAAAATGTATTCCATAAAATCTTGTTGTTAGCGTTGATATATGCAATTGCTTGGCTGCTAATTTTTCTGAAAAGCTACGATATTATCAAGAATATAAATTGTTTCCATAAAATCTTGTTGTTAGCGTCAATATAGGCCGTTGCTTAGCTGTTAATTTTTCTGAAATATTTAATTTGTTGTTAATTATTCCCCAAATCAAGTGATGAAGAATATATTAGGAAACAAACTATAGACTTTTTTTTTGAACACACTATAGATATTATATCGTTTACTTAAATATAATAGATAGCGAAAATCATGGCTACAGTTTAAAATTCTACAATATCACTCGTTTATTATAAACAGTTCTCGAATTGAAGGAGGAAATATTTATTTGGAAATGTAAGAATATTGAACATTGTCATTTTGTTTTGATTCTAAGTTAATTACCAAGGAATTATTTAGAAGGATTAGCTAAAATCGTTTTCTATAGATTGGTTTTAATATAATACATAAAGAAATACATATACACACTTTCAAGGTATTAGTTTACATTAATATACAATTGTCGACATACTTTATATGTCACTTGTATATTTTACCTTTTTGTTTTTATACATGTATATCTTGATGGGGTTTATTAAAGAAAGATGTATAACTGGAGACTGTACTTTGAGGTAAACGATTCATAAATTGTTTGTACAAATATAAAGGAAAAGTTTTGTTTTATTTTAGGAAAACAATAACGTGTTTAGTTCAAATTTTATTTATGGAAACACACATAATTCAAACTGAAAAACAAACATTAAAATAAGTAGTTTAATTAAATTCTCAGTGGCATGACAGTGTAAATAATATTGAAAACTAAGGGGCAATTCCTAAATGTATTTTTATTTTAATAATATAGATGTTTTCAAACATATCTCATTTATTTTACTATATTTATTTCCAAACAATTCAATTGTGTACTTCAACTTTAATAATATAGATATATATTTATAAATCTTAACTTTAAACACTAATTAACATCTATACTATTAACAAAATGTTATTTTCGAAGTGCCCTTCTGTTTTACAAATATTTACATATTACTGCCATTGAAATATTTAAAATTTATGATTTTAGTTATCTTTATTATTCTACCAAATCCTTTTATTCCAATAAACTCAACAAACCTTCATTATTTAATTCATTTTAACTATTAAAAACATCAAACTCATCAAATCTTATACTATAAAACAGACTTTTCTGGCTTCTCAATGTGGCCACGTCGTCTTTTTAGGATGGGGCATTTTGCAACACGTGTCGCGACGTGATTGCTCTATTTTTTTTAACGCGCTTTGTGTTTGACTGTGAATCAGGCCCAGCCCATCTCTGCAGCAACCCTCTTCCTGTCGTCACTTCGTCTTCCTCACATCCCTGCGATCTCTCCAGGCTCTGTGCTCTTTTATTCCTTTGGAGATTTTAATTTGGCCCAATTTAATGTAGGGATTTTATGTTTCACCGTCGTATCCTCTCCTCTTCCTTCCTCTTTCTCTTCCAGAATCTGAGAAGTAAATGATGAAAATAAAGGAAGAAACGGAAGACGTTATAGAGCTAATGATGTCTCAGACTCTGGAGTTTACTTGAATGTTTGTTTGCTTGAGTAGTTTAAATTTTTTTTTGTATCCTTAGCTCCACACTTTAATCTAACCAACGATAAGATGACCAAGAAAGTTGTCATTCAGGATCCTGTAGAAGACTCAACAGATCCACAGCCGGAGATATCTGATTCCTCGCCTGGTTTGTTGACGAGTTTATCTTCCGTGAAACTCTTTGTGTTTCTTTCAATGATGTATGTAAATTAGAGCTAGAAAAAGAGCATTATCTCGGAGGGGTATGATAGATTCGCGAGATTAATGGTTATACGCACCATTATCTCGAGGGAGGGTGTTGGGATAAAGATCCCACATTGGAAATATGAATGGGACATGAGTAATATATAAGGGACTTGAGTCACACCACTAATTGCCAATTGGTTTTAAGTTGGAAGCCCATAATAAACCCGAATCTAATATGGTATCAGAGCCGGCCCAACATTCTGACCCATTAATCCGGCCCGGACAGTGGCCCGATCAACCCATTAGCTGATGGCCCAGAAAGGGCTCAGTTCTCCGAGATTGCTAGAGAATAAAAGCATTGTCTCGGAGGGGTATGATGGATTCGCGAGATTAATGGTTATACGCACCATTATCTCGAGGGAGGGTGTTGGGATAAAGATCCCACATTGGATATATGTAACGGATTTGAATAATATATAAGGGACTTGGACAATTCCACTAATTGCCAATTGGTTTTAAGTGGAAGCCCAAGAAACTTATCATGGTATCAGAGCGGGCCCACACCCTGACCCATTAATCCGGTCCGGATAGTGGCCCGAACAACCCATTAGCTGATGGCCCAGAGAAGGCTCAGTTCTTTGAGATAGCTAGAAAAAGAACATTATCTCGGAGGGGTATGATAGATTCGCGAGATTAATGGTTATACGCACCATTATCTCGAGGGAGGGTGTTGGGATAAAGATCCCACATTGGAAATATGAATGGGACATGAGTAATATATAAGGGACTTGAGTCACACCACTAATTGCCAATTGGTTTTAAGTTGGAAGCCCATAATAAACCCGAATCTAATAATTAGTTTCCCTGCAGCTAATGATGTCCTTGACGGTTCATTTACCAAACTGAAGAAAAAGAAAAGTCAGTGAGTGTTTTAACATTGTGTGTATTTGAATCTGGTGTTTGCATTATTCTGTTCCTCACACTGTTTTTTTTATGGGCAGGTTGAATCAAGCTCACTGAATGAAGAGAGTCTCGATGTTGCAGAGGAAACCCACGATTGGAGGAATTGAGAGATGCATAACACTGGCGAACATTCATTTCGTCACCATGTTTGGCATACCCAATGTTTTAAAATTTGGAAATGAATATTAGCAACCCACACCGTCTTTGTAGGGAATTGTCTTTATGTTGATGAGAAATTAGCAAGATCTGTGGAACCAAATGTGGTTGTATCGACAAATATCAGCCTCAAGTTAGTTGAAGGTAAATAAGATCTCTAAAGTGAGACCATTAGTATCTCAGTTGAATATTTATTCAATGTTTTACGCTGGTGTAATTCCAGGTCGGCTTTTTGTAAATTCAACCTATGTAATGCATTTTTGTTTTGCTCATGAATGTGATGCTAGACAAAGCTACCTAAAAAGTAAGGCCTCTAATCTTATTTTTGGTTTGTTAACCCTCTTAACTAAATCGTTTAATAACTGAGAGCACTGACTATTGTTTGTTATTGTACATGAGCAGGGAGATTATGACAAGCCTGGTGCTGAGAAGACAAGCCTCTCTCCTGTTGTGAACAGAGTTTTAATAGCAACACAAAAGGCTTGTGCTGTTGATGGTGTGGTTGAAGGGGAAACAGCTAAGGCAAATGCACCAACTGACCCCTGTTGATGCCAGAAACACTGGAGGAAGAACCATCGCTAGGGGATGCTCACTCCGCTAAGAAGACCCACTTAGACTGAAGCATGACCTAAGGAGTGAACGAGTCTGTGTTAAGACTTCTCATTCTGAACCTTTTTCATTAGAGTTTTTCTGCTTCTGAGTTTTAGTTTATTTCTGCTACTTTTTAACTTTTCAGGTTATTAAATAAAAAATCCCAGTTTAACGTTCAAATTTTCTTCACTGAGAGAATTGATTTAAGAGATTTACTCTCCTTTATACCAAAGGTAAAAATTGTCATATAATCAAGTTGCCACCAATGGATACATTCCCTCAGAACACAGTCAGCGACTCAGAGTTTCTACATGAAACAAGAATATTATAACACCGAAACTGGATTTAGTTTACCTTACGGGCTTAGTGCTGCAGATCATGTGTATTTTCAGTACTCTTTCAGCTACAGCCAAAAGCTAATAATAAAATATGTTATGCCTCCAGAAAAAAATATAACAGATTTTTAAAAAAATCTAGGCGATGATATGTTTAAAACAAAATTCAAACCCAGATATCAAATAGCTGAATAAGAAAACTGAAGACCTTAATCCTCTCTCTACATCTATAATGTCTTAACCAATGTATTGTTGCTTACATTGCTTGAACATTACTTCACAACATATTGTACTAAGCTTTGTCTTCCTTGACACTCATATATCTTGCACAATGGTGAAGAAACACCAAATCGAGTCGGAGAACAGAGCACGGATCAGATTGAAAAAACTAAAAGTCAGAGGTTTTATATTGCATCAAATTATTTCTCAAACTTAGCTCTTTTATTCCCCTCTCTTTTTAATGCAATAGTTTTGGTAAGAGAGGGAAACATGAAATATGTTATATTACTTCGCTGTTGCAGATCTTTTATGATTCTAATCACGTCATATCATGCTCGACGGAGTTGACGTTAATACCTTGAACTGAAATAGCTAAGGCAGCAAAGCAAGAACCGGTTTTGTTCAATGAAACAATCAGAACAAACATTTTTTACGGAGGAGGATATGCTTCTGAATCTGAAACTAATAGCCCCCATAAAAAAAGAAGAACTCATAATTATTTAAGGCCCATCTGCAACACTGTCAGCACAAACTGATATAGCAACACCACCCAAGGTGCGCATGTTGGCCATGTTGTTTTCATTGACGCTGCGACCAGCAGTAGTGTTAAAGAAATACACAATGACGGAGAAAACTTGAACGGGTTTGAAAAAGAAATCAGTCACCAACTAATTGCCAGAGACACAAAATGCAGAGACCACAATCACTGCTATTTTCAGCTTCAGATTTATTTATTATTGTTAGCCACAGAGGCTGAAAACACAAGTTGTTTTCTCCCATGTCAACCGTGTATGTGCCGTGCCATATTAATAGGTGTAGTTTCGGGTAGATAAAGCTTATTGCAGCGTCTGCTAAAAGAGCAAGGCCATAGTGAGAGAACACCTCCATCAATCATCTAGCTTCCCAAAAACATTCAATTAAATGTGGATGCAATACACAAGACACAACAGTTGATCCAGACATAGTCAGAAGTATAATATTATGCAACAAAATGTATATAAAAGAACAAAAAAGAACACATAAAACTACTCTCTGCAGATATTTTAGAACATATTTTAATCAACAAAACACCCGGCACAAAATAACGAGCGACTTTGGCTAACTAACATATCACAATACTCACATGACACAAACTTTCAAATACACAAGAATAAGGCACCAGCTAAGATAAAACACCCCTCATATTCCCACATTGCAACAATAGTCAAATCTATGAACCCAAAACACAACAAATCTTAACACATGAAAGGACATACACACAGTAAGCAACTAACAGAAGTCCATGACACATTTAAAAGCAAACAACCCACGCGAAGCGCGGGCAAACCACTAGTCATTTATAAGTTAATGCACTTTTAATAAAAAATTGTCATCGCATTATTGTAAACCCAACTGATTTTCATTGCTTATAAACTATGTGATATTGTTTTTATATATTTTCTCAAACACCATCTGCTCCATCAACACTCGAGAAATAATAGATGCATCGGAATTTCAAACAATTAAATATTATTTTCCTCTTTAATTGTTGTCAACGACAATGAGGATACTCGAGAAACAAAGTTCTTGAAAAGAAAAAATCACGAAAATAAAACCTAATTTATGAATCCCCCTTTAAAAACTCAATTATCTTTACAAAAAATATTATTTTCTCTCATCTATTAAAAATAAACCATCGACCTACAAATATCGATGAATATATACTAAGAATATTTCTTATATTTTCTATCCAAATGTTTGTAGTTACAATAAATGCCAGCATTAAACAACTGTAATTAGCTTGATATTCAAATTTGTGATTATACGGAAATGTTTTTTAACTATATTAAATGCAGATATTCTAAATATTCAGCCTATCAAGAAGCAAAAAAATAAGAGAGTGAAAGTCGTCAAAAGAAAAAAAAAAAGAGTGTGAAAATCATCTAAGAAGAAATTGGGATACTTCAGAGAATAAATGAACTTTCTACGAATCTGCAACTAATTTTATATAAACCAAGTGCTTGTAGCTTGGTGGTAAAGGAGGTACAGCTGTACTGCCCGCCACCCGGGTTCGAGCCTTGGCCACAACGGATTTAACATCCCTTCCGTTGGGGCGCTGGACCCCCTTCGGGGGATAGTTGGGAATGTGGCTGACCAGATACCAGAGTTATCAAAAAAAAACTAATTTTATATAATTATTGATATATAAAATCTATTATAAAACTTATGGACATTAATCAAAAGAGTGGTAAAATTGGGGACTAGATCATAAAACTAGCTAGCTTGAGCACACTAGATAACCACGACCAGAACGGCCACCTCGACCAGGACCACGAGAACGACGACCACCCACATGAGTCCACTCCATTTCTTGCATCTTTTGAGTTGGCTTGAAAGATCTACCCCCACGAGACCTCTCTCGTGCTATCAGAACATTTATGTTTTCATAACCTGACAAATCAAACGTCTTACCAGACACAGTTTCTTTTTGCAGCACACCGAATGAGTTGTTTGAGACAATCTCATCAACGGTATTACTTGAGGATTGACGAATAGGAGTTGAGAAACTGGAAATAGGGGTGATAGCAGCAGCAATAGGAGATTCAATATCTGAATACGTTGGATTGGCTGGCAGCAATTCAATCATTTCATCCTGTAGAATCGGTGATTTATCAGAGCTTGACTCACCATTTTCGATTCGAGAGCCGAAGCTATGGTTAATCTCAGCAACAACAGTGGTTGTTAAAGTAGAGGTAGAAATAACGATCTCATTATATGATGATGCGTTAGTGGCAGGTTCTATAGAATCAGAATCTTGATTTTGGATTGCTAAAGCATGTCCTTGTTCAGAAGGAACAACAGCACAATGGAGCCATAAATCAATGATAGGAGATGAGGGTAGACTTTGCAGGTTTTTGTAGTGTTAGAATGTTCCTCTCATGGGTGATTTACAGGAAGATATCAAGTGGTTAACTTAAGAAGAGAATTAGTATTGGTAATTTCTTAAACTTTTCTAATGTAAAATAGATTGTGACAATTATATTTTTTGACCCGCTATATTTTCATGAAAGAATATCTTACCTTATTTTTAAAATAATATTTCATTTATATAGAAAACAACATTATCTTGCATAATTCTACTCATAACTTATTAAAAACATAATTTTGGAGCCACAGAACATTTGCTTGGAAGGTAAGTGCCCCACAGAATATTCGACATTTCTTATGACAGTTAATCACAGGACAGGTAGCGGTAACAAGGAACCTTGTACGAAGAAACATGAGATGTGATAATTACTGTCTAAGATGTGGAGAGCCAGATGAGACTGCTACCCATGCAATATTTGAATGTCCTCCAGCTCTTCAGACATGGGCGTTATCCTCTACACCATCCAGCCCTCAAATATTCCCGTCTACGAGCATCTATAATAATATGGATTACTTGTTTTGGAGGAAAAACAATATTTTGGAGCCAGAAAATGATAGGGATCCATATCCATGGATTATCTGGTATGTTTGGAAAGCTCGGAATGATAAGTTATTCAGGGGGATAGACAGGGATCCATGGGAGCTAGTGAGGCATGCAGAGAGTGAATGCCAGGCTTGGCATAATGCGAGAGAGAGCATAACTACGCCTCAAGTTACTCAAGAACCTCAAGTCTTAAGCTTGGGTGACATATGTATGGTAGATGGTTCATGGACCTCTACGGATCAGTTCAGTGGGATTGGATGGGTATGGAAAGACAGTAGGGGGAGGAATCAGTTAATGGGGACGAGGAACTTGAGGAGACGGGAATCAGCGCTACACTCGGAGCTGGAAGCTTTGAAATGGGCAATGGAAACAATGCTACAACATTCAGATTGTCAGAGATTTGGCACGGATTGCAAGGACCTGATTGCAATGTTGACGGAACCAAAAGCATGGCCAAGCTTCTCAAATGAACTGGAGATGATTCAAACGATCAAGATGTGCTTTTCGGACTTCAAGATTTGTTATGTGCCAAGAGCTGAAAATGTGATAGCTGATTCATTAGCTAGGACTGCTCGTACTTTTCATAGATCACTTTGCTACTTTGGTTGTTCTATTCCGGTCTGGTTACCCAGGCCACCTCAAGTTTGAGTAATAGAATAGCCTTTCGATGCCAAAAAAAAAAAAAAAAAACTTATTAAAAACATAATTCAAAATTAGGAAACTTAACTACACTAAAATATAAAAGATTTAAACATAATATCGCACCATAATATATTATGCAAGTATAATGGGATACATAAAATAATTAAAATCTCTTTTATAAATATCAAACTGAAATTTTAAATTTCAAATGTTATTTCGCACTTTTACATTAAAAGTAGAATGTTCTTTACCTAACAATTGAGCAGTGCTTTTCAATGTATAGTTTTAAAATAACAATAAATGTTAGTATGTTATAACAAATAATTATTATTATTATTCTGTTCGAATATAAATTATAAATCCTAAATCATAACTCTAAAGTAAAGTCTAAACCCTAAAATATATCTCCAAACCCTCTAATCCCTTATATATTAAAGGAGAAGCATTTTTAAGATTTTCCTTAAACGATTTTGGTGAGAATGCATGAGAAGGCTTCATTCCACGTGTCACTCTCTAAGCGATTTTAAGAAAAACGGATCATTTAATTCTTTACTTTCTTTCCTTATTTGCTTATATTACATAAAACTTCTAGAAGTAAGCTACAATCGTCATCAGTTTCCTCGAGCAATTTTGCATGGCGATGAAGCATCATTGCATCTTTCTCTTTCTCCCTCTAAACCATGTTTCAGGGGAAAAGCTTTGTATTTTGATGATCCCATGATAACGGAATTACAACGGGACACAGAGACACCCTTTGTGGATCAGTTGTCGTCTCCACAGCTTATCAAATTGTCAAGGTAATTGAAACATCTTACGACTCTGTTTTGATCTGTTTATTAATCAACTTGGGTTCTATTATCACGATATTGATAATGCAAAAATGATTTTTATAGGTTTTCACACAAACCATTATCTCCTGCAGGTGATTGATTACTTCTCGAGGACAAAAACCCTACTACTACGCCTAAGAATGTTTATAGTATCTTCTTTTGCAGAAGGCAGAGGCACTTTATTCACAAGTTAGCAACATTTGGATCACTATTTACAAACCAGTTTGCACACATCCCACCCACCGTACACAATCACAGACCTCCACAGTCCACACGACCCTGAGCTCGAGTCTCCATATAGCTCATTCGCCAGCTTCTCCATACCATACCATGACCAATAAACCTCTATAATAACACAAATATTTTTTGTACCAATGACCAATATTGTCCTCAAAATTGTCTACTCCCTCCGTTCTTAAAATATCCATGTTTTGAAAAAAAATTGTTTTAAAAATATATATTTTTATGCTTTCAATACATATATTAATGATATATTGTACATTTCAAAAAATATAATTAAATTTATTAAAAATTTATTGGTTAGAAATTATGTGGAATATTCTTTAAAAAAAATAATGCATTAGTAACTAAAATTTTATGTTTTTCTTGATAAGTATAAAAAACCTAAAAACATACGGGCTTTTAGAAATCTGTTTCCTCATGGCCTTTCTCTGCAACGTCCAGTCCATCAGGTACTACGCTCATGTGAGTTTCCTCATCACGGTTCCCGTCTCGAGAGGGAAGAGAGAGCACTGTGAGTACGTGTCTAGAAACCTGAACAGAGCTAGCTACTTCTGGTCTCTCGGATTGCGAGCTTTCTACTTCTCCTTCCCGCTGGAACTTTGGTCCCATCCCTATGTTTGTGTGTTGCTGTATGATGTCGTCGATTCTTTATTTCTTGGATACCACCACTAGCTTCACTAGGCATCTCCATAGCGAGTCGTTCAGAGAGATTGCTGAGTCTATGGACGGTGAAATCGAATCAGCCGTTCATTCTCTGTAGAATCTTCTCTGTTTTTTTCTTGTGTGGATGTTCGTTGAGTTTCAAGAGTTGTAGTATTAGCGGAGTTTGTTTGTAATGTGATGAAACAAACTTGGCTGCGTCCGAGAGCGCAAACGCTTATGTAAAACGCAAATAAACTGTCCAAATAACATGTTATATAGCATGTAGACTATGTAATCTCTTGCACATTGTTGTCATTATTGGTTAACTCATTGCCTTTGAGATAATACAGTGTTCTGAACCGAAATTACATACACTACAAAATCGAACTATGCTTAGAAGACCTGATTAAGAAAAACTTAAGTTCAACAGCGTCATCTTGATTAGTGTTTTCCGTGCAATAAAACTTCTTCAAAACCCTGCCAAATCCCTGCCAAATTAATCAAAGAAAGTTTAAGAAAAAGTTGGTAGTAAGAAATTTAACTGTGCGATTTTATTTTTTTATTTTGCCAAATACGTTTCAATGAAATGGCAAAGAAACACAAGAGAGCTTGTATATAAAGCTGAGCACATTCTTTTTTAAGTAACTCCAAAAAGATTTTTTTTTTAAAAAGGAAGTCTCTTAGACACCCTAAAATAAGTTTTAATGATCAAAATAACCCACAAGAAAAAAATATCCAAATTTTTTTATTAAGGATCCAAAAATAAATTACCATGAATGAATAATACATTTAATTTAAATCAATATCATTAATGAATAATACATCTAATTTAAATAAATATTTTTAAAATATTTATTTAAGAATTTATCATTTTAAATTTTATATTAATTCCTAAATTGTAGACTCTAAACTCTAATCCTCAAATCATATAATATCCAATCACAAAAAGTTATAACATAATTTTAGACTAATTAACCCAAAAGGTATTATGTGCTTTTAAACCTTTTATATTTTTCCATCGTGATCTATTTTGTGACGAAAAAGTTTGGGATATTATAGATCTCTGAAAAAAAACACTTGGATACATAATTAGGTTTAGCCTAAAATAACAGAATTAAACTAAAGCTATAAACTGGAGATCAAGAAGTAAGCTTTTAGACTCCGTTAGACCAAAATAAACTGAACTGCAACCTGCAAAAGGTTGATTAGTCAATGCGAGTTGATATATTTATGTAATCAATCAAAGTATGAAAATTTACAAACACATATACTATCAAGTATTACATGTTACAACATTCGTCTATGTTTTTAGCAAAAAAAAACATTCGTCTATGTACATAAATAAAATATGATAGAAAAGATGTACAACAAAACATTAAAAAAAAAAATCTTAACTGAGGTGTATTGGCGAGATATTTGTGTTTACTGATGAAAAAGAAAACACTCAAGTATTTATGAGATGCATGCACCCATGTAATGTTAGTATTGTGCATATCTGTGAATGTATTATATATTTGTGTAATCTTGCGCGTGTGTAAGGTAAGAGAGATGAATAAATAATGTTATTGACAGAAGTATAGAGCATATCTATATTGCTCTGTTCACCCGACTTGAACAGAGTTATCAAACTATGCTTCCTTCTTGAACTCAAACTAAAAATATACAAACATATCTATATTACTCTGTCGCTCTGTTCACCCGACATGTGGTCTTGATTAGAGGCCAAAGGTACAATGTCGTTATAGCAAATAAACAAACTGAACTCAAACTACGCTTCCTTCTCGAACTCAAACTAAGCTTCCTTCTCGACCACAATGTTCATATATGTCTCTTTTGAATTATGTGTTTCTTCTTCGCGGAAGTTTCATAACCGAAACAAGCTTCAAATAATGTTTGTTCTCTTCTCTTTTTGTCAAACAACGTTATAGAAGGAAGCTATATAGACGTTCACAACGTTATAGAAGGAAGCTATTCATACATGGGTGGATTTAGTTGAACTTTTGCGGTAGTTATTAATTTGACGCATCACGTTAGCTTAGGATAACATTGCATGATAATAATTTTGAACTCTGGAGTAAAACACATTGTTTTGTTTTCCGTTTAAGAGGACGTTGTGCATGTAAATTGTTTTGTTTAATTTTATTTACGACCCTTTTGGTTATTAAAGATAACATTTATTATTTATTAAAGATTAAAGTTAACTAATATGTTTGTATTGCTTACCAAGTCTCAAATCAGAAAAAATGTTAAATATCTAATGTACGAACTTTAATCAAAACATATGTGTTCATGGTTGCGAACAAATATCTAAATATCTAATGTACGAACTTTAAATATCTAATATCAGAAAAAAATAAGTTGCGAAGAGAAATGAACAAAACATATGTACACATATGCAAATTAGCAAACATATATAAAGAAAAAAGAATAAAACGTATGTGTTCATGGTTGCAAGAATATAGCAAAACGAACTTTCAAGTGTTGCATTCATGTTGACGTATGCATGCATGGTTTTTTTTTTTTTTGCTTAAGCTTTACATGCATGGTTGTTTGGATGTATTTTACTTTTTCTTTATAAGTTTAAAAAAAACTTAAATATATTAATAAGTTCATAATAATCAAATAAATCGATGGGTGGCTGGATGTTACCTATTTTTTCTTTTTAATCATTTTCGAAAATTAATTTTTGATATTGTTAAAAAATTAGAAAAGGGGTGCATGTTTTGTCGAACGGATGAATTTTGACTCATGGACTATATATCTATACAATCCAAACCATATAACAAAGTCAAAAATGATTTAGTCTAAACCAAAGTACGAAATTGATTTAGTCTAAACCAATTTGACATATATTTATAGTTGTCTTTTTGAAATGTATGTTAATAATATTAAATAAATATTTAGTTAATTAATTAGTGTGATTTTTAGCTTGAGTAGGAAGTTTATATTAGTTACTAAATCATATTCAAACAGAAAATGAATATAGAAGATATTGAATGTAGTCAATTGAGTAAGGTAATACAAAATTTGCCTATGAATTTTTAGGCAAATTTACTAAAGAATTATTAAACTCAACAAAAAAATATTTTCTGTGAATATAAATATACAACTTTATATATTATGTCTAACATATATGAAAGTTTAAACAACACAAATAATATTAGATTATCTTGTATAAAATACACAATCTTAAAATGTCACCAACATTGTTTGTACAAACAATACAAATAATATTGGATGTATTTTTTTAAAACTATTATTTAGATGTTATTTGATTTTGCAAGCATTTAAAAATTAAAAAATGAAACCATTGGTTCGTCATAAGAACCGTCAAAAATTCATATTATATGAAACCAAACAAATACAATAGTTTTAGGTTTATCACCAAAAATTGAAAAACCTCGATCATTTCAACTGAACAAAAACAAAATAAATATGGATTTAGAATGTTATTTATATTTTAGTAGATTAGAAAAAATAACGTAAAACCGAACGAATATCCAGATTAAACAGACATAATGTCTTTTTATCTTAAAAAATAGGGCTGGAAAAAATATCTGAAACTGAAGAACCGACCGAAAATCAGGGTCCTGAACTCGATCAGACCCGGGATAAATAACCAAATGGATCCTAAATTGATGTATTCGAAGAACCAGTACTCAACCCGATCGAAAACAAGAACCGAATGAGTATCCGAAGATATCTAAATTGTAAATAAAAATTTAAAAATATTATTTATTATTATATGTATAATTATTTTAAAAATTAAAATTATGATTAAAAATAAATATATCGATTATTTTTGTGTATTTTTGGATAAAATATGATAGTTTGAATAGAAATACTCAAAAACCGTGTCTAATGAGTAATTTTAGTTATTTTTGGTTCCTTTGGATAGTTTGGATACGAAATATCCTAACCGAATTGTGTTATATGGTTACTTTGGGTACTATTATCCAAACTTGTTTCAGATACTTTAGTTATTCGGTTATTTTCAGATTTTTTACATCAAAATCGAACTCACCCGAATCCGGAAGAACCCGACTCAGTTTTAATATCTGAATAGAACTTAATTTTCAAACTCGAAAAACCCGATATCCAAAAGAACCGACCCGGGTATATCCGAATACCCATACCTATTAAAAAGATAACAAAATCAAATAATCTCATTCCGTGCAAGGCACGGGTTATTACCTAGTAGTGATTAAAAATGCAACGAAATTGAAAGTTTCAAGCAAAATGCAACGAAATTGATAGTGATTAAAAAATAAAATAAACAGAACTTGTAAATTTCAGGGAATCTGCCTATAGAATTACTGCGAACACACATACAATTGATTGACAAGAACCTTCCAATAAGATACATGAAGTTTTTATACTATTTAAATGAATGTTCTTGGAATAGATATGACAATTCTATAAGATTTGTTTTATTATCTAATAAGGAAAATTTTAATGATATACAAGAATTCATATAATAATATTGAATGTTTAGTATGCAAATCAGGAATCTAGATATTTTTTTTTTTTTTTTACTCAAAACCCCATATCGGAATATCCTCTCCGGTGAGTTTTCCGGCAGTACGATGAGGGTAAGTGCCTTATTGTTTTCATTCTTATTGCTCTCTTCATTGAAACAACTTGCTTGTAAAAAAAAGAACCATTTCTATCCATTCCTGAAAGAAAAAAAAATTATTAGTTAAATCCATATTGTTTTCTAATACCATATGTTTGTTTATTCAGCAAAGGATAGTTCTGAAGATGGACATGGGCGAGAGTGAGAAATCAATCAAGAAAGCTATGAAAATTGCATCTGGAGCATCTGGTAAAACATCTCTATTGACTTCTTTTGCAAATAACTTGCAATCCAAGTTAGGTCACTTCACATGTGAAAATGTTTTAGTAACTTTGTTTACGCGCGTACAGGTGTGAGATCTGTCTCGATCCAGGGACAGAACGATCAGCTGGTTATAGTTGGAGAAGGGATTGATACGGCGGAGCTAACTCGTGAACTCCGGAAGAAAGTCTGTCACACGACCATTGTCACAGTTCAGGCCGCACCTCCGCCGCCGCCGCCTCCGCAGCAGCAGAAGCAGCCACCGCAGCCGCATCTAATAGAATATCACAATGAGATGCCTCCGGCGAGAAGGTGCATATGCGAGATACCAAATTCGGGGTACTGCGGATTTTGTAGATCAATGCGTGAAACCCCATACCAGATGGTACCTTCGCAGTATCCACCTCCGGTGATGTACGGTGGTTACCGTGAAGATCCTGATAATTGCAGTATCATGTGATGTGAAAATCTTTCAACTCCGAGTGATTTTTATCTGAGTTCTACCTTTTTTTTTTAAAGAACAAGTTGAAAATTTTAAATCATGATGCTGTAATGAAAAAAAAACAGTGTAATGTTTGATGATCGAATTATACTAAACAAACTTTAGAAAAACAAACAAATTCAAATTGCGTATTCAAAAGCTCGTGTTCATCTTAAATATAGACTACGATTTCATTTACGTAAAGTAATACTTATGCGTCTTTAAAGCAAATGTATAATGGATTTACATTTTAAGTTCTTTCCTAACGAATTACATTGTGCCTATTGTACATTGTTCATAACGTGGTGAAGTCAAGTCCACTATTTATTGTTTTATTGAAGGACTTTGCTTTGGTGAATGTCTAAAGAAATCTATCGATTTAAATACTTAATTACCTTCGTATATGATCCGCCTCAAGCGCGGGAAGCGTGATCGTGTCAATTATCAATTGTCTATTTCCCTTTTTTGGACAACTTACTTTAAAAGATCGATTCTCAGTCTAAGAAACTTTAAGGAAACTACACAAATGAATAAACTGAATTGATTAAAGGAGTATATTGCATTAGGTGCTAATACACATGTAAGAGACCAAAAATAACTTGCGAAATACAATATTAATCGTTTTTCAAAAAGAAAAAGAAATACAATATTAATCTGAGACACTGAAACTAATGTAAGCCAGAAAACGCTCTCAGGCACCAGTCTCGATGTTGGTCCTTAACCGCTGTCTTATTGGTGTCTCCTAGAGTGGACTTTCCTGTTTCGGCATCAGATCTCTGCCACGTGCGACCAAACTTTCAAAACCTTTCCCTTTTTGTATTAGTCCATTGGATCTTTGCACCTCCTGTCCTTTGCCCTCTGGATATTAGATCGCGATGGAGTGCCTGGTCCCACGGCCCCCGTTAAATTGGTCTCCGGTGTACCGTCAAATGACCGCCGGCCTCCCCTGAACGACTACCGGCATAGCACAGAGTCGACTGCTTACTCCTCTGAAGGCTACATCCATTCTGTCTCTCACGCCCTTTCGAACCGTTGGACTCTCCCAGTAGACCTCTATTGAAGACTCGCTTATATCTTCCTTCTTCTTTACAAAGTTTTTACTACGCTCCAGCCTCTCTCTAGCACTTCGTCGTTTCTCCTCTCGTTAATCCCTTAATGGCTTCTCGACACTTCACTGCTGCGGAAAAAGGGAAGGGGGTTGTATCTGACCAGGAACAAACGGGGTGGAGACGCGTTCGCGCCCCGAGTTTCGATACTTCAGCACTCATCAGGGACAACACCCTCACGCTTATAGGACGCGTCACGAACCCTAAGGAGCAACCAATAGGAGCTCTCATCTCTGCCTTGCCTCGCAAGTGGCCTCTAAAAGGAAACGTCACGGGAGCAGATCTAGGTCAACTCTGCTTCCAGTTTCGCTTTGAACTGGAGGAGGATCTCCTACAAGTCTTACACGACAGGCCCTACAACTACAACCAATGGATGCTGTTGCTTCAACGCTGGGAGCCTGTCATCTCCCCCTTGTTCCCATCACAGATCCCGTTTTGGATTAAGCTCCACGGTCTCCCTCTGCACTTCTGGCACGAGAAAATGATATATAACATAGCTCATGATCTTGGGACCCTGGAAGACTACAAAATCACTAAGACCTCAGCTAGAATTCGCGTCTCCATTGATGGCCTGAAACCGCTTATCAAAAATGCTCTGGTGGAGTTTGATGGGGGTGTAGACCTCCCGATTACTCTTGACTATGAAGATCTTGGCTATCACTGCACTACCTGCAATAGTCTCTCCCACTTGGCTAGAACCTGTCCTACTGCTATAAGGACTCAAACCGGTACCTCCCTCCCCCCACAGGGTCCGATGAACAGGGATCCTCACCAGTCCCCTCGACGCTCTCCTCAGGCTTCACTACAGCCCTCTTCTGACTCCTTCAGTCGCAGAATCGATAGACATGGACGCCCATTTGGAGACAGACTCCCCCTACCAGAGCTTAGAGGTCGCCCTCTGCAGAACAAGATCATCCCTGCCTCCAACAGCTCTCGAGACCTCACAAAAACCAGAAATGACTCGACCTCCTTCTACAAGCCGGTCCCCACAAACCAAGATAACAGAGGAAGACGTCACTCCAGAAGTCGCTCTCCAGTCCTACAATGGAGGGAGAAGCAACGTACTAATGGAAGTCACTCAGAGGCTAGACGAGCGCCACAGAGCACTCCACTGCGATCTCCCCAACGCACGATTCAGTTGGAAACTCAGGAGGCGAATAGACCACCGCTGGAACGTAACTTGGAAGTCACAGACTTCCCTCCTCCCCCAAGAGTGCCGCTAAGGGAGGAGGTCTTAGAGCAACTGCGTGAAGATACCTTTCATTACACAAATGTCGAGGATCCCGTTGAGGCAGCTGCACGTCTTCAAAGAGTCTACAACTCTGGGGAAAATAATTTGATGGAGGAGACAGCCTCGAGAATCATTGAAGCAGCTGCAAATAACCTTCGTGCCCACGAGGAGTCCAACAGAGGCCTAATGAACGCTGCGCCTGTTTTATACTCTACGCCTAGAGCTCAACCTGAGACAACCTCGACACAGACGCCTAGATCGTCGAGGCGAACACGGGATCGTGCTAATTCCACAAGAAGAATCCAAGCAAGCCCTCGTATCTTCGCCGGAACGAACCTGAGAAAGATCAACATCTCCCAAAACTCTACGAGACATGGCTTCCCCCACACGGCACCGATCCACTCCTCACAAAGAAGACTCAACCATTCGCTGGACTTTGCGCCTACGCACCCAGCTGCGTCAAGCTCCGTTAATCAAGGGAGGGAGTCCTCGGATTTTCACACCCACCCTCCTCCTCTTCCTTAGTCATCTTGAGCTGGAACTGTTTTGGTTTGGGAAACCCCAGAACAGTCCAACGGCTCAAAGACCTGAATAAGAAATGTCTCCCTGATATTATTTTTCTTTCTGAAACCAAAAACTCAGATGACTTTGTAACAAAGGAACTTGAGGACCTGAATATGGAGAACCAATATCTCTTCTCTCCAGTCTCCCCAAGCTCTGGTGGTTTAGCACTTCTGTGGAGGAAAGATGTTCAGATTACTATCCTTTCGGCAAACCAGAACTTCTTGGATACTACAATCGTTTTCAAAGGGAAAATGTTCCATGGTACCTTTGTTTATGGGGAACCTGATGTCTCTAAACGACTGGCTGTGTGGACGGCTCTCTCTGAGCTAGCTAGCGCAAGTGATGAACCCTGGTTTCTCACGGGAGACTTTAACGAAATCATCTCAAATGCGGAAAAGTCGGGAGGGCCTGAGAGACCTGAGAGCTCCTTCAGCAACTTCCGCTCTTTTCTGTCCTCGTGCGATCTGTTTGATCTCAAACACACTGGGAATTTCCTCTCCTGGAGAGGCAAGAGGCACACCCATTTGGTCCACTGCAGACTAGACAGAGCGATGGCGAACAGCTCTTGGTCAGACATGTTCCCTAACGGACGCTCCCACTATCTCCAACTTGAAGCATCAGATCACCGGCCCCTCATCTCTACTTTTGACTCAAAGAAGAAGAAGGCATCCAGGATATTCCGATATGATCGACGCCTGCGTCATAATGAAGAGATCAGCAATCTAGTTGATCGTATCTGGAATGAGGACCCAACACTACCTGTAGCTTCAAGAATCAGTAGATGCCGACATGCCATTTCAGCCTGGTCAAAAAAGTTCCACATCAATAGCAAAAAGCTGATTTCGGAGACAAGAACCGAGTTGGATTCTGCTCTGTCTGCAACCATCGCTGATGACAATCGGATTGCACAACTCAACTCACGCCTCCTCAATGCATACAAAGCGGAAGAGGAGTTCTGGAGACAACGTAGCCGACTCCTCTGGCTAACCCTGGGAGACAGAAATACCAGTTATTTTCATGCGACTACTAAGGGGAGACGAGCGCGTAATAGAATCTCAGTCATAGAGGATTCTCAGGGGGTACCTGTTTTCGATGATGAGAAGATTGTGTCTGTCATAGGAGCTTACTTCACAGGGATCTTCACGTCCTCGGGGAACCCAGACGTTGAAGTAGTGGAGAGAGCCATCGTGCCTTGCATATCGACAGCAGTGAATGAGAGCTTGATTAAGACTCCTTCGCCTGCGGAGGTTAAGGAGGCAGTATTTGACATTCACCCCGATAAGGCACCTGGCCCCGACGGTTTCTCGGCTAGCTTCTTCCAGTCCAACTGGGAAGCTGTGGGACCTGCAATTACAAAAGAGATTCAGTCTTTCTTCGTGGAGGGTACACTACCATATACTATCAACAACACCCATATAAGACTAATCCCAAAGATACAAAGTCCTAAAGCTGTCTCAGACTACAGACCAATTGCTTTATGTAATGTCTACTACAAGGTAATATCCAAGCTACTCTCACTCAGACTCAAACCTATTCTACAGGAAGTGATCTCCGAAAACCAGTCTGCATTCGTACCTGGGCGCATCATCACCGATAACGTACTTATCACACACGAAACGTTGCACTATCTAAAGACCTCTGGAGCTGTCAAACACTGTTCGATGGCAGTCAAAACAGATGTTAGTAAAGCATACGATAGGCTAGAGTGGTCTTTCATCAAGCAAGTTTTTGAGAGAATGGGATTCTGCGCTACCTTTGTCGGCTGGGTCATGGAGTGTATAACGACAGTCTCGTACTCTTTTCTCCTTAACGATGAAGCGGTAGGATGTGTCGTCCCTCAGCGTGGGATCAAGCAAGGTGATCCCATGTCGCCATATATCTTTATCTTGTGTGGAGAAGTCCTCTCGGGCCTCTGCAAAAAAGCACAAGAAGATGGGTCATTACCAGGGATTCGAGTTGCTAGAAATAGTCCTAAAATCAATCACCTGCTATTTGCTAATGACACCATGTTCTTCACCAAGACAGACAGTCATGCGTGCTCGAATCTGGTTGCTATTCTCCAGACATATGAAGCAGCTTCGGGTCAGAAGATCAACACCCTGAAATCCTCCATTTCTTTCTCCAGCAAGACACCTGCAGACATCCGCAGTAGAGTTAAACTGCAGCTTGGTATAGATAAAGAAGGCGGAGTTGGGAAATATTTGGGCTTACCAGAGCATTTCGGACGCAAAAAGAAAGACCTCTTTGCATCGATTGTTGAAAGAATGAAGCAGCGTACTCTCAGTTGGTCCACACGCTTCTTGTCCACTGCAGGGAAAGCGACTATGATACAGTCTGTGCTCTCCCCAATGCCCTCCTTTGCAATGTCTGCCTTTGAGCTCCCCCTTAGCCTCTACAAGCAGATCCAGTCTGTCCTCACTAGGTTCTGGTGGGATCCTAGAGATGGAGTTAAGAAGATCTGCTGGGTTTCCTGGGATAAGATGGTCAAACCGAAGGATATGGGAGGATTAGGCTTCCGTGATATACAAGCTTTCAACCATGCACTATTGGCAAAGATAGGGTGGAGACTACTTACCAAACCCGACTGCCTCCTAGCGAAAGTTCTTCTAGGAAAATACTGCCACAAATCTTCCTTCCTTAAGACACAACAGACCTCCTCGATGTCACATGGCTGGAGAGGCGTCCTCAAGGGAAGAGACCTCCTGCTGAATCACCTAGGAAAAGCAATAGGAGATGGTGAGTCAACGTCAATTTGGAATGACTCGTGGATTCTGCCTGAAGCAAATCTCAAACCGATTGGACCTGTTCTACTTCAAGACAGAGACCTAATGGTTTCAGACTTGCTTACCCGGGAGACTAGAGAATGGAATGCTGCACTAGTAGAGAATCTTCTCCCTGAACTGAAAGAGCATATCCTTAAGCTGCGCCCGAGTGTATTAGGTAAAGGTGACTCCTTCATCTGGCCCCTACAAAAATCAGGCGATTACTCAGTGAAATCAGGGTACTACTCCACCTTTCTCCAAGATCAGACCGCATCAAACACCAATCAAGGACAGCAACAGAAGAAGTGGAAGAAACTTATCTGGTCAAAGCCAATGGCACCCAAGATCAAGTACTTTCTCTGGAAAGTAGGATCGAATGCGTTGCCAACTGGTGAAAATCTCAGGAAGCGTGGCTTGTTAGTTAACACGACCTGCGCTCGATGTGGGGCTTCAGAGAGTATTGATCACATCCTGTTTGAATGCCAATTTGCAGTGGATGTCTGGAAGCTAGCCCCATGGGATACCCCTATAGACACCTCCACCAGCACCTCCTTCTTTGAGAAGCTCGAAGCATCTTGGAAGCTCCGTCCACTCCCACCTTACGGATTCAAAGGAAATGCCTTCCCCTGGCTGTGCTGGTTCATATGGACCGCTAGGAACCAGCTCGTGTTTGACAACAGACACAAATCACCAGAGGACACGATACTGCAGGCCCTTTTAGCTCTAAAGGAATGGGAATCGGCTCAATCTACAATCATGAAAACCCAAACCCCAGCACCGCACCAAAGGCTACTGTCTAGCCCTAACCCACTGGAGATCTTCTGCAATACTGACGCCTCCTGGAATCCGACATCAAAAGAAGCGGGCCTAGCCTGGATTTTCTCCGATCAAGCTGAATCAGAAATCCACCGCGGATCCGTCAGACAATCGGCTGTCTCCTCGCCTTGCATGGGAGAAGCCCTCGCCATCAGAGAAGCTCTGCTGCAAGCGGCCTCTCGAAACTATTTCCACATCTGTCTTCGAACAGATTCTCAAGCGCTTCAACTAGCGATCACCTCTCGTCGGCATACGATGGAACTCTACGGAGTCCTCTCTGATATCGACGATCTATCCTTCTCCTCTTCCTATCCCTTCGTTAGCTGCCGTTTCGTGTTTGTCCCCCGGGCCAGTAATGGGCCTGCGGATGGTCTCGCTAAGGCCTGCTTATTTTCGCTTAATGTTGGTTAATGTTGTAAACCCAAACTTTTGTTAAGTTTAATGAAGTATCTTGTTGTTTAAAAAAAAAAAATCTGAGACACTGATATCAATCTCGTTAAGAAATGGCATCTCAGTCCGTAGGCCCGTTAGCGTGAATAGGCTCATTATCAAATTGGACCAAACTATAGTCATTTGTTTTCTGTTTTGCAGTTGCATATTTCCCGCCAGATTTTGAAGGCAATTTAGTTTTCCATTTCATTATAAACACAATTATTACTAAAAATATAATTCTTCAACAACAACAAAAGAAAACAATAAACAAAATGTGACTTTAATCATCGTTTTGGAGGTTTCATTTTTTCAAATATAAATCTCACTTTCATCATCTATAATTTTTATTTCAAATCCAATAATCAAAGATGAAACAATTCACGAGACTTTTCTTCACCTGCATTTTTATTTTCTCCTCTATCGCTGAAAGTGCTGATTCCACTCTCATTACCGAGCTGTGCAAACACTGTGACGATCCAAAATTATGTCTCTCCAGCATACAAGACCGTCCCGAATCCGGCGAATTCGCAGCCACCACAAACCAGATAGAGATCATAGCTATCTCTGCTATCTCAGCTAATGCCTCCTCCACTTCCACCTACATCAAGGAAATGCTTAGGCGCGAGGATCTGGAGCCGGCATTGGAGGCTACTCTTGAAGATTGTCAAAAGAATTACCAAGATGCTGTGGAACAGCTCGACGACTCGATATCCGCCATGCTCGCTAACGCACATGCCGACGTCGATGTATGGATGCACGCGGCAATCAGTGCCATTGAATCATGTAGTAATGATTTGGAATCACGCGCAGGGAACGATGTAGAACTTTCTCAGAGAAACAAAATTTTTCTCAAACTATGCAAAAACGCTTTGGTGATTAACAAAATATTAACCTGAGATTTAACTCCCAACATTTGAATATTATTGTATAATACTTTCTTGCTCGTTTTGTCAATATTTTGTTGTATTGGTTAATATGAAATTCATCGTATGAAATAAAACCATAAAAGGATATTCTCTCTACAGTTTCATGCTTAAATACAGTGTTAATTTTCAACTGTGAAATACATTTTTGGACATGTTACAAACTTACAATATCAAAATCCAACCCAATGAATACAATCCATTGGGCCCAGATTGTGAAAAATATAATTGGGTTCACAATGTTGGTTTATACGGTTCTCAAAATAAACCAAACAGTTTCCATTTGGATTGTTTTAATTAGGGGTTGCCATCTAGCGGATATCCGAAATTTAAGGTTATCTGTAATCCGCTTTGTCTTGTGTGGATAATTGATTTTTAATTCAATTTGATCAGTATGTATTATGAATATCTAAAAATTAATATATTTTATTGAATATCCCGATTCGATCCGAACCATTTTTTGAAAATATTAAAAAAGGAAAATTTTAATAGAAAATAATAATATTTTATTTAAATTATTTAAAAACTGCATACTTTTACATGTATAGAGATATAAATACTTTTAGTGGATAAAAATACGAAAAACTTATATAGAGATATAAAATTATATATACTTTTTATATATACATGTATATATGTATATTACGGATTATATCGGATATCCGTTTTTAAACATATGAGTATTCGTGATTTTCTCCATGTTTGACGGATATTGAATTTTAGTATCGTAAAATTACGTAATCCAGATTTTTGGATCGAATCAAAACGAATAACGAATCGAGATCAAATTTTACGGATATTTTATCCACCCCTAGTTTTAACCATATTTATTAATATTTTTCAAATACACTAGGTGATTCTCCCGTGCTCATGCACGGAAATAAATATTTACAAATAAGTATTTTACTTTGTTTGTTTATATGTTTTAAGTAATCTTTTATTTGTATGTATAAAAAATTGTATTAAATATCTTTATGTTTTAAGTATGATATTTTTTGTATTATTTAAACTTTTTTTTTGAGTTGTATATAGACGGTTAAATTAATGATGATTTTTCTCATTAGGTTAAAATTATCGTATTAGTAGGTAATTCAGTTTATCCTCTTATATTTGTAAATATATTTCATAAAATTTTGTATAATTTGATATATCTTATTTTAGAAAAATATAAAAATGTAAATCAGATATTCATTAATAAACATAACTTGTAAAATATTGAAAATTTATTCACGTATATGAACATATGCAAAATAGATACGTCATAATAATTGGTTGATTTAATTGTTCATATTTTAATTTGATTTCATTACTTGCATTTGGTATATTGGGATATATCGTTTTTAATCATAATGTTTTGGTTATAATTAGACTAAAATAAAACGATTTTGCTAATTACATTTTTTTAGTTTACCTTAGGTTCATAAATATATTTATGTATAATTTATATATGTTTTTGATAAAATATATAAGTCTATATTTTAAAATATCATAGATATTTTCTGTTTTTTTATGTTTTTGGAAAAATATGAAGAAAAATACAAATAAATTTTGTTTATGTATAATCAATCTTTTATATTCTAGAAATATTATTATCTTATAGAAAAATGTCTAAATTGTTTTATTAATATTATAAATTTTCTTTTTCTTATCAATATTTTAATACAAATTTGATTTAACTGAACATTAAAATTAAGATAAAAACAATTTTGTTTATTTTGAATTATATTTAAGAATGTGCATGTATATATTTAAATTATAATCTTAGGTAGATTTTTCTATCTATTTATTTTAATTAAATATATTAAATAAATATGTAAAATTGCATAATTGTCAAAAATTAAAATTAAAAAAAGATTTATAATATCTGTAGATATATATATAAGAAACTAATGATTTTACGATTTAATTTGATTTTTATTCAATTTTTTATAATTTTCTAAAAATATATATATTTTTGAAATATTTTTTATTTAAATGATATTTCGAAATTTGAAATGCCATAATTGAATATATTTATTTTAATTATGATTTATGAGTTATTACCATATTTTTAAAAAGTCCAAAAATATAAATCGACAATAAATGTAATATATGAGTTATTACCATATTTTAAAAATTTTACCAAAAATATAAATTAACATTAAATATAATTTTCCATGTCATATTAATCTTTAAAACATGTCATCAATTTTAGTAGTCATGTCACAATAATTAATCTAGGTGTTTTCCTGCATCATGTGTAGTGATGAATTTTTTGAAAGTTAAATTTTATATTTTAAAATGTAATATATTAATATTATATATTTTATTATTTTTACCAATAGTTAATATAAATATCATTAATTAAGCATAAAATTAAGAGAAAATATTTTTTATTTTAAATTATATTTAAGAATATACAGTATATGTATATATAAAGTTAAAATCTTCGATAAAAAAATTATCTATTTCATTTGGTTAAATGTATTAAATCAACTTGTACTAAATTACTAAAAATCATATAAAATTGTATAGTTATCAAAAATTAATATTTACATAATTTGTAGATATCTAAAAGAAACTAATTATATTACGATTTTTTTTTTTTAAATTCAGAAAATTTAGAAACTTTTAGATAATAAAAATTTTATAATTATAAAAGTAAAATTATATAATATTTCGAAATTCTAAATGTCATATTTGAATATATTTATTTTAGTGATGATTTATGAGTTATTACCATATTCTACAAAGTTTACCAAAATATAAATCAATATTTAATGTAATATATGAGTTATTGCTATATTCTACAAAGATTTCCAAAAATATATATCAGCATTAAATGTAATTGTCCATGTCATATTTAACCATATGACATGTCATCAATCTTAATAGCCACGTCACAATTTTTTTGTGAAAACGATTGTAGAGAAGACATGTGGCAAATCACTTCGCAAATAATGTCTAGGGGATATATTCAGTTTCTGTCTATGTATTTGGTTTAGTTAGGATGAAACTGAATCAATCCGTTTTATTTAGATGAAATCCTCCTGCCTTGAATATTAAAAAATGTATTCAAAGTCATTATGATTAGGCGATGTAGAAAAATGTGTAAAAGCAAAGCAATGGTGGGTAGTTGAGATCCAGTAAATAATGAAATCAATGTGGAGATCTACTCGACCCATCATGCAATTTTTCTAGTCAAATTGTTACACCAAACTCCAACTCATGTTGATCTTACCCTATTCATAACGTAACGAATGTAATTAGTATTTTATTTATATATATCAACTCAATATTCCTGTCTCTAAAAGAAAAAAAAATTAAGGTGAACTAGAATCACCAGTCAAGTTTGGGATATAATAATCAAGACTCATGATTAAGTCTGATATTTTTCTGACATGTACGGTCATGATCAATTTGAACATATGATTTCTAGAGTTTGCTTGTGAGATGGGGTGATGTACAGATTCTAGATTCAACGTCTCAGAAAATGACAAAACGCAGATACCTTTCTTTTCCACTTGGACCATTTATTTATTCACACTTGTTATAAGGTTTAATTATATCTTTTCCAAATACTTTTGTTTTCTTTGCTATTCAACACTCAAAAAGTAATCCACATTGTTATAAGTTTATTTTATATTTGAATGTTATAATATATACATAGATGTGAAGTAATTCAAACAATATGCACATCAAAGATGAGATCATAAGAGAAAACTTGCACTCTAGTAATGGAATTCAAGATTCCACTAAGACCCCACCATTTTGTTGCCTTTCCTCTTAACAATGATAGAATCTTGCTCTCTTTTATAAATATCTATCAATAATACTATATTTTTATCAATCAACTTGATTATACTAATCATACTCTGGTATTCAAGAATATGCAATTAGAGACGTTCTTCTACTTTATTTTCTTTTTCAAAACATCTAAACATGATTAACTAATGGTTAATGGTTTAGATAAGAACCTGAATTTTACTGAGCCCATAATCAAGTTTTGTGATGGCCGTGGACAATACTAATATAATAATATTGATATGCATATTTGATATCACCATTATTCTGAATATGTGAAATGTATGGGAAAAATCAAGTTGAAGGATCCGACGAAGTTGTAACTTGCGAAGGAATGGGCAAAAGGAACCAAGGTGACAGAAAATGCACGCAAACCTATGTAATTGCTGAAAAGAACCCTTTACATTAATCTAATATATAATCTTAATTTATCACTTATACATAACTATATATCTGTAAACTAATTGTAAAGTAGATTTGCCTACCTTGGAAGCACACAAATATTACAATTGCTTCCATCGCACTCCATTGTTATCCTCACAGTCTATTGGATTAGTTTTGTATACACATTGATACTTTAATCATGATCTTCCTATGTAGACTATAGTAAACAATCACTATCAGGCCATTATTCTACACAAAAAAAATACTATGCATAACATGAGATCAATTTATAATCCTTAAAGGATAAAACATAAACCATAAACCATATCCAAGCCAATAAATCTTGAATTGTCAATAAACCTAAAGTCTAAAATTTAGTTGGAAGAGAAGACTTAAAGACAGTCCAATAAAAGAGACACACGCCCCATAAGACTGGGCCAGTGTGAGAAATAAAGCCAAGTGTAAGGAACACAAAGAACCAAACACACTTTACTCTTTCCTCATGTCTCTCTTTCAAATGACGTAAAAGCAAAGCACAGACTTTGCTTCCCCAGAAGAATTACCAATCCAAGAAACGCTAATGATTCCTCCAATCCATTAAACAATTCTTCTCTCCTTGATTCTCTCTGCACCTGCGTATACATAATACTATTTTATATGGTAAGAAGAAGAAGAGGAGAAGAGAAACAGAGCAAACCTGGGAAAGTCAGGGGAGAATCTGCTGGAGGGTTTGTTGGATTGCATCCATGAAATCTCTGCAGCTCTGGCTTTCTCTAGGATGACTGATTCAGCTTACAGAGTAGACACCACCTCCAGGCTCGCCCAATGGCGTATCCACAACCTCTCTTCCTCCACTTACCGCAAGTCCGACCCTTTCAAGATGGGTCTTTGGAACTGGTACTCTCTCTCTCTCTCTCCTTTCTTTTTATTTCACCTGACCAATAAATGATCTGACATGATGATGATGATGAATGAAAAAAAAGTGGACACACCTTTTTGTAGTAGTTGATGATAATAATCAAATTGATTTTGACACTAATGGTGGGTTATTATTGATTTGAAGGCATTTGTCAGTGGAGAAAAGCAAGATGCTATTAAATGTTAAGTTGTATCCAGAAGTATCCAACCTCTCCAGAGAAAACCCACCTGTTGCTTCCTTTGTTCTTCGTGTTGTCTCTTCTTCTGCTGAGAGGAAAGCTTTTTCTCATCCAGGTAAGAGACAAGAACATCTTGCTTTGTTTCTGTTACAATCACAAAATAATCAAAATTAAAAAAAGTACTGTTTACTCGAATGGCAGAAGTAATAGATAAGAAGATCAAGACAAACGAAGATTTCCTTTGGACTATTGAAGTTCCCTTAACTGGAAAAATCATCATCGACGTCGAGTTTCTTGACCTGAAAGTTCTGTCTCAAGATGTAAGTTTGTGTCTCTCATCACTTTGTACTTAGAAATTTGACACAACCTTTGTTTCTTTCTTCTTGAAATTGATATTTACCTGATGACTTGGCAGAGTGGAGAGTTCTACTCGATTTGGGCAGACGGTTCAACGCAGAACCAATCCGAAGTTACAGCGGTGACATCCCTAGGACGTATGTTGACAGAAAGCATCTACACCGACGTAACGATCAATGCCTCTGGTGGAAGCATCGGAGCACACCGAGCTGTCCTCGCAGCCCGTTCACCTGTTTTCCGCAGCATGTTTCTACATGACCTGAAAGAGAAAGAACTGTCAGCGATAAACATACCGGACATGCCTCTCGATGCTTGCCGAGCGTTCCTCGGTTACATCTACGGAAACATACAGAACGAAGACTTTCTAACGCACAGGTTGGCGCTTCTCCAAGCAGCTGATAAGTATGACATTGCTGATCTGAAAGACGCGTGCCACATGAGTCTTGTGGAGGATATAGACGCGAAGAATGTGCTCGAGAGGCTGCAGAACGCTTACCTCTATCAGTTGCCTGAACTGAAGGCAAGCTGCATGAGGTATCTTGTGAAGTTTGGGAAGATATTTGAGATCCGGGAGGAGTTCAACATATTCATGCAGTGCGCAGACAGAGATTTGATATCGGAAGTCTTCCACGAAGTCCTCACTACATGGAAAGGGTTTTAGAATGTGGTATTTGTTATTACAAGAACATTTATTTATGGACTCTGTTTGTTTTTGGGTGCAGAAGGATTTGTTGGTCTTTTATGTACAGATTACAAAGTATGCGATTGGATTGTTGTTGGTGGGGGTTTTAACTCAAAAACCTCCAACAAATATTTGTCCTTGCAAAAAGGTTAAAAAAACAGTAACAATGTAAATTCATGATTTGATTGGAATGCAAACTTCAAGTTTGAATCGTTGACCTATAAAAACTATATTACTTTTTTTTATCAGATTTGAAATCATGTTGCAGCTTGATTCTGAGTAGGAGGAATTGTAGGAGATATGAGGCAAAGAGATAATAAGAAAATCCTTGACCTACTAACTATCTGTTATCAGTTTTAAGCCCTTTTCTAGTAAAATTTTGAAATCATGTTGCAGCAATTACTACAAGTTGGTTCATGATTCTGAGTAGCAAGTGCAGGAGGGGATATGATGCAAAGAGATACTACTGGTATAGTATTTGATGAAAGGCTTATTCTAAAAATAGGCCAAGCTAAAGCAAATCTCTCATATATATATGGTAGGAATCTACAGGAATTAATCCTCAGTTAAATTTCACAGAACCAAGCAAATTCATGGAGTTTATCTGTCAATCAAGTCCTATATAAAAAGTGATCCTAGATGTAGTAGTAGTCGGCAAAATCAGAGACATATCAAGAGTAAACCAAAAAAAACTTCCTCCTATGAGATGTCAAAATTTTAACATGATATGCGTAGATTAACAGTAGTTTCAGAGGGGGCTCTCCAAAATTAAAATTCAAATGGATGAAGAAAGAAAGAAAGCACGTGAGAATCAGACCAAGAAAATAATCGATACGCAAAACGAGTTCGAGCAGCAAAGACTTACATTATTGATAACTATCACCAGAATCGGCCTTCTTCATCTTCCAATTCGAATCTGTGCTCCCTCCTCCGAGAGGGAGGGAATCTCCATTGAAAGATGCGGCCAAGAATAAAATAATCGACACGCAAAACAGTTCAAGTATTCCATAGAAGGCTTTTTTAACCAAAATTTTCGAAATTTCATAACGTCATTCGCTACTAATGGGCCTTTTGGCTCAATAACAAGATTCATGGGCTTTAGCTTTGTTATATAATATTCAAACTCATGCTGTGGTTAGCGACTTCATATAGTTGTTTATCTCTCATTTGTTTCTTACGTGAAAACAGTCGTTACGTTCCTTCTTTTGCTGTTTGCTTATGTCTGATTTGTTTTATATAGGTTTTGTTGAAGTTTAACAAGTCGATATGGCAGAGGCTACTGAGTCTTCAACTGAACCTAAGGCTTAATCAAGCCCATTAAAGACAGACTCATGAGATGTCTGATGGCAAGGTTCAGTTCAGGAAAGATATCCGTCCCACCTTACCGCTAATCTGGTTAGATATGGTTTTGATATGAAAATTTTGCATTAAGAAACCATATTATCATATAAAACTTTGTTGTACTTATTTCCGCTTTTTAATCTCTGTTGTTGATTTTCTTTCTTCCTTTTCCCCTTTGTAATAAGTTGTTCAACAACAACATCATTGTATCTCTTTTCAGAAAATGGTAAGCTTAACACCAAAAAAAACAAACTTAGTTGTACTTGTCATCAATCTACAACAACAATATTATTGTTAAAAGTTGTCTAAGAAAATATTGAATTCATCTTGCATGCTGCAGAACAATACACTAGTGAAAGTGCTAGTCTCAGAGGGAATCAATACATAAACATTTGCACCCTTTTAACACTAGACTCTGCGCTTTTTATATTTAAAAAGAAAAAAACACAGTTCACTGGACTGTTAACAGTTCTGTGTACTCTTTAACCTTTAGTTGTCAAAAAGTACAAGTGTTTATAGCTTCCTATAGATGATGTCATGAAACTAAGAATTCGTATCAGGAATGAATTTTGTGTATGTATATAGCAGCTTGTAGATAGCTTTAAAAAAAAGTTCACTTATAGATTCTAGCTTTTAGGTTTCTTCATTTGCAAGTAATACACTAAATATTCCTTATACCTGCCTCATCTAGTAGTCACATGTCTCCTTCCTCACTCCTGAATCCTTTATTTCATTACATCATCTCTAGGAAGCACAACAAAAGCTCCCTGTGCTCTACATACATATCTATAGAGGAGTTTATGATCTCACAAACAGACTGTTGCAAAGAAAGATAATCTTTATTAGGCTGGTCTTGTCTTATATTATGCAAATCAATGATGACAGAAACAAAAAAAAAACACGATAAAATCTTTTAACATATCATATAATATAAAACCTAACATTTAAACTGTCTTTTTAATCTATGAATCAGAGGTAGAAAAAACTCTCATTTATTAATCAAGGACATGAGAGTTAATTTTTTTTTTTTTTGCTAAAATTTAGTGCAAAGGACATGAGACTTTCACTGTGATCGATCAACATCACTTCAACGGTTGATTTGTCTTTACTAAACCAGTGGTACCGGTACACCTTTGATATCGATCTTTCTCATATGGTTGCTTTGCAGATCATAACAGAGAATTTGAAAGGGAGAAACCAAATCCGTCGGTATCAAGAAAACCTTGCCACTTCGACTTGTACCTCTGACAACGAATTCAGCGTTTGTGACAAAGTCTAGCTGACAAGGCTTCAAGACCAGTCTCTTACTCGACCATTTTTTGTTTGCGGCATCTTCCAATGACCATAAATCAAGCATACCCTTGTCTCTAAGATTGGTCTGGTCAACGACAGTTGCTTTGCCACCATACTCTACAAGACACACATTCTTCATCTTTGGAGGAGGAGGCAGGTCCTCCGCAAGAGGTACTTGGATCATCTTGAACTTATGGGATCTAATACGGAAACTCACAAGCATACACTCATCAGCAGCAGTCCAACCCAAGTAATATATAACCCCGTCGATACACACGCCTCCTCTGGCCGCAGTATGAGGAATAAAGTCCCGAGGAAGTGGATTCGCTTTTCCCCAGGAACCTTCTCCTCGTCTTCCAGGTTTGAGGACAAAGACCCGATGACGGGACCTTACCTCTTGCGTATCGGTCAAAAGGACACCAACTGCTTTGTACCGGTTTGTAACAGGGTCGTGTCCGAAATAGTAGGAGACGGTGCCTTTGGTACTGGATTTGAAGGCAGGAGGTAAAGTGACAAGCTGTCTGATGGCAGGGTTAAAGATAAGCGGCGTTTTCCATAGGTTGTCTGATGTAGATAGATATTTGGAAATATTCTAAATATCTTATTATTGATTTTATTAATTATTTAGATAATTATCTTTAATGTTTTAGGGTTTTACGGTTTTATTATATATAGCCGTCTAGGCTTATGGTTGTATTCAGATTATTGATATTGATATTTTATAAAGAGAGGTTTGAAACCTTTTATTTCCTTGTTACGGCTAGAACTCGAGAGTTCTCAACGAATCAAGAAGACTTTGATCCTAGGTATTCTCAGACTAAATAGGATTCATCGTGTTATCGTAGCTTGCGCTGCATCATTGTCGTAGCACATGATCAAGCCGCGTAGATTTTGGCAGATGTAGCCGCCTCTCATCCGTGGGATGGTGAGGTCAACTACAAAGGAAGAAGAAGAGGGAGTATCACTGTTAGCGTCTGGGACCAATGATAACGTTACAGAGCTATGTTGGTCATTGACATCCTGCAAACACATGAAAAGATGAGGGCGTTGTCGGGTTGGGACAGTGAGGAAACGGTCTCTGAAGTATGGTGAACTGATGAGGGATGACCAAAGCTTTGAGACGCACTTGAACCTCATCAGTGATTTAGCAGGCAGTCTCGTAAGGATCTCCTCCGTGACCACATGCATAGGAATAGGCATCTCTGACCAAAGCTTTGAGAAACTCATCAATGGTTTAGCAGGTAGTCTCGTAAGGACCTCCTCCGTCACCACATGCATAGGGATATGCATGATCTCCATCTCTGGTAGTCTTCTTATTCTCTTCATTCTCTTTCGTTTGATCCTTGGTCGTCGACCGTAAGGATAGTGAGGATTACGGCGACGACGAGCCATCGGGTAGCAGCCAAATAAACCTTGGAGAGAGAGAAGGAGTTTAGGGTTTTTTTCTCAACCCTTTTTATTAACTATTTTAAAAACACCAGGATATTGCATAGGTTGATGTAATGGCAAACACAGCTAGAACTGAAGGAGTTTAGGGTTTAAGATTGATTTGTGATATATATATTATTATTTATTTATTTTAAACACGTTTGATTCTTTTGATGTCAAAAAATATTTTACTTTTATAAAATATTCTAAATTTAGGGGAATGTGTTTTCTATAATATACTCTTACGTCTACAAAAAGTAGAAAGCGTATTCAGGATTTTTGACATTCTTCTAAACTTTTAGAAGACGCATTCTACGGATAAGAATATCTGGTTTTTTGCGAAAATTAGTGAAATTTTCAGTTATGGAAATATTCTAAAAACCTCTTAAAAATATTCTAACTTTCTAAAACGTGTTATTTTCGATTTTACTTGTGAAAAAACTGATTTTACATTTTTTTCTTCATAAATCTATGATATCTCAATAGTTTATCTTGTGATTTTCACAAACTCTTGTTCTTTTTTTTTTTTTTTAATTTTGATAAAATTAAAATATTTACAAACATTTTAAGTTTTTTATAAAAAAAAACTTTGTAAACGTTTTTTATAAAGTTTATTTAAAGCTTTTTACTAAAACTTTTTCTAAAGTTTTATTTTTATTTTTATAAAGTTTACAAAGATTACTTTTATTAAACTTTAATTAAAACTTTAATTTTTTTATTTTTTATTAAAAAGTTTGATAAAATTAAAAAATTTACAAACTTTTTATAAAAATAAAACTTTGTAAAATATTTTCTATAGAGTTTGTTTAAAGTTTTTATTAATTTTTTTTTGTAAAGTTTTATTTTTATTTTTATAAGGTTTACAAATTTTATTTTATTAATGTTTTATCAAAAACGTTTTAAACTTTTCATAAAAATAAAAATATGTAAAACGTTTTAAACTTTTTACGATATTTATTTTTATTAAAAACTTTTTTTAAAAGTTTTACTTTTGTTTTCCCTTTTTAAATTTTAGTTATTTTTTAAAAAAACTATTAGTTTAATGTGTTTAATTAGATTAATCAAGGTTTATTTTTAAGATTTTGTTTAATTAGTTTAACTATTTTTTATAACTGTTTTATTTTCTGTTTTTAATAGAAAAAATTTCAATTTTATCACAAATTTGATATCACTTTTCAAATTCATATATAAAATGATTATTTTAAAAAATATTTTAAATTTGTGATGAAAATGACTAAACTAACACTCTTGAATTTATTTATAAAAAAATACAAATCTAATTTTATCTCTTAAATATTAAACCCTAAACAATAATCTATAAACCCAAATGTTAAGGTATTTATATTGATTTTTTTAAAGAAAGTTGATATCCAACTTACCGTATCTTAATCACTTTTTAATATTACTTTTTCAAAATAAAAATTCATAATTTATTAATAGTTAAATTTGAAAATAAAAGTTAAAAAGAATAAATTTTTATAACGAAATTACTATGTGCATATATAATTTTATGATGTTATTGAAAATGAATATTTTAAATTTTGAAAATTATATCTTTTATATTTTAGAAAAAATATTGAGTGGTTTATCTTTTTAAAAATAATTTAATTTATTAAATTAAATTAAAAAATAATTTAATCTAGTTTTGATAAAAAAACGATTTACATATTGTGCTCCACATTAGATTGTTTTCTGGATCCGCCCCTGAATATACGATTATATGATCAAATCACAATAAAAACATTCCAGGCTAGAAAAAAAAAGACAATCTAAGATTAAGAAAGACATGAGACCAAGTGACCTACCCACCCATTCAAAACGCAAACTGACGGCTAAACTGGAATATGCCTTCTCAGCTGAAATCTTTTTGGAGGATGTATGAAACCATAAGCACGGCGACTACTACTGCCATTGCAGCCTAATCTCGGATCACAATCCAGGTGAATTACCCGGACCTCGTAGTCCAGTGGTACACCCCAGGCTTCGGTCACTGAGGGGCAACCCGAGTTCGACTCGCGGGGAGGGGAGGCGTGTCCAGGGCCTTAAACGGTACAGACACAGGCTGGCGCCGGGCCTAGGTGGGTGGGTCCCGAAGGGGTCAACCACCTGGTTAATCAAAAAAAAAAAAAAACAATCCAGGTGAATTTTGTCGTGAATCTTGTGGAATCTGATTTTGAATACACCAAAACCAAAGACCAAATCGATGGCGACCACGACCAAGACCAGGCATGTGCATAACATGCAAATCCTTCCACAACACATCTTCCTTTGTCTTCTCCTTCCTACGACCACTGCGATTGTTTCCTCGATCTCTTTTCTCTGGGAAGATTGTGACAATTGTAGATATTACGTTTAGGGCCTATATATAGGGTTAGTTAGGTTGTTGCTTGTGAGAGCGAGTGATAGAAACATGAAGAGAAGCGTAGAAGCACTACAAGAAAACACGCTGATTCTGAGGGAAATACCGAGGGAAAATGAGTTCCTCGGAAATTTCTGACAAAATATCGAGGAAATACCGAGGAAACCAAGAAATGGGGTTTCCTCGAAATTTCCTCACTATTTTTTGAGAAAATTTCGAGGAAGACCAACTTCCTCGGTATTTTTCGAGGGAATACCGAGGAAACTCGGGTCGTCAGAAAAAATCGACGGATATTTCTAATATTTCGACGACATCTTGTAGCCGTTAGAGAGCCGTTGGGAGAGCCGTTGGGGGATTTAAACTATTTCGAGGAAATTTCGAGGAAATGTCTGTTTCCTTCGAAATTTCCTCGAAATTTCCTCAGTATGCCGGGAGGATTTCATCTATAAATACAGCCACCCCTCTTCCTCTTCATTCACTCCATTTCTTTTCTTCTTCTCTCCTAGTCTCACGAATTTGATTCCAAAAAAACATGTCTTCTTCAAATTATTTTCGTTCTTGGATGGATCGACCTCATTTGGATCCGGACACGAGATTGCTTACGGAAGAATACAATCAAGGTATAATCGAGTTCATGAGGGTAGCTCGCCAACAACCGGAAGCAGAAACAGGTAAGTTAAGATGTCCTTGCTCTAATTGTAAAAATAGAAAAGTTATTAAAGAGTGGGATGTTTGGACTCATCTATTATTGAGTGGGTTTACACGAAGTTACAAAAGTTACACGAACGGGCAACATACCATGTTACGGTTCCTGACATTTTCACAGATGTTGGACGACTTAGCGGAAAATTAAAGGACCGTCGACTTACTGAGCAGGAGCGCAGTCATTTGCAAACATATTTGCTCACCAACTGCGAAGATGTTCTTCAATATGAGAGGTAAGTTTATTATCTTACAAAATTTTATTTTAACAAATTAACATTTATATCTTAATTAATTACATTTTTGTCATCACAAGATTTTCATGGCAGAAAAGCGGTTCGAATATAGATACGTTACAGAGGCAGAACTAGAAGAAATGAAGCAAAGAGAATTTGCTGGATGGATGTTTACTTATGTGAGTGCCTTAAACAAATTAAAAAATCATTTATCACATATTTATACTAATTAAAAAATTATTTATCACATATTTATACTAATTCATATATATGTGCTATTAATAGGTGTCTGCTGGTTTGGCCAGAGGTGAAACATTTGACGATTGGATACGCGAGATGGTGGTTGGACCAAACTATGTTGTGAAGTCATATCCGAGATTTTGTACTCGAGGATATGCATTCACAACTGAAAAGACGAAACGTTCGCGTACGACCTATGATGCTGGCGTTTGTTCTGCATCGGGAGATGATGTATACTACGGACACATACATGAGATTTTGGAAATCAAGTATTTGGGCATGCTTGGATTGCGCTGTACTGTTTTCTATTGTGATTGGCACGACATCACTCCAGATCGAGGTGTGAGAACATATGCATTTGGTGTTACATCAGTAAATTCGAGACGAAAGCTGCAATATTATGATCCTTTCATTCTTGCTTCTCAGGCCGATCAGGTAAGTAAATGTTAATTATTCAGAATGATTGGTCATCATGTGTAATAATTTAAACTTGTACTAAATTTTTTTAAAATGTTACAGGTTTGTTATATCAAGTACCCCCGGGTAAGGAATAGAGATGATCCATGGGTTACTGTTACCAGACTCAACCCGAGAGGCCGAGTTCAGGGGAGTTCTGAGCTGGAAGACCCACTACAACCAATCACATCCAGTAACTTAAGTGCAGCAGAAGATGTAGCAGAAGTTGGCCTTGTAGTAGATTTCACCGACTTCGCAGAGGAAGCCGTCGTTCACGCACATGATGAACCAGTTATTGGAGAGTTTCACCAAGATCCAGATTCAGATTCATCTGGTGATGATGACTCGGAATCAGAGTAGATTTTTTTTTTTTAATGAATTTCGAGGAAATACCGAGGGAAATTAGGGTTTCCTCGAAATTTCCTCGGAATGACCCTTAACGGTTTAGGGGTTTGATTCAAAACACCTTGTTCCTCGAAATTCCCTCGAAATATTTTGAGGAAATTTCGAGGACCAAGATAATTTTAGGGGTTTGATTTAAAACACATTGTTCCTCGAAAGTCCCTCGAAATATTTCGAGGAAATTTCGAGGGAAAATAAAGTTTTTTGTACTTCCTCGAAATTCCCTCAAAATATTTCGAGGAAATTTCGACGACCTAGATAATTTTTGCTAGTTCCTCGAAACTCCCTCACAATTTTTTGAGGGAATTTCGAGGAACAAGGGGTTTTAAACCGAAAACAACGTTTTGCGGATTGAATAACACGTATATAACCTTCATTAAGTGTCTTAGCCAGATTATAAAGTCAAACATTAGGGTTTTAAACCGAAAACAATGTTTTACGGATTGAGACGAAAACCACACAACATAAGATAAACACTTATACATTTTAATAAACGTTAAAGGAAATACTTACAATAATTTTTGTAATTGTGTTATTTCATTGTTTATGATCATCTATACAAAGAAACCTCATTATTATGAATTACATTTGTATAAGAAATGACATAGGGGAAAAAATCGATGTTTTCAAAACCCCAAAGCCTCTTTCCTCGAAATTTCCTCACAATATAGTGAGGAAATTTCGAGGAATGTTTTCTTCGGACTGTTTTTCATTAACCCGGCAACCCTAGCCACCAATAAGAGAATTTCGAGGAAATTTCGACGACCAACATTAAAAATTGTGAGGAAATTTCGACGGACTCTGTCCGTCGGACCCCTCATAAATTAGGTTTTCATTCTTTTCTTCCCCATTTCTCTCCTCTCGATTCCTCTCTTCTCCTCTCCTCTTCCTCTCTTCTCTCTTCCTCGGCGGATCTCCTCTCCTTCTCCTCTCCTTCTCCTCTCCTCGGCGGATCTCCTCTCCTTCTCCTCTCCTCTCTTCCTCTCGGCCTCCTTCCTCTCCTCTCTTCATCTCCTCTCTTCCCATGTAAGTTCATCTCTCTTCTCTTCCTCTCTTCATAGATCTCGAAATTTAGGTTGTTAGAAAGGAAATTCTAGGATTGAATGGATAGTTTAGGATTTGCATGTTTGGATTGTTGTTTGTGTTTTTGATTTTTTAAAACGTTTTTTTGATTTTTTAAAACGTTTTTTGATTTTTTAAAACATTTTTTTGATTTTTTAAAACGTTTTTTGATTTATTAAAACGTTTTTTTGATTTTTTAAAACGTTTTTTGATTTTTAAAACTATTTTTTATATATTAAAACTATTTTTTTAATTATAAAACTATTTTTAATATATTAAAACTATTTTTGTAATTATTAAACTATTTTTAATATATTAAAACTTTTTTGTAATTATTAAACAATTTTTAATATATTAAAACTTTTTTTTTGTAATTATTAAACAATTTTTAAATATTAAAAATATTTTTAATATATTTAAAAAAATTTGTAATCATTTAATAATTTTTAAATATTTAAACTATTTTTATATATTTAAACTTTTTTTGTTATTATTAAACAATTTTAATATATTAACAAATTAAATAAAAAATTGTATATATTAAAAAAAATTATTTATATAAAGGTCTCAAGAGGAACAGACCCGCTCTCGACAGCGTCGTGGTCGTGGTGGTTCGGGGAGCGGCTCCATTTCGGGTTCCGCATCGCCCCACAGCTCCTACCAGACATCTCCCTCTCCATTTCCCTCTCATTCTCCTCCCGCTCCCGGTGTGGCACCCACTCCTGCTCCTGCTCATCCGGCACTTCTGAGAGTTGCGGAGTTTGTTCGACAGTCGGGTCGTGACCATCTTCTATATCTCACTCAGTATCCACGTGGACGGGGTCAGACATGGTAATTAAACCTATTTTTTTCATTAAAATTTGATTCATTTTAAATAATTAATTTTTTTATTAGGTTCGACCGATCCGGGAACGGGATCAGCGGATGGATCAACCGTATGATGTACTCGTCCCTCGACAATGGACATCCGACTTTCACCGACTTCCCTCTCGAGAAGCAGCATATGTGGTTTCAACAGTTTGCGGTAAGTATTCTATTTTTTACTTATTTTTTTAATCTTTAATATTAATTTTCTACTAATTGTGTTTTATTTTCAGCAAGAATTCAACTGGAATGCCGATGAGACGTTGTTTATCTATTACCACTTCGTCCATAAAGTTATGGACAACTATGGGAAGCAGATGCACTCGTGGAAGAAGAAGTGGGAAATAAACAAGGTTCGTTTTTATTTATGAAACAATTTTTTAATTTATTAAAATATTTTTTTATTTATTTAACAATTTTTTTTTAAAGGTTCCAAAGGGGATGGACCCCGTCGTCTGGCGGGAGTTGGGTGTGCATTGGAGTAAGAACGAAGTGAGAGCAACTTCTTCCACCAACTCCACCAACCGCAAGAGCGACCGTAAAGGGAAAGGCATGTACATCCATAACTTGGGTGCTCAATCTTTAGCCAGTCTGGGGGATCGCTTGGTAAGCTTGTCGGTTTTTATTATATTATTTAAGATTCTAATATTTTTTTGTGCATTTCTTTTAATTACTAATGTTTGTTTAATTTATGTTTTTTTCAAGGCGGAAGAAAATGAGGGGGAGCCGGTTGATCGTCTCCGCCTAATAAAGACGACGTATACCAACAAGAAGACCGGCGAGATTGATGATGGTGTTGTGGGGGATGTGGTCACCCTCATCGACAGTCAGATGGAACAGGAAGTGTCTCAGCTTCAAACCGAGGATGATGATTCGACGGGATCGACCGGCTTGCCTTGGGTTCGGATCAACCAAATCGTTGAAGCGGTAAGTTCTTTTTTTAAAGTTCAATTCATTTTTTATATTATTTAAATTTGACACTTTTTTTTCAGGTGGTTCCAAAGAAGAAGGGCCGTTTGTTCGGTTTGGCTCGTCGGTCCAACTCGGTTCCGTCTGCTTCTGCACCACCGTCGTCCTTTGTTGATCAAGAAGTGCTTCTGAGTCAGATGAGGGACAAGGATGCTCGCATATCTGCGTTGGAGTCCATGGTGGCGAGTCAAGAGGCGGGCTGGGAGGCACAGAGGAAGCTGAATGAGCAAATGATGGCGATGATGAGGAGCATGAACCCGAACGCCAACATGGAGTTCCCGACCATGCAAGACCCGAACGACCCGTAGTTTAATTTGTTTCAAAAACTCGAAATGTTTTATTTTGATTTGTATGACTTTGAAATTTAAATAATATGTTTTTAATTTAAATTTTAATTTTATATTTTCGAATTTAAATTTTAAAAATATTTTTTTTTTCAAAAATAATTTTTTCAAAAAAAAAAAATTATTTTCAATATATTCCGAGGAACAGCTGTCCTCGGAATATTCCGAGGGACCTCTTGTGACAAACCGTCCCGTGGAACACCTGCCCATGGACCCCAGGCTCACAGCGCTGCAGCGCACCGACCCCAACCCCTCCATTATGAGATCTCACTATCTCCATAATTAGGTTGTTGGTGAGGTTCGAACCCCCGACTTCACCCTTTAACAGCATTCCCACAGGACAAGCTGTCACCAATTGATACTTTTTTGTGACAACCCGTCCCGTGGAACACCTGCCCATGGACCCCAGGCTCACAGCGCTGCAGCGCACCGACCCCAACCCCTCCATTATGAGATCTCACTATCTCCATAATTAGGTTGTTGGTGAGGTTCGAACCCCCGACCTCACCCTTTAACAGCATTCCCACAAGACAAGCTGTCACCAATTGATACTTTTTGTGACAACCCGTCCCGTGGAACACCTGCCCATGGACCCCAGGCTCACAGCGCTGCAGCGCACCGACCCCAACCCCTCCATTATGAGATCTCACTATCTCCATAATTAGGTTGTTGGTGAGGTTCGAACCCCCGACCTCACCCTTTAACAGCATTCCCACAGAACAAGCTGTCACCAATTGACCTGCAGATCAATTGGTGACAGCTTGTCCTGTGGGAATGCTGTTAAAGGGTGAGGTCGGGGGTTCGAACCTCACCAACAACCTAATTATGGAGATAGTGAGATCTCATAATGGAGGGGTTGGGGTCGGTGCGCTGCAGTGCTGTGAGCCTGGGGTCGATGGGCAGGTGTTCCACGGGACGGGTTGTCACACCTCTTCCTCGAAAAATTTCGAGGGCTACCTTCCTCGAGAATTTTCGAGGAACACAGTTCCTCGAAATATTCCGAGGACAGCTGTTCCTCGAAAATTTTCGAGGACCACCTTCCTCGAAAATTTTCGAGGGAGTGGTCCTTCGGAATATTCCGAGGAACTTAGTTCCTCGAAAATTTTCGGAGGCCTTTTCCTTCGGTATAATCCTCGGTATATACCGAGGGAATGGTTCCCCAATATATATCGAGGACCTCTTCGACGAACGCCTGTCCTCTAAATTTCCTCGGAATTGTTGTTCCTCGAAATTCCGTCACAAAATTTCGAGGAAATTTCGAGGGAAAATGAAATTTCGAGGAGATTTTTTCGAGGGACTTTTTCCTCGGTATATCGTCGGAATACGGTTATTCCGACGACATACAGAGAAAAAAGTCCTTCAGTATCAGCGTGTTTTCTTGTAGTGAAGAGAGCTAGGGTGATTTTGGTGAAAAGACTATTAAGAGAGTGGTGCGTGAATGCTTAATTTTTCTATTTCTTGCTTTAAAGCTAACCAAGGAACCATCCATCCACACAACTTTGGTATATATAAGTTAATATTCTTCTTCTAGACCCAAAATTTTCTACTAAATTTTCTTCTTAAAAAAATTATCCAAGTGTTTGTAACTCAGTCCATTAGTGAAAAAATTGTCTTATCGAAGTGGAATTTTACTGCATTTTAAGAACCAAAAGGTTTCTTATTGCGTTTTGAGAACCAAAAGAAAATATTAATGTGTAGAAGAAGTGAAAAATTAGTTGTGTCCATGGATTCTTTTGAAAAAAATTAATGTGTTCATAAAACTATTTAAATTCAATGATTAAACTTTGCTTGTCATCCCAAGTTCAAATTCCATAAGAAAGGAAAAGAGAAAGAGACTCCCACTAAACACATCTTTATATTGCATAAACCAAGAATAATACTCCAAACTAGTTGTACAATGTTGATCTTGATTCTTTTATGTAACCAATTAAAAAAAAAATTAATGTATATCATATTATAATGAGATGTCAAACTTTGTTTTCTTTTTTGATAAAATGTAAATATCACATTAATAATGTAAAGATCTTACAATACCAGATTCTTAGTTCTGTTCCATCCCGGCAATTTTTTTTTTTTTAAAAGTGGAATAATCAAAATTTCAGGCTTTTGTAACATCTAAATCAACCAAATGGACAAAAGACTTTTGAAAACTTCATATGTCTTCTCGATAGTGTCGTTTCTTGCTTCCATAAATAAATAAGCAAATCATATTTTCCCACTAAAAACGTATAATCATGTTTTTTGTCAAAATTGTAAATTCAAATTTTCTCGCCATATTTACAAACCCGAAAATAACATTTTCTCGTTAAAACTACAAAACCACTTCTTGTCCAACTTACATAATCATATTTTCGCCAAAACTGTAAAATATGTTTTTCGCCAAAATAAAATACACATATTTTCATGTCAAATTCGTAAAGTAATGTTTATCAAATAGGCAAAATCGTGGTGTAGTTTAAAATTGCGAAACTACATTTCTAGTATAAAAAAAATCCACCAAAATTGTAAATTTTAAAAAATTTAGGTACCATAAACAGCTCATTTAGTCATAGTCCTATTTGGGGTTAGTCTTATTTTAGCATGTCTTTTTAAAGTTACACTATCAATGTCCATAAAATGAGATTGTCCAATTAGACAAGTTCACTTGGATATAGACATCCCCATTGACATCTCCAATAATTCCATAGAGTAAAGCTTCTCAGTACAGGTAGGCCACATTCCATGACACTTTTGTAAGGCATTTCTTGTCAATATACCAGAGCATAAAAATATTGAGTAGAATATCTCAATCATCTTAACACATCCCTCAGGCAAAACAAAAGTGTATTCCTAGAAATTTACGAATCCAGATATTACCGTTTGAGAAGCTGAAGTCTACTTAAAAAAAATAGTTTTGAGAGACCAATTATGCATTCGCCGAGTGATTTTGGTATGAAACCATAAGCACGGCGACTACTACTGCCATTACAGCCTAATCTCGGATCACAATCCAGGTGAATTTTGTTGTGAATCTTTTGGAACCCGTTTTTGAATACACCAAAACCAAAGACCAAACCGATGGCGACCACCACCAAGACCAGGCATGTGCATAACATGCAAATCCTTGGTTGTGACAATTGTAGATATTACGTTTAGGGCCTATATATAGGGTTAGTTAGGTTGTTGCTTGTGAGAGCGAGTGATAGACACATGAAGAGAAGCGTAGAAGAGAGGGAGATTTTGGTGAAAGGACTATTAAGAGAGTGGTGCGTGAACGCTTAATTTTGTCTATCTAATCTATTAATTTAGGGATTATCTACTATTTGAAGTTCTCATTTAAATTTTGGACTATTTCATAATTATTGCTAGAATATATCATGCCTCCTATACAATACAACCTACCAATTTAAATTAAACCAAATCTTAACCAACATAGATTAGTTAAACCTAACCAGTAACACTTTTATAATATTTTTGGTTAATCTCTTAATATAATTAGATCATATAAAACTGAACCACTCTTAAATCAACGAGTTCTATATCATTCCAGACATAAGAGAAAAAATATCTGACTCATTTACAACGTAAGCATACAAAGACCGTGTATGTTTATGCTCATTGATCTTCCAAAAACCAAATAATTGTGGCATAGACCAACATAGGCTCATGTTCGTATCACTAACTTTACTTCCATATATTTACTCTTCATCTACATCATATCACAACATATACACAGTTATACAAGAACATGATTTTTTTTTTGTTCAAATAACCAAATAATGGTGGCATATGGTCAGTAAATTTATTAAATATGTTTTTTATATATTACATTTTACGAGACTTTTTGTATAAGTTTTTTTTTGAAAAATTGCATAACTCTGTGTATAAGTTAAAAAGTAAAAGGTGTGACAAGACAAATTATTATACCAAAAATGAAAAAAGATTAAATACAAACTAATAACAAATACAACACAAATTATAACACTATTAAATTCTATATATATTTAATAAAATATTATATATATGTCTAATATGTATATATATATATATATATATAAATGTTACACAAAATATATATAATATTATATACACATATTATATATACCATATATTATTAATTGAAATTTGACAAATCAATTTCCGCCCTTTAGGGCGGGTCCTAATCTAGTTTCTTACTTTAAAGCTAACCAAGGAAACATCCATCCACACAACTTTGGTATATATAAGGTAATATTCTTCTTCTAGACCCAATTTTTTCTACTAAATTTTCTTCTTAAAAAAATTATCTAAGTGTTTGTATAACTCAGTCCATTAGTAAAAAACGTTGTCTTATCGAAATGGAATCTTACTGTATTTTGAGAACCAAAAGGTTTCTTATTGCGTTTTGAGCTAGGTTGCATGGAAACTTTGTTGGACGTCCGTTTCCCGCTTCGGAATCGGAATCGGAAGCTTGTGGAACCTCTCGGAATCTCGTTTCCAATGCGTTTCCAAAAATGTCTCTTTAAAAACATGTTGGAAGCTTACTATTCCATTTTGATTCACGCTGCCGTTTTAAAAAGATACAATATCAAAAATAAATAAAAATATAAGAAACATTGTTTTTAGATAATAGTGAAATAGAGAATATATATACACAAGCATTAAAACTAATACTATATATTGTCTTTATGCATTGAGGGTTTATTAGAGATATATTGTCTATATTTAAATATATTATGTTAATTATTTACGAAATATTAAAAAATAATTAGTTTAATAATATCTTATAAACTTAGTTTATATATGTATTGTTTCACGGTTTTAACATAAAATCATTATTATAAATGAACAATTTTCTTATTTTAATTTGAATCATATAATTGTTAGTCACATTTGTAATCTATATATTCTGATATATATTTATATATATATATACATATATAAATATACGCTTCCGATACGTTTCCGCTTCCTACTTTTTTAAAAAATTCTCGCTTCTACGTTTCCACACGATTCCGCTTCCGCGTATCCGCTTCCGTTTCCATGTAACATAGGTTTTGAGAACCAAAAGAAAATATTATAATGTGTATAAGAAGTGAAAAACTAGTTGTGTCTATGGATTCTTTTTTAAAAAATTAATGTGTTCATAAAACTATTTAAATTCAATGATTAAACTTTGCTTGTCATCTTGACATACCAAATTCAAATTCCATAAGAAAAGGAAAAGAGAAAGAGACTCCCACTAAACACATCTTTATATTGCATAAACCAAGAATAATACTCCAAACTAGTTGTACAATGTTGATCTTGATTCTTTTATGTAACCAATAAAAAAAAAAAATGTATATCATATTATAATGAGATGTCAAACTTTGTTTTCTTTTTTGATAAAATGTAAATATCACATTAATAATGTAAAGATCTTACAATACCAGATTCTTAGTTCTGTTCCATCCCGAAAAAAGTTAAAAAAGTGGAATAATCAAAATTTCAGGCTTTTGTAACATCTAAATCAACCAAATGGACAAAAGACTTTTGAAAACTTCATATGCCTTCTCGATAGTGTCGTAGATCAAATTATTTCTTGCTTCCATAAATAAATAAGCAAATCACGTTTTTCTGCTAAAAACGTATAATCATGTTTTTTGTCAAAATTGCAAATTCAATTTTTTTGCCAAATTTACAAACCCGAAAATAACATTTTCTCGTTAAAACTACAAAACCACTTCTTGTCCAACTTACATAATCATATTTTCGCCAAATTTACAAAATATGTTTTTCGTCAAAATAAAATACACATATTTTCATGTCAAATTCGTAAAATGACAATTTTATCAAATATGCAAAATGGTGGTTTAATTTAAAATCGCGAAATTACATTTCTGGTAAAATAAAAAAAAAAAAATTCCACCGAAAAATGTAAATTTTTTAAAAAATTAGGTACCATAAACAGCTCATTTACTCATAGTCCTATTTGGGTTTAGTCTTATTTTAACATGTCTTTTTAAAGTTACACTATCAATATCCATAAATGAGATTGTCCAATTAGACAAGTTCACTTGGATATAGACATGCCAATTGACATCTCCAATGATTCCATACAGTAAAGTTTCTCAGTCCAGGTAGGCCACATTCCATGCCACTTTTGTAATGCATTTCTTGTCAATATACCAGAGCATAAAAATATTGAGTAGAACCTCTCAATCATCTTAACACATCCCTCAGGCAAAACAAAAGTATATACCTAGAAATTTACGAATCCAGATATTACCGTTTGAGAAGCTGAAGTCTACTTTTAAAAAAATAGTTTTGAGAGACCAATTATGCATTCGCCGGGTGATTTTGGTTGACAATTAATGGAGCATATTCAGATATTTTTGAGTTTTTGGCTCATGAGAGGGAGTCCAAACTCCAAAATAACAAATGGGAAACGTACTAGTAGGAAGTCTGTAGCTAGAGATAGCTGTGGATTCGAGATGGTTCCGTCCCAAAGTGAATAGCTCCGTTTTATTTGCATTCATATGCACACTCCAAACTGTTTTTGTTTTTCTCAACTAAAATTAAAATCATGATATATGAAAAGATATTTGAATTCCCAAATCCATTAAAATGATTCGGACTTCAAGTCAACCCTATGCAGAATCACTTATTTCTCAATTCTCAGCTATGCAGTAGACGATGATTCAGGTGACAGTGATCTTGAAATTATTAAATTGTTCATAATTTATACAAACGCATTCATGCGGACTATATATATGCTAGAATCATAAGTAACCCTCGATTTTGTGTGTTGACATATTTCATGCCTTCGTTTTCTTTAGAATAAAGTGCAAGTGTGCGTTGACAAAAAAAATTGCAAGTGTGCAAGTGGAACTTACAAACTAAACAGACAACAAGATTGGATGATTAACCTTTTCTTGGGTTAGTTCTGATAAAACAATTCATTTATTGAACATAGTCTTCTCCGGATAAATGGTTTAGCAGAAGGAGATGCATTGACAAGTATCTACTCAAATAAGAAAACATATAGCGTGACCACACACACACACATATACTATCAAAAAGAAAATTGAATCTAGTCTTTCTTTGTCTTGAAGTTATTTACCCGACACAAGGATCCAAATCTGTTGGTTACTCGCATTGGTAATAGATGTGTGACAACCGTCCAATGGTCGTGCATGTGATGGTCTCAGTCTGCTCTTTTAAATCTACGCCGCTCTATTAATAAAAACTGACAGCACAAGTTGATATTTTCATTATTTAAATCTACTAATATGAGTCATTATTCTTTTTTTTGTTTTTGTTTTTACTAAAACTTATGAGTCTTTTTTTTTGTGCACACTAAAATTTATGAGTCATTACTCTTTCTTTTCAATTTTCCCAAAGATAGAACAAATGCATAGTATTACATTTTGTATTCCCTCCGTTTCATATTATTTGTCGTTCTAAATCTTTGCACACAGATTAAGAAAACATTTAATTTTATATATTTCCAAAATAAAAATACTATTACCAATACACATCAACCAATATAAAAATAGAATAGAGAATATTTTCAATAAATTTTGCATTAAAAACCGAAAACGACACTTATTTTGAGACAAAAAATTTGCTCTAGAACGACTTATAATTTGAAATGGAGGAAGTATATGGTAATTGTCAAACAGACAACACTAAACATCGTTTTCAACACGGATTACACAGTCAGCAATCATATCCGATCATAAAATAATATGAGCATAACTATATTTACGTATACGTTACCCGCTATATGACTATCATTTATTTCTTAAATAAAACATGTTTCAGATGGTTGAAAAAAAGGAGGGTATAATTTAGGTTTATGCGATGCAATTCTACTAAGCATAGCCGGACCAAGGCACAACCGGATGAAACATCGATTTTAATTTCTAAAATATTTGAATATTTTAGAAAGTTTTTTTAAATATGAAAGGCCCCACTTTACAAAAAAAAGAAAAATTATCGAACTTTGAAAGAAATATTTATATAATTTAAAATCTCAGATCCAGCTCTGCTACTAGACCAAATTTATATGTTCTTCAAGAAAATGAAAACCAGGTAGTAACATTTTCATTTTTTTACCAAAATAATATAGTTATGACTTACTAGCTGACGGGGACACGTCATCATTAACGTTCTCTCTATAAATACCTCTCGTGTTACGCTTCTCTTGTTCAACTAACGTTACTCTCGAGAATCGTGATTCTCCAGTCCAGGGGCAGGGGTGGGTTTCTTCGATTTTGATTTTTTTTTTTGGCAACAATGACGGTTGGTGCCGGAATCAGCGTCAGCAACTCCGATTTGCTGGTGTTAGGACACCGTGTTCTTCGCGGCGTGCCGGAGAATGTCTTGGTCACTCCTGCTTCAGGGAACGCGTTGATGGACGGAGCTTTCATCGGCGTCTCGTCGGACCAAACCGGAAGCCGCCGCGTCTTCCCCTTAGGGAAACTCGAGTACTCTTCTCTTCTCTTCTCCTCCATGTATCTATCTCTTGTGCATTGTGCCAATGAAGAATGATTTGATTTTCACTAAACGCATTTTGATGAAGGAAACGAATTAATTAACTGTTTCCTGCTGCGAGAATCCGTCTCATTTTAGGGTTTTTGATTGGGCAGGGAGTTGAGGTTTATGTGTGTGTTTCGATTCAAACTATGGTGGATGACGCAGAGAATGGGAACTCACGGGAAAGAGATTCCTTTCGAGACTCAGTTTCTAATCGTTGAATCTAACCAAGGTTCTGATTTGGAAGGAGATCCGTCTGCCTCCTCCTACGTTGTCTTCTTACCCATCCTCGAAGGAGATTTCAGAGCTGTTCTTCAAGGGAACCAATCCAATGAGCTTGAGATTTGTCTTGAAAGCGGTATGTGTTCCCCGAGTATGCTCGATTTTTGAGTTGCTTAGAGTATCTCTGAGATGTGTGTGTGATTAGGTGATCCAACTGTTGACCAATTCAAGGGGGATCATTTGGTTTTCATGGCTGCTGGGTCTGACCCTTTTGATGTCATCACCAAAGCTGTCAAGTCTGTTCACTCTTTCTTCACTCATTTTTATTGAGAATTTTAGTGTAAGAAGAATCTCTCTGTCTTTCAATGATTTATGCAGGTCTGTTGAACAACATCTTCAGACATTTTCACACCGTGAGAGAAAGAAAGTAAGCAAACCCATTTTTAACATCAATTTTGTCACACTAACAAGACTGAATACCGTGTAATCTCCCCTGTTTTCAGATGCCAGATATGTTGAACTGGTTCGGTTGGTGCACCTGGGATGCCTTCTACACCAATGTCACAGCCAGTGACGTCAAGCAAGGTCTTCAAAGGTGCCTTTCTTACTCAAATACCACACATGCATTTTTTTCTTTCTTCTCCACAATGCTTTTCAACCCAACCTGCAACGTTTCTCTGCAGCCTCGAAGCCGGTGGGATTCCCCCAAAATTTGTGATAATTGATGATGGTTGGCAATCTGTTGGCATGGATGAGACCAGTGTTGAATTTAACGCTGATAATGCTGCCAAGTAAGCTCTATGTACAAGATTATACTTGATTTCATGATGATAGACAAATCCACCTAAGTAATATTAGCACCTGTGCGTGTCCGTTAGTTATATGAGTCTGTGCTTCTTTCGTGCGTTGAGACAATATATTGTAGATTTAGGCATGCGCAAGTCTGATATTTCGTCTGGGCTGATAATATCTACGCTTTATCTTGCTTCTTCAGTTTCGCCAACAGATTAACACACATCAAGGAGAATTACAAGTTTCAGAAGGATGGCAGGGAGGGTCACCGAGTGGAGGACCCTGCATTGAGTCTTAGACATGTTATCAAAGACATTAAGAGTAACAACTCCCTCAAGTATGTTTATGTCTGGCATGCGCTGACAGGGTATTGGGGAGGTGTCAAACCTGGTGTGTCGGGTATGGAGCATTACGAATCAAAGGTCTCGTATCCAGTTTCCTCGCCAGGAGTTATGTCCAACCAGAACTGCGAATCTCTAGACAGCATAACTAAGAATGGACTCGGTTTGGTGAATCCTGAGAAAGTCTTTAGCTTCTACAACGACCTTCACTCCTACCTTGCGTCCGTTGGGATCGATGGTGTCAAAGTCGACGTCCAAAACATTCTGGAAACTCTTGGAGCTGGGCATGGAGGTCGGGTCAAACTTGCAAAGAAGTATCACCATGCTCTGGAAGCCTCCATTTCAAGAAACTTCCCTGACAATGGTATTATATCTTGCATGAGTCATAACACGGATGGTCTCTACAGGTAAAACTAGACCTTTAAAGTTATCCTCCCTGGATTTTCTCTAGAATCATCGATCTCAATTCAGTGTGATTCTTTCTTAAATATAATGATACTGCAGCGCAAAAAAGACGGCTGTTATAAGGGCATCAGACGATTTCTGGCCTAGAGATCCTGCCTCACACACTATCCACATTGCTTCTGTTGCATATAACACACTTTTCCTTGGCGAGTTTATGCAGCCGGATTGGGACATGTTCCATGTACGTGAAGTTTTATACAACAACATTTAACATTTTTAAACGTGTGTAGATCTGAATCTATTTTTGTCTCACTGCAGAGTGTGCATCCAATGGCTGAATATCATGCAGCAGCTCGAGCGGTTGGTGGATGTGCCATTTATGTCAGGTAAATAATAAGATTCGATAACAAAATACTATATGGTAAAATAGTCTGCAAGTAATTTAAACTTTGTTAACAGCGACAAACCGGGACAACATGACTTCAACCTTCTAAGGAAGCTAGTCCTTCCAGACGGTTCCATCCTCAGAGCAAAGCTTCCTGGAAGACCAACCCGTGATTGCTTCTTCAGCGATCCAGTCAGAGATAATAAAAGGTATTTCCTCTCCTCCTTTCCAGTGAAATTAAAAAAAAAGATAGTATTTTAACATCAGTTGTTGTTGTTTTGATAACTTTGGCTAGTCTTATGAAAATATGGAACCTGAACGACTTCACCGGAGTTATTGGAGTGTTCAACTGCCAAGGAGCCGGGTGGTGTAAGAAGGAGAAGAGATACATGATCCATGACCAACAACCTGGGACTATTTCTGGTTATGTCAGAACCAATGATGTTCATTACCTCCATAAAGTAGCAGCTTTTGAATGGACAGGCGACTCCGTAGTCTATTCCCATCTCAGAGGTACGCAAAACTCAACAATCAATCCTACATTCTCTGATTTCTTTTTTTCATTTTGTCAAACAATTCACTTTATTTGGTTTCATGTGTGTGTTTTGCGCGATACCAGGTGAATTAGTGTATCTCCCTAAACGTACATCTTTACCAATCACATTGAAGTCACGTGAATACGAAGTTTTCACTGTGGTTCCGGTGAAAGAATATTCTGATGGAAGCAAGTTTGCTCCGGTGGGGCTTATCGAGATGTTTAATTCTGGAGGAGCTATTGTGAGTTTAAGATACGAAGATGATGGGACTAATTGCTTGGTCAAGATGAAACTAAGAGGGAGTGGTTTGGCTGGGATATACTCGTCTCTTGGACGACCACGGAGTGTTACGGTGGATTCTGAGGATGTGGAGTGCCGGTGTGATGAGGAAACAGGTTTGGTAACATTTACATTAGGAGTGCCGGAGAAAGAACTGTATCTTTGGGACGTGGTCATCCAGCTTTGATGTACTTAGCTCGCTCGCTCGCTCTTCTCATTAATTTGTTGGTTTACTGTATCGATTCTTAGTGTAATGCATTGGTTTATGTTAACCTGTAATGTATTGGCTATCTTTAATAAAAGGCTAAGAGGGCTTTGTAATTGAATCCCTCTTCTTTCCGGCTATCTTGTCTAAGTATCTGTCTTTTTTTTCTTTTCTGTGTGTGTTTCTTTTGAAGAAATCTTGCAGTATTAACTTGCGGAGTTTCTGAGTTTGACTTGTGGTTTTGGTTATCAATATGTGACAGGGTGCTTCGGTCTCAGTGGAAGATACCAATATCTTCTATCTTGCTTCCCATTGTGGGATATGCGGCAGAGCATGCATGTGCTATTATGTTGGCCATGAAACACAAGCCTGGTACGCATTCAAGTCTCTCGCATGTATTTTCATGTTTTTGGTCTCTCTTCTTTAAGTTCTAGGTTTGATTATATTCTCCTCTATATGATATTTCTTTGGTAGTGGCTATTGGATCCTCAATATTATTCAAATATGAAAATCCCTTCTTGAAACGTGTTTCTTGACAGATGATATATAAACAAACCCAAAAGGTACACCAAAAAAAAAAAAGCTTGATGATCTCGGGAACACACATTGAGATTGTAGAGTTGTTTCAACAATCTGATTATCTGAATGTTTTCTGAATATGTGGAGTCGCTAAAAGCAGAATGGGATCGAAACATGAAAACCCTGAGCTGTGTTAGAAATTAGAATAGTCCAGTGTGTCAAGAAAGGTGATAACTCACGCGTGCTTCAGTGTCGCACCTTTAAAGTAGAAAAATACAAGACTCGTACAATGAAACCTTAATACTTTAATACTTGAGTTGCTCATCTTGTCCATAAAAGATCATTTAGTTTGTTGTATCTTCTTCCCCGTGCTTGTGATGCGTCACATTCCATATACTCTAGGGACTCATTAAGGTGAACAATGACTGGGTTTTTCACCAAACCACTAATCATTGAGCTCACAAATCATGTGCTGTGAACTATATATAGATACAAGTTCCTTGACATACACATCATTCAAGTAGTTTTTGGTTTCTTTGTTAATTTACTGTAAGTTAGAGTTCACGATCAAGTCTTGTCTTAGTTATTTGTCTCTACATTATCAGCTTAATAAATGAAAATGTTCCTACATTAAACAGATGGAGTTCGATGATGAAGCTGAGCACAGAAGACTTTTCAGAGTAGAGACAAATTCCCCACAAATGAAGGCAGTTTTCTCGTTGGAGCAAGGAGGATCTCTTTCAGCCAAAACACCAAAGAACACCGTGATCCAGAGCTTCAAGATCGTGATTTTGTCCAATAAACTCAATCTTTTGTTGCCGTTCGGTCCAATAGCGATACTAGTCCACTATTTGACAGATAACAAGGTTAGCAACTTAGCACTCATTTTGTAATATTTATCAGTCGTCCCAAGAAATGATCATTCTCTCTCTGTGGGTTAGGCATGGTTTTTCTTACTGAGCTTATTAGGAATTACACCATTGGCAGAACGGCTCGGGTACGCTACAGAGTAAGTAGTTGTTCGCTCTCACTTGTATATAATATAACCCTTATTTTCAACATTTAACCTTCTATTTTTATTTTTTTTTCTAACAGGCAATTGGCTTGTTACACAGGTCCAACTGGTATATATAAAACGTGACTTGCTTTCTTGCTATACACGCTTCCTTGATATTGTTTTCTGATGAGCTAGACATTTTACACACCAGTTGGAGGCCTCCTAAACGCTACATTTGGAAACGTGACAGAGCTGATTATATCCATTATTGCTCTTAAAAATGGAATGACACGCGTTGTACAACTGACGCTGCTCGGCTCCATTCTGTCTAACATGTTGCTCGTACTTGGCTGCGCCTTTTTCTGCGGCGGCATTGTGTTTTCCCAGAAACAGCAAGTCTTTGACAAAGTAGGTCATATCATTCTCTCTATATCTCTCGTTTTATATGTTGTTTCTGAGCATGTTTCTTCTGCTATTAATGCAGGGGAATGCGGTTTTGAATTCAGGAATGCTTTTGATTGCAGTGATGAGTCTACTCTTCCCTACACTTCTTCATTACACGCATAGTGAGGTTCATGCTGGTTCATCAGAGCTGGCTCTTTCGAGATCAACCAGTTGCATAATGCTCGTTGCCTATGCTGCTTATCTCTTTTTCCAGTTGAAAAGCCAGCCAAGCTTCCTTACTGAGGTTATTTGTCTTCCACCGTTTTACCATTTGGTTTCTCCCTCTCTTTCCTCTACTTGGACTCAAATCTCTTCTGCTGTTTGGTAAACTTTGATCAATAATGAACCAGAGCGAAGAAACTTCTGATGATGATGAAGTTCCTGAGATATCCAAGTGGGAAGCTATCATCTGGCTTCTAATCTTTACGGCTTGGGTCTCTCTTCTTTCCGGTTATCTTGTCGATGCCATAGAGGTTAATATAATTTATCTGTATTTTTCTCTGCTACACTGTAATGAACATATTATTCGTACTATATAAGCCGACATGATCTGATGTATTGGTATATAACGCTCCTGACAGGGAGCTTCAGTCTCATGGAAGATGCCTATCTCGTTTATCAGTGTCATCGTGCTTCCTATAGTTGGTAATGCAGCCGAGCATGCAGGTGCTATTATGTTTGCCATGAAAGACAAGTTGGTAAGCAGACAAGTATATCCTGCATATATTCTTGTTGCCTTTGGTTTCTATATCTTTTAGGTTCTAATTTGATTATTTTTCTCATCTACAGGATCTGTCTTTGGGAGTGGCTATTGGATCTTCAATTCAGATTTCTATGTTTGCGGTACGTATTTGTGTCTAATGCATGAACAAATATTACAGTATGTGACAACAGAAATGATAATACATAGTTTCCACTTTTGTCCGGATTGGATTTTAGGTTCCTTTCTGTGTGGTCATTAGTTGGATGATGGGTGGACAAATGGATCTGAACTTCCAGCTATTTGAGACAGCTACACTGTTCATAACTGTTATTGTTGTAGCTTTCTTTCTCCAGGTGCGTTTAATGATTCGTCTTGAAGCTATAATATATGAAACCAATCCTGACCAGTTGATCTCATGAAGTTGTCAAAATGTATGTCTGTGTGTTTGTTTTTTATGTAGGAAGGGACATCAAATTACTTCAAAGGATTGATGCTCATTCTCAGTTATTTGATTGTCGCTGTTAGTTTCTTTGTACACCAAGATCCTAATCGAGGTTAATGTTGGTTTTGTTATTTCTTCCATCATGTATATGATGATAATACATATATTTAAAAATAAAACCATGTTTCATCACGAAGAACGCAATCTGGTGTATGTGAAGCAGTTTGTATCCTTAAACATAAAACCTTAATAGTATCACCAACACAAGATCTTACATGTACCATTAAAGATTATAAAGTTTGTATCAGGGAAGCTGAAAGTTGTCCCAATTTATGATTTTGCCCTCTTGAATAGTACTTTTCAGCAAGTCTAATATGCAGCTCCAGTTCTCCTTGTAACTAGATCTCAACAAAATCCATGCTAAACTCTTCCATTTGAATTGATTCGCAATATCATGGGGGTGATTGGAGGGTTATGAACGGTTGGGGCCTTACATTAGGATTATAAAAAGTGATCATCGTCATGAAACTTGTTCTTGTTTTTCTTTTCTTTTTTAACTAAGGTTTCTTGGCTGAGGCTATTACATATGTAGTAAGCAAAGTGACAAAGAGACGTCAAAACATAACATACCAAAAACTAGTTTTTGTTGTGTGTAAAATTATTCTAAAAGAAGGGAGAGAGAGAAAAAAATTCACGTGGTTCTCATCGAAACTAAACGACGAGAAGTTACACTCGTCAATGGCAAGAACGAGCTGTAGCATGTCGATCATTTTCCATACCTCCAAAAAATATACGGATATGGGGGCCCATGGGAAGCAGGCCATAGACAGAAAGAACTAAAACCACACGTCGTTTTTGAGACTGGTCCTTTAATAATATCTTTGGTTCTTCTAACAGTAAAAAAATGTAACAAAAGAACCATTCGGTTACTTAACCAAAAGCTAAAACAGTGAATCTACATTCGGTTTTCACATTATGGGGCCCCTGTGTTTCAACCCATTAACCTATCAAATCAGTAGGGCACATCACTTGTCTAGAGAATAGCCTTCTTCACAGACTCACAGTTGCTACCCAAACACACCAAACTCTCTACTGTACCACCGACTGATTTAAATATTTGTTTTTAGATACAGTTTTGACTTTTTTTTGGTGTAAAAATTTTTTTTTGGTGTAAGATACAGTTTGACTTGCTAATCCATATACCCATAAATATATATACTCATTTCGCTCAATAACCCTTACATTTGTAATTGGTGTAGTGAGTTTTAAATTTTATTGAATAACAAAATGCTTATCGATTGTAGCAAACAATTCACGGGAAGAACAGAACCGTTCAATATTATCAAAAGGTAGAAAGAAAAAGAAGCCAAAGAGTTGACCCCATAGATTAAAGAGACGACTGTGTCAGGCTTGTTCTCAAAGCCATATCCAATTCCCAGAAATGGATGGGGATTGTTATAGGAGTCTCCTATTATAATGATATTGATTACAATTTAATGACACTACAGAAAATAAACTTTATGTGATGTTGTTCTAATACATTTTAAAAACTTACAAAAAACTATCATGACTTTCAGAAACAATTATAAAATATACCAAAAATAATTGTATAATGTTAAAGACAATTAATTTAGAATCTTTTATGAAATATTAAAGAATGGTTTTAACTTTTTTCCATGTTTCAAACTTGGAAAGATGATCGTAATTAGGAAATAAATAATAAGTAAAGTAATGTTTTTTTTTCTTTAAATAACTGGTGATGTAAAGATTTTGATATAGATCACAAATAGTTTAAAACTGGAGTGATAACTGAAATCAGAAAAAAAAAATTAGGCCATAAAAAATGGGTCGACAAGGTTTAATCAGGTTTAATCAAGTTCGAATGAATTTAATTAAGTTCAGTCATAGAATAAAAATAGAATCATATTGAAATGCTTTGTTAGTTATATCAATACTATTAATTTTGGAATATGACCAGTTGATATGGGTTGGATCCAATTTAAAAAAAAATACAATTGCTACTTAAACTATTACTAGATATAACTGCTCCACATTCTATACCTCTTATTACGTTCGAAAATATAACCGTCACATTCTTATTAGGTTAGCAGACGGAACGCTACTTTTTAGTGTTGACCATTAAGATTTTTATCCTAGGCATGGATATATGGACCTTTCGACCCATGCATAATTCACAAGATTAGTTATAACCCAACATAAAATGATATATTGGATATGTATATTTATGTTTAAAAATATTAAGAAAATATTTGACTTCAGTTTTTAGATTTTTATTTTTATTTGACATATAAAATATCAAAATAGTTTAGATTATTTAAATGTTTTTTGTAACAAATTAAGATTTATGATATCTGACAAAAACTATCAAAATTTAAAAAATATAAAATATTTATTATGTAATATGAATAATAAAATTAAACTTAAAATCCAAAGTAGACCAAAAGTAAAATATTATTAATAAAATCTTGATAACAAAACTGAAAAACTTAACTTCTTTATCAAAACTTATACAAAACAGATTTTAAAAGCATAATTAAAAACTAGAAAGTAAATTTATCTATTGATTTAACTAGTGGTTTAACCGGTGACCAGGTTCTGGGTTTTAGTGATTATTACGGGTTTTATTGGGTTTTTAAATATCAAGACTTAGAAATTCATAAATATTTATATGTATTATGTGAATAATAAAATTAAATTTCAAATCCAAAATAAAACCAAAAGTAAAAAATTATTAGTTAAATGTCGATAACAAAACTAAAAAAACTAACTTCTTTATTAAAAATTATACAAAACAGATTTAAAAGACATAATTAAAAACAGTAAAAGTTATATATTGGTTCAACCGGTAACCGGTTCTGGGTTTTAGTGATTTTCGCGGGTTTTATATGGTTTTTAAATACTATTTTTTCACAAAACTCAAACCGAATTTATCTTGGATCACCGAGTTTATCGGTTCAATCCAGATCGGGTTTCAACACACTGAGTATGAGACTCTGATTTTTGGGTCAACTCCAAGTCGGATTTTTTGGATACGAATATTATTGACTAATTAGGTTAGGTAATTTCCAAGAAAATATAATATATTGCAAACTATAGGAATAAAGTTTAAAATAGTTTCTAAAATACATATGACACAAGTATATAGTTATATACAACTTGACATATTTAATATAGTTACCAAAAATTATATTATATTAAATTAATATTAATTATAAATATAATTACAAAAACACAAATATAAAAATTAAGTTTTCAGAAAGAAACTAAAACAAAAATTATACCCGCCCTTTTGAAAGGGCGGGTCATTATCTAGTTTGGTTTTAAAGTTCTTATATTTTTAAAATAAATAATTATTAAATAAAATCTAAGTATGAAAATGAAAACTAATAATATTTTGATTTCAAATAATAACCAATACTTTTAATTTTAAATATTTATCATTGTGAATTATAATAAACTGAAAATTTGAATATAATACAAATATAAAAACGTATTTGTCATAGTTATAATGAATTAAAAAAATAATTAATAAAATTAATTTTCTGTAAAATATTAAAATTTATTACCCATTTTCTATTTTGACAGAATTACAAAATAATAAATTATCGACTAATTAGATAAATAAAAACTAAACCAAAGATGTACAGTTGCATGATTAAACATGATCATAAAACCGCAAAAACACTATAGAACTCCGACGACCCGAAAGAACACGAACCTTAGAGCAGCATTAACGGTGAAACCGTTTGGGTTTCTAAATTTTTCTTTTTTTTTTTTTGTTTTATCTGATTTAAAAAAAAATTTAAAATGAAACTAATAGCGGGCCACCACGTGGCATGGGGCCCGCATAAGTCTCAGAAACAGACCAAATGCGTTTCTGTATTGGCGCCTTCTCTCACCTATTTTGACATAGGCCTCGATTGGTACAGCAGATGAAGAAGCAGTAGCAGAATGCTGCAGAAGCAGTTTGCTGCAGAAGCTGTATGCTCTCATTAAATTTTTTAATAAAGTGATTGGTAGAGCAGTAGCATTATACAATTTTAAAATTATCATAAAAGTTAGTATATAATATATTTATTTTAAAATAATATATATTAAATTATAATATATATTAATAATATATTTGTTATTAAAAATAATGAATCTTATTTAATTTTATAAATTAAATTAATTTTTAAATGTGAAATAGTATTATTTAAAAAATAAAAAACTATTTAAAAATAAAATTTATTTTTGGAAAAAATAATTTTGATAATATTAAATAAAATAAATAAATTTTAAAAAGTAATTTATATAAAAATTATCATTATTTATTTATTGGTTGAGAAATAAATGATCCATATATAATATTATCATAAAAAATAATCTATGACATATAATTTATTTATTTATAAATAATATAAATGTGTTTATTTTATAATATATAAATATATATTATTTTATGTATTTTATTAAAAATAATGAATGATATGTGTAATTATATAAATTTATTGTATTTTAAATGTGAAATATTGTTATTTTAAAAAAAAAAATTAATCACTAATTTTAGTTTTTTTAAATATAAATTTATTTTTGATTATAAGCATATTTTTTATATTATTAAACACACATAATTTAATTACATATAATTATTTTTGAATATATATAAATTCAAAATGCAAATGCTCTTTCAAAATGCAAATGCTCTTTAAAAAGCTTCATATGAGAGCATTGAGCAAAGAGCATTTGAAGAGCATTAGCATCTTGTAAATGCTTTTCTAAATGCTTTTGTGATTAATGTTGATTGGATAATAAGGAGCATAATGCTAATGCTAATGCTCTGCCAATCAAGCCCTAGTGGCGGGGCCTACACTCCACCTTTTTCTGCAGAAACTTATTTCAGAAACTGCGTTAAATGTGCTCTTAGTCCCCATCGACACTTCAGGACACCAACCCTAGCTAGTCCACAATGGCGCCCAAAGGCACAGACCTAGTGATACTGGCAACACTTATCCTTGGTATAAACCTAACAGAACATATGGCATTCTAAAGGACAAATCTAGTTAGAATCTAAATGATGAAAAGCACTCGATCTCCAAAATCGTAAACCAATAATTATATGAAGTTATAGTTATAAGAAAGCATTCATTTGTTGATTAGTTTGCATTGTTCCTCTTCCAGAATCCAATCCTCTGATATATCTAAATATATAATTTAGATTTTAATATGTTTAAGTAGTGGTGGATGTATTGTCAATGTTCAAAATATGATATATATATATGCATCTTCGTGGACCCTGATCAATTTTTTCCTGAAAATGTATAACTATGTTAATATATATATCTACATTTGTAGAAAACTGATGATGTACTAATATACAATTATTAGTTTTCAAAAATCTAACAAATGCAGGGTTTGTAAAATGTGAGTATTTGAAAAAGGCAGTATGAAATATTAGTACAAAGTGGAATTGAGTAACGAAAACGACCAATAACTGCAGAATTTTGGGGGACTTGGAATGGTAGATATTATTACTGCTGTCATTCTGTGTAGAAAGTGACACTTCATTGGTTCTTTATATTTATTTATTTATTTTAATATGAATTTTGTAGTTTATTCAAAAAAGACTTTGGTACAGCACTGCACTGCAAAACGGAGATTGCGCCATCTTCTTTGTCGCAATGTCTTTGCTGCTCTCCATTCTTGGATTCTCTGTGTCACATCCCAATCTTTTTTTTTAGTGAAAGTTTACAAAAATTTTGCAAAAAAAAAAACACAATTGTTGTCTTAATTAAGTCGATACACTAAATTCTATATCATGATACATTTTTTGATAGACACCAAACTTGTCTCATTATAGGTATGTTTGCTAATTTTATCATTATTTTGGGATTTTAAACTAATTCACTATTCTTTTTATCAAGCATGCATAATCCCACTTTTTTATAAAAAAAATATTTTAATTTTAATTTCTATTTTTTGTTTTATTTGACCATGAAAACTCTATAAATTAATATATGATAAATTAGTAAATAATATAAATTAATAAATTTCTCCGATTTCTTATGATTTAAATCGATAAAATAATAAAATAATTAGAAAATTTTATATAAATATATGGTCCTATTTAAATCATAAATTAATGAGAAAGATTAAAAACTTTAAAAACCATTTTGATACAGAGGTAATAAAAAATTCTTGAAGTCCCTGTATTATTAATGCATTGAATTTTTACTGTAATTAGTGCTGTGGTTATTTGCTGGTGGGAGTTTCCACACATTAAATGCTTTTAACTCAGATTTATTCTCCGTACGCAAGGTGAACATTTAATGGCGTATGATGGTGTGATGATGCGTTTGGACAAAGGAAGAACGCTTGTGTGTCGTTTTATTCGCTACAGCGGTGAAAGTAAAAAATAATACTCCTATTTTAAACAAAAAAAATCATTATCGAATGATGTAAATTTTCCAGCCGACTGAACTGTATGTTCTAAGAGCATCTCCGATCGTGTTATCACCATTGGAGTCCTTAGGGATATAAAATGTTTTTTTCCTAAATAGTTAAGGACTCTCATTAAATTTGTAAGTCCAATGATGTTCTCCACTTAAGAATTCTTAAGAATAAAAAAATTATATTTATTTATTATCATCACTATATTTGTTCCAAATATGTTCGATTATATCATTTTTCAATTTTTGATGTTTACGTCTGTCGTGAACATCATCCCGAATGCCAACGCAATTACCGATATTTGTAGGCCTCTCGGTTTCCACCCGTGAGGTTCTGCTGCTGTCGCCTTCTTCAAATTCATTTATACTGCGAGGGTAGTCATTGCGTTCATTTTCGACTATCATATTGTGTAGTATGATACATGCTCGCATAATCTTCCCTATCTTTTCTTTCTCCCATGTAAGAGCCGGGTTTTTCACAATCGCAAATCGAGATTGCAAAACTCCAAAAGCCCGCTCCACATCTTTCCGGGCTGATTCTTGATGTTCAGCAAATAACACTGCTTTAGGACCTTGAGGGGATGAGATCGATTGGATAAATGTGGACCATTTTGGATAGATACCGTCTGTGAGGTAGTACGCCAACTTATACAGGTGTCCGTTGACCACGTACTTTAATCTGGGAGCTCGACCTTCAAAAATGTCATGAAAAACAGGAGACCGATCCAGGACATTAATATCGTTTAAAGTACCCGGAGGACCAAAAAAAGCGTGCCATATCCCAAGATCTTGTGAAGCTACAGCCTCTAAGACAATTGTCGGTTTGTTTGATCCACGTGCGTACAGTCCTTTCCAAGAGGTTGGGCAATTTTTCCACTCCCAGTGCATACAATCAATGCTCCCTACCATCCCAGGAAACCCGCGTTTCTCTCCAATATCTAGTAGTCGTTGAAGATCTTCTGGTGTCGGTCTTCGTAGAAACTCATCTCCAAACACCTGTATTATCCCGTCCGTGAAATGATGTAAACACGAAATTGATGTGCTCTCACCAAGTCGGGGATATTCGTCAACCGCGTCTGCTGCAGAACCACAAGCAAGCAGACGAATTGCAGCCGTACATTTTTGCAGTGGAGAAAGGTCAAACCTCCCGGTAGCATCTCTTCTGTGTCGAAAGAATGGAATGTTCTCTGAGAGAGCATGGACAATACGCAAGAATAAATCCTTGTTCATACGGAAACGGCGTCTGAATAAGGATGCGTCATAAGTCGGATTTTTGCTGAAGTAGTCATTCCATAAACGGTTGTGTCCGGCTTCGCGGTTTCGTTCAATATAAGCACGTTTCCTTTGCTGTTCTTCTTGGCCCTCCACTACGTCGGTATATATACCTTCGAAGATTTCATCAAAAGATTCGTCTACACATTCGTCTACAGATTCGTCTACAGATTCGTCTACTATTCGATCGACGCCATCAGAGTCCGATGATGCTGACATTATTGATATTCCTCCCTGAAAAAAATGTCAATGATACAAATTATATAACATTTTTAAAACATTTATTGACAAATAATTGTTTTTATTGTCTATGATACTTTAAAAAAATGATACAAATTACATAACATTTTTATAACATTCATTGACAAATAATTGTTTTTATTGTCTATGATACTTTAAAAAAATGATACAAATTATATAACATTTTTATAACATTCATTGACAAATAATTGTTTTTATTGTAAGATACTTTAAAAAAATGATACAAATTATATAATGATTCAATGATTCAATGATAATATTACAAGTACCTTAATGTTTGAAATCGTTTGCATTTAGTCACTGATACAAATTATGAAATCGTTTGATGTTTGAAGACAATAGTAGAAGCAGAAACATTAATATTACAAGTACCTTAATGTTACAAGTAGTTCATTACCTAAACAGAAGCAGATGAGGATACAAGTACCTTAATATTACAGAAGCAGATGAGGAAACAAGGAGAGGAGACAAGAGTTTGATACAAATTTTAAAATTGCAGGAAACAAAGGAAACCAAATGCAGGAAACTAGAGGATACAAGATAGCTAACGACATGCTTCACTACTTATAGGACACAAAGACTTGATAACCCGTGACTTCCTTCACCCGTGATCTAAGCAACAACACTTCCTACACCCGTGACTTGATAACCCGTGACTTGATAACCCGTGACTTGAGCACCCGTGACTTCAACCTGAAACATCAACAAAAATACAAGAGTTATTAGGTCGCATCACAACAAAGCATCACAACATCACAGAGAACCTCAAACATCAAATAACTCAAAACAACATTTATACCTTAACTACTTTAACAGATAAGCATCACAACATCTCAGACATTAGTTTTAGTTTAAAAGATGTTTCCATTTCAGTTAGTGGTTCTTTCTTGGCAAGTAAGCATTCCAGCATTTTCTGTTTCCCTAATATTTTTTTGGTATCCAAAACGCCCTGTAGCTTAGCCAACTCCTCTTCTCTAGCGCTCATCTTCCTTTTACCAGCAGCTTTAGCAGCCTTAGCAGCCTTCACACCCATTGGTCTAGCTTCAGGTTCTCGCACTTCCTCTTCTCCAGGTTCACCCTCCGCAACTTGTTTGCGCTTTGCCTTCACACCGTCTTTAGGCACAAAGTTGGTGCACCATTTCTGGTCATACCTTAGCTCTCTCCAGCAGTGATCCAGGATGAATTTGGTTCCCTGATCGTTGAAGAATATGTCATGGGCTGCTTTCATCACATCATCGTCGTTTTGACCACTTCTCTGCTGCCTCAGAGCCGTTTCAAAGCATCCTACAAATTTGCAGACATCCCCATTAATCCTAGACCACCTCTGCTTGCACTGACCAAGCTCCCTAGGTTTACTCCCAACGAGAAGAGGGCTTGCATTGTAGTACTCTACAATCCTCTTCCAGAACGCACCGGCTTTCTGCTCGTTGCTGATGATAGGGTCTTTGCTTGTGTTAAGCCAAGCGCCGATGAGGATTTTATCCTCTTTGGGAGACCATTTCCTCCTCTCCTTCACACTAGGCTCACTAGATTCGCAAGGCTCATCAGGACCTTCGGCACCGAACCAAAGTTGTTCGGGTGACTCAAGGTCAACTGACGTTTGACTCTTTAGTAGGTTAACATAACCACCAATGTTAGCCATGGGTAGAGAATGCTCTGTGGCACTAAGAGTAGCAACACAGAGCCTTAAGTAATATTTCTATCACTAAGTAACATTTAAAGGCAATCAACTCAGAGCAGTTGGGAAGATAGAAACTAAATTAGTTGCATTTACCACCAATCAATTCAGGCAAAGCACTACGCTATCTACTGTGAGAGCATTCCAGATACTAATTGTAAAGTACAATAGCTGTATAACAATTAAAACTATCTAATCTGAGCAGTTAGAAAGATAGAAAGCAATAACTACTAGCATTTAACACCAATACAGTGATTTTGTTTTATGTTTTATCCTAATTACAGTAGAAAGCAATAACTACTAGCATCTAACCTTACATACACGTGTGAGGTCATACACTCTCGTTTGAACCGTTTGAACCTCCTCCTGAAAACCAAAGAGATAAAACAGTCATAGTTTTATCTAGTAAACATGAACGAGAATCAAAACACAAGTACAGAAACTTACCAGGCAGAAAGAAGACAACCAAACCTATTATCACTATTAGACTGACCAGTAGACAAGCAACCACTTCTAAGCCATTTGAAGCCACTGGTTTCTTCTTAGATAACTCAGCCACTGACTCCTCTAGCTTCACCAGCTTCCGCTCACTCTCACTGACTTGCTCAGTTAACTGCCTAAACTCTCTCTGAAAGTCCCGCAACTCCTCCACCACGGCCACATCCCACCACTTCCAGATGTGGCAGTCGCCATCATCAACGTTGGGGCACGTGTAGTACCTCCTGTATGGATGCTTAGAAGTGGTGGATGTTCCCACCACCGGCTCACCACCACAGTAACATCTCGTGGGGATTCCTTCATCAGCTTCAGGGTCAGGTTCATACTGAACCGGCTCTGCGTTGCAGCTACTCTGAGCTTCATCCGCGTACAACTCTGCTTCGTCTAGAAGAAGAGAGTCCATGTCAACCTCTGATGAAGAGTTCAGGTTCATACTGAACCGGCTCTGCGTTGTAGCTACTCTGAGCTTCATCCGCGTACAACTCTGCTTCGTCTAGAAGAAGAGATTCCATGTCAACCTCTGATGAAGAGGGCTGACTGTAACTATAATCATGTCCCATGATTCGTAAACCTGAAACAAAAATAAATATAGTTAGTAACAAAACATGACAAAAACACAAGACTCCTTTTGAAACCGTATCAACAAAACAACTCAACAACTCGATTGAAACCTATTATTAAGAACAAATAATAACAAACGAGAAACGGTTTTGAAACGAAACGAGAACAAACGAACAACCCAGAAACGGTTTTGAAACCTAATCGATTGAAACCTATTATAAGAACAAACGAGAAGCTCATCAAATAGATTTAGACAATTATCGTTTTGAAACCCTGATTTCGATTTATACCCAAATCGTTTGCAAACCCTAATTTCGAACACAAATATCCCCAAATCGATTTAAACCCAAAACCGAACCCTAAATAGAGAGAAAAACATGATGAAAAGTCATCGGAATCGATTAATCTACGAGAGAAGGGATCGCTTTACCTTCCTGAAGCCAACGCCTCCAAATCGCCTTTTCGTCGAGACTCGAGAGCTTTTTTTTTTTCGGTTTCGGTTGCAAATGACCAAATTTTTTTCCTCTCGCCAAACACAAACCAAACCTCTACCTATCACTGACGGACACGTACACAAGGACTTGATCCTTCTAATCCTTGTTCAAGGATCAATCCTTCTGTAATCGAGCATATCTATTATTATTTTAATCTAATTAACCTATGTTATCGCGCTAAGGATTGGTTAAATCCTCCTTTGCGGATGCTCTAAGCTGTTCTTTTTTTTTGACTAAAATAAGCTATTCTTTTTTTTTTTGTAAAAAATAAGCTATTCTTTTGAACATACTGTTATGTTTGATGGCCATTCTCATTTACTACTGGACTGATTTGATTTTTAATTAATTGTAACCCACAATAAATATTAATCTTGTAATAAAAATATTTTTAAAGATAAAGAAATTAAGGTAGAAACTACTCCTCTCTTCTATACCAAAAAAAAAAACTACTCCTATGTTTTTGTTTAAAGGTGTAAAACTGGTGATATAAGAACATTTCCAATTCATTCATATTTTGTCTTTATAATAGAATTTATAGTCAAAATCACTCAAACTCATCTCTATTTTTATTTCTGAAGTAGAGATTGCTATTTTTTCTCTATTTATAAAAAAATAAATAATATTTCTTTAAATTTTACTATATATTTTGAGATCTCTATTTTAGAGAGTTACATTGAAATAAAATTAATATCTATTATAGAATCTCTTTATTTTAGAGATAAAATAGAGAAATACATTGGAGATGGTCTGAGTCTACTGCTGATCGCGAGCAGAATTCCACATTTTCCTGAATTTCACAATAATTAAGGAGTATATCAGAATGTTAGTGTTTATTTAATGCTTAAGAAAATCCACAATCCTAGTATGTATCTAAAATGATGAGACGCATGCATTGAATACATCAGACTGGCCAAGCATGACACGTGTCCATTTTCATATGTGGTTGGTTGTATGAAAAGTCAACTTACTCCAGTCGATTACCACCATTCTTTTGATCTTTTTTTTGTCAACATAGCCATTCTTTTGGTCTAATCGAAACAAAACATATTTCTTGTCTTTTTTTTTTTTTGTTAAAATTTTTAATTCTTATCTTTTGAGAAGCACTTTTAATTCTTCTAGAACAAACACACAAGAAACTTTTTTTTGGCTAAATTACACACAAGAAACTTTACGCACGGTAAGATACAAAGTTAATCAACCTTTTCTTTTTGCCTGGGGCTTTCAAAATCAACCTCTTTTACCTCTTAATAAATCAGTTATTATGTCTATTGACTAGTCTTTTATTCTCTCTGTTTCTTTATGATGTTTTAATATAGAATTTAGTATATAGTAATTAACTAAACCAATTTAGTATAGATATTTATATAGTAACACTACACAGACGTTAATAACAGTAGACTAAAATTTTATATATACAATATGAATAAAAATCAAATGTTTCATCTACGAACGAAGGTGTAAATTAATTGTATCACATTGTAAAAGAATTAAATATATGTCTTCTACGTGGTCTAAATTAAAAAAAAATTACATATGAAATAAGTCATTGATTATGTGCTAAATACATAAGATATATTTATTTTAAATTAGAAATATAGATGAATATTTCTTTTTAAAAACATCTTTTAAAATATTTTTAATTTAATTTTGAAAATTAAATTAATTTAAAATGTTCTTATCATTAAAATATTATTAAGTATTTTATATAGTTATTGATTTTTGTTTACAATCAAAACTAAACTAAAATTAGTTTATAACTATACTTCTGAGATAATTAAAAATTTAACTAACTAATTTAGAAAATATATTTTAAAATGATTCTGAAAGATATCTGGAAAATTTTGTTAGACATTTATTTAAGATATTTATTAGTATTTAAAATAAAAGTAAAGATATTATAATTAATTTATGTAAAATTTAATAAATTTTCTAGCGAAGGTCCATTTAAAAAAAATCACACATGAAGAGAAGTTGTGATTTCTATTTTAATATAATAGATAAATTATTATACTGTTGCCAAAAAAAGATAAGTTATTATACAATCAACATGTTTAAAAAGAAGATGCAAAATAATGTCATGAATTATTCAAAAAAAAAAAATAATGTCATGAAATGAAATTTAACCAAGAATAATGTATATGAGATAGTGATGTGTGTAAAGAGTATTGTACTTATTATATTACAAAAGACTATACCTTGTAGTAGTAGTAAATCAACTAAAAATCGTAAATCTGAACAAAACAATATCTGTTGTACCAAAGAAAAAGAAACAAACCAATGTTTTTGAACCTTTTTCATTTGTCTTCATCTAATCTCTCTTTCTTTAATTTATTTTAAGTCTGTAATTTAAATATAGAATTATTATAAGTCCGTAAAGTAAATACAGAATTATTATACTAGAAAACTCTACCTTGTGGTAATAGTAAATCAACTAAAAATAGCAAACTTGAACAAAACAATTTCTGTTCTACAAAAGAAAAAAAAGAAACAAACCAATCTTTTTGAACTTCTTTTTTTTGTTTCATCTGTCTTTTCTTTTTAATCTCTATTTCTTTTATGTATTTCATTGTGTGAGACAGTGTTTTGAAAACCGGATCGGACCGGCCGGTCGAACCGGTCCGACCGTGACTCGCTGAAGAAGCCGAGTCCGGTTCCGTTTAAGACCCGGATTTGAGAAAAACCGGTAAAACCGGCTGAAAACCGGTGACCCGGGTTAATTTTAAAATCCGGTTCTTAAAAATTAACATATAATTAAGTGTTTTCTATTATTACTAGCTAAAATTTAATATTTGATAATTAATGTTCAACTATCATTATTTAATTGATTTTTTATTTTCTTAAAAAACAATGTAAAAAATAGATTTTTGACTCTCGTATACTATATATACTATATTTATTCTGCCATATTCATAAAATTTGAGATGTTAGTTGTAAAAATAAATAAATATGATTATTGTAATTGTAAATCATTTGCTTTTTTTCAATTCAATTCACATAGTATTCGTATATATATAGTGAGATTTATGTTTGTTGTTTATTTTTAGTTAATAAAAAAAATAGAGAGTGTATTATATGTAGATATATAGTTATATATATTTATTTTTTAATAAATAAAAAACCCGGTTCGACCGATTGAACCGGTCCAACCAGTCAACCAGTAACTAAACCGAGTCGGTGTCCGGTCTGGTTTTCAAAACATTGGAGACTTAAAGGTCTGATTTTACTCAACTTTTTATTTTTATTTTTTAATTTAAAAACTAAAAGAAGTTATTATACAAGTAACATGTTTTAAAAAAAGAAGAAGAAGCAAAATACTGTTATTACATTTAGCCAAGAACAATGTATATGAAGATAGTGATGTGTGTAAAGAGTGGTGTACTTGAGGTACATCATGTAATGAATAAAACAGTTGAGAAACAAATGATCTAGTACTAAATAATAGAAAAAAAATGTGAGGTTGAAATTTTACCTTTGGATCAATAATTAAATACTGAGTAATGTGGGGGAAGGAAGAAAAGGACAGGAGGCATGCAAAAGGAAGGCAGACCAAGTTAGGGTAAAGATAAAAGCTGCTTACAAATCTTTTTATTCATTTTTTACCTTCCCCCCATTGTTTACAGAGAAATAGGGGACCAACAGGAAAATACCAAACCAATAAAATTTTAAATTTTAATTATTACATAAAAATTGAAAAAGGGAATCGTATTATTAAGCCGTAGCGAAACTCAAGACTAAACAAAAGTAGCAGAAAGAAGAAGAAAGAACACTACACGCACGCGAGAAACTCCAGATCTTTCTTCTTCTCTCTCTCTCTCTCTGGCCGCATCTACCTCTTTACGTATCTGTAGAGTTTTCGTATGATTGCGTCCTCGTGTCTTAATTTAACTGTTTTTTTTTTGTAGCCGTTCGATAATAATAATCTCTCAATCAATCCGATTTATAGATTCCGATCGTTTTTGTGGAGGAGGTACAGTATTGGAAGAATAGAATCGGAGAGGATCGTGGTTTCTTTCCATCATCTCAATTCTCAAGGTATAATAAACCTCAGAGTTTCACTTTTTTATTGTGTTTGTCGGTGGGTGTGAGTGAGTGAGATCCGTTTTGGTTTCAATCGGCATTGGCTCTGTTTTTTTTTAACGGTTTCGTTTCATTTAAAGTAAATTCAGAGCTTTTGCATTTATGGCGAGCTTCAAGTGAGATGCGTTTCCCCTTTTCTTTTTTTAGTCAGGAAAAGACAAGTGTAGATAAAGACTTTAATGCCGTAGGAATCCGAGTTAATGCATTCTTAAGATCAGATCTGCAGCTTTTCCGACACAAAGGCCTCGCATGGTCTTCATTTCTTTCTCGTCTCCTATAACAAAAAAAAAGGTTTTAAGTTTTTTTTTTTGTTTTGCCGGAGCTCCTGTTACTCCCTTATACTTTGATATAACCGTGTGCCTTCTGTTCTCTCCAGGTTTGTTTTGTCTCACAAGTGAAAGTTATGGTCGTATAATTAATAACTCACATGCATCAAGAAGAAGCTTTTACCCTTTGAATTGATATGTCAGGTTAATTTTCTTCTTAAGATATTCATTATCTCTCATGTTCAGGCCCATTTAACTATTCGCTTGCAAGTAACTTTGATATTTTGATTTGTGTTATTCAAGGAGTTGAAGAAAACGGAACCCTTGACGAGATCAGGGAGAGAAGATCAGACTTTGAAATCTCTGAAGAAGATGAAAGACGCCGCTCCTCTAAGATCGGCACTTTGAAGAAGAAGGCTATTAATGCTTCGACCAAGTTCACTCATTCTCTCAAGAAAAGAGGCAAAAAGAAAATTGACTACCGGTTTCCTCCACTCTCCATTGAAGATGTGAGGGATGAGAAAGAGGAGAGCGTTGTGCTTGAGTTCCGCCGTAACCTCCTAGACAGAGACTTGTTACCTCTTAGACATGATGACTACCATACTCTTCTCAGGTTTCTTGGTTTTGTCCATTTTTTAGCAGCTACTCTGGTTCCTTAAGTTTAAAATGTGATGTGTTGCCTGCCATCAAGCAAGCTAACTAACTATTTGATTTTATTTTTAAAAAATGTTAGATTTTTGAAAGCGAGGGATTTCAACATTGAGAAAACCATCCAGATGTGGGATGAAATGCTTAGATGGAGAAAAGAGTATGGGACAGATACCATACTAGAGGTAAAGGAAGGGAGTCATTTGGACACTAGCTTTGTTTGTTGCTCTATATTATAGTAATAATATTCATATTGGATGGTAGGATTTTGAATTCCAAGAGCTGGAGGAAGTTGTGCAATACTATCCTCAAGGCTATCACGGAGTTGACAAGGAAGGAAGACCTGTTTACATTGAAAGACTTGGAAAAGCTCATCCCTCTAAGCTTATGCGTATCACCACCATCGATAGATATCTAAAATACCATGTGCAAGAGTTTGAGAGAGCTCTCCTTGAGAAATTCCCTGCATGCTCCATCGCTGCAAAGCGTCGTATCTGTTCCACCACTACAATACTCGATGTGCAAGGCCTGGTAACTTAATTTCAGCTATGCTCTTACTCTTTTTTTAGTGCTTCCATATTCTTAGCTATGGGAGTGTCATGTTAATCTCACAGGGCATGAAGAATTTTTCACAAACAGCTGTGAATCTTGTGGCTGCCATGTCGAAGATAGACAACAGCTACTACCCTGAGGTACTTTAGTTTCTCATTTTACATCTCACTTCTTCTTCATTCGCATACATGCACGTTTGTTTCAAGTCATCATTTTTTATTTATTTTGCAGACGTTGCACAGAATGTACATTGTAAATGCTGGAACAGGTTTCAAGAAGATGCTTTGGCCTGCTGCTCAGAAGTTTCTTGACGCAAAGACCATTGCAAAGATACATGTACAAGCTCTCAGCCTTAGTTAATTTTTCTCTTTGGCCAACTATTGCCATCTTACTTCTGCTGATGCAGGTGCTAGACCCCAGATCTTTATCCAAATTACACGAAGTCATTGATTCAAGGTAGAATGCTTTTCCATTCAAACTGCACCATTCTCAGATATCATTTGAAGCTTGTACTTACCAGATCTAGTACTCTGTTCTTTTAGTCAACTGCCGGACTTCCTCGGAGGTTCATGCTCATGCTTTGGCGATGGAGGGTGTCTTCGCTCTAATAAAGGACCCTGGAATGATCCTGAAATTATGAAGGTAAATAAAATGTCTACAGAATATTTGCTCTTATGTTCTTTTACATGAAGCTCATTTTTAGATAATGTGCCTTTTATCAGCTCATCTACCATGGAGAATCATCATCACTCTTTAAGCAAATCAGTAGGAAACTGGGTGACCCGCATGATTCTTCATCCTACATAAGTATACATCCATCACAGGTAAATATGGCTCTATCAACCCAATATCTTTGTTCTATAATAACTCTAATGAGCTTTGAACTTTAGGCAATGCAAGCTGAGAGTTCAGCAGCAGAATCTGAATCTTGTTCAGATGTTCCTACTTGTCTAACTGGAAGAATGTGCTCAGCCTCCTCTGCTCATGTGAATCCAGTTTATGAGGAAGTGAGTTATTTGTTGTGTCATAGCACCACTCTAGTTTTCATAATACTGACGGGAGCAGTATGATGTACGCAGGCTAGGGCATCAGATGTTAATGGCTATTATAGTTGCGATGACAAGTTTCCCATACCTAACAGAGCTACTAACCGAAAAGGCCACCAAATGCTCGAACTAGATCAACTAACACTCAGTTTAAAAAACGAGACATCTACACCAGGTTATATACTTATGCTTTGCTGTTTAGTTACAGATGCCTTTCTTCTTTATTCTAACACTGGGTTTCAATTTCTAGGTGCCTCCATCATACGATGGCTTCATGAGATAAGAACTGAGAACCTAGCGAAAAGAATGCTTGCGTTGTTGCTGAAACTAGCAGCAGTTTTCCGTTGTATCCCGTTTCAGCTTCTGAGGAAGAAGAATACCATTACTCCTTCAAGTCCAACGCAACTTGAACTCAACCCAACACATGCAGAGACCACAATGAAAGACAAGATTCGTCCCTGTTTGGAACGTATACAGAAACTGGAGAAAGTGTACGAGGAAATCAGGAACAGACCGGTTGAAATTCCGGTAGAGAAGGAGAGAATGCTGATGGATTCTCTGGACAGAATCAAATCGGTTGAGTTTGATCTCGTAAAAACAAAGGGGGTAATAATATATGCTTCTGCTTTGTTTCTCACAAACTCTGTCTTAAAGTGTAGCTTGGAATTGACATTTATTTCCAACTGGTTGCAGGTTTTGCACGCAACAGTGATGAAACAGATGGAAATAACTGAAATGCTGGAAAGTTTACGAGACTCGCAGCTTCACGTAAGTCCAAGTCCCCCCCAAGGTTGATTATCTGTAGTGTAACGATATTTTGAGATTGAGCTAACACCCATAGATTGTTCTGTTTTGTGCAGAGAAGAAGATTGTTCTGTTAGAATAAAAACCATAAGCGAACATCTTCTTGCTGAATTTTGCATAAATACAGCTCCAAACTTCTGCACATACAGTGAGAAATAACAGATTTTACAAATGAAGAAACATCCTTGCTCCTCCTCTAACTTGAGTGACACGCCATCTTTCTTTGTTTCTCATAGGTCCATCTGCTTCCACTTTTTTTTTTTAAAGTTAAAAAGAAAAGAAGAAGATAAAGAGGATAGGGACAGAGAATCTTTGATGGTTGATGTAGATTTGAGATGAGAATTTGAGTATAAAAGCTGATATCAAACCCTGTTGTTGTAGTCGAAGTAGAGAAGAAACTAGACTAGAAAAAAAAAAAAAAACATAATGTGAGATCTCTTTTAAGGTTATGGTAATAAGATAACACTACGAGACTCCGTTTGTTCGTTTTAACATGAAAACAACAAGAAACAAGATTGTGAAGGAGTAGTAGTATCTGATGTAGTGGTGTGGATTTGGAGTTGGGTGTGTAATTGGAGTATTTAAAAAGTTGGTGAGGCCACATTGAAAAAATAATACTACTAACTAAATCTGGGCAATTTCTGATAAATAATGCGCAACTTGTCCGAACGCCATGGTATGAAGACGAAACCACCCCTCTTAATCTGACAAATAAATTTCACTGAATACGAGAGAGAGGGAAAGAATTATGGAAGGGTAGAAGTGTAATTTACACGTCCATTTTTAAAATAAGGAGAAAAAACAAGGACCGTCCGATTCTTTTGTACTATTGATCTAGGCCTAGTTGGGTTGATGACAAAAAAAAAAAATAATAAATAAATAAATCTCTTTTTTTCTCTCTCTCTCGCAATCGATCTCAACCAACGCCAATCCAATCAAAAATTGTTGTATATGCAAAAACCTAAACTTAGAATCATCATAGATTCTTCCTGGAGTCAATCCGTTTTCTACTTTTTTGATATTTCACGAAGAACTGCATCGCCAGGTGATGAATTTGCTGAACCAAACCATCTCCTTATGTTTCTGTCTTTTTATGTTCCTGCCTTTGGTCTATATTCGATATTAAGATTGCTTTGTACATACATGTTCGCGTTGGGATGTTAAGTTTCTATTTAAGTTTGTAATCTTTATGGAGACGATGTTTGATCTATACTATCTCTTCCCTAACTGCTTTGTTTGTTTGTTTTTTAGATGTTGCAACGTTCATTATTTTGTTTTTGTTTGTGTCCTTAAGGCTCATCTTAAGATGCTGCTGCTGTCTTTATACGTTATTTTATTGTTCATGTTTACAACTCTGTTTGGCTTCTTTATGGTCGCTTTTGCTTTCAGAGTTCGAGTGATAAAAAGGTGCTTTTTCTACGTGTGCAGGTATCTTTTCTATCCAAACTTAAATAAAGTATGTCCAATTACCAAGCGGAGGATGCTGATGCTGCTGCTGCGTACATGGACCATGTTGTTGATGATGATGATGACATGGAAGATGTAGACGATGATTTAGATGATGACTTTCATGGTGATGACATGGCTGCTTCCGACTCCGATGTCGACGAGTTTGACTACTCTGTAAGTTACATATAACAGTTTGGTTTGTGCCATTCTTAAAATTGCTATGAGAAAGTGTATAGGTTCCTTATTCGAAATTTGAGTTTTTTCTTCTTTTGTTTTTGTTAACTCTACAGAGTAATAAAATAGCGGATACTTCAGCTGAGCAAGCCCGGAAAGGGAAAGACATACAGGGTATTCCTTGGGACAGGCTTAGCATTACCAGAGAGAAATACAGACAAACTAGACTTGACCAGTACAAAAACTATGAGAATGTCCCCAACTCTGGTGATTCCTCCGGCAAAGTAAGTCTTCTTCTCAGGCCATGTAGCTGATTGTCTTCTTGTTTCACTAATAATATGTGATCTCTCAGGACTGCATGGTCACGCAGAAAGGGGCAATCTTTTATGATTTCTGGCGGAATTCAAGATCTATCAAATCAAGCATCCTTCATTTTCAGGTTTTCACCCAAAAGCATATCTGTTTTTTTTTTCTTTAATTGAAATTTTATTCAAGTCAGGTTTCTTTTTGTATTGTAGTTGAGGAATTTGGTATGGGCAACTTCGAAGCACGATGTGTACCTTATGTCACAGTTTTTGGTGAGCCACTACTCTACTTTGACATGTGGAAAGCATGAAGTTCTCAATGTTCAAGGCCATGTTTCCCCATCCGAGGTTAGTTTCCTTCCTTCTTCCACTATCATCAAAGAAAGATCCTTCTTTAAAAATCTACATGGTAGTGATTTTTTTTCTTCCTTTTTGTTCTTGTGTGGGGTTGCAGAAACATCCTGGGAGTTTGTTGGAGGGATTTACCAAGACTCAAGTGAGTACACTTGCAGTGAGAGATAAATTTTTAGTTGCTGGCGGATTCCAAGGCGAACTTATATGCAAGGTAAAACTCTAATAATTTTACCAATCACACATACATGCAGTCTAACCACATCTGTTTTCCACATTGGTTTGATGTAGCATCTTGATAGACCTGGTGTGAGCTTCTGTTCCCGTACAACCTATGATGATAATGCTATCACTAATGCTATTGAGATCTATAACAAACCCAGGTTACTATTTACTTCTCTTTCTCCATGGTATTCTTTTGCCAACTTCCATCTTCTAACATACCTTTGGGCGTCTGTCTGTATGCAGTGGCGCACTCCACTTCACCGCCTCAAATAATGATTGTGGAGTCAGAGATTTTGATATGGAGAGATATCAGCTTGTTAACTACTTTCGCTTTCCTTGGCCAGTCAATGTAAGTCCCTTCTTGTTTCTTCTCACACTTAAGTTTGAGTAATAAGTACAGTTAACGTAAATGGATTATTTTTATTGTCAGCACACATCTCTGAGCCCTGATGGTAAGTTATTAACGATCGTGGGAGACAACCCAGAGGGCCTTCTGGTAGACCCCAACACCGGAAAGGTGCTGATACACTGTTCAACTCTTCTGAGTAACTATGCTTACTTTATATTTATCTAACTCAGTTGTTGGATATTTCCGACAGACACTGGGAACGCTAGCAGGACATTTGGACTTTTCCTTTGCATCGGCATGGCACCCAGATGGGCTCACTTTCTCCACAGGTAACCAAGACAAGACATGCAGGGTTTGGGACATTCGTAACCTCTCTAAATCAGTTGCTGTCTTGAGGGGTAACCTTGGAGCAATAAGGTCCATCCGGTACACGTCGGATGGGAAATACATGGCTATGGCTGAGCCGGCTGACTTTGTCCATGTGTACGACGTCTCAAAAGGGTATGAAACAGAGCAGGAGATCGATTTCTTTGGGGAGATATCGGGAATATCATTCAGCCCTGACACAGAAGCGCTCTTCATCGGTGTTTGGGACCGCACTTACGGTAGTCTCCTTGAGTATGGCCGCCACCACAACTACTCCTACCTCGATTCATATCTGTAATCGCATTCGAGGCCATCTGAAGAATAAAAGAGCCTATGGACTCTCCCGTCATAATAAAAAAAAAAAGAAAAAGAATGATCAAATCTCTAATGATGTAAATGATGTGTTGTTGTGCAAGTACTAGGATTTCACAGAGAGTCAGATTTAGTTTAAGCTTTTGAGTGTTGTTGAGGTTTATGTATGTGTACATAAGTGTTTGAGTTTCAGCTTGAGTTTGCATAAACTCTTTACTCTGTCCAGACCGGGATGAGATGTGATACCGAGCCCTTAGCTTGTTATCTGGCTCCTACTCGATTGTTAGGGTCTCCGGTTTCATCCTTTTAAAGCTGTTTCTGTGTTGTATTTCGTTGGATTAAATTGAACGTTAATAAAGTAGGGTCTTATATGGAGAACCGTCTAAACTATAAGGGTTTAAACGGAAATTATTTTTTTGATTATGTGTTATTTTCGTAATGTATGTAGTCTAAATTTGACAAAAGAAAAGTTTAGGCGCTTTACAGAAAAATATGAGCTTTTAACGCGAATATTGATTCTAGTTTCACTGTCGGAATTTTATGTCGGATTAAAATCGTAGTAATAAAGTAAAATGTAAGGCGCTTAGTGAAAACAAGTCTAAACTACGAGGGGCTTTAAGATAAATTACTGGTCTGAAATTCCATAATCCAAAACAAACCAATGAGAGAATGCCACATAGTCCTATCCTCACAAGAAAAATCTTGTATCGTCTCCTCCTCCAACGAAGCCAAAACTGATCATAAATCCAAAACCACTCATTCTCTGCTTTGCACTAAAGCTCTCCAAAGAAGAAGATAATATGGCGACGACAAGCGCATCTGCTTTGCTCTCACCCACAACAACCTTCTCCAAAGCAATCTCTCAGAAAAACCCAAACTCCATCTCATTCCACGGCCTCCGTCCTCTCCGCCTCGGTGGCTCCTCCTCCGCCTTACCCAAGCTATCCACCACATCCGGAAGGAGATCTTCCTCCTCCGCCATCGTGAGAGCCGAGCTCAGCCCATCCGTGGTCATAAGCCTCAGCACCGGTCTCTCCCTCTTTCTAGGACGGTTCGTCTTCTTCAACTTCCAGAGAGAGAACGTGGCGAAGCAGGTGCCGGAGCAGAACGGGAAAACCCACTTCGAAGCCGGAGATGATCGTGCTAAGGAGTACGTTAGCCTCCTGAAGTCGAACGATCCAGTTGGATTCAACATTGTGGATGTTCTTGCTTGGGGTTCCATTGGTCACATCGTTGCTTACTATGTCTTAGCCACTTCTAGCAATGGCTATGACCCCAGCTTCTTTGGCTGATTCATTTCCATATTCTGTCTCGTTATATGTACGTATATCTTTGACTTGTATGGCAAGTTACCTCCTCTCTTGTTGTTTGTCTATTGGCTTCTCTCTTTCGTTTGCAACATTTTTATATTTCGTGATCTACAAAGAGCGGTTTGCAGCGTTAATACTTAATAAGAAGAACATACATAATAGTTACATACAAAGATGACTTTTAGATGCTTAAATTTCTCGATTATTTTTCACGATAACAATGACTCTCTCGATGTTCATCTACTTTGTTATTCGCCTTGTACTCGAAAAAGGTTCCGTTTGGACCAAACATTGAAATATTCTGAATATTTGCAGAACTCAGTTGAGTTCAGTAAGATTTTGTGCAAATTGAACTAATTAGGCCATGCCAAAAAAAAAGAACTAATTAGGAAAACAAATTGCCCAAACCGAAGTATTATATATGTTCCAACCGTGTTCGCATGCCTAATCCTAGAGATGGATACTGATCAACGTTATGGGTCCTTTTTGCAGTAGGCAAAATATTCGAACCCGAAAAACCGAATCGAACCCGACTCAAAATATTGTACTGAACCTAAACCAGAATTGATAAAATATTTTAACGAATCCAAAACTATATGAAGAATCAAATCGAAATATCTGAATCACAATTTATGTACTTAATATAATTAATTAATTTTAGATTTAATATAGACATATCTAAAACACTCATAATTATTTTAAAATATCTTAAAAGCTAAAAAGTCAATATCCATAATTCTCAATAGTATAAATATCTTAAATACTTACTGATTTTTCCTTCCAAATATATAATCCGAACTAATTTTAATTAATTTTGAATTATTCAATAATTTAAGGTATTTTGGGATTTTAAAATTTTTGTTTTACATAAATTAAATGGAAATTTGAATCTGATCCGAACCCGTAAAGATACATACTAAATCCGAACTAAAATTTATAAATACCTAACTGAGATTTAACTCTATAATTCCGAAAACTCGTATTCTAGATAGACTTAAATCAAACCCGAACAGATACCAGAATGGATACTCGAATGCCTTCTAATCATACTTACGTGGATGTATTGCGGTAGAGACAATAAACGTTTTACCTGGAAACAGAAACAGAAAAAGGAAAGTAAAGAAAGTCTAACCAAACATTGGGCTTTGTTGAATGTAGTTAAAACTGTTAAACCTACGGAAATATTGTTATTCTTATAGTAAAAAAAACCGGTTAAACTTACGTTTGAAATTGAAACCCAAGAAAAGACAAAAAATTGATGAGAAAGTAATCGTGTGTATTATAATATAAGTATGACACGTGGAAAAAGAAGCACTGTCCGATTGGAAATGTATCCGTTGCTGCTTTTGTATCCGTTTAAAGATGCAACGATGCATAAAAAAAAATAAAAGCTTCAGAGGAAACGTTTCCACAGACGGTTCATCACCTCTCCCGAAATTTTCCTTCTCGAATTTTCTGGAGAAAAAAAAATATTTTTCAAAGATTATTGCAAGCGGAAGTTGACGACATTCTTAGTAAGTTTTATTTCTCGATCGATCGTGAATTATTATTTTTTGGTTGCGTTCAGATCTTGTTTAGGGTTTGATTGCGATCGATTGGGGTTTACGATTTTGTTTTAGGGCTTCAAGTTTTCCTTAATCGTTCCTTTAATTATTGTTGCAGTGAACTTGGAAAGCGCTTGAATCGGAGTGGAATCTTCGTTGAGGTACGTCTCTCGTCTCTTGTCTCGTCTCTCTGTCTATGCAAATTGTATTTTTTGTACGGACGGCCAATTTGCGTTGAGATTAGCCATGGTTTTTTGGAACAACAATGATATTTTGATTTACAGTATAACTTAGAACTTGATCTCTCGCTTTAGATTTGGTGCTACCTGATGCTCTGTTATGGATATTATCTTGAAATTGCTTATATAAAAGCTTCTTTCTTGTGCTGATTGCTTATATATTCTTTGTAAAAGTGGAAAGTTACATGTGGCGAATAGACATTGTGTAATCAAATTATAAGCTTCTTTAGATTTGTGTTTCTTTTAGTTGATGTTTTCACTGTACAAGTAATAGTTATGTCTCACTCCCTTTGGCCTCTGTTTTTTGTTTTCTCCTTTTTACAGTATGTGGGTGTGAAGAAACCAACCATTGACAAGTGTGAATTCAACGGCTAAAGAAGTAGCAACAAAAAAAACAGATAAGTTCTTTTGTTGCTGCTTTGGTTTTGGTTTTATCAGACTCCATAAAGATCATAGGCAGACACTAATCTATGGTGTTCTGCCAGATTCTTATTTGGGGACATTGTCCCGAGTCCCTACTGCGTGAAAGTTTAGACCCAGAGGAAATTCAACCATTGTTGGTAGTAAGTACCCACGGCTTTTCAAAAACAACCATCGGCTTAAAAAGAAGAAGTAATTAGACAGAAAATAGCTATGTCTAGCTATGAAAATGATGGATGGAAAAGGACCATCGGCTTACAAAATGTCTTTAGACAAAGTCTATTAATTGGTTTTGAGCTTGTTGGATGGAAATAACGACCACAAGTAATGAAAAACTAATTGTCCCGAGTCCCTATTGTGAGCTTGTTGGATGGAAATAACGACCACAAGTGATGAAAACTAATTGTCCTGTGTCCCTATTGAGCTTGTTGGATGGAAATAACGACCACAAGTGATGAAAACTAATTGTCATGAGCCCCTGTTGCATGAAATATCGATCACAATGGGGGGGGGGGGGTTGTTTGTTGTACCCACGGCTTATGAAAAATAGTAAGACAAAAGGGTTTGTTTGTTGTACCCACGGCTTATGAAAAATTGTAAGACAAAAGGCTAGTAACTGAAAACAGATGCATTAAGACAAAAGGGTTTGTTTGTTGTACCCCGGCTTATGAGAAATTGTAAGACAAAAGGCTAATATCTGAAAACAGATGCATTAAGGCAAAATGTTCGCCAAAGAAGGTCTTTAGAAACAGACTGTAAATGAAATCAACATGTATGTGTACCCAATGGGGGGTGGGGGGTGGGGGGGGGGGGGGGGTTGTTTGTTGTACCCACGGCTTATGAAAAATAGTAAGACAAAAGGGTTTGTTTGTTGTACCCACAGCTTATGAAAAATTGTAAGACAAAAGGCTAGTAACTGAAAACAGATGCATTAAGACAAAAGGGTTTGTTTGTTGTACCCCGGCTTATGAGAAATTGTAAGACAAAAGGCTAATATCTGAAAACAGATGCATTAAGGCAAAATGCTCGCCAAAGAAGGTCTTTAGAAACAGACTGTAAATGAAATCAACATGTATGTGTACCCAATGGGGGGTGGGGGGTGGGGGGGGGGGGTTGTTTGTTGTACCCACGGCTTATGAAAAATAGTAAGACAAAAGGGTTTGTTTGTTGTACCCACAGCTTATGAAAAATTGTAAGACAAAAGGCTAGTAACTGAAAACAGATGCATTAAGACAAAAGGGTTTGTTTGTTGTACCCCGGCTTATGAGAAATTGTAAGACAAAAGGCTAATATCTGAAAACAGATGCATTAAGGCAAAATGCTCGCCAAAGAAGGTCTTTAGAAACAGACTGTAAATGAAATCAACATGTATGTGTACCCAATGGGGGGTGGGGGGTGGGGGGGGGGGGGGGGGGTTGTTTGTTGTACCCACGGCTTATGAAAAATAGTAAGACAAAAGGGTTTGTTTGTTGTACCCACAGCTTATGAAAAATTGTAAGACAAAAGGCTAGTAACTGAAAACAGATGCATTAAGACAAAAGGGTTTGTTTGTTGTACCCCGGCTTATGAGAAATTGTAAGACAAAAGGCTAATATCTGAAAACAGATGCATTAAGGCAAAATGCTCGCCAAAGAAGGTCTTTAGAAACAGACTGTAAATGAAATCAACATGTATGTGTACCCACGGCTTGCAAAAAAAAAAACAGATGCATTAAGACAAAAGGGTTTGTTTGTTGTACCCACGGCTTATGAGAAATTGTAAGACAAAAGGCTAGTGTAACTGAAAACTGATGCATTAAGGCAAAAGGCTCGCCAAAGAAGGTCTTTAGACACAGACTGTAAATGAAATCAACACATATGTGTACCCACGGCTTTGCAAGAAAAACAGATGCATTAAGACAAAAGGGATTGTTTGTTGTACCCACGGCTTATGAGAAATTGTAAGACAAAAGGCTAATAACTGAAACTAGATGCATTAAGGCAAAAGGCTTGCCAAAGAAGGTCTTTAGACACAGACTGTAAATGAAATCAACACGTATGTGTACCCACGGCTTTGCAAGACAATCTTCAGAGAAAGACTGAGTGAACACGGCTTGCAAGAAAGGTCTTTAGACAAAGACTGTGATTGAAAACTTCTTCATCACATTTGTACCCACGGCTTTGCAAAAAGAATTATGACACTTGATTTACAATTTTGTTGGATGGAAATAACGACCAACAACTTATAAAAGGTCTGTAACAAAGACACTGTATGTACCTTCTTTACCCATGGCTTTATCAAGTGTCTATAGACAAAAACCGAATCTAGACTAATACCAACCACAACTCTATGAAGAGTTTTTAGACAAAAGACTGGGAATCAAAACACACTTATTGTTTTTACACACGGGTTCACGAAGAGCCTTCAGACAAAACCTGAATCTAAAATAGATTCGTTGCTTTACTACTACTACCCACGACTCACAGTTGTGGGAAGGAAAACGACTTAACAAAGAGTCTTGAGGAAAACACTAACAGAGAGATCTAGTGAAAAGTACCCATGGCTTGGTAAACTTTTGTTGGATGGAATAACGACCAACTTCTCAGAAAACGTCCTAAAGCAAAGACTATGATTTGAAAACCGATAGTAGTAACCCACGGCTTATAAAGGGTTGGATTGATAAAGTACCCACGGCTTATTAGATAAAAGACAAATTGAAAACAGACTCATTACTTTAGTAGTTCCTAACGGCTTTACTACACACAGCTTAAGAAGAGGCTAAAAAATATTACGACAACCAAACGGCTTATGAAGTCTACACAACTTGGTTTGTGAAGATTCTCCAGACAAAGACTGTGAATACCCGTTACCGACGGCTTATGAAGAATCCTTTAGACAATATTGCTACATGTAAACCAACGGCTTAAAAGAAGTCTTGAGACAGACTGTGAATACCCATTACCCACGGCTTATGAAGAATCCTTTAGACAATATTGCTACATGTAAACCAACGGCTTAAAAGAAGTCTTGAGACAAAGACTATTTACCAAATTCTGTACATTAACCACAAGGTTTTAACTTGTTGGATGGTAGAAACGACCAACAGCTTATACCAAGTCTAAGACACTATAAACCAAAGACTGAGTCGGTTTTTGGCTTTTCGGATGGTAAAAAACGACCAACAAGTTAAACCAAGTCTTAGTACAGAGAAAAAAAAAAGTCTTGATACAGAGACTATGAACCAAAAGTTTGAATCGTTTTTTTTGGCCTTTTGGATGGTAAACTAAACCAAGTCTTTATACATATATAGACTATGAAGCAAAAACTGTTTCATTTTGCGTCAACTAAAGACTAATTAGTTATGAATTCTTCAGGTTTTGCATGTGCTTCAGAAGACACAGAGATGATTTCAAGTGTATCAGATTTCTTTGACAGGTATGTGCTTTTCCAAAACTCGTTTGTTGCTTATAGTTGATATAATTATGAAAATTATAAGCAGGAGAGACTGACATTAAGTGAAGACTTGTTATATTTGTTTAGGTATGTGCTTCAAACTGATTTATTTGCGTCAACTTAAGACTAATTAGTTATGAATTCCTCAGGTTTTGTATGTTCTTCAGAAGACACAGAGACGATTTCAAGTGTATCAGATTTCCTTGACAGGTATGTGCTTTCTTCACTTTTTTCTCTTACAAATTGATATTATTACGTATGAATGAATTACAAACTAAGTGATATATGCGTAAAGGTAAAAAATTGGAAAGCTCCATTTTAAAATTAATAATGTTTTATTAAGGTTCCTTGACAACGTTTCTCTCAATGATCTAGCATATCCATTGATGAGCAAGTAGATTCATTTTTTTTTTAGTATTGAAACATGACATCGTATTTACAGAATTACAAAGTTTAATCTTTATTCTCTTTAATTTGGTGCTTGTACGTATGATAAGGTCTTTTGTTCTTATGGGTTTTATGTGTCTTCGAGTCTCTTGTAGATCAACGTAGGTGAGAGACTCCTGCAAACTGTGGTAATAGTTTCTTTGAATCTTTGAATGTTTTTTATTTGTGTCATGCTTTTAACACTCACTGGTCATTTTAAACGTGTTAGAATCTCTTGTTTTGATGCTTGTATGTATTATAAGGTCTCTCATTTTATGAAATTGATGTATCTTGGATTCTCTGGTAGATCAACATATGCGAGAGATTCCATCATGTTGTTGTATTAGTTTTTTTTGAATCTTGATGAATGTTTCTGTTTTGTGTTATGCTCTTAAGCCTCAGTGATAACTGTAAACATGTGAAATGACTTATTTACAACTCTGCATAGTACATAGGCTAATGATAGATGTGTTAGATTCAGTAAAATTGTATTTGTTGACTACATTTCTGTCATTGATCTAGTATTCGTGAGATTGTAGAAATTATTGCTTGTTAATCCTTGAAAACATTGTGATATATACTTATAAGAAAATACCATTTAAGGATCAGAAATGTTTCTTAACGAACTATTTTCGTATTCTTACTAACAATGTGCGATTAAGTATCTGCAGGATTCTATAACTGATTGATAATATATCCATTCATGAGAAAGTCTATTTTATTTTGTGTTACTTTGGTTCTTGTATGTATCATGCCGCTTCTGGTAATATTTTTATTGAATCTTGAATGTGTAGGTTTTGTTTTGTTACTCTAAACGCTCTGTGATTATTTCTAAACATGCGAACTGACAAGTTCAGAATTTTCATATGCTGTGTTACATTCTATAATTGTTACCGCCTCTATCCATTGGTCTCCTAGTCTTACACAGCTGATGGAAATCTTTTGAAATATTGTGTGTAGTTAGATTGTGCAATTGATCTTTCTTGATTTTCTAGGTGCTCTCATGCTCTGATATTCTCTTGTATCCAAAGTCTGTTTTGGTTAATAGGAACCGTAGTGTTCTTTAATAGGTGGTAGATTTTGAAGTTCTTGACTATAGTTTATCAAAATCCTCAAGTTTTTAGTTTGTTTCCAAGGCAAAGAAGCACATTACAGAAATTTATAGGAGTGTTTCTATGAAGTGGCATTTGCGATTGCTAAACTGAATAGTGACTTGTGGCTCCATGTTATAGATTCAACTGTAATGTTTAGAGAGAATAAATATTACATCTTTAATTAGACAAATTGAATTTCTTATGACATAAACAATCATGTTCTCTGTATGTTTTCTTAGCTTTATGTTAGATTATTAGATCTGTTTCATGTATTATGGTTGGTCATCCTATCGTCTATTGCTTGTTATTGCCTTCAGCTGATATAACATCTTTGACGTTTGCATCTTGATTCTCAGAACATAATTAGTTTCGTAAAATTTATTTCTCCACTTTATTTTCTTTTGGATTTTAGATCACATAGTTTTTTTCTTCTATAGTCTACATTTTTTACCTTGATTAGTTAGTTGAGTAATAATTACAGCAAGTTCATATTAAATATAGCTTACCTATTAATAATATACAAAACTCGGATATATTTTTCATTTTAAAAATATAAATGACCCAAAATTTGAAATTTCAAAAAATAGGAACTCTCTGAATGCTTCTTTTTAAATCAGATGTTTCAAATTATATTTTTGTTATTGAATGTCAAAACTTTTGATTTCTAAATACCAATCAGTTAATATGAAATGACATTCACACATCCTAATAGTTACTTTTTGCTACAAATAATAGTACACGATTACAAAAAATAACATTTGCTAAAAAATAATATATACATGTTAATAATTACTGAAATCATAAAAAAGTTTATTTGACTAATATGACTTGAAGTCATTCAACAGGATGCCAAACATGCATGTTTAATATAAATAACCCAATATTGGTGAGTGGAAAACTCGGAAACATTGTAAAAAATAGTCATTGAACTAACTCGGATAAATTGATAAAATTTATACACCACATATACAGTATATATATACACACACATATATATATATATATATAGTTTATATGGTTTGTAAGTTAAGTTTACATGACTATTTTAAAAATCTAATATATATATACATATATATATATATATATATATAAGAAATCTCATTTTAGATGGAAAGTTGTGTTATTAAAAACAATCTTTTAAATGTATACTTTAACTCTCTGGTTAAAGTTTTCATTTTGAAATAGAAAGTTTATGGATTTGTAACTTAGATTGATATAAAACGTTCAGTTACAAAAATTTGAATGTATCCTTCACAACAATCTTAGTCTTTTTTTTTTAAATGCTACAAGATAATTATGTATCTGACTATATTTCCTACTATAAATTTTTTAAAATATATCAATTTTTTATTTGTGTTTAAAACAATATAATATGACTCTCAAAGGATGACTCTCAAAAGATGTAAAATATTCTAACTCTACTTTTAAACCTGATCTTTTAAATTAAATTTTCACAATTGATATGTTTGACAATAAATTTGCCATAAATTTAAGGATATAGTTATATTCATAAAATTGTTTGAATTGTCTGGAAACTGATATAAGTTGGTTTGTAGTCATTTTTCTTTTTGGAAATAAATTAAATAAATCAAAATTGACAAACAATCAACCAATTAAATTATAACAATCAATCATTGTACATGAAAGTTTTCGTTTCATAATTTGTCTTTTTAAAATTTCAATTCAAAATTTATTGACAATATTCTCTAATTTATTTTTTTATTGGTTGAAATATGTTTAGGTATATTGATAATGATGTTTTTATCTTGAAAATATGTAAAATTAAATATTTTTTAATTTGTATGTATAAACTCAAAACAACAATTAAAATAAAATGGAAGGAGTACACTATATGTTAGGGATGGGCGTTCGGATATCCGTTCGGGTTTGGGTCGGGTATTTCGGATTTTCGGGTATTTCGGTATAGGAGTATAATATCCGTTCGGGTATTTCTGAAATTCGGCTCGAGTTCGGGTATTTATAGTTTGGGTTCGGTTATTTTGGGTCGGGTTCGGATATTTAGATTTTGAAAGAAAAAAAATAATTTTTTCATTTTTAAGGTTTTTGTATTTAAAAATTTAGTTTTCGATTAACTGACATTTTATTTTTTTAATAGATTGAATTAGTAATAGATTTGGAGGTAAATTTCAAAAATAAATAGACATTCATTTGGCTTATCTTTAGAATTTGGATGTAATTTTTGTTAATACATGAAACAAAAACCTTGATATTCATTTTAAGTGAATATCAAATCATTTTTATCCGTAATTATATGTATATTATATAATTTTAAAGTATGTGTGACATCAATATATTGTATATTAAATAAAATGATAGATGAAAACTATAAACATAAGGGTAAGTATATATATGTTCGGTTATCTTCGGATATCCATTCGGGGTTCGGGTATTACCCGTTCGGGTTCAGATATCTAATCTCTCTTAAATTAATACCCGTTCGGATATTTTGTTATTTGGGTTCGGATTTCGGTTCGGGTTTTAGAATGCAAGAAAATTATTTTGATTAATAATCTTTTTTAATTTATTTTATGTTCAAGTTTCAAGTGAGGCATGCACTGGACCATTAGATAGTAAAAGAAGAAAATCTTTTTTTAGGCCCATCTGGAGAAGCCTCACAGCGAGGAAAGCGCATATTCGCAGCATCTAGGGCTCCTATATAAGTACGTCTTGTCTTCACTGCGTAATAGGTATCGCCGACGAGTAACAGCATCAAAAAAAAAGAATCGACAATGGAGCAAACTTTCATCATGATCAAGCCCGACGGCGTCCAGAGGGGTCTGGTACGTTTCTACTGATGTTCTACTTACTGTTTGATTTATTGTTGTTGAGTTTCCTCGCAAGAATCTTGACTATGTTCTGCTCTTTGTGCTCCATCTTCAGGTCGGTCAAATCATCTGCAGGTTCGAGCAGAAGGGTTTCACTTTGAAAGGTAAATCCATCATTTCACGATGTCAGAGTCTACTTCATTAAGTTTGTAGCAGTGTAACTGATACTAGTTTAGCTTATGTAGTTTATGTTTGTATTTTAAATACTTAGATCTGGTCAGTATTTGATACACTCTAGTTGACGATAGTTTGGTTTGATTGGTGGCATGGTCTCAGGTCTAAAGCTGATCACAGTTGACCGTCCTTTTGCTGAGAAGCACTACCAAGATTTGTCAGCTAAGCCCTTCTTCAGTGGCCTTGTTGATTACATAATCTCTGGTCCAGTCGTTGCAATGATCTGGGAGGGAAAGAACGTTGTGTTGACGGGAAGGAAGATCATTGGAGCAACCAACCCTGCAGCTTCTGAACCAGGAACCATCCGTGGGGATTTTGCAATTGACATTGGCAGGAACATTATCCATGGTAGTGACTCTGTTGATAGCGCTAACAAAGAATGTGCGTTGTGGTTCCCTGATGGACCTGTGAACTGGCAGAGCAGCCTTCACTCTTGGATCTACGAATGATTCTATCGTTTTTGTGATTCAAATCATGTTTCTCCACTGTTATTGCTGTTATCTCTGTTGCTTTCCAACTTTGCATCTTTGTTTTGAAGTTTGAATCTTAAAACATGACTTTGTTTTTTTTTTGTGTGGGGTTTTTTTTACTCGAGTCTTATATTCTCTTTCTCCTCGAGCAAGAAAGCTCATCGGTGTTCATGCGCTAGTTATATTAATTTTCTTGCATTCTAAAACACGGACCTGTGAGAAGCAACCGCTTATGATAAAAGCTCATTTTTCATTCTACAAAATAATATTCACAACGATGACAGAAAAAATAATAATATTCACAACACTGGTGTTTCCAGAACTTGTAAATGACAAATAAAAAGCTAAAAAAAAAATCGTCGACAGCAGGGTTCGAACCTGCGCGGGCGAAGCCCAACAGATTTCAAGTCTGTCTCCTTAACCACTCGGACATATCGACTCGTTGCTTTTTTTAAGCAATATAAATTCTTCTTTAAATCTCCGGCCCAATAAAGGCCCATAAGTGCTGATTTGATCCTCTAACTCGCACTGAGGCTTCTCTTACGAGGGATGCCGCGTGTTTCAGAATCTGAAAAGCCGATCAAATCTGAAAAAAAACCGGCGAAGAATCTCTTCGGCGTAGATTCTATATAACCCGGTGACCTAATGAGAGATTGATGCCGTAGTGAAATCATCACGACGAGTTGGATGATGCGTTGGTATAACGGAGGCTAGAAATTAGTGATGTCATCAGGAGAGTACAACAAGGAGGACAGGCATCTATTGCGATCCACCGACGGAGATGAAGTCGTCGTCATTGGCAGAGAAGACGACGATCTCGACGTCGAATCTCAGTCTCCGGCTATCAGGAATTCCACCGGAGGAGTTAGAAATCTGTTGAAGCATCTGGATCGGAGATTCTCTCTCTCTGGAGGGCGGCGTCTAAGCTTCAAACGACTGGAGAATATCAGAGTAGATAGGAACCAGCACCGTCCTTCTTCTTCCTCTCCACTTTCGGCTAGTGTGGTTGCCGGAGAAGAAGAAGTTGATGATCGCGATTACCGGAGTGATGGTTTTGATGAAGGCAACGACGTGCTGGGAGATGGTGCTCCACCTGAATGGGCTCTGCTTCTTATCGGCTGCCTTATCGGTGTCGCCGCCGGAATTTGCGTCGCAGGCTTCAACAAAGGGGTACGGTCATACACATTAATGCGTCGGATCTTGATCTGTTCACATTAATTTTGAATCTATATATTAGAATGCTGATTCGATAGAGTAGTGTGTTTATTGTGTAGGTTCATGTGATTCATGAGTGGTCATGGGCTGGTACACCCAACGAGGGTGCGGCTTGGCTTCGTCTACAGAGACTAGCCGATACTTGGCACCGGATTCTTCTGGTTCCTGTCACTGGGGGTGTTATAGTTGGGATGATGCATGGTTTACTCGAGATCTTGGATCAAATTAGGCAGTCCACTTCTACCCAAGGACAAGGAGTAGATTTACTTGCTGGTATATTCCCAGTGATTAAAGCTATTCAGGCTGCTGTGACCCTTGGTACAGGATGTTCACTTGGTCCTGAGGGACCTAGCGTCGACATTGGAAAGTCCTGTGCCAATGGGTTTGCACTAATGATGGAAAACAACAGAGAAAGGAGGATAGCTCTCACTGCGGCTGGTGCGGCTTCTGGGATTGCATCTGGTATGATTTATAACTGTTTATTCCTCGTCCATTATTTATATCATATGTGTGTATTGTTGGATTGCCCAATGCCAAATGCCAATGCACTGAACAGCAGCATGGCTGTGATATTTTCTGCTTAATTAATCTGTATGGATCTCCTTTTCTCTCTTGGTTCCAGAATTTTGTATGAACTGTAGCCTACAAATGTGTCTATGAATTTTAGGTTCTAGCACTACACAAAGCATTTTGCTGGTATTAATTACTGAAAAAAGAGTTTACTTTGAAGTTGGAATTCTGGGTAATGGTGTTTCTTATTATAGATGAGAGCACTGAGAGAGTCTGAGACTGGCACTACAATGATTTGTCTTCCCAATAGGAAACCAGTTTGCAACAATTTCATTAATGGTTATAAATTTGATGTACCCGATCTTTATCTGTGCTTACAGGTTTCAATGCAGCAGTGGCTGGCTGTTTCTTTGCTATTGAGACTGTTTTAAGACCTCTACGCGCCGAGAACTCGCCTCCATATACCACTGCAATGATAATTTTGGCCTCTGTTATATCTTCGACTGTGTCGAATGCGTTGCTTGGGACTCAATCAGCTTTCACAGTCCCCTCGTATGACCTGAAGTCCGCGGCAGGTATGTTATTCTTTTGCTTTTAAGTTAGTCTTGTGATATATAATTTTTCAGTAGCTTATGATCTAGTGTCCTGATGAATAGGTGATAATATTATAAAGAATCTTGGTATCTTTAGATTACAAAGGCCGGTATTTATTTGCTTCAACTAGCATTTGTTTATAAGTGTCCCAACATGTTTTTCACTCGTCTCCAGAGCTACCTCTGTACCTGATATTAGGCATGCTTTGCGGTGCTGTTAGCGTTGTTTTTTCTCGCCTCGTCACGTGGTTTACCAAGTCATTCGAGTTCATCAAAGACAAATCTGGTCTTCCTGCTATTGTGTCTCCTGCATTAGGTGGTTTAGGAGCTGGGATGATTGCTCTCAAGTATCCTGGAATTTTGTACTGGGGGTTTACAAATGTTGAGGAAATTCTGCATACTGGAACGAATGCTTCAGCTCCTGGAATTTGGTTATTAGCTCAGTTAGCAGCAGCCAAAGTTGTGGCTACTGCTTTGTGCAAAGGCTCTGGGCTTGTAGGTGGTCTATATGCACCAAGTTTGATGATTGGTGCTGCTGTTGGTGCTGTGTTTGGAGGTTCAGCTGCTGAGATTATAAACAGAGCTATTCCTGGTAATGCTGCTGTTGCTCAACCACAAGCTTACGCTCTGGTATTGTATTCCCTTTGATGCAGGCCTCTACTTCAATGCATCTTTTTCTAATTTTGATAGTGCCCACTTTGGTTGTTCGTGATTCTGACTCATCAATATGTCCTCATTTTATGTGATACAGGTTGGCATGGCAGCGACATTAGCGTCCATGTGCTCAGTCCCCCTAACATCAGTATTACTACTGTTTGAGCTAACAAAAGATTATAGAATTTTGCTTCCTCTCATGGTAACCATACATTTTCCCTTTCAGTTTTTTTTTTCTTTCTTTTTCTTCTGGTGCTTATATAACATGTGGTGCTATGAAATATAACATGTGGTAAAATCGCTTAGAGGGGTGAGATTCATGAAATGCTTCCCTAGTTGGCTTGTTTAGCTGATCGAGCAATAAATCTTGAAACTATAAGATGAACCAGTTAACATTTTCGCTATAATAATATTTTTAACCAAGCCATAATAGAGAGATAAATTTCGTCAGATCTTTATCATGTTTATTCATGATCTGATATGCCTCTCTGTTTCTTCTAACAGGGAGCGGTTGGTTTAGCAATATGGGTCCCCTCTGTGGCAAACGAAGACAAAGAGAGTGATTCATCTGAGGGTCGCAACACAGGAAGAGGATACTCTTCTCTTTCACCGTCCCATCTTAATACGGAAGGCATTTGGAGACACACGGATAATGCAAACTCCCTTGAGCTTACCGTCATAGAGAACCCTGACCAGAAATCCTTCTTTGATGAAGAAACTATTCTGGAAGAGTTAAAGGTATTGCGGGTTATGTCAAAGAACTATGTGAAGATTTCTCTGGGAACAACACTAAGAGAAGCAAGAAGCATCCTCAAAGACAGCCACCAGAACTGCCTTGTGGTAGTCGATGAAGATGATTTTCTAGCCGGAATCCTAACACACGGAGACCTCAGACGTTGCTTGTCCAATAAGGTCTCTCCAATCATAGATGTAAGCAGTGAAACATAGTAAACTCCCCAGTCTCATCGTTCCTCTTGTTTTTTTTTTTGGCAGTGGAGTTGAATGAACACTTTTGTCTCTTGCAGGAAAACACATGTCCGGTTTCCTCAGTGTGTACTAAGAAAATAACGTACAGAGGCAAAGAACGCGGTTTGATTACTTGTTATTCAGACACGACTGTCGGGGTGGCCAAAGAGTTAATGGAGGCAAGAGGGTTGAAGCAATTACCTGTCGTAAAACGAGGTGAAGTAATTCATAAAGGAAAAAAGAGGAAACTGATTGGCCTTCTTCATTATGACTCCATCTGGACTTTTCTCAGGTAAATACAACATTTTCTCTTTTACCTATAATGCCCATCTGGTCTTCGTTTTGATACTTAGTGTATGTTTCTCCAAACGAAATCACAATCTTAAGCATCATAAGCAAACCTCAGTGTATGTTTCTCTAAACGAATTCTTAATCTTAAGCATCATAAGCAAACCTCATTTGTTAAATGTAAAAAAAGAATGTTCTTTTGTCACGCAGAGATGAAATGGGTCGTAGGAGATCGATCAACGAGCGGAGAAAAGACAGGTATGAAGAGGTTGGTGCGGCAAATGTGCATTGATTTGGGGTTTGTGCCTACCCATCTGGTATAGCTTTTTCTTGTTTTTAATTTCTGCTGTGCAAATTGATTAGAACGGAGAAAAACAAAATAATACCTCTTTGTTAGTAAACTCCTATCATTTACTCAAAGAAAAATCTAGTGTAACATAGACACGACATTTGTTGGGTAATATCATTAGGTCTTAGCAAACCTTGTGCTATTCAGAATCGACAATACTCTAACTGAGACAAGTGAGTTTTGTTGAATTTTTTTGTATAGTTTCTTCATTTATTAAGGTTTATATAGCATTTATCGACCTTTGCATTACTTTCATTGATTTGCTTTTCTTTTTGCATGAATGTGTTGTACAACTGTTAAATGAAATAATTTTTTGAAAGTCCTTTTACCTTGATGGATAAATCATATACAGAAGATCCACCGCAGAGATACTGCAATGACTGATAATGGACCCTTGTGTTAATCATTTTCACTAAAAAGAGCTTTAATTTACAGTAAAATTTGGTAATTTAAAAGAGAAAAAAACTAACAAATAGTTGACTAATTGATTGGAGTGTGATTGAATTTTCTGGTCATACATATATTGGTAAGTGGGTGACGAATGATTAATGTAAAACGCTTAGCTTTTTCTTCATTATTATTAGGTCGGTCCTTAACGTCAAACAAATAGTAATGAATATGGTTTTTCAACATTCTGGTTGATACCCACAATAAAAAGTGCACAAATAGTCTTAGCATCTTCCAATCTGTCATATGGAAACAGCTTGGTATAAAAGCGTAACTAGAAATTCAATTTAATTTCAAATGATTATTTGTCGATAAATCATTTTCCAATACGTGAACTTTTTTTTTGTATTTGAAAGATGTCAAGTGACATGCATGCAACTATTCTTCAATTTCCTTTTACTTAATCTTGATAATGATACGTTAGACCATTAAAATGTCCCTTTCCACCTTTTTCTATTTCTTCTTTTACAATCTATATATGGACTAATAAAAATAATAAAATAAATACACACCTGGTATAATTTGGACAAATAAGACGAATTCTTATATCACACAAACAAGTAAAAATTTGAAAAGTTATTTTTAGTTATATTTTTGAATTTTTTTGAGATTTTTATAAAATTGTTTAGTGTTTATCAAGATTAACAACTGTACAAACAGTTTAGTTATAATGGTTCTTATTAGAATAAAAAGATATTTTTATAAGTTAAATTCATAGATGTTGATCGTTTCACTTTTGCTAGAAAAGTAACAGTTTATATTTAATTAGCTAAATTATCCGACTGATTTTTTCTTTTCAAAAATTATATTTTATTCCAGTCTTTGAGTAATTTAGCATCACACTGTATAAAAATAAATATACTTAGTGGGCATGGGAGAATCTTTTAGAGTAGAAAGAGGTCACAAAAATATGCGCCCGTGCGGTAGAGTATACTGACAAAATTGGTACACGGCCCAACCCTACGGCCCACGCGCGTCGAAACCGTTTCCGACTTTTCATAAAACCCCTTATTATTTTATTTATCTTACTATCCAACCTATTAATAATAAACTTATTTCCTAGGACCCTTGTCTTTTTCCTGCCTCCTTTTGTTAACTCAAAATTTCCGACCCTATTGTCATTTACATCGAACATCACACAAGCTAAGTAGGTTTTAAATGATACACTACTTTCCTATTTTCTATGTGTATAAACTATGTTATTTGTTAACACTTCAAGAAATTTGTTTGTCTTTTCCCCGTAATCTCTAGCTCATTTTTACATGTGAACGAATGTCACGGGTTTTTGAAACTACTGTTCTAGTTTGCAAGTTATTGATATTTGACTGATTGTATGTAAATGACATACATTAATACATTATATGCTATCTCATTTATTATCAATATATATTATAATTCATCATATTTATAAATTTACTGTAAATATATATATATATATATATATATATATATATATATATATATATATATATATATATATATATATATATATATATATATATATCTTAACATTTAAATATTATCCTGACCAAAAAAACATTTAAATATTATCATGCACACAGATCTTTTTTTGACATCAACAAAACTGAATTTTCTTTTAAACGCAGTAAAATTAGATGGATCAAAAAAAAATTCAACTTGTTATAGTTAATAAAATAAATGTGTATAATTATAAAATATCTGTAAGAAAGTTTCTCTTAGTTTATTCTCAATGCACTTTGGTACTCGAAAGACTAAGGTAATACAGCTATATTTCATTATTTATATATGGGCTTGTTTAGGTAGAAACTGGATAAAATGCGCAGTTGCCAGAAGTTAAGCGTCAATTATATAAATAAAGACAATACGCGGGGCAGCAAACCTAATATACAATAGAAAACGAGGACCATAAACAAATTAAAATACATTACGATTTATTAAATTCAGTTGAATTAAAATAAGCTTAGTGCTTTGTGTGTAGGGTTAGAAAGCTCCATAAATGCGTAGAAACATACGAAAAATAGGGAAAAGTAGGCCTTTATCGTAACAATCGTCAATTTTCTTTAATCATATTTTTTTCTTTTTTTGAGCTTGAACTATTGGTATAGAGCAGAGACAACTATTTACTAACATGGGAACGAGAGACCTATATCATCTTTACATACGTGCCGGCTAATTCATCTAACCCCCAAAACAAGTAAGATTTAGACTGATAATACAATAATGTTAAAAATCATAAATTTCGCCGTGAAATTCGACCTTAATTAGTTTGTGAACATTATTTTATGATTAAAGTAATACGACATAATTGATGATTAGACAGAGATTATAAAGATAAAATTAATCTTTAGTATCATGATTATGTTTTCTCTTCTTTTCTGGAGGATTATGTCTTCATTTTTTCTGCTTTTTCTTTTCTTACTTTTTCTTCTTCCTTTATTTACCAAATTTTCTTATTATTATATTTTTGTTTGCAATTTTCCGGCAAAGAGAATATTATTTTTGAATTAATTAAAGAAATCATTCATTTTTACAACAACTAGACCCATTGATATTTCTTTCCAAACAAGGACACCCATTACCTCTTCATTTACGCAAGATCAAAAAGGAAACTTTTTTTTTCCGGGAGAATTGTTGTTTTGTGCCTGGAAACAAATCACGTTTTTCTCTCTCTTTTCTTGGTGAATTGGTCGTGCTAAAAAAAGGTTTCCTCTCTATGTAAGCACTTCTCTATCTCTCACTACAGAATCTTAAACCATCTGATTTTGGTGAATATCTAACTTTGGTTGTTTTCAGTCCGACCATCTCTGCAACATCGTACTTGAGAGCAGAAACACTATCTTAAACCAATTTCTCCTGTCTTCTTCATCAGTGATACTCTGTCTCTATCTCTCTCTCTCTCTTCTTCTTCCAGTCACCTTCACAACCGTCTACTTAGGTTAAACTCTTTGTTTTCTTCTTTAGAAAAAGTTCTATATATGTATGTATATCAGCTCTTTCTTGATTAAAAATTGTTTCTTTGCTTTTTTTTTTCTGTCTGAAAGCTCACTCTGTTTTAATTTCAGATTACAAGAACTGAGCACAGTAAATGAATCAGAACAAGTCAGAAGAAGATCCTTTACTCCTTTGAGTATCATCAATCTCTATAAGGCTTATTCTTGATCGAAACACTTGGTGTGGAAATGAAGCAAACATGTCTGCTGTTGTTATCGCTTATCCTCTGTTTCTCCGCAACTTTTCTAGTGATGAACACTCATGGCAAAAGACTAATCAGCAGCGACCAAGACAACAACTTGTACGAAACTTCTCTCTTAATGTCGTTCAAGCAAACCTCAGTCAAGTCTGATCCTAACAACATCCTCGGTAACTGGAAACACGTGTCGTCGGGTCGTGGCGGCTCGTGCTCCTGGCGAGGCGTTACTTGCTCTGTCTACGGTCGAGTCATCGGATTAGACCTACGAAACGGCGGAATCACCGGAACCCTAAACCTAGTTAACCTCACTGCCTTGCCTAGCCTCCAGAATCTTTACCTACAAGGAAACGATTTCTCTTCCTCTGTTTCTGCTTCCTACTCCTCCTCCGGCTGTTATCTTCAGAATCTTGATCTGTCCTCGAACTCCATATCAGACTACTCAATGGTCGATTACCTCTTCTCCACATGTTCCAATCTCGTTTCCGTTAATCTCTCCAACAACAAGCTCACCGGAAAGTTAAGCACAGCTCCGACGTCTAAAACCTTGACGACCGTTGATCTCTCATACAACATCTTATCCGAGGACATCCCGGAGAGTTTCATCTCTCCCTCGCTTAAATATCTCGACCTAACTCACAACAACTTCTCCGGCGACTTCTCCGATCTCTCCTTCGGCTCCTGCGGTAACCTCACCTTCCTCAGTCTATCGCAGAACAACATCTCCGGCGATCTCTTCCCGCTTTCTCTAACCAACTGCAAACTCCTCGAGACGCTGAACATCTCTCGCAACAACCTCGCCGGAAAAATCCCCGGCGGTGGAGAATACTGGGGGAGCTTCCAGAGTCTGAAACACCTCTCTCTAGCTCACAACCGTTTCTCCGGCGAGATCCCGCCGGAGCTTTCTCGGCTCTGCGAAACGCTGGAGACTCTCGACCTCTCCGGAAACTCTCTCTCCGGGGAGCTTCCTCCGCCGTTCGCGGCCTGCGTCTCGCTACAGAGCCTCAACCTCGGAAACAACTTCCTCTCCGGCGACTTCTTAAACACGGTCGTGAGTAAAATCACTGGACTCGCGTATCTGTACGTTGCTTACAACAACATCTCAGGCTCTGTTCCGAGTTCGCTCACCAACTGTACGAGCCTCCGTGTTCTTGACCTAAGCTCGAATGGCTTCACCGGAAACCTGCCCTCTGGTTTCTGCTCTTCGCCGGTTCTTGAAAAGCTTCTCATGGCTAACAACTACCTCTCGGGAACAGTTCCTGTGGAGCTTGGCAAGTGCAAGAGCTTAAAGACGATCGATCTCAGCTTCAACGCTCTCACCGGTCCCATCCCGAATGAGGTATGGACGTTGCCTAACCTCTCTGATTTGGTCATGTGGGCGAACAATCTCACCGGAAGAATCCCTGAAGGTGTTTGTGTCCAAGGAGGAAACTTGGAGACTCTCATCCTCAACAACAATCTCTTAACCGGTTCAATCCCTGACTCAATCTCCAAATGCACCAACATGATCTGGATCTCTCTTTCAAGCAACCGCTTGACCGGGACCATCCCTAGCGGAATCGGCGATCTTACAAAACTAGCAATCTTGCAGCTGGGGAACAACTCCTTGTCCGGGAGCGTCCCACCTCAGATTGGGAACTGCAAGAGCCTCATCTGGCTTGATCTCAACAGCAACAATCTTACCGGAGACCTCCCTGGCGAGTTAGCTAGCCAGGCCGGGCTAGTAATGCCAGGGAGTGTTTCAGGTAAACAGTTTGCGTTTGTGAGAAACGAAGGGGGTACGGATTGCAGAGGTGCGGGTGGGTTAGTAGAGTTCGAAGACATCCGTGCTGAACGGCTAGAGCGGTTTCCGATGGTGCATTCGTGTCCCGCGACGCGGATATACTCAGGGATGACAATGTACACATTCTCCGCAAACGGGAGCATGATCTACTTCGATGTCTCTTACAACTCGGTGTCCGGTTTTATACCTCCGAGTTATGGTAACATGGGGTACCTTCAGGTCTTGAATCTGGGACATAACCGGTTAACGGGAACCATACCAGACAGTCTTGGAGGACTGAAAGCTATTGGTGTTCTTGATCTCTCTCACAATGATCTTCAAGGGTACATCCCCGGATCGCTTGGATCGCTTTCTTTTCTAAGCGATCTTGATGTCTCAAACAACAACCTCACTGGTCCAATCCCATTTGGTGGCCAGCTAACAACGTTCCCAGTCACAAGATACGCAAACAACTCCGGCCTCTGCGGAGTTCCTTTGCGTTCCTGCGGGTCTGCTCCTCGGCGGCCGGTTACAGCCCAAGTCCACCCCAAGAAGCAGACCGTTGCAACCGCTGTGTTTGCTGGTATCGCGTTTTCCTTCATGTGCCTTGTGATGCTAGTTATGGCGCTTTACAGGGCGTGGAAAGTTCAGAAGAAGGAACAAAAGAGGGAGAAGTTCATTGAAAGTCTTCCCACTTCAGGAAGCTGTAGCTGGAAGCTCTCTAGCGTCCCTGAGCCGCTTAGCATCAACGTTGCCACGTTCGAGAAACCGCTGAGAAAACTCACTTTCGCGCATCTTCTTGAAGCCACAAACGGGTTTAGCGCAGAGACTATGATCGGTTCTGGCGGGTTTGGAGAAGTGTACAAGGCTCAGCTCAAAGACGGGTCAACGGTAGCCATCAAGAAGCTGATCCGAATCACGGGGCAAGGCGATAGAGAGTTCATGGCAGAGATGGAAACAATCGGTAAAATCAAACACAGAAACTTGGTTCCTCTGTTGGGATACTGCAAGATCGGTGAAGAGAGGCTTCTTGTCTATGAGTACATGAAATGGGGAAGCTTAGAAACTGTTCTACACGAGGTATCAAGAAAAGGAGGCGTGTTTCTAAACTGGGCCGCGAGGAAAAAGATCGCGGTTGGAGCTGCAAGAGGACTAGCTTTTCTGCACCATAGCTGCATTCCTCACATTATCCATAGAGACATGAAGTCTAGCAACGTTCTTCTCGATGAGAACTTCGAAGCACGTGTCTCGGACTTCGGTATGGCGAGGCTAGTTAGCGCTCTAGACACACATCTGAGCGTGAGCACGCTGGCAGGTACTCCAGGGTACGTTCCGCCGGAGTATTACCAGAGTTTCCGGTGTACGGCCAAAGGGGATGTTTACAGCTACGGAGTGATACTTCTTGAGCTTCTCTCTGGTAAGAAACCGATCGATCCAGGGGAGTTTGGAGAAGACAATAACCTTGTCGGGTGGGCGAAACAGCTCTACAGAGAGAAAAGAGGAGTTGAGATTCTCGACCAGGAGCTTGTAACAGAGAAATCAGGAGATGTTGAGCTGTTTCATTACTTGAAGATCGCGTCTCAGTGTTTGGACGATCGACCGTTTAAGCGGCCAACAATGATACAAGTGATGGCCATGTTCAAAGAGCTCAAGGCTGATACAGAGGAAGAAGACGATAGTCTTGATGAGTTTTCGCTTAAGGAAACTCAGTTGGTGGAAGAGTCACGTGATAAGGAGCCTTAAGATAATCAGATGCTATGTTCTAAATTTTGGTGTCAGTGTGTATATAACTGAAGAAGCTCCAGCGAGAAGGTTAGATCGAGAAGAAGAAATTTATTCCAGTTGTTAAGCTTGTGATTTTCGCTTGGAGGCTTCTTTTTTTTTCTGTTGTCATTGGTTAACTTGTTAAGCACGGTGAGAGAAGTTCCTCATTGTAAACTTTTGTAAGTTTCGATTTTGAAAAACGGTTGGTGGATATGTGGCGTGAAGTAATGGATCATTTTCTCACATAACCCTCAAGGACTTGGTTTATACCTTAATGAATAATTATTTTTGTTAATATTAATTAACCATAAATTAAAATGGATTTTAGTGATTTGATAATTATCTTTATCTAAAAATAATTTTGCATTGTGTTATAAAGTCTTTATTAACCTTGAAAAATAATTAGATTTTTAATATATAATTAATTATAAATCAAAAAAAATTATTTGATTTAATAATTTCTAGGTGTGATGACAAAAAAAAATTTCTAGGTGATATTTCCGTACTCATGCACAAATATAAATATTTATAAAGTAAATACATTATAGTAGTTTATTAATATTTTAATATGTATGAAATTTTAAATAATATTATTTTATTTTAATTAGATATATGATTTTGGATATATAATATCTCGTCTATTTGATTATTATTCGGATATATTAGATAACATCTATTTTTATGATTCACCTATAATTGTTTTACTAGATTTTGACCCGCGCTTTCAAAGCGCGGGTTTATGTTTGGTGAAAATTTTATATAATCACATTTATATAATCCGTCTTGTATATGCATTTATATAACCCGTTTCATATATGTGTTTTATATCCGGGTTTATGTTCGGTTAAAATTATATTGTACATGTATTTTTAGGTTTTTAATTTTGAATTAGATATTTTAAATATAAATCAATATAACAGTTTTATAGTTTTGATCGGTGTTTTGAAACCCGACTCGGACCTGCGGTTGAACGAATTACCGGTTTGTAACCCGGTATTTTTAATACTGTGATTTTTTCTAATGATAAGACAAATTCGGTGATCATAAGTTGGAAATTTGTTTAAAATATATTTATATTTTTCAAAATCGTTCTAAATGATAATGATTGTTGTCAAAATTAATAATTTTAGAATTAGAAAACCGGTGGTTAATAATAGTATCAAACATGAAATAATCGATGCAGTATCAAACAAAGAAATAATTGCAGGCCGAAATTAAATTAGGAAACCGGTGATTAATGACAAACCAAAAAATAATTAAGAAGAAACTGGCGCAGAATGTCCAGAATACCCTTAATGAATACAAAAGAAAGGTTCTTCGGTAAGGGTAAAAAGAGTAAAAATCCAAAACATGCTTGTACTTTAATAGTATAGATTCTGTAGATTAAAATTTTTATGAATTTTTTATTTACATTTACTTTGATTCTTGTCTTAGATTTGCCAATATTTTACTAAAATTATGTATAATATTTTTTTTTTTTGAGAATCAAATAAGAAAAATAAACTAAAGTGTTGTTTGATTCAAAGTTACTATATATATTAATATAAAAATTCTAGTCTTTTGAATCTTCATGCATATATATAAATTATTCATAACAACTTAATTCTAATAGTTGGTTAACATATTTATTATATTAATTGAGAATTCTTATTTATTTAGTAGTATGTTGCATCGTCGTATAATTTATATGTATAAAAATATTACTATAAACAATAACACACTATTTTTGGTTAAATCTTTGATTTTTATTAATCTTTTTTGGATTGGTCCAGTTACTCGTTTTGTGGGTATATTATGTTACATACTCTCTACGTTTTTAAATAGGTGTCACTTTAACATTTTTCATACTTATTAAGAAAATAGCTGAAATATATGTAAATTTTTATTAATTACACCTATCTGCCAATAGTATTTGAGATAAATAAAATTATTTATAAAATCAATGCAATACAATTAATTTTAACTGAAAGTAAGTACAATTTTCATTGGAATTATAAAATAATACTTCTGTGTAACAAAAAATAATTAAAATAACACTTATTATGAAACAAAGAAAATATATTCTTTCCAATTAAAGTATAGCTATTTGTAATCTTATTTAGGCAGATCCAGTTATTCAAATTCATGATTTATGGTCAAGAAAGAGTGAGTAAATTCCAAATAAGAAGTTATGTGTACTTGTAAAAGCTAAATATAAATTTCACTGGGTCTAAAAATGATATTTCATTTTTCTTTCAGATCTGTTTCGCGAAGAAAACTTCTAAATAAGTCTTCTGGTCAACGCATATGTTAGTTTTGCAACTGACTTTTTGTGTGTTTTATAGAGAAGACTTCTTTAGAAATCTTCTAACCTTTCTTTGTTAACCAAAAAACGAAAAGACTTCTTGAGAAGTCTTCTCGGATAAACAAATTAGTTCTGCAATTGACCGAAATTTGTCAGAAATTTAATTTTTATAGAATAGTTTTCGAGAAGTCTTCTTGGAAAAGACTTCTCGGGAAGTCTTTTTTACTTTTCATTGTCACAAGAAGTTTGCGTTGGTTAGTTTTGTAATTGACAATTAATAATAATAAATTTAATATTAATGAGAAGACTTCTTAAAAGTCTTCTACCAAAAGATTTCTTAAAAGTCTTCTACGAGAAGATTTCTACAGAAGTCTTCTCTGAAAAATTCAAATAAAGTCAATTGCAAAAACAATCTATTCAGACTTCTTACGATAGTAAGAAAACTTCATTTGAACGTAAGAAGACTTCTTACGACAATAAGAAGACTTCATTTAGACGTAAGAAAACTTTATAGAAGTCTTCTCCAAGAAGACATCCATCCTCTAAGAAAAAATAAAATATCTGCAGAATTTTGGTCAATTACAAAACTAACTTGTTTACCGGAGAAGACTTATACTTAGACTTATTAGTGAAGTCTTCTAAGTTAATGTTTAATAAATTTTCATTTTCTCTACAATCAAAATGATTTTTTTAATATTCGTTTTGTTAATTCATGTATATTAGTCAATATTGAGGCTCCTAGATAAGATTCATAACTAATTTGGTGATAATTATGAGATTTTAAATATTCTCGAGAAGTCTTCTATGTTAGATTTTCAAGAGTGTTAAGTAACTTCAAGGTACGTTTTTAACTTTCAAAAGTATTAAGTAACTTAAAGAATATCCACTCATGTGGTTTAATTGAGTCTTAGATCATAAGATATAGCTTTTAACTTCCATGAGATTTAAAATTTCAACTTTCACTTAAAATTTAATTTTGATCTTCTGTGAATTTGACTAAGTTTTTTTAAGAAGTCTTCTCTCTTAGTTTTAGTAAATTTGATTAAGTTTTTGTTTTGTTGTGTTTTGTTATGAGTGGATAAATGGTTAAAAAAATTCTTGGTATGTTGTATCAATAACTTCAATTATATCAAATATTTTTGGTAAACATGAACATATTTACCAAATTATTTTGATTACATCTCTTCAAGTTTACAAATAATTCATAACTAAAGTATTACACATACAAATCATAAAATAACAAAACTATTACACATTGAACTAGATATCATTCTTTAACATAGATAAACTTGGACTCCACTTGACATCCTCCATTTGTACCGCTTTGGGCAGAAGACTTTCTGAAGATTTCACTGGAAGTCTTCTAACTTAAAACACATTAGAAGAGTTCCCAAAAAGTATTCCGAGAGTCTTTAAAGAGTCTTCCGAAAGTCTTTCAAGAGTTTGACTTAGATCTGAAAAATGCTTAAATAGTAAACATTACAATCATATTATGTTGAATCTGTAATTTTTTAGAATTTATTATATAAAACACAAAATATATATTTAAAATTTGTACCAATTTTGGCAGAAGACTTCCTGAAGACTTTGTGGAAAGTCTTCTAGTATAAAATGCATTAGTAAACTTCCGACAAGTTTTTCGAGTGTCTTTCAAAACTCCTCTAAGAAGTCTTCCAAAGTCTAACTCAGATCTAAAAAATCTGCATATTCAAAAGCACTCAAATGACTTAAAACAGAGAAAACCTCAAAAATAAATTTTTATGCTTAAATAATAAAGAAAAACACACACAAAATTCATAACAAAAATTTGTACCCTTTTGGGCAGAAAACTTTGGAAGACTTCCTAAAGACTTCTCGAAGACTTCGTGGGAAGTCTTCTAGTATAAAATGCATTAAAAACTTCTTAAGAAGTCTTCCGAGAGTCTTTCAAAGTCTTTCTCAGATCTGAAAAACCTGCAAATTCAGAAAACATTCAAATGGCTTCAAACAGAGAAAAACTTGAAAAGTAAAAAAATTATGCTTAAATATTAAACAAAACAGTCACATTAGGTTGAATCTTTAGTTTTTTAGAATCTAACTTATAAAAAAATACATAAATACATATCCAAAATCTATAAATCTACATTTGAAAGAGTGAAAGATAGAACCATGTAATGAAAAACCTACAGAAAAAGATGAAGTAGTGGGAAGACATAAGAAAAAAAATGAGAAATGAATATAAAATTTGGTGTTTTGATGTTCAAAGAGATTAGAGAGAGGTTGGAGAGTTTTAGAGTGAGAAACATTACATTTTTTGTTGCAGCGATTTAAGAGGAAGAAATAAAATGTGTAAATGTTCTTTATATATGGAGATAAAAATTCTACTGAAATAGATAAATTTAAGCGGGAACCCTAAATAAATTAATTTAAACAAAAATGATTTATTACTTTTAAAATATATATTACTAGGTGTTTTAATTTTTTTTTGTAAATAATATATTATCAATTCAAAAATCTTTAGAATAAAACATTTTCATGTTATTGAAAAATTTAATAATTATTTAAATATGATTTTCCTGTATAAGATAATTTTATACGAAAATTAAACCTGAAGAAATTAATATATACATAAAACTATACATAGAAATTTATAATTATTTTTAAATTATAATGATGTAAAATATTTTTAAACAACATAATAGTTTTTTAGATAATGATGATTATCAAATTAATGAAGTGTATTTTTAGTTAATGGTAATTTTTTAATATTATTAATGGTAATTATATACTAAAATATAATTTAATTATTGATTAAGGATAATAAAAACTTTAAATTCTCTAATTTTTACCGTTAAAGAGAAAACAACATTTTGCAAATAATAGTATAAATATTTTTGAATTCTTTGTCATCTTTTTCAGAAATTACCACAATGAGTAATTTTGATTGTCCTCAAAAAATTATCTTAAACGACAGATGATTCATTCTATCTTATGTGATATATATATATATATATTAAAATAGAGCCAACTTAATATATTATTAAGCCAAATATAATATAAATATGTATAATATTTTAATACTACTAGAGTAAATATAATATTAATCATACTATGATATTATATTTTGAATTTTTAATTATTCTTAAGATAATGATACGTTATCAGCTAAATCACTAAAATAATTTATTAAGATTAATTACTAAAATTACATCTTAGATATTAAAACAAAAGTCATGACTTCTTTCATGTGTGATTTTTGTTTTAATTTGGACTATCCTTTAATTTTTATTAAATGTATTTTGTTAAAACTAATAATATATAGAATCTTTTAACTAATTTAATCATAATATCTTTTGATATTTTTTAAAATTCTAATAAATCTTTTTAAAAGATTCTAACAAAATCTTAATTTTCAAACATTATATGTAAATATTTTCACTAATTTCAAAATTAGTTATGAGATATGATTATACATTAATATATTTTATAAAATTAAAAATATAAATTTAATTTTATTTATATATTGTATAATCATAATCAATCATTGTAAGAGAAAATTATTATATCAATCTAAATATGATAAATTATATTAAATTGTTAACTTTTTATATTTTTTATATATTATTTATGTTCCAAATAAAATATGTTGGTAAAACGGGTTAACATTAGTAAACTATATAATACATGTAAAAATCTGTTGAAAAATATTTTAACAATATCTTAATTTTCAAAAACGTTTATGTAAATATTTCAACTAATTTAATAATTAGCAATTAACTGTTATTATACATTAATATATATTCAGTAATCATTTATAAATTGAAAACATCTTATTTTGTCTATTTTATAATAATAATTCATGTTAGAATAAGATTATTATATTGAACTAAATATGATAAAGTTATATTAAGTTGATAAATTTATAAATTTTATTTTCATAGATATAAATATTTATGCTAAAAATATAATACGATGACATAATGACTTAATTATCACAAACTATATAATACATGTATAAAAACTGATATATCTTTGAATTTTTATATATAATAATATATTATTTAAATGAATAAACGTAAAAAAAATTGCTAAAAAAAAATTCTGTTTTGAAGGTCGGCAGGTCAAAATGAGCATATATTTGAAACAAAATAATTTGAATATGTTGTTTAATGCATATATTAATTTATTTTATAAATAAATTCAAATACAATAAGATAAGTATATAATAAGAAGCGACAAATTCATGTGACAATTTTAACCAATTGATTAATTATAACATGTAAACTATAAAATTACTGTATTTGAAATATTTATATAAACATTTAGATATATGATTAATGTTAAAAAGGTATATGCTAAAAGTATAAAATAAATATATATTTATATTAAACTGAAAACAAACATCCGCGTGGTTGCGCGGATCAAAATCTAGTTACGATTAATAATTGAGCATAACATATGACTAAACTTAAAGTTATGGAGAGCATGACAAATAAAAAATTCATTTCTCAAATAATAGTATATATAGATGTTGTTTAATATTATCATTTGAAAGGAAATATTATTTCTTTACTTTAAAATCAAGATTATTTTGTGAACTTTTCTTTTTACAAATTAAATTATACGTAAAAGACATTTTCATTTTAAAAATTGATAAATTTTCTTTATTATATAGTTTACTTGAAAAAGGAAACCTAAAGAAAACACTAAAAATTAAAAATAGTGTTTTAATAGTGACAATTAGATATATTTGATTCATTAAGAGTACAAATGTAGTTAACCGTCATGAAAACTAATGTGAGCATGACACATATGGATTTAGATTCTCAAATAATATTATTATATTATAATAATGAATCTTAAATGAAAAATAAAAATAAAATAAAAATTTATTCATTGAATATATATTAGTTTATGTTACTTTAATTATTTTTTTGTAATTATTTTTATAATAATATAATAAATAGATGAATTTAAATAGAATACTTATTACTTATAAAATATATATTATGTTGTTTAAGATTATCTTTTAAAAGAGAAGATTATTTCTTTACTTTAAAATCAAGCGGCTGCTTCTATGGCTTGTGTGGCGGACGGCTTGTGTACCGGACGACTTCCATGTAAGTCGTCGAGATAAAAGTAAATATTTAAATTTTATTTTTCAATTATAAAAATAACCTGAAACGACTTACATATAAAAAATTGAAGTTTTATTTTTCTTTCGGACGACTTACAAGTAAGTCGTCCAAGAAAAGTTAAATTTCTGACACAATCTGGTCAAAATGCAAAACTAACATGTTTATTCTAGACGACTTACCGAGAAGTCTTCTCTGATATTTTTGTTTTTTTTGTTAACAAAGGAAAGTGTATGAATTCCATAGAAATCGTCTCTAAAAACACGTATAAAAGTCAATTGCAAAACTAACATCTGCATTGATCAGAAGACTTCCGTGTAAGTTTTTACTGCCAGAAGACTTATATGGAAGTCGTCTTACGAACATATCTAAAAAAAAACTGATTTCATAATTTCAACCAGTGAGATAACTTGTTTAGCACACAGAAGTCTTCTCTAAACACCGAGAATCTCAAACAAAAGTGACCCACCAAGAATCGTAAGCTTCAATGGCTCTATGAACCATAAAAAAATTTAGAATCAAGATCTTGGATTTTTTGGATGAATATGGAAGAAAAGTGAAAGAGATGTTGTATTTAGTTCATAAGAATTGAGAAAGAATGAGTGTAAATAGATTTGAGGTGCATTAAAAGCTTCAAATTGGTTGTTCATGGTGGTTGGTGTATTGATGGCAACGACAATCTTGTAAATATTTGAAGATGATGAGGTTGAGAGAGTAAAAATACCATTTTCGAAAAAACAAAATAAAAAAATTTAATGGCTTTTCTAAAAGAAATCATAGGTTACTTTTGTTTAACTTTGAGTTTTGAGTCAATTTTGGAAATAGCCCTTATATAAATATACTGTTGTTTTAAATTCGTTTTAAAATTAATAAATATTTCCTTTTACTAAATTGTCTGGAAAAGTTAAAAACAAAAATAAATAAAAATAAAATCAAAAACTTACTAGATAAATAATTTAATAATATTATTTAGATGTAATATTTTTGTTTCGTTAGAGGAAATCTGTAGTTAACCGTCAGAAGAATTAACGTTAGCGTGATATGTAGGAAAATGAAAATTTTAATAATATTACAATGTATTGTAACAAAGTTCTAAAAAACTATAAAAATAAAACATGTTAATTTGATGTAATAAAACTATTGAATCTGACACTAATATTAAGTATATATGTCTAAAATAATGATATCCTACTATATATTAATTGAGAAGTCACTTAAATGATTTTTGCTGAATTTCTGTTCATATATGAATTTTCGGAATTTTGTTTTAATTTGATTGGGTGAAGATTTGTTTTCATTTTCATTTATTTTAATCAAGAGATAAAGTAATTTAAGAACTAATAAATAACACTTACCAAATATCTAACACAAAATGACTTATATTAACTATTCATAAAATTAAGGAAAGTGTATATAATCTCTCATCAATTCAATTCTAGCAATCAAAATATTTATAAATTTTAGGATAAATTGATTAAAGAAAATCATATAAATGATAAGTTTTAAAATTATAAGGTATAATATAAAAAATATAACTTAAATTGAATGTAAAAGAAAATTAATAACGCTATGTATTTTTACGGTATATAAATTTTTACAATGTATGATAAAAAGTTCTAAAAACTATAAAAATAAAACATGTTATTTTGATGTAATAAAACTATTGAATCTCACACTAATATTAAGTATATATGTCTAAAATAATGATATCACATTATTTAAATATATATATATATATATATATATATATATAATTTTCTGATATATAGTCAGTTAATCAGATTAATTAATTAAAATAGGATGTTTTAAAGTAATTTAAAAATGAAAATAATACTATTTAAAATAGGGAAATCGCATAAAAACCCTGAAAGTGGCATTTATTGACACTTTAAATCTTGAAGTTTTTTCACTAACATTTTTAACCGTGAAATCGACATTTCGTATCATAAAAAACCTTCAAACAAAAAAAATGGGGAAAATTGCTAAAACCAACCCAAATATTGATTGCAACCTTAAAAGTAGACCCCATATTCAATCAATTGCAAACTCAACCTAAAAGGGTGTTAAAACTACTATTTAGCCCCTGTGACCAAACAAAAAAACATAAAGTCATTTTACTGTTCTGTCCTTCGTAAGTCTACACATAATGAACATAGTCTACATATCCGTAGACGTCGTACACAGTCTACATTGTTGACTTAATTTGTAGTCTACATTTTAATTTGATCTAGTTAATTACGTTTAAAAATATATAAAATTAATTTTTGTGCAATTATTAATTAATCATCAATGTAAAGGTTAATATAAAGTTTATAAACTAAATTTGTATATAAGTGAACAACTAAAAAGAATATATGTTGATTTGGTAACCATGTGAGACAATGTTTATGGTTTAGTAACAAAAGGTCACATAACATATTATATCTTTAAAGGTTAGATCTTTAGGGTTAGATTTAGATTGATTTTTTTGTTAAAATTAACATATTATTACTGAGTAGTTTATACTTTGTAAATTTGATATTTGATACAATAAAATTGAGACTTTTTTGATTATCAAATTAACATTTAGGGTTTGAGTTTTGTGGTTTAGGGTTTCGTAAACTTACAAATCAGTCTACTTTGGTGAGTGTAGACTGTCTTTAAGATCTATTCTCATCGAATTTAACCTAACCGGATTTAACCAAGTAAATTCTAACCTAATCCAATTTAAACTAAGCCTTTACATTTAAGATTTGAGTTTGTGGTTTAGGGTTTTGTATACTTACAAATCAATCTACTTTAGTGAGCGTAGACTATCTTTAAGGTCTATTCTCATCGGATTTAACCAAGTAAAATTCTAACATAATTCAATTTAAACCAAGCCTTAACATTTAGGGTTTGAATTTGTGGTTTAGGGTTTCGTAGACCTACAATAAAGTATTTATATCTGGAGACGTCTTTTTCAGTTTGCATTTTTGAATTTTGTTTACAAAATATCATTATTTTAAAATTAAGTGAGTTCCTTAAGAATAAAAATGTAAAATCATATACTATAACTATTAAAAATAAAGAAAAAATTTAATAAATCATATATTAAAATTATCAAAAAATAAAGAAAAATGAATAATGAAATTATCATATTAGATTTTCTAAAAGGTCTACTAAGTTACAATAAAATATACTATAAAATTTTTAATTTTAGTAGACTTCAAAAGAAGTCTACAGTGTCGTAAATTTTAACCTAGTTTCATTTTTGTTTCCCTATATAAATGAAATTTACACAACATCTCTCCAAAATGGCTGCATATCTCACTTCTCTCTAAAACTCTCCCCCTTCTCTCTAAAATTCTCTCACTTCTCTCATATCTTTCTCATAATATTATCTTGTTATATTAGGTATTATGATTCATGGTTTTCATCATCTCCTTTACAAATGTAAGTTTTAGATCTGTAGATTTTAAATATGTAATTTTATGTTATTTATTTCTCACAATATTATCTTTTTTGTAGGTATTATTATATATGGTTTTCATATTTTCCTCTAAAAATGTAAGTGTTAGATTTATAGATTTTAAATGTGTAATTTTATGTTATCTCTTTCTCACAATATTATCTTTTTTTGTAGGTATTATCATTCATGATTTTTATCTTCTCCTCTAAAAATGTAAGTTTTAGATCTATAGATTTTAAATGTGTATTTATATGTTATATTCAAATAAAATTATAGATCAATCTCTGTGCATTTAATTTGTTACTATTTTATTTTATAAATTCTATTTTGAAGTATTTCCAGATTTAAAACTAGATTCACATTTAAAAATGTACACATTTTTCCAGATCTGAAAAATATCAGATAGTGTAGACTTCTAATGAAGTTTGCTTATAAACTAAGGCTAGTAGACTTCATATGAAGTCTACAAAAATATGAATAAATTTTTCTATGTTCTTTAAATAATTTTATCTAATTTTGCAGATATTTTTCTCCATGGTTGTTATTTCCTCCTCCCAAAAATGTAAGATTTACATCTATAGATTTTAAATATATTTTTTATACTTATATTTAAATAAAATTACATATTAAAACAATATGTCTTTAATTTATTACTATTTTGTCTTATAAAATATATTTTCTAAAGTTTTTTAGATTTAAACTTATTTCATATTTTTAATGTATATATTTTCCATACTTCCAGAAGAAAAAAAAAGTATTTCAAATTTTCTAAATGTACACTAATAGATCTGAAAATTTTCCGCTAGTGTAAACTTCAACTAAAGTCTACTAAACCATAAACTTTAAGTAGACTTAATAAAAAGTCTATTAAAATATGATTTATATTTATTCTTATGTTTTTCTCATAACCTTATCTTATTTTGCAGGTACTCTTTTCCAAGACTTTATTTGAGGCATTAAGATTATGAAAAATCAAACACACTAAAAACATATTTTTAATAAAATGATTTGTAATAATTTTTCATAATAAAATAGTCATTTGTAAATAATTTTTGATGCATAATTTATAAATATTGTATTCATATTTTAGTTGTGTTTCATTTGTATGATATTATTAATTTTTGTTAGCTGTCAATTTTTACACAAGATACTCTAATCAACCAAACAATTAAAACTGATATAGTAGGCTTTTGTACCACACTTGTGGCTGTAACAGACTATGTAATTTGCATGCAGCAGACTTCTGTGAAAGTCTTCTGTAAAAGAAGACTAATACTTAAGTCTGCTACTAGACTATCATCCCGCTTCTTTTGTATCAGATATTATCAGTGTTACTCTTGTTTTCGAAATATTCATCACAAATTCAATGAAAATACAGTAGACTAACCAAGAAGTCTACGTTAAAAGAAGAATAAAACGTAAGTCTGCTCGGCCGAAATCAGACATGCAATAAACATGTCAAAAGACCTACAAACTCAACATTCATCACATAAGACATCATCCAAAGCAACAATACAACTCATAAGTTCAACACTGACTAAAGACCCACAAATCAAAAATAAGTTCAACACATAAGACAACATCCAAAGCAACAATACAAGTCATAACTCGTCGTCACCTCCAGCTTCTACTTGACACTGGCTTGATACACAAAGGCGTACAATGTGGGTCTTACATAACTCGATCAAGTTCCGTACTTGTCTATCACTCGTGACATGCATATGAGGAGTATTCGGACCCATTTTCTCTAAAAGTACATCTGGTAAGGAATACGTCAGCTCTACCTTTTCGGTTTTCTTGTTCAGATCATAATCTTCTTGTGCAATTTCAAGAAGTTCACCATATGTACAACCATCATGCACAAAGAACATTCTCCCTTTTTCCATTTATCAACCACAAACTCCCATAAAGAGTCTTTCCTCACCCGTTCTCCGTACACAACATGCAAATTAGCCATTACCTGCAAAAATAATACATTTTAAAAAATTAGTGAACAATAATTTAATGTTTGATAAAATTATAAACGTAGACTTCCAAAGACTTCTACACATTGTTAGCTAACTACATACTCAAACCAAAAATTTGATAGTTTCCTAATTATAAAAGATTATCTTTTAAAAATAGTTAAGAACAATTAGTATTAACTAATACATTATTTCAGACAAAAAAATCTTGAAAATACGTTATGAATAATACACAAATTCACTTTTTATAGATTTTCAAGAGTAGACTTTCGTTTCTGTCAACAACAACGTAGACTTTCTTATCAGTTTACGAATGTAGACTCTCATATAGGTCTACAGTTTGAGTTAGTTTTTGCAATTGCAAAATTCACGGGTTACTATCTGTATTTAAAAAAACGTTATGATTTTATACAAGTAGACTTTGTTTTCAGTCTACATTTTGAAAATGTTAGTTTTTGCAATTGACCAGAACTCATCCAAATTTGACTTTAAAACGTAGACTTCATAAACAGTCTACAGTTGAGAGGTAGACTTCATCAACAGTCTACAATTTTTTTTATTTTTTAGAACAGGTTAGTTTTTGCAATTGACCAAGTTGACTTTTTAAAAATAGACTCACACGAACGTCTACAAGAGTGTAGATGTTATATGAAGTCTACGCAATAATCCGATGGGTTAGTTTTGCATTTGACCAAAATAAATTAGTAGACTTCATATGCAATCTACTTTTTTTTGCTGAGTTCGGTAGACTGAATAAGAAATCTACACATTTTTTTCATCATGGTCAACTTTTTAAAATTTTAGTCAAATACAAAACTAACTTAATCAACGGAGTCAAAGTTTGGGTCAAATGCAAAACTGACCTTCTGTAGACTTCACTAGCAGTCTACATATTGTAGACTGTTTGAGAAGTCTACTTTGAAAAGTCAAAAGTTTGGTTAAATACAAAAACTAACCTCTTTACGCAGACTTCTTGGTAAGTTTACACACTATTTTTTTTTGTTATCAAAGGAAAAGTCGCAGACTTCCAAGGAAGTCTATTTTATAGGTTTTTAGCATTTTGGTCAATTGCAAAACTAACTTGTGCGTTGACTTGTAGACTACAATGTAAGTCTACATCTGCCGTAAACGTACAAAGCTGTCTACTTTCGCAACACAGATCTGAAAAATGACGAAAACTATGTAAATAGTTACCTTTTTGCGGTGTGAAACTTGTTTCTATCCTTTTCCACTGTCCAAACTCCAAATATGAGAAAAAAGAAGGAACTTTGACGGCCCACAAGAGATAACACTCGAAAATTTGAAGTTGTGTTTATGAAAATGAAAGTTATGTGAGTTTTTTAGATGAGAATGAAGAGAAAATGAGAGAAAATGAAGATTTGTTTGTTTAGAAACACAAAAAATGGTTTAGAATTGAATGATAGAGGTGTAAAGAGCTCAAAAATGGTTGTTAATGGTGGTTGAAGAGTTGATGATAATGGCATGGTTGTAAATAAGAAGAAATGTTTAGGGTGTTATAGGTTTTTTACCATTTTCGAAATAATTAAAAAATTAATTAATAATGGCAATTCTGTAAATATTTTAAAAACATAAGGATGAATAGGAATTTTCAATGGTGAATAGTAATGACAAAAAAAAAGAGGTTGGTTTTGGGGTTGACTTGAATATTTAGGTTGGTTTTGAAAGAACCTCAAAAAAATGACCTGTTTTGTAGGTAAAAATAGTGTTGTGTAGGTTTTTTCCAAAAAACAAAAATTTATTTAATTAATAAAATAAATAAACATTCATAAAACTAAATAAAAAAGCAAAAATTAAAAAAAAATCAGAAAGTTAAATAAAATTCAGAAAATTAAATAAAAATTAAAAAAATACGTTAAAAGTTAGAAATTATTATAAAATTCAGAAATTAAAAAGTTTTCATAAAATTAAATAAATTTTCAGAAAATTAAAGAAATTTAAACAAAATTAAATAAAAATCAGAAAATAACTAAAAATCAGAAGTTAATAAAAATTCAAATAAATAAATGAATAAGATTAAATCAAAATACAGATATTAAATAAAAATGAAATAAAATTATGGAATTAAATAAAAATTCATTAATTTCACAAACAAAAATGTTTTTTATAAACATCAAATTAACAATTTAATCTTTTAAAATTTAGTGTAATACATGCATTATACATATCATCGTTGACAATGATGGGTGTCAAAATGTTATTATTGACATATCTACAGTCGTTTTCGACGACGGTGTCAGAAATTACCGTTGGAGATATGTCAAAACCATCATTGTTAATGGTTATGTTAGAAATCATCATCGTAAATAATGATATGTTTGAAATTATAATTGTCAATGATGAGGTCCATTCTGAAAAATAACAATCTTCTAATTTTTTCGAAAGTACTTTTTTAGTTTTTATTTATTTTTAAATTTTCTAACTTTTTGTATTTTTTGAATTTTATTTATTTTATTTTCTTAATTTTTATTTAATTTTCTGAATTTTATTTAAATTTCTAATTTTATTAAATAGTATAGTTTTTATTAATTTCTGAATTTTTTATTTTTTATTTAATTTTTCTTTTTTTACCTGTTAAACAGGTCAACTTTATAGTTTGAAGGTTTTTTCTGATACAAACATCACTTTGAAAGTTAAAATTGTTAGTGAAAAAACTTCAAAGTTTAAAGTGTTAGTATGTGCCACTTTTAGGGTTTTTATGCGATTTTTCCAATTAAATTGTATCACAATAATAAGTGATGTCATTTTAAATTATTTATTTATAAATGATATACATAATATATAATTTTAAATTAACTATAACAATTGATTTTTTTTTATAACCATGGTATCTGGATGCCTCGAGAGGAACCCGACTAGCGTCTAATGACAGTCTCAGAAATCTGGATATTACCCGCCAGAGTGCCCGCCGAAGGCATCCAAAGGGGCTGGTAATCACTCTATGTTAAGCCACCAGTGGCTACGCGCAGCAGATCTGGGCTTCTCCGTATTGGGCCCAAATGTCCCTCAAGGTAATCACCACAAATCTGCGGGAGGTAGCCTCGAACCCTTGACCTTGCGGACAATAGAAAGGAGCACATACCGCTTGATCACTGTGAGTTATGTTAAACACTAAATCAAAAATGTGAGAAAGTGATTTGTGATATGAAAAAATTATGAAAATTATGTCACCAATTTGCATCAAAATAAAATAAAGTGGTACACAAGATAATGAGCAAAATAAAAAGTTTTCTTGTTCATTAATCCTCAGATTTGTATTGATCAAAATTATGTCATAAAAAGACTTTAGAAAACTTAAGTTAATATTTATATAATTATCAATGTATTTTAAAATTCTTCTAAAATTATAAAATACCAAAGCTTTTGATTTTAAAATATTTAAAATTTAATAACTATAGTTATTATTCAAATAAAAAAATTATAAATATAATATATAATTTTCATACAATATTTATACCCGCAAAATTTCGGACAACCACCTAGTATATATTTATTTACATCATTAGTGGTATACATTAATTTTAATCATATATTTAAATGTTTATATAACTATTTAAAATACAATAATTTATAGTTTACATGTTCTAAATAATCAACTATTTAAAATCATCAGATGCATTTGTTGCTTCCTTTTATATATTTATCTTATTGTATTCGCATTTAGTTATCAAACATATTACTATGTGACTGAAAAAATATATTTGAAATTATTTTGTATTTAGTTTATGTTAAAATTTTAACCGTCCTTCAAAATTATTTTTCCTTTAGCAATATTTTTACGTTTATTCATTTTACATAAATATTGCATATACATAAGTTTAAAATATGTTAATTTTAATATATGTGTTAAATAGTCTCCTAATTTTAAGCCGTTCTGTCATCATATTTTAAACATAATATTTTATATTTATGAAAATTAAATTTATAATTTTTTAAATTTAATATAATTTTTTAAATTTATATAATTTTATCATATTTTATATAATAATTTTAATATGAATTATTATGATTATAAAATAGATAAAAGTAGGATATAATTAATATTTTTAATTTTATAAATAACAACTGAATATATATTAATGCATAATAATAGTGATTTGCTAATAACAAAATTAGTGAAAATATTTGCATAAAGTTTTTGAAAATTAAGATATTGTTAAAATATTTAGATCATATAATAATTTTCTTTTAATATGATTGATTGTGATTATATAATAGATAAAAAGAGGATATAATATTTATTTTTCATTTTATAAACAATAACTGAATATATTAATATATAATAATATTTCAGAACTAATTACAAAACGGAATGGACAAGGCAAAACGATAGCAAAACAACACAAAGTTTGTCTATTGAGTAAAACACTTGGATCATCTAATAGGAGTATAGGAGGTTACATGTGAGAGAAGATATATTTCCTAAAAGGAAAAATAATTTAACAAGGATCATGTTTCGCCCTAAGAATGTGTATCCAATATATGTTGACGAAATATACTAAGATGGTTATTCGAAAACATACTAAGAAGGTTGATATTAAAACATGTTATATTAGATAATAGGTTTCGTGATTTAATACATAAACAGGTTTCGTTAGTATCTCGTTTTTTCTTGGACTACAAACATTAAAATGACATCGACTATGAAAATGTGATATTATATAGTAAATGACATCGACTATTATGTTAAGCTAAAATTTAATGAATAATGGTAATGTATGTAATAAATCCAGCAAGGAAAGGGTTTTTAATTATAAAGTATTAAAATGAATATGGTGTTGCCACATACAAAATGGCATTTTGGTTAATAATATATGAGAATAAGGTTACTTTGTAGGAATGCTTCTATTTTAATACTAAAGGGATACCTTATCTACATAATATAGAATATATTCCTGAGTCCTAAATTCTTATACTTACTTAGTTTGTGGGTGATGGTATTATCTTTAAAAATTTATGCATACATCATATTCCTCGGTCAATATCTGTTGTCTATATATGATATTGACTTTTTAAGTAAAGAATATAATAATATATAGAAATAATATTCCTAAAGATATTTCTACAGTTGTGTTAACAACTAAAACAAGTGGTATTGAAACTGAACCAAAAATTAACTTGAAATATGATTACTTATTGACAAATTAACCGTTCGATCAAAAACTAACTAAATATTTTTTTAACAAAAAACTAACTAAATATATATGACTTAGAACTTCTTTCTTATAATTTTTTAACCATTAAGAAATATAAAATTATTGTGATACGCTTATTAGTACAGTCTACTATATAACATCTATTAATTTGATGTTCCAGATTTCAGTTACATTAAATTTATTATAAACTATAATTTAATATTGTTGGAGACGGATTTGATATTTTTTAGCTTGTTTAATCTGAAAATGAAAAATTAAAAAAAAAACAAGAAAAATTCTCTAAAATGAATGAAACCCATAATGTAAGAAAAATCTATTGAAAATCACTAATCATATGTGCAACTAAATAAAAAATAAAATTTATTAAAAGAAATGTTTTATGATTGAGTTGAAAACAGAAATATATAAACTATAATTTTTATTGTCTAAAAGAATTGTCTAATAGACCAATTTCCTCTCTTGTGAAAATTGTTGAACATAGATTTAATTAACGATAAAAATCTCTAAAATATTTTAATAATTAACTAAACTATTTATTATATAGTAAAATATAAACACAATCGGGTTCAAATAAATTGTTTTAAGCATCATTATATATATATATATATATATATATAAATTAGTCAAATATAATCTAATATACTGAATTTAAATTTAACAAAAATAATACTCTTAACACTCTTGATATATTTTCAGATACAGGAAAAACTAAATCTTATGTTTCTCCATTAGTTTTTGTATTGTTTTGATAAAACCAAACCAAGTATACACCTCTCATATAACCAGAAAGAAAGAAAGAAATAATTAAAATTAGACATTGACATTTGTTTGACCATATAAATTGTTACCAAAATATTTTTTTTTTGGGGTGCAATTACCAGAATAAAATTGTTCAATTTTACTATAATAATACCAACTCTCTCCTTGCAGCATACACATCTCTTTCTTTTTCATCATATTTTTCAGCTAGCTTTCTCTGAAGAAAAGGTTTCTCCTCTACATCTATTTTTTTCTGTCGAACTTTCATTTATATTGATTGAAGAGATTATACTAGATCATTTACAAAGGGTTAAACAACCATGCGGGTGGATACAATTATGATAAATTAGATTTGGAGGTCCTACTTTAGCTATTAAATGGGCTTGTCCACGTTCTTTCTTCTAGTACAGTTAAACAAACAATGTTTGAATTTTTGACTCCAGACATAATATCTTAAATGAATGTTTTCAGTGTATGGTCTCTTTAAAAAATGGTTGATCTTTACATCTATATGTAACTAAGTCATTTTTCATTATTATCCAATCATTCAAAGTTCTTAAACTATTCTTTTTGTTTTAGTTTTTGTGTGTTTCTTGACATCTCAGGTTTCCCCCTCCCATCAAAAATGATGTTTTGGACTCCCTCCAAAGTGAGTGATTGTGATGAAACAATACGAGCGATCCTGGAGCAACCTGACAATGGTCTTAATCCGATCAGCCAGATCTTCCCTCAAACTAACTTATCAACTGACAACCAGTCTGAACAAAGATCCAGTCTCGAGAGAGTATCTTCAAGAATAGGATTTAATGTTCCACCACTTGAGACAGAGAGCATCATGAGTCCATTAGCTGCTTCTAGAAGCCAGACTAATGTTCCTTCTCCTCTCATCGCAATCTCTCCAGAATTTAGCTCATCTGCACAGTTGCAGTCTCCAAAAATGTTCTCTAATTCTTTTTCACAGGTAAATAACAACGCCACATATAATCATAAGATAAAAAGTTGAATGAAAATGTACATGAACAAATATTTTGGAATACAATTCCATATATTATTTTTAAAACGTATAAGTCTTAAAAAATATAAAAAGTAGATATTATATCTCGGTGAATACATAATCTATCATTTCCTTTTTCTTCACCTATGAAATGTTTTAGCATATCACTCAGTATCCAATCGCCAATGACGGGCCTCCGGAGATGGTGGGAAGTTCTGATGGCGACTATGTAACGCCGATGATATTCAACAACGATGTTCCTCATCAGCCGATGAACTTTGACCACATGCCTCATCATGAAGGTTATAGAGTTGCTTGTTGTCAGTTTTGCTTCCATTTTTCGTTCTTTTTTTCCTTATATTTTTCTTTTTACATGTGAAACAGGCTTTTATGATAGTCCAGCGGAAGAGTCTGTTTATGTCCCATCTCATGAATCTCATGTTGATTTCATTGGTGCTCCTTTAGCCACTACTTTTGAATCTGATGAGGTCGCTGCTGAAACCGATATCATGAACATCATCTCCCTCGACAGTGAGGACGAAGAATACAAGGAAGACGAAAATGTAGATGAAAAAGATGACAGTGTTGATGAACTTCCACCTCGAAAGAGAAGGTCCAAAGTTTACTAAAAATATACAAGTAATACTAAGCTTAGCATTTTAACTAAATGAACCTTAATTACACAATTAATTCTCTTGCAGGAAATATGAGGTATCAGACATGTTTGGAGCCAAAAGAACAAGAAAAGAAGAAAGGGTTATACTTCGGATGGAATGCGAAGAAGACAATCCCGACGATGGTTATCAATGGAGAAAATACGGTCGAAAAATTGTCAATGGGAATCCAAATCCGAGGTCATCATCTTTTTAAAATATATATGATATGTGGTGTATTTGTGGGAAACTCTTTAGAACAAATATTTGATCATTGGTGCATCTAATTGTGGGAAACTCTTTAAGCAAGAGAATTGTTCACTCCAAAATTAGTCAGGCATTTGGAAAAAACTAGATATTCGATGCTAAATCTCTCTCTATATATATGTATGTATATTTGATTATGATATAAATGGTTTTCACAGGAGTTACTTCAAATGCACATATGGGGGGTGCAATGTGAAGAAGCATGTGGAGAGAGGAGCAGACGATGTGAAGTTACTGGTGACTACATACGATGGAAAACACAACCACCCTATACCAACTGGACGCAGTAGCAATAGGTCCGGTCCAAGGAACCGTTCTGGTTTTTCAGCGTCTCAACCCCCTCGGTTACGCAAGCTGCCTTCTTCCTCTTCGGCCTGTCAGTATTGCTATGCTTCTTTGGAGCCACACCCTGATATGACACAGCTCTATATGACTGGACTCTCTAAGCTGCCGAGTTTCCCGGTTAACCATAATCATGGTTTTATGTACGGGAATGATGAACAGAATATTGATCGTGTGATACCGGACGGTGCAGAGGTGTACAATGGGATCAAGGATCGACTATTTCCTAACTTCGGTTATAACTTTTAGATCGCAAACTTTAAGATAAAAATAATAAAAAGATGCCAATCCTTTTTTATATCCTCATCATATATACAGTAATGTAGGATTTTTTTTAAATTGATTAAAAAGTTTCTAAATTAATTGAACGTTATTTTGTGGTAAGAGAGATTTTAGTTCTATAATATTTATTTTATGTGGACTAATTAACATAATTATAATTGCTTTGTTTAATTTATTTTGTTAAAAGTTTGATTCATATTATAATCAGTTTAATTTCTTTTTTTTGTTTATAACTAGTGTTAAGCATTTATCTTCAGATAATATATTTTGAACATTTCATAATTATTTTTGATATTATATTTGTTGTACAATATAGTTTAATGTATATTTTATATATATATGCAATGGCTATTATTGAATTACTATGTTACTTGAATAAATTATATAATGGTTTATTAGATTGTAGGTGAGTGCATACAAAAAATGATGTTGCTAAAATATAAAACATGAATACATTTTTGTGTTCATATATATATATATATTATATATATTAGTTACATTTCTTATAAATATTCTTATGCTCTATATATTTCAGTTATAATATTTTTGTCATCTTATCTCAATTATAACATAAAAATAAGATTTAATTGATTAAAATGGTTGTAAATTTTATTCAGTTAGCTATACAATGTTCTATAGCTTTATTTCCACATACATTTTTATGAAATCATTCTGATTTGTTTGAAAGAATTGACCCCACAAAACATATGTAGATAGATATAAGTAGAGATTTGCATATGGATTTTGTTAATCATTTAGTGTGTTTTTTTCTATCGGACCCTCACAACCAAGTAGATTATTTGTTGTTTCAGTCATATAAATTTTTAAAGAACGATAATATTTTTAACAAAATATAATTTACGAAATCAAAATGTTTTAACATTTTTATTTTAGTGTATTTAAATAAATATATATAATTTATATATACTAAATATTCTATTATATATATATATATATATTATTTAATTTAATTTTTAGTTATTTCAACTATTTTTATTATGATTTTGATAAATCTACGTAATTTATTTGATTAATTTTATGAAATATTTTGATGTTTTGATAAAATTTTAATTATAAATTCATATACATTAATTTAATCGAGTTGATATTGACTGAAATTAATTTATGTTATCTAAACCTTCAAAAAATTCATACTTATTTTTTTACTTTCATAAATTACTTGAGTGTTTTAATCAATTATAAAGTTTTATATTGTTTAGACATAATATTAGTTATTGTGTTATTTGGAAACATAGATAAAAGTATAATATTATTTCCATAATTATTTTATATAGAGAAATGTATTTAATTTAAAATCTCACAAAGCGTTGGGTGCAAATGAATGTTTAATTTTTTAATAAATGAGATTGCTCTTTGAATTGACCTATTAATTTCCAATAGTTATGTGAGATATCAAACAAATTCTTACATTAAAAGTTAGACAAAATCGAGTATAATATATAGAGAAATGTCAATCTAATCTAATTAGTAACAAAACTTTTTGGAAGAAATCTAAAAGTAAATTTATGCGGATTTGTCTGTTAAACTCAAATCGGATAATATTGTACTAATCGGACAATAGAAAGTTGAACATACGATTTTACAATCTCAACAATTGGTATCAAAACTTTTTGACAAGAAATCTGCGAGAAGACCAAAAATAACCCTTCGAACTGGAGCAAGATCCTTTAAGTCGAAATAGGAACTTTTTAGCAAAAGAGAATCAGAAGATTATGGAACTTGTGATGTTGTAGAAAAGAGCATTCTCAATAAAACTAACTGAGACCGAAACAAACCCTACAATTGGAAGAAACGTTCTAAAAAGAATATACAAAATGAATGTGGTCTTTATTTTGAGGGGATGAAATGTGAAATATCAAACAAAATCACACATACGATTGTTTGATATGGTTATACCAGATAAACTTGTACACTGAACATGAACTATTATATTGTAGTCTATCTATTGTTATGGTGAAAGTTTAGCTAGATTTTTTCTTACGTACATATGCAATCCAATTATCATGTTTATATATGATTGTCCTCATCTAGCTTACTAACTTTTCTCTTATATAAACATATGTTAGTCGATACCTATAAAATCCTCTAGACATTATTTGTGAATTGATTTACACATATCATTTCGACAATCATTTTAACCAAAAAAAGGGACATGACATATTATAATTGATGCATGTCTTATCGTTAAATGTGACATGGCATACAACATTTAATGATAATTTTAATTTTTGGTAACTTTTGATAATATGGTAAATCATCATTAAAATAAATTTATTCAAACATCTCACTAAATAATATGATAATAGAAATATAAAAAAATTTAAAATTTCGAAATATTATTTAAGTATGTTTTATAATCAGACCATTTTTATTATTAAACAAGATTTTCAAAAAATTTATACAATATTTTTTAAATAAAACTTTGATTGTAATATCATTTATTTATTTTTGATATTTAATTTTTTTAGAAATTTTGTTCAGTTTTATATTTTGATAATTATAAACAAATTATATAATTTTATTTATGCAATTTAATTTAATACATCTTAAAATAAAAATCTATCTAAATTATGATTTTAAATATAACTTAAGTATCATTTTAAGTAAATAAAATTATTTATTTTTACATTTTTATTATTTTCATTTATGTGAAGAAACCGCTTATCTCGCTCATTCTAAGCTGTCACATCAGTAATTAGACTCCCATGTGTGTCAGTGGGACTTCCGTGTCAGTGTGTGACACCCGTCTTCCGAACATAAAACTCATCGTTTCATTAAAAGTAGACGTCGTGGGCTTTTTGTTAATCCGCATAATTTGAAGCCCAAATCTGATAAATCACAGGAAGCGCTAGGGTTTCTGTTCTTCTTCCATGTCCCCTACCAGTCAATGGTGTTTTGATTACTTCGATGACTGAAATCGAGATGGAAAATCTCTTCATCTGTCTCCATTCGCATCGTTTAACCTTCTACTCCACTCAATCAAAACTAGGGCTGGGCAAAAAATCCGAACCCGAAAAACTGAACCGAACCCGATCCGAAAAAGTAGCACCGAACCCGAACCGAAATTGATTAAATATCCGAACGGGTTCAAAATTTTGGTATTTAAAAAACCGAAACCGAACCCGATCTGAACCGAAATATTTTGGATACCCGAATGTATCCGAAATAAATTTATATACTTAAATATATACATTATTTTTATATATAATGTATATTAAAATATTAAAAATATATAAGATACTTTTAAGTTTTCCAAAATACTCAGAAAATATATGCAAATAGTCAAAAGTAAATGTTTAAAATAGCTAAAGTATACTGAAAACACCAAAATAGTTAAATATCTATTGATTATTTATCCAAATATTCAAAGAAAACCAATTTATATGTTAAATTAAGGTATTTTGACATATATGTTATGAAAATTTATATGTAATATATTATCTTTCTTATAGATTTTGAAAATTTAAAGTATATAATGAATTTTGAAAATTTATAAACATTTTAAATGGGTTATCCGAATCCGAACCGAACCCGCAAAGATCCGAACCGAACCCGAACCGAAATTTAGAAATATCCGAATGGGGCTGAAATCTTTGACCCCGAAAACCCGAAACCCGAAAGGACTGAACCGAAACCCGAATGGGTACCCGAACGCCCAGCCCTAATCAAAACCGTCCGAGTTACATATTCAGCGCCATCATTGCCTTCTTATTAACTCCAAAGACTGCTATAGGAAATGAGATGATACTAATAGAGCCACGTCATCACTTCCACGTCATCAAGAGGATACAATCAGACTTGATATATAGCAAAAAGAAAACAAGAAGTTGGATATCGAAAATAGTCAAGAAAGTTTGTTATCTTCTTCATCTCTGTTCTCTGTATTTTCTCTGTGATTTTCTAGGAAAATCACCATGGATTCCTCATCCTTGCTTTTGAGTTGTTTCTACATGTAAACTCTTGGCAGGAGAGAGAGCGATTCTTTGTGTAATACATTGGATCTAGGGATGTCAAATGGGCTGTCTATTTCCAATGGGCTTGTCCAAGTGGACAAAATAGCCAATTGGACATTTTTTTTTAAGTCCAAATTGTCCAAGTCCAAATTGTCCAAACCCAATTGACCAATTCCAAATGGGCTGTCCGCGAAAGCCCAAATACACAATCAGTGTTAAACATCTAACATTTCATTTTTTACATATCCTATGGAATTCAAAAGCATAGATAAAATATCAGAAACATAGATAAATATCATACATAATCCAAAGCATAGATAAAGTATCATAGATCATCCAAAAGCATAGATAAGTAATAGATCATCTAAAAGCATAGATAAATAATAGTGATCAACAGATCAAGTATCATACATATTATCCAAAAGCATAGATAAGTAATAATTTCAGTCTTCCCTGCTTCTATTTTCTGTTTCAATTTCCTGTTTCATTCAAACATAACAAACAGGCATTCAGTGTCATACAAGCATAACAAACATTGGATCTAAGACACAAACAGGCATTATATATTCATGAGTTTTCAGATTTGAGCATAAGACTTGAGCGTAAGCTAGATAAAGAGTATTACGTACAGCTAAGAGGCATATTAATAACTTGAGCTGGTGACTCCAAGCAAATCTCCTCCAGAACATCTCTGTACAAACGAAATGAAATGACTAGTCAGGCAAAGCTTATAAACCGATGCCAAATTTACTAATAAGGCAAAGTTAACAAAGTGAGTATACCTTTAGTTGAGTCGGGTCTTCTTGTTTACACCTTCTTCTGCTTCCTCATCTAAGGCATCTTCATCTTCCACATCCAAATCGACCCCACCTACAAAACAGAGAAATTACTCAGTAGTTTCACATATCAAAAATCAATAAACAAGAGAAAGAAGTTACTCACGGATCACTTCAAAACCTTTAAGCCAGTTCCTAGAACAGATAAGTGCTTGAACATTTGATGGGAGAAGCCTGTTCCTGTACTTGCTGAGAACTTTACTTCCAGCACTGAAGGAAGACTCAGACGACACTGTTGTTATAGGTATGCACAGCACATCGCAGGCCATTAGAGACAGCTCCTTAAAACGGTTTGCATTATCCCTCCAATACTCGATGACATTTAACTTCATATTTGCCACCATGTCAAGAACAGGTTCACCCAAATATAAATCAAGAGCAGATTTCCCTGCTCCTGCTTGTTGAGAGAAGAATGCATAGAAGCCCTGTCCAAAAAAAATCAAGAGATCAGTAAAATCAAGGGATGTTGCGACTTTGACAGGAAGTCAGCTTCAAAAAAAAAATCAAGAGATTAGTTTCAAAAGACTTACACCATAGCCAGCAGGTAGAGCATCTGCATCTGCTTCTTGTGAACAATGTGCACTAGTATTATTCTTCTTGTAAACTCCATACAGCTTCACCAACTTTTTGCGTATGTAATCCATTTTGGATTTACAAGTTGCTGGATCTAGAGAGTGGTAGCAGTACTCCAAAACCTTGAACTTCATCCTAGGATCTAACACTGCTGCAATGGCCAGAATGTCGCTATAATCTTCCCAGTACTTCACAAACTTCAACCTCATGGAAGCCACCATATCAGCGATCACTCCATCTTCATGGAACTCGTTTGCTGTCAACCAAGTTTGAATTTTCCATACTTCCATGAAGTACAGATTTGCTGTAGGGTAAGAAGAGCCGGAAATGAGGTTTGTCATCTGATCAAACGGCTGTAACAAACCAGAAATGAGATTAGCTCTTAACCACTCCAAATCTGTAGGTAAGCTCTGGTAACTTGTCTCAATCTCTGCAAGATTCTTGAATGCTTCTTTGTAATGAAGAGCCCTAGACAGCATGCGATATGTGGAGTTCCACCGCGTAGAAACATCCAGAATTAACTCCCCTTTCTTAGGAACCCCAACATACTCTACGCAGCCTTGAAACAACATCTCTCTAGACTGAGTAACCTTCACAAACTTGACACTCTCCCTGATCTTCTCCAAGGCGTCACTTACCACCGTCAATCCGTCTTGGACGATGAGGTTCAAGATATGCGCAGCACACCTTATGTGAAAGTACTCTCCCATGCAGACTAAATACTTCCTAAGCTGCCTCTTGAGAACCCCTTGCATGTTGTCGTTGGAGGAGGCGTTATCAACTGTTACCGTGAAGATTTTCTTTTGCAAACCCCACTCCTTGATCAACTCCATTAGCTTCATGGCGATGGCAGGACCGGAATGAGGAGGAGGGAAAGTGCAGAAAGCAAGTATCTTAGCTCGGAGTTTCCATTCTGAATCGATGTAATGCGCTGTGAGACAGAGATAACCTTCAACTGTAATCGCTCTCCACAGATCGGTCATGAGACAGACCTTGCCCGGAAGCTCACTTAACACCTGCTTGAGCTTCAACTTCTCCCTCTCATAGATCTTTAATACGTCTGCCATGCCGTGTTTCTACACCAAAATTCAATGGTGGGGTTTACATATAGCAAAGCTTCCCTAACCCTTCTGAACTCTACGAAGCTGTAGGGGAGATCATGCTCGACAATAGCCATAGCATTCATATCTCGGAATACCAACTGGTCGATCTTTTTACCATTTCCAGCTTTAGCACTACTAGGGGCTTCAGAGCAATGTTTTGAATGGCGAAGCAAGGTGTTTGTTCCACTTCTATGCAGGTCTATGATCCAATTTGGATCGAATCAATACGAGTCACTGTTCATCTTCTCTGTTACGTTTTCCTGTATCAAAGACCGTCGTTTAGCACAATCTTGAAATTTATTGTGAGATATCCCTCTGCAAGGCGTTCTTTCATCTATAAAAATGTTAACTTCTTCACTTGAACAACATTCTCATAATCTGTAAAAACACTAATTAAATATATACATTGATTCTCTGTGAAAGAGATAAATCATCAATATTCCTTTCTGATTTGAAATCTGGTCGCTGCTCCTCCACCGTCCAAGTGCAGTTGCTCAGCTTCTGGGAAGCCAGGAATGTGAAACGTGGAGGGAACTGATGTATCTTGATATGCTCTTACTGGATTTAAAGGTGATGATTTAGATTTAGATTTAGATTTTGATTTGTTTGTTAATTCTGTTTGTTGGTTTTGGTTTGATCATTTGATTAATTTACGCTAGAATTAACACTTTATTTTCCTATCCTCTTCTCTATCTCTAAAAACACTATGATCTTCATCAATGTAGTTTTCCACCTTTGATTTCCTACATGATTTTATTTTTAATTCCACTTTACTATATGTTTGCGCTCTGTTTTGGTTAATATTTGTTGGTCACAACATGTTGATTTTTTTGTTACTCTCTCTTTTGTAGCTTAGCCTATTGATCTTGAAAGGCACACACATTGAATTTGACTGCAAAAACAAGTTAGAAAATCTACTGGAGGTGATGCTCTAAGGTCTCCGTTCATACTCATAATTGTGTTATTATCTCAGTTGATATGTTCTTAAACTAAGTCTAATACTTTCATTTCACAATAATGCAGAAGAAGACAGATTATGTTGCATAGGCTGAAAAGTGCAAAGTTGAATACGAGAAGAACATGAAAGGCTACAACAAATTATCTGGTAAAACAAGTGCCAATCGAGTGTCAGTTTATATATTGGTTTTTATTTGAATCGTTGACCACATTGACTTGTTGTGATTCTAAGGAGGAAGACCATCTCATGGTTTCGGCTATTAATTCTTGATTGGCTCAACAATGGCGGCAGTGAAGAAGGTTCCTGCTTGGGTCAATGGCGGGAAATGGAGCATGGTGAATCAAGAGTGGTTTATACAATTATATTACACCTATATAATTTGCTCTTGTCTTTTGGTGATGGTTCATCATATGTGAATATTACATCATTTGTAATTTAAACACACACACACACACATATATATATATATATATATATATATATATATATATATATATATATATATATATATATATATATATATATATATATATATATATATATATATATATATTTTTGAGAGATTTACACTCTAAGTCACTTTTTGAGTTTCTATAACATTCTAGATACATTTAAGCTACTGAGGTAGTTGATGAGGTTGTAAAGTCTAAAAGGTCCCCAACTATATTCACTTTTTACTAGTAAACGAATTACCTTTTTTATTTTATTTTTCTAGATTTGTTCATCATTCTCTCCTATGAAAATTCTAACATGTATGAGAAATTGGGTAAGCTTTCGTCGGAGACAAAATCTGGGTCGTCACTCTCCTTGACATCCCCTGTGTACGAAAACGCTGCCATGGTGGTGGGGACATATGCGTACAAGGATAGTTACGTTTTGCTTGTAATCTTTGAAAAAACTTGTTTCTTTGCTCATCTTTTGGTTATAGTTGGCTAATCTATCTAAGATCTGTAAGTTTTGGTGTTAAAAACACAAAAAAATGATGATTAACTGAAAAGAAATCAATGGCGGCTCGAATAGAAAGTTGCAGAACTCTCTATAACCTTAAAAAAACAGGTTATTTACAAAATTGCCACTCAATAAATAACATTTAATTGCATAAAATAAAAAGTGTGTACACATATGTTTTATTGTCCACATATACATCGTTTCACAAAAAAATTACATGTGCAATTTAGGCCAGCGAATATTGTGAATTTGCAGCATTTATCCCTGACCTTTTAATTATGTACTCCATAGCCTCTCGAATTGACCTCAAACCTTTCAATTGTGTACCCTATACCCTAATGCACACATATGAACAAATATATACAATGTAGACACCTGAAGACATGTACAACTGTTGTATCGTTTTGCGATTAAGTGTACACATGTGCAACGTGTATATAGTTATCCACATGTACAACATATATTAATATTCAAGACCCTGTGACCCTGAGTCTGCTTTGCATATTTTAATGTTCCATGAATGTTGTACTATTTTATAGTTGAGCTAGTGAAGGAACGTGTATATAGTTATCCACATGTACAATTTTGATGTGTATAGATAATGTATAAGATGAATTAGTATTATTGTGGACAATCTAACATAAACAATTTTAATAGTATCCACATGTACACATATTCAGGCAATCCATATGTATATCGTAAAAACTATATCCACACGTACATCATTCCACAAGTACATTGTTTAGGTTGCCTTTTGCTTCTTAACATCTTGAACAGGCTATGTACCATTTTCTTAAGTAAAAAATAATTAGAAACGGTCCATGAGAATCCAAAAACCACAAGTTCTTTGCTTTTCATGATCTTAATTCTTGTTTTTATCTTAACTCAAAACCAGAGATGTGAATCATACTTTTAGCTTCTTCCAACAAAGAATACAAACCAGAATCACTATCACAAGAAAATAGACTCCTTCGAATGGTGTTCCCAACCACCACTCATGTTGATAACCCATCATAATAAGAAGGCCGTGAAGATGGATTTCGAGGAGATCCATCTAATTCGTCGCCGTCTAATATGCCGCTGTCTAAGGGATTCGGTGGTGGATCTGAGACTGAAGGTTAAGGGTCCAGAATAGGAGATCCAGGAGAAGTAATATGTGCAGGAGGAGAGGGCTGAGGAGGAAGAAGAACATAAGACAGAGAAAAAGATGTGAGAATAGTGGTTGCGGCTGGGGAGAAGAAGATGGTGTGGTGAGAGGAGAAGCGTAGAGAAAAAAGGTAGGGTTTTTTTTTGTTAATTGCTGAGATAAATAAGGACATAATTGGAATTTCATGTCTTTTTTTGCATTGGGAACATGAGGAAAGTGTCTAAGGAGCAACATGTGACTTATTTTGATATTATAGAGATGAAAAGTGACCTATAGTGTAATTGTTTCTATTTTTTAAGGATGTCATTTATCGTTTTTAAAAAGATATACATATCTTAATATAAAAGTATTATTCTTATATTCTAAACTAAAATTGTGAAATACTTTACTAAAAGATTTCTTAATTATAGTAATATATTTGACATTTTCATACACATTATTCAAAATGGTATTACATAATATATATATTTAAATAAAATTTGACTACTCCCAACTCAACTCCGCTTTTTTAGCTGAGGAGGAGTTTAGGAAACAAAGAAGCCGGTTACTTTCACTACCAGAAAATAGTCATATTGCAATAGTGATATATTGTTGCAATATGCCCATATATTGTTGCAAATATGAAATTGCAATAAAATTGTGACAAATTTTGGTTTCTTGCTGTTTGAATGTTGCAAATTCGTATTTGTTGCATATACGTAGCAAAATTAACAACAAATTAAAATATTGCAATATATGTCATATTATTGCAACAATTTTTTATAGCAATTTTGTTGTATATTTACAACGTAGTTTGTAACCATATATAGTTGCAAGTCATTGCTACGTAAAATATGTAGTAAACAACATTGCAAATTTTACATTTTTGTTTTTGAAATTTAGTAATATTAATGCAACAAAATAAATATAAAAATGTTTTTGGTACAATTGCAATGGCTGCAATTTAAAATTGTTACAAAATTTGCTTTATAAGAGATATAGCAAACAAGAAATGGTCCAAATTTTTGTTGGTTTGAACAAAAAAAAAAAAGAGATATAGCAAACGTTGTTGCAAATTTTCTTATAATTACTTTTAAATAATACATTTGGTGCAAATTTATTTTACGGTGAATTCTATATGGTTAACAATTAATATATTTTAATAAATTAGTAGATATCAACTATGCTGCATAGATTAATTGTTTTAGTATTCTGTTATAAGAAATATTAGATGGATAGTTTATTTTTACGTTATATTTTTTTTATAATAAACAAATGTCAAAAAACCAAATTTATTAAATAAATAAAATATTGGAAAAAATTCAACAATGTATTAATAGAGAAAAACCAGCAATAATTTAAAACTAGAAAAACTAATAAAATCTTAGAAAAATAACAAAAGAGCCAATATAAACTTGGTTGTTGCCACCCATGGAGATAATAGCGGGACAAAGGATCGCAATCATTTTCTCCAAACCTTCAAGTTTGCTCAATCTTTCTTGATATCTTCATTTTCTTGAGAAATGTTTTCTACCTTTTTCTTGAACTCATTATTTTCTAAGTGGCTTTCGGTGGTGACTGGCATTTTACCATGGAGACTTGCTCTGAGAATGATTCCAAGAGAATTTGCTCTGAGAATGTATTATTAAAAAAAAGTTAGAGTGCTTAGATAAAACTAGGTATAAGTATCTTTATAGTGATACCAAACATAAAACAATAAAAAGGTATTCTCACGGTTTTACCTTAAACGTGTACTACCATCGTTTTTTTACATGTAGCGGCGTGGTTGACCAATTCCGATACGGGCCAGGAAAATCAGATCAGATGATTGTTGTTATCTCATTAGTGATTAGAGCATCACGTTTGAACCTACAAACAAAAATAAAAATATAACGCAACTAAAACTTTAACGTGACGTTCATATATAAACTAAAACGTTTACCACAATGATCCATTCACTTTGGAGTGATTAAGAACACCTAAGACATTCATAGGTTGGTCTGCTCCTTGATTTTGACCCTCATTTGCCATCTGGAGATGAGTTGCTTTCAAAGAACTGAGATGCAGAAAAAACACCGTATAAGCTTTGTATATATATATTTGAAAACAACAAAATCTAAACCCTCTGGATATTGGATATATCCATATCTTTTTAGCATAATATTCTCTAAACAAACTAAATTCAAGCGGCAAATGAGATATAAGGCGGGAACAACATTTGACTAAAATGTTTTTAGTAGTTTTTTTTTGCTAAAAAAAAACAGTAAACGCAGTTAAACAAAGTCAATATTTTTTTCAATGTTTTTTTTTGACTAAAATGTTTTTAGTAGTTACAAAGTTCAAAACGTTAAAGCAATTAAACAAGGAAAAATTGCCAAAACGGAACAAAAATTCAGCATGGTTGTCCCTATAGTATAAAACCATCATTTAGTTGTTCTTTTAGTATAATTTCTTTCATAATCCCAAAACTAACCCTTGATTAATCTAATTAAACACAATAAACTAATAGAATTTTAAAAAATAATAATTAAAACGTTTAAAAAGGGAAAATAAAAATAAAAACTTTATTTTTTTAATAAAAATAAAGTTTCTAAATTTAATAAAAAAATAATTTACCATTTCTAAAATAAAAAACGTTAAATCAACCTAATAAAAACAGTTAATAAAGTTGTATTTTTTATAAAAAGTTTAAAATGTTTGTAACCTTTTTAATTTTATCAAAATTTTTAATAAAAATAAAAAAATAAATGTATTTTTATAAAGTTTGTTTAAACTTTTTATTAAAATTTTTTTGTAAAGTTTTATTTTATTTTTATAAAGTTTACAAATTTTATATAGTTTGTTTAAAGTTTTTATTAAACACATTAAATTAAAAGAATTTTTAAAAAATAATTAAAAACGTTTTAAAAAGGGAAAATATAATAAAAAATTTAAAATTTTATATATAAAAATAATTTACAATTTGTTTAATCAAAACGTTAAATAACTTATTAAAAACATTTTACAAAGTTTTATTTTTATAAAAAGTTTAAAACGTTTTTAATAAAATTGTAATTAAATAAAAAATTCAAAATTTATAAAAATAAAATAAAACTTTACAAAAAAAAAAATTAATAAAAACTTTAAACTAACTTTATAAAAAAACATTTTACAAAGTTTTATTTTCATGAAAAGTTTAAAACGTTTGTAACCATTTTAATTTTATCAAACTTTTTAATAAAAACATAAATTTTAAAAATGTTTTTGATAAAACTTTTAATAAAAATAAAATTTGTAAATTTTATAAAAATAAAAATAAAACTTTACAAAAAATTGCACCTAATTTCAAAATACCACATGTTGTATAGATATGTATCATAGAGAACAAGAGTTATTGAAAAAAAAATCAAAAGAAAAACTATGGAAAACCATAGATTAATGAATAAGACAAGGGAGAATCATTTTTTAAAAAATTTTGACAAGCAAAATCGAAAATAACACGTTTTAGGAAGTTAGAATATTTTTAGGAGATTTTTAAAATATTTCCTTAACTGAAATTTTATTAATTTTCGCAAAAATCAGGTAATCTTATCCGTAGAAGGCGTCTTCTAAAAGTTTAGAACATTGACAAAAATCCAGAACACGCTTTCTACTTTTAGTAGAGAGAAGAGTACATTTTAGAAAACACATTCTGCGAAATTTAGAATACTTAATAAAAGTAGAAGATGCTTCCGGACGAAAAGTAGATAGCTTTAGGATTAGTAGAATGTGCATTCTATTTTTTAGAAAATTAGTAAATAGTAGAATGTACGTTCTAAAAATAGTAGATGAACGTGTTTATTTTAGAAATCGCTTTCTACTATATCATTTTCCGTAGAAGGCACATTCTACCTTTAGTAGAACGTATTTTCAAATTCTTATTTATCAACTTTTTGAAAGAAAAAAAATACCAGCATGTGTATATAGGTGTTTTATTAATTGTTTATATTTTTAATATTTTTTTTGATTCACAAAAGTATTTATTTCATTAGTTTTCAGAAATACAAAGGGTAAAAAGGAAAAAAATGGACAAAAAATGATTTATACCAAAGGGACAACACCTTTGTTTTTTTGTTCTCTATTGGCAATTTTCCCATTAAACAAAGTCATCTACTGAAAATCAATTAAAACAGAGACACATGCTTGAAAAGAGAGTAAAAACTATAAGAAAACCAGTAAACGCAGTGACTCAAGTAACAACAAGAAACTATATGTTTGGCAGTAGTAGAAAGAAAATCTAACCATGAAACGACAGAAAAGAGTCAGGACCACAGGTCTGTTCCGTACACAATCTTGAAAAGACAGAACATAGTTTTTTCTTTTTTTGAACTATAACCCAAAATTAAAAAAAAAATTGTAAGAAACTAGGTAAGCAGATGAATCGACCGGAGAGATTAAACCTCTCTCGCGACCACCGGCCAGATAGCTTCTGAATTGATCTAGCTACAGCCGTATTGGCCAATTCAAGAACAGAGTTCACCGACAGAACAAAGTTCACAGATAGAAAATAGTTACCTCTGTACATGCATGTCGTCCTCATATGTAAACAGTAGAACCCCGAGGAGGAAGAAGAGAAGAAGAACCCATCACCAAAGCTCGGATATGTTGTCGGTTCAGCTTCTCTGCTACAGATTGAAGACCAGGGGAAGCCCGAGAGCATCATCCAAGCTTGAACTTCTATCGCCGGAGCTCCATCTGGTTTGGCCGTGTAGATCTCCTCCCGATAGCCACCGCCACTCTTTCTCTCTCTGTTTTTTTTTCAGGTGAAGAAACAAGGAAAGCATATGGTCAAGGGTCGTTACTAATTTGTATGACAAATCAGGCCCAATCTCATCATAAGTCCAATTTTTGTTTTTTGTTAAAATGTGAGTATTATTAATCAACAAAAAAATACTTTAATCAAACCTTGAACGACACTTTTAAAAAGTTGAGGAAAGAGTACGTAGAATTTTATATAAGGTTGCATATCTAAGATTTTTCATTGGCTGGAGAGAAGAGAAACTGAATCAACACGTAAATGATTATTTTGTCTAATGAATAGGAATAAGTAAACCATACTATAGTGTAAAACTGTTAACAAAATCTCAAGAATCTGAAACTCTAAAAATATAGTGTACATGTTTAAATACACAGTATAAATATAGATTGTATATTTTTCTATTTAATATAAAAAACTATTGACCTTTTCTATAAAAACATACAACAAAAATATAACATTTGTCACATTATTTGCCAGATTTTTTTTATAATTTTGTTTGCAAATTAGCAATGATTCAAAAATGTTGAATGATTATTGCAAAATTCGCAAGATATTTGATTATGTTGCAAAAGGTTGCAATTTAGTAACGAAAATATGCAACATCGGTTATAGTTGTTATTTTACAATAAATTTGTGATGAAACTGTGACGAAAATTCATTATTGCAAAAATATTGCAATAATCATAGCAAATTATTAACGAAAATGAACGTCACAATTTTTCTGTTGCAATAGAGCTATTTTCTTGTAGTGTTTGGCTTAAACTGGGTGATCGCAACACTGGTTTTTTCATGCCATTTCAAAAGCGAGAAAGAGGAGAAATGCTTGTTCGGTCTTGGAGAGGGACGATGGACAGATGGTCTACAAGGTGGAAGAGATTGTCTAGGTCATCCGAGATTACTTTGAGTCTCTGTTCTCTTCAAGCCCGGGCGATCGTGCAACAGCAGTCAATAGAGCCTTGAGTCCTATTATCACCGAGGAGGATAATGCAATTCTAACAAGCATACCAACTGCTCTAGAGATCAGGGAGTCGGATTTCTCCATTCATGCCGAAAAGGCTCCTGGCGCGGACTGTTTATCTGCAGGATTTTTCCACACACATTGGGACAAAATAGGCCATGATATAGTCAGCGCACTGCAAGGATTTTTTAACGGTGCACCCCTCCATATGGTGTTAATGACACACATATTCGGTTGATCCCAAAGATCACTAACCCATAGAAGATCTCCGACTATCGTCCCATTGCTCTCTGTAATGTTTATTACAAGATCTACTCGAAGCTGTTAACCCGAAGACTTCAGCCATTGATGGATAAGCTCATGTCTGAGAACCAATCTGCCTTTGTCCATGGCCGAGCAATTAGTGATAATGTACTTATTACGCATGAAGTGCTCCACTATCTAAAAACCTCTGCGGAGCAGCGATGTGCTATGGCGGTTAAAATGGGCATGAGCAAGGCATATGATCAGCTCGATGGGATTTCATCGCATTAGTATTGGCTCGGTTAGGATTCCACCGCAGGCTAATCAGTTTGATAATACAATGTATTTCTTCTGTTACATACTCTTTCCTCATTAACGGCTTGCCTAGAGGGAAGATAGTACCGAGTCGAGGGATTCGTCAAGGTGACCCCCTCTCTCCCTACATATTCATTATGTGTAGCGAAGTTCTCTCTGGATTATGTAACAGATTACACGAAGAAGAATTAATCCAAGGTGTCAAAGTCGCAAGAGGATGTCCCAGGATCAACCACCTTCTCTTTGCGGACGATACAATGTTCTTTCTCGATGCAAATGAAAGCAACTGGTCAAATAAATTTCTTTCATCGGTAGGGAAACTGGTGATGCTGCAAAGCGTCTTGTCGGCGATCCTCTCTTACCCCATGTCATCCTTCAAAATGCCAGTATCACTTTGCAAAAGAATCCGGTCTATAGTTACTCGGTTCTGGTGGGATAACAACGAGAGCGCCCGGAAAATGGTATGGGTATCATGGGATCTACTAGCAAAACCAAAACCTGCGGGAGGCCTTGGTTTGAGAGATTTCCAGAAGTTCAACGATGCTCTACTAGCCAAGACAGGGTGGAGATTGTTACATAACCCGAACTGCTTGCTTGGGAAAGTCCTAAAAGGCAATTACTTTTCTGATACCAACATTCTCCTTGCTGCGGAATTATCCTCGATGTCGCACGGTTGGAGGAGCGTTCTTGCTGGCCGAGATCTCCTCCTAAAGAATCTGGTATGGATTGTAGGTGATGGGCTCTCCATCGACATTTGGCAAGACCCATGGTTGAGTTTAGATGATCAGGAAAGACCGATGGGACACCCTACCGAACAAAGGTTGATATTTGTGTTTCTGATTTGCTAATACCGAACGAAAGACAATGGGACAGAGCCTGAATCCAACTTCTACTTCCGGAATACGAAGAGAAGATCCTTTGCATCAAAACTTGTATAACCCGGATTCTGGAAAAGATAGTGTGGCTGGGTACTAAGTCTGGGGAGTACACTGCAAAATCGGGTTATTATATAGCCATGGGGCAGGATGGCAACAATAATACAGCCTACATGGAGTTTAACTGGAGGAAAAAAATTTGGAACCTGGAATGCCCCCCTAACGTTAATTTGTTCTCTTGGAAGCTTCTCAGAGGATCTTTACCTGTTGGTGAACGTCTGATCGAATGTCACATAGCTGCAGACCCGAAATGTAAAAGGTGCGGCTGCATTGAATCTATCACTCACCTCCTATTTCACTGTCAGTTTGCTCAAAAGGTCTGACTGCTAGCCCCCTTGCTACTGAAATGGATGTCAGCAGAATGATAGATTTGATGGCGGTGTGGCCCTCTCTCTTTTCTCAGAAATGTCTGCCTCCATCTGGAATTCTCTTTGGATCTCTTGTTCCTTGGATTATGTGGAATCTCTGGAAAGTTCTAAATAGGTTTGTGTTTGAAGGTTATTCGGCCACCCCTGAGGATACCTTGTCATCTGCAATAGTTCTAGTGAGGAATGAAGTGTTAACAGCCAGTCTGAGACCCATGATTGCAAAGGAAGTAGAATGCTAGAACTACATGAGATGCAAGAAGAGCTAGTAATGAGAACAATGCTGCAGGCCTGGGATGGGTCCTCCTATCTCGCCTAAGTAACTGGTATTTTCATCTTCTGTCAGAGTTTGTTGCTTCTCCTTTGATGGTGGAGTGCCTAGCTCTTAGAGAGGCTGTGCTTACATGCCAACGAATGGAACTGAGGTCTATGCGCTTCGAGTCGGATTTGGCTCAACTCATCAAATGTCTCAATGCAGGTGGAAACATTACAGAGATTCGTAGTGTTGTCTCGAATATCTTATCCCTTGTTGCTGATTTTGAGTCTGTATCTTTTGGATGGATCTCTCGTGAGAAGAACATGATAGCTGATAGTTTAACTAAGGATGCTTTGATCGTAACTGAACTGTTAGTAGTTGTGGATGTTTTCATTGTTCACAACTGACCCATTTCATCTTAATGATATGTGTGTTTCAAAAAAAAAAAAGTCCATAATATCCAACTTTATAAAGATTTTCAAAATATTTTTGTGCCAACATGTTTATATTTAGAGTCCACTATAAAATAAAAGACAAGCCGACATTTTTTTGTGGCATCTTGTCAAGAGGAAGTGTTTTATTTTATTGATAGAAAATTGAATTTTGTATAGATTTGTTAGCTTTTTGGTATTGTTTTGATAAAACCAAACCAAAATATGTACACTTCTCATAAATACAAAAAAAAAGAAAGAAAATATACTAAAAAGCCTTATAAAGTATTGTTGACACCTGTTGATAGAAAGTTTGACCATATCAATTGTTACCAAAATAAAATGGTTGAGTTTTACTATAAGAATACCAACTTTCTCCTATGCAATACACATTTTCTTCTCTTATAATCCTCTTCCTTATCTTCTTCGATCCCCGCTAGCTTAGGCTCCTCTAAGTAAAAGTTTTTTTCCTTTTCATTTTTAAATAAATTATTTTTTACAGATATTCCGTTTCTGACAATTTGTATGTGTGTCTCATAACATTTCAGAGTTGTCTTCCCAACAAAAATGAGATCTTCTGATGAAAACTTCATGGAAATGACGTCCTACTCGGCTTCAAAGGCCAGTCCTAGCCCAAGAATGACATCCGTGAGGATAGATCAACCCGAAAATGGTCTAAAACAGATGAGCAGGATCCTCCCTCAAACCTACTTATCACTTGATTATCAGTCTGAACAAAGATCTGGTCGTCTCGGCCACAGACTGACTGCAAAAGTTAGCCCCCCTGCACTGTTGCAATCTCCATTCTCTAACTCTTCTTCACAGGTAAGTAACAATATATGTTTATGATTGTTCTATACTAGGTGATATATAATCATATGATAAATAGTTGCAAGAAAAAAATAAGTTGAACGAACATGTAATTGAACTTTTCAAAAAAGAAAACACGTAGATTGATCAAATATTTGGGAATATAGTTACGTATGTTATTTTTTAAACAATTGGGTATAGTATATGAAATAGAAGATTATATATATCGATAATCACATAATCTGCTATTTTCTTTTTCACGTTTGATTTTTTATCATACCTGTTTGCGATAATCGATTTACAAATGATGTCTCCATACGAAAAACAATATTTTAATTTTTACATTTGATTTTCACCGTAGAATACAAACTTTACATATGAATGATAAAACTATATTTTGTTAGATCTTAGGCCTCGGTGTTCTTTCCAGGAGGAAAAAAAAACAAATGGAAAATCCCAATCCTAAGCCCTAACTGTTTATTTTCTTTGGTTACTTCTTTTCCAGATTGTCTCTTCTTCTCCGGTTGCCATTTTCGGGCCTCCAGAGAAGATGGAAAGTTTCATTGGCGATCATGCAACAATGATGATATCCAACAACGGTCTTCTTCATCAGCGGATGGACGTTGATCAGGCTCCTGAAGATCACAACATTGTTGATGTTCTAAATGTCGAACCTTCATATCCAAAAAGAAGGTCCCAAGTTAACATCGTATAATCAACTATAGTATAATAAACTCAACATCTAGATTAAATTAACCTAAATTACACAATTCTCTTGCAGGGAAGATGAGGTATCAAACATGATTGGAGCCACAAGACCGGGCAGTAACCATGAAACAGTCATCATAATTCAAATGGAAAGGGAAGAAAACAATCCTGACGATGGTTATAGCTGGAAAAAATATGGTCAGAAAGTCATCAAGGGGAACCCAAATGCGAGGTTGTATAATATTTTTTCACCATGAGGCTTGCTTACTCCGAAATTAGTCACACGCTTTTGGCAAAACCTAGATATTCGATGCTTAATCTAAATATGTATATTTTTATTTTGGTATAAATGGTTTTCACAGGAGTTACTACAAATGCACATTCTCTGGGTGCAAAGTAAAGAAGCATGTGGAGAGAAGAAGTGACAATATGAAGTCATTGGTGACTTCATACTTCGGTAATCATGTGCACCATGCACCAATTCAACGCAGAAAGTCTTACCTTCTAAAGAATCGGTCAAGTTCTTCAATGTCTCAAGATCCTAGCAATCGTACCTCTCGGTTAGGCAGGCCACCTTCTTGCTCTTCGGCCTCTCAGGTTTTCTCTCCTTCGTTGGAGCCACACCTTGATATGACTCAGATCTATATGACTGGACTCTCTCTGAGTTTACCAGGTAACCAGAATGATGAACCGAAGATTGATCGTGCGATACCCGATGGTACATAGGTATACATGGGGATAAGGGGTCGTCTATTTCTTTACCTATGCGTCAACCTTTAGATGGTAAAACCTTAACAAACAAAAAAAGATGTAAACCCTTTTTATATCCCTGGTGATCTATACTATTATGTACAAGATATACAATCTTGTAGTCATCCCTTTTTTTTAATGCATATTGTCTTTAATATTTAATTTCCAACAGTCAGAGATGGTTAATCCAGATAAACAAATAATAATGTTGAGTAATAATGTTATATAATAAAATACTAAGTTACTTTTAAAAATCTTAAAATAAATACCAAGAATTATTATTGAGAAATATTTTTTACAAATCATACTAAATAAGTAAAATATTAATATTAAATTTTATAGGTATTTTAATGTTATTTGATAAATAAATAAAAATAAAGTGTAAATAATTTTCTTGAAAATTACGATAAAATATTAGGCAAACCTCTAAAGCATAAAGGAAACATGTCGGTAATTATTAATTCTAAGATCTTTTTAGTTCATTGAAGATATTTCAGTTTACGTTATTTTAATTATTAGTAATCATCTGAAAAGGAATATTTTAATATAAATTAAAGATTTTATTAGTTTTAAAATATATATTGTGTTATAAAGATTATTTTAAATGGAAACTTATTTTTTAATATCAAGACTACTTCTTATGAAATCATATATTGTGTATGATATTTTTTCGTTTTCAAAATCCATAATGATTTCCTTTAATAAATGTTTTCTTTTTATTATTTATGTATTTCTTTTTTTGTAATTAATTTTTTTAATCTGGTTGAATTGGAGAGTCGTAAGTCTGCGGATAAACTTCTTCTCTAAGACCATCTCCAATGTATTTCTCTATTTTTTCCTCTATAATAGAGGAACTCTATAACAGAGGTGGGTTTATCTTCAATGTATTCCTCTATTTTTTCCTCTAAAAAGGAATATTCTTAATAGATTCTTTTTTTATTTTACATTTTACACCTCTTACTTATAAATGTTGAAAATTAACATCTTTATTATAATTTTTGATTTTTTTCATAAAATTAAAATATTATTTAAATGAAACATTTTATTACATAAAGATATTAAACAAAAATAATAAAACAAAATACATATTATCTAACCATCATTATTACTATAGTTATAAAATTTAAGAATCAGTACGTAAACAAAAATCTGTGCTTTTATATGTAAAAATTGTATTTTTTTATAAACAAGTATTTTAGTTACAATCATAAAAATTAGAGGACTACTTTGTAAATAAAAAAGTTTGTCTCTATTATAGAGGAATGCTATTTTTTCTCCTAAATATAGAGCAAAAAATAGCAAATCTCTATTTTAGGGGAAGAAATAGAGGTGGGTTGGAGTAGATTTTACTCTATTATAGCATTTAGAGGCAAATATAGAGAAGAGTTGGAGATGCTCTAAGGCATTCAAATGGATTCAAATGAGTCCTAATTCCTAAAGTATGGACTCATATCCGCGTTAAGTGAACAGAATAATGTGACTTAGTTTCGTATAGCAGGAAAATCGAACCTGCAATGTGTTAATGTCATAGGTCCGTCCACTGCTACTTGACCCTAAGGCACGTTCTATATATGTTACTTGGAAAATATATAAATAAAAAGAAATGCAATTTAATATTGGTAATTAAACATATTATTTTTAGTTCATTAAAGTATCTTTATAATTAATCATTGCAATTTAATATCGATACGTATGAAATTGATTTCTCAAATAATATTATAAAGATGACTAAATATTGTAAAAACTAAAATTTGTTAGAAAATATTCATGCATTTTCAAAATTGATCATAATCTTTTAGTTAGGTTTTAAAATAGAAGAACGCTAAAGTAAAGTATAACGTGGGATTAATTAACTCATTGTGTTGAAGAATACAAGACAAACTGAAGGGATAAACATACATACAATTGGATCTTAACGTCACAATACAAAGTGACTAAATCTCAAGTCTCCGGCATTGCTGTGATACTTGCTTTGATGTATTCGAGCCTTGCTTCGAGTTTGCTGTCTATCTATCTTAGAGGTCTCTCTACTTTTAACTTGTATGCTTTAGTGTTTGTCATTGTTAGAGTTTGTTTAAACTCCTCCCTTATTTGTAGTTCGAATGTTTGAGTTTTAATGGAAGTTTGTGTTCAAAAAAAACATACATACAATTTAATTCATGTAAATATGAATTCACAATATCCATTTTGGGTTCGAAGGCAAAACCTGCATAGATTTGGTTTTGGACTTCTTTCCAAAAAAGTCTCATACTAATCAAAGACATTCTTTTATATACTAACATTATTTTTCTTAACTTTCAATGTGAGACTTTGTTTGCATTCACAACACATATATACGTTGTAAGTCGAATTAATAACTTGACTTAAATAGTTAAAAGGGGCCAAAAACATATAATCAATCCGTTCGGTTGGAAGCTGGTCTCAACAAGAGAAAAAACAAACTTTCTTTTTGTTAAATAAAAATATTAAAGAACAAAATTATGCTCCAGCATAAGGGTTAATCTTAGGTTTGTCCTTGACAAGACCACATTGGAGGCTTGACTCCGGCATGTTGTATTCGTCCCGGAGAGATTTTTCCGGCGATAAGACACTTGCGTAGAGTTGCTGTCCCAAGTATCGTCTCTCGGAATTCTCCGACCTAATGTTCCACATTCCACAGTTGTCAAATGTAAGCAAGATTGCAGCCCAACACTTGGGGTACACTTGGACTGTGTGTCGGCTCACTGCGTCTAGAAGATTGTAGTTCTTCCTCTTCTCTGGTGTCCATGTCCCTGGCTCAACCCTTTTTATGCAATAAAATAAAATGAATTTAGAGGTTTATTTGTAGTGAAAGAAAAGGGATGTAGAGTGTTACTCACGCTACAGCGAAGAAGGAGTATCCATCTAAATGCCAAGACTGGACGCTCTTCTCGTGGTTTTCGAACACTACTTCGATGAAGGTGCGGTGAGTGATGTTAAGAACATTGGGTTCGATCTTGATGTTCTTGATCTGATCTGAGGTAGGGTTGTCGGAAATAATGTTGTATTTGAAAACCTTATCAGCAACACCGAAATACTCAGCGAGCTTTAAGGGGGTCTCGGGGTCTGTATGAGAGACACCGCTCAACGCGTACCTAAGCTTACCATCAATCTTTCCCTGAGTGTTCACGAGCTTAATGGTGCGAGTGATGTTAATCTTTCCGTAATGGTAAGAGCCCTGTGGGTTAGGTCTAGCTGCGCTGGCTGTCAAGTTCCACCTGAAAGAGCGGAACTGGTTCAAAGACCAAGCCCATCCAACGGGAGCCGCAGGTAACTGAGGAGAGGCAACACCTTTGCCTCCCTCGTAGCGAAGGAGCCCTGTTGTAGCCAAAGCCTTCTTCAAGAACCTTGTGGAAGCCACCATGTAATAATCTTTAGGTTCTTGGTTTGCCGTGACAATCACTCCGAAGCATTGACCGACATGGACGTCAAGCGAGTCATAATCGTTCTGGAGAACATGTGAGCCTTCCATCTCAACAAGCTTCATCTTGTGGTTCTGAATCCTAAAGTTGAGAGATGTCTTGAGACCCACGTTACAGATCCGGACTCTGTAGGTTTTCCCTTGCTTCAAGGTGAAAAGAGGCTGGTCGGAGCCATCGCCTTTTCCGGCCTTACCGTTGATGAGAATGCCATCTGGACGGCCCATAGTACGGCCACTGTCTAGGAACTTCTTCAGCTGCGTGTGACTTTTGGTGTACCAGTCGTTGATAAGAACAGTGTAGTCATCTTCAGGGTCAGCGTAGGGGACGGGGATTAAGAGACGGCTGTTCACACGGAGGCCACCAAAGGCACCCGCGGCACGATGCATAGAGGTGGTCGGGTAGTAGAAATAGCTACCGATCTGATCCTTTGGCTGGAAATGGTATGTGAAGTTCTTACCCGGTGGGATTGGACACATTGTTCCTGCCGTTCCATCTTGCCAGCAGTTCTTCCTATGCTGGATTCCATTCCTATTTAGATATTTCCCAAAAAAAAAAACTAATTAGAAGCTTGGTAGCATTAGAAATTTAAATCAAAACACACTCAACTAAAAAGGGTTGGTGATGTATACACATTTTAAAATTTGTTTTTTTTTCCCATTATTATCCATCAAAAACTTGATTCTACTTTTATCATTGGTACCCATTGTATATTATTGGCATGTTAAACATGTAACACCATCTCCAGTATATTTATATTTTCTCTAAAATATAATTAAGAGTAATTTTTTTAAAGGTATTCCAAAATAATAAAGAAATGCTATATTTTTAAATATAGAGAAATAATATTTTTCATGTTAAATAGAAGAAAAATATCAACTTCGATTTTAGAACCAAAGAAATAGTATGTTAGAGCATGTGCAATGGTGGATTTGTGGATGGAATCCTTAGGATTTGTTTAATCATTTTTTTAGAATAGTTAAGGACTTGAGTGAAAATAGTGTGTACAATGGTGATATCCAATTAGGAGTCTTTAGGAATAAAAAATTAATGATATTTTAAATTTGAATTTTTTTATTTATTTATTGCATGATGGAAATAAAAAAACAATAATTAAAGTCGTAGATACATAAATTATTAATCATCATTATCAAATTTGTTCCAAATATGCTCAACTAAATCTTTTTTCAATTGTTCATGTATACGTAGCACAAGGATCGAGACCGTAAACCACAAGGATGAATCCGTAAACCACCTAATTACGGACCAATCCTTAAGTTTGCTAACTTTAATATTATTATTATAATTAAACAGTGGGGACCATTAGGCTCTAAGCACTCGGGGTGATCCCCGTTCTTAGAGAAAAATGTCATGTATAACAGTAGAGTCAAATATGAAGATGTGTTTAACATATTTCACCCCAAAAAAACATAAAGATGTGTTGGTGATATTCTAATTAGAAACAACAAACCGCCACTGATTTACTTGGTTTTTATGATTCTTTTGAGAAAATCCTATTTGATTATTCATCTAACATGCCATTATTTTACGATTCGATAATTCTTTTTCGACTGCTCATCTGATATACAAATCAAACTCATTAAATGAACGCGAATTATCCATATATATATATATATATATATATATATGTCATGTCCATCCCTAGCTAATGTTATTATATGATAAGGGGGCACGTAGAGATGACGGTTTGTTATGAATAACGTACCAAGTAATGAGGAAAGGCTCGTCCAAGTTGTTGAAGACATTAACGATGACGTTGTTGTTAGAAGTTGAGTTGATGTTAGGACCAGGGAATTGACCGTTAATGAGAATTACTTGTTGTGGAACACCGAGAGGAGATGCGGTTCCATATGTTACGTTCCACACGTGGTGAAAGTAAGGATCCTCCGCTTGGACCATCACGACTGTTGCCGTCGCGAGGCATAGGCACACGGCCAATAGTTTAACCCCTACCTTCATTACTAATAAACTTTGTTAATCAATGAAGTTTATGATATTTTTTCAGGTGTAAATAAACGAATAAGTTTTTAGTGTTATTTTACGGATTGCATTTCATTTTTCTTTTAAATTGTTGAATGAAGTTTTTATAGTTTAATCGAATACAGTTTCCTTGTTTTTCTCGTTTCTTTAGGTCCTCTCATTACGTTTTTCCTGTCGTCGTCCATATTAGGAATATTCAATTTTGACCTCTACGACTCCACTATTTTGAGTTTACCATTTTTGTAATTTTTTCCTTCACAAATTATTTTTGAGATTTTTTGCTAATTTTAGAGAATATTTCTAAAGTCCATTCTCGTACAGGGCATGATGACTAAACTTTGTCTCTCATATGAATCATTTTGTTTGTGTTTTTGATGCCATATATATATTTCGGATACAATTCAGTTAGGCCTGTCTGGAATAGTTACGAACATGGTCGGACCCAACAAAATTTTAAAATATGGGGTACATAGTGAAAGAAAGATTTAATATAAGAACTAGATCATGACCCGCGCTTCGGAAGCGCGGGATATTTTATGATTCAAAATTTTGTTAACAATATTACAAATATTTAATATGTCAGAATTTTGTCTATTTAAAAAACTGCGTTTGAATCAATATTTTTAAATCCAATTTAGATCGTCGAGCCAATAAACCCGGTAATCCGATATATAATCATGTTTGAATTGGTTAAAAGGTAATGAGTTAATAAGTTTGATTTGAATCCACTTTGAATATATCATATAGTACGATTATTATATAAAATTAATTGGTTAAGGAGTAATGTATTGCATGGTGATCATCACATGGACTTATTGGATGATGATTATGAAATCTCAAATTTAACATTACTGCATGTTGGTTATGAAATCAATTGGAAAAGAAAATATTTTTTTGAATAGAAAGAAAATAGGCCAACTGATAACATGAATGTATATAAGGTATTAAGTTAGCATAGAATAAGGAAATAATTTATTAACATTAATTGTTAGTTAATAGGATCAGAAAATATATCATATCTAATAGTAGGTCCAATTTAAAAATCCACCTAGAAAAAGTCACAATGTTTCTGTTTTAATAAGATAGATATATAAATATTTGACATGGGGCAGATAATGTAATAATTATATAAATAAGGAGCATTCACCTAAAATTTGAACAAAAAATTTTGAAAATAAAAAATTAGAGTATGGCACGTGCCACACCCTCCCTTTAGCTAGGTTTGCGCCCCTGGTAATGAAATTGGTTTCCTAAAAACATATGAAATTGGTTTTCTAAAAACATATGAAATTGGTTTTTAATGTGAGAATATCCAAATAAGGAACTATAGGTCAAATATATTAAGATAGATAGGCTTCACACTTAAAACCAATTGGTGATTACTGCACTGGTCTATCTATCTTATATATTGCTTAAGATATTTTCCAATATCCGATGTGGGATTTATGTCCCTAATACGCCCTTTCGATGTGGCTCTTTGAGCGTCAATCTCAGAATGTTTGGGCAATGATTGATGGACCGATTTTGGGCTGGATCGATAATGGAACGGGTTGGACTGCGTGGATCGAGTTCTGATACCATGTTAAGCTAGATGGGCTTCACACTTAAAACCAATTGGTAATTAGTGTAGTGGTCTATCTATCTTATATATTGCTTAAGATCATTTCCAATATTCGATGTGAGACTTATGTCCCTAATAAAATGATAACAATCGAATGGGTGGTACCAACAAGCAGACCCGACTATGAGCTCAAGCTGGTCAAGGCCACTGCGGCCTTTCATTTTATGAGGGTAAGTTCAGTCCTATATCTCGTTAGTTAAGTGCTATTTTAGATATCTTTAAAATAGAGATGGAGAATTAGTGTTTGAGGATTGTATTTTTTCATCCATACATCTATCTCTATTACCTCATTACAATATATAAAATGGTTTGTCTTTTCTTTAGTTTGTGGTTTTGTAAAACTAGGACCCTGCCAACAAAGCAGATTGAATAGAGGTGGAGCAAGTGTGATTAATGCAGAATAATTTTTTTTTTTTTTTTTTTTTTTTGTAAAAAGGTATTCAATTAAAAGACAAAGATACAAGATGTGATTTGTTAGATCACATAGTTTGAGAAAGTTAGATACACAAAGTATACATTGAAAGAGCCATAGAAACCCAATGAGTTAGAACAACTCTTTAGTTTGACCAAACTTGAAAGGTTTCTTGTGCGCTTGATTAGGAACCTCGACCCTTACGACCTCGGTTACCTCGTCCACGAACTGTATGCCATTCCATCTCTTGGTACCTTTGTGTACGCTTGAGCAGCCTACCCCCTCTTGACACACTTCCATATTCATCCATTTGCTCATTTATATGGAAATCACTCTCCATATTAACATGCTCTTGGATGAACTTGGTTGAGAGAGGGGTTGTGTTTGTTGGATCAGTTCCTGATGGTGTAGCACCCTCATTACTGATATTCTTGTTTCCAACCGTGTTACCAAACAAAACTAATTTGTACTTCAGTTTTTATAATATAAACTAGATTTTCACCCCGCGGTTTTTTTTTATTTTTATAAAGTATTTAATGATCTTTTAAATACATTGTTTATTTACATTTTTTTGTCTCCTACAAACCTACTCGGACCGAAGATGATCCGACTCAGACCCTCGGAAAATTTACAATAACTGAATTGTATTTATTTAATTTTAAAGCTCTATAAACACGATATCCAAACAAAGATTCATATTCCAACTGGTGTTTTGATGTCTTGATCAATCTGATTCTGTGAAAAAAATACAATATTTATCCTTTTTATTAAATTATTTTAAAAATTATTTTTGTCATAATATTCTATCTCAAATTTAATAACTTGTGCAGTTTGTTTCGATAATTTTATAACTTGTATAGATATTTTTTTTTAAATGAAATTGCACAAATCAAATATTAACCCGCGTGGATATCTCGTGTGACTTGTGTTCAACATAAATTCATAACCCACTGGTTTTATTAAAAAGTTTCATGTATATTTTTAATGTTTTATAATTTACATATATAGTAGAATATATTATTTTCTAATATAGATGTTTGATAATATTTTTTACTTTTACATAATATTATATTTATTTTTTTATAACTTGATGGAATTTGATGTAATTTTACTATTCCTATATTAACTTGTTGTATTTTGTCAATTTAGTTTAAAATGAAACAACATACTAAAATTTTTAATTTTTGCATTAATTTTCTATGAATTATTATTAATTTTATGATATTTTGTTTTCTTGAAAATTGAACTCTCAAAATTTTTATATTTGACTAAACAAAATAAGGTAATATTATATTTTAAAAAAATTATATAATATATACTATATATTTCAGTTTGTATTTTATTTTCATTCCAGAGAAAATATTTTTTGATTTGGTCAATATATGAATATTGATTTGTTTAAATAAACTTTGAAATTGTAATTAATTAATTTAAAATGATTTTAAATGCAGTGACAGAATATGTAAATAAATAAAAAATACAAAAAGAAAATAACTAATTCATGGTAAAAGCAATGGTTAAGTGTGTAAATAAAATAAAGTATTTAATCTACTATCCAAATTTCTAAACAATTTTCGTTTAATTTGTTGTCTAGGTTTCCAAACAGTACTAAAATGTATTTCAATTTTAGTAATATAGATAAATGTTTTTCTGTAGAAGACATTATATAAATGTTTCGACGAATTAGAGTAACTCATATGATTTTCTCTCAAAAAAAGAACACGAGAGATTATTTTTGTAAAACGCATTTTAGATGCTGAGCCTGAGGTCCAAATGCATGACGATAAAACACAAATATTGCACTACAAGGAAGGAAATCAAGCTTGTAGACGAGAAACCGTCTAGGAATTAAAGTACTCGATCACAGAATCTGAATGCCACAAACAGTTCTAAAACTATATTTTCTAAAGTCCGCAAAAATCTATCAAAACTAATATAATACATTTGACGTTGGTCACAACCTTGTCATGATAATATTTTACCGGTTACATTCTTTTGAGGTGTAATAAAAAGACCGCTAAGGACATTTCCAATTTTAGATACGATCGAGTTGTTATGATTCATAGTTCTGGAACCATGAAAACTGAAACAAATAAAAAAGATAGAGGAAAAGTTTGTTGCATCACCACTTTCAGATATAGAAATTAGAATTGGAGATGGAGCGTAAAATATGGTAACAATACCTTGCAAAAGAAGTTAGGTTCCCCCTGCATAAATACTTCGAATGACCCAAACGACAAGAGGATTCATCCACAGCAAAGCTAGCTTTTGAGGGGAATCAATAAAAATATTTTTTTTCTTTTTTTTTTGTAGGAAAGGGTTAGTTATACGTAACACAGAAAAATATATATGGAGGGGAGGATATTGACGGTGTTGGTCTGCCTCGTCTCTACGGTGGCAATAGTGAACGCCGGCGATCCTTACTTCTTCTATACATGGAACGTGACTTATGGAACAGCCTCACCTCTAGGTGTTCCTCAAAAGGTGATTCTCATCAACGGTCAGTTTCCTGGTCCTAACCTAAACTCAACCTCTAACAACAACGTGGTCATCAATGTCTTTAACAACCTTGACGAGCCTTTCCTCTTGACCTGGTAAATTTAACTATATAGTCCCTAGCTATTATTTGTTAGATTATGATCTTAATAGGTTAGCCTTTAGGTTTATTTGGTTCGGGTATATTCGGTTTTGGTTAGTTTGGTTCGGTCACAAGTAGCACCAAATTGAACCAGAAAAAGTTGCTTTATGTCATTTTTGGTAATTTTTGCTTTTCAAATTTCACCAAAAGATAATCAATTTTTGGTTTCGGTTAGATTTTTATTTATTTTTTTTTAAATTGACTATTTTATTATTTTTGGTCAAATTTAATTTTTCTATTATCTGAGTTTTGTTAATTTGGTTCAGTTGTTTCGGATAAGCTGGTTACTTTTACAATTTAGAATTTATTTTTTTAACTAAATACTGAGAAGCGACTGTTAATCAAATTATTTTCAAAACTTTTTGAAGCAAACCAAACTCAAAACGGAAATCGAACCGGAAAGCAAAAGTTACGGTTTGGTTGGGTTCAAATCCGGAGAGCTAATTAGGGTTGTTAGAATACGCTGTCCGGACAGTCCAGCTTTAAGGCAAAACAAGTCTGCTATTTGACTAACTCCTGTGTAATATGAGTACTAATGGTGGAATGTGGTTGCAGGAGTGGTATCCAGCACAGGAAGAATTGCTGGCAAGATGGTGTGGCTGGGACTTCATGTCCCATCCCAGCAGGACAGAACTTCACTTACCATTTCCAACCTAAGGACCAGATTGGTTCCTACTTCTATTACCCAACCACTTCTCTCCACCGCTTTGCTGGTGGGTTTGGTGGTCTCCGTGTCAACAGCCGTCTCCTTATTCCCGTTCCTTACGCTGACCCTGAGGATGATTACACCGTCCTTATCAATGACTGGTACACAAGTGGCCACACCGCTCTCAAGAACTTCCTTGACAGTGGACGCACCCTTGGATTGCCTAATGGTGTTCTGATCAATGGAAAGTCTGGAACGGTTGGTGGAAAGAACGAGCCTTTGTTCACGATGAAGCCAGGAAAGACATACAAGTACAGGCTATGCAATGTTGGATTCAAGTCTACTCTTAACTTCAGGATCCAGAACCACAAGATGAAGCTTGTGGAGATGGAAGGCTCTCATGTTCTTCAGAACGACTATGATTCACTCGATGTACACGTTGGTCAGTGCTTTTCAGTTCTTGTGACTGCTGACCAGGCAGCTAAAGACTACTACATGGTTGCATCCACTCGGTTCCTGAAAAAGGAACTAAGCACGGTTGGTGTGATCCGGTACGCTGGAAGCAACGTCCAGGCCTCAACAGAGCTTCCCAAGACTCCTGTTGGTTGGGTTTGGTCTATGAACCAGTTCAGATCTTTCAGGTGGAACCTCACCGCTAGTGCTGCAAGGCCTAACCCACAGGGATCATACCATTATGGAAAGATCAACATCACCCGTAGCATCAAGCTTGTCAACAGCAAGAACGTGGTGAACGGTAAAGTCAGGTTTGGCTTCAACGGTGTATCACACGTTGACACAGAGACCCCTTTGAAGCTGGCTGAGTACTTCCAGATGGCAGAGAAGGTGTTCAAGTACAACGTCATCAAGGACGAGCCTGCAGCACAAATCACAGCCTTGACCGTGCAGCCTAATGTGCTCAACATCACTTTCCGTACCTTTGTAGAGATCATATTCGAGAACCATGAGAAGAGCATGGAGTCATTCCATTTGGATGGTTACTCCTTCTTCGCAGTCGCGTAAGCACCTTGTAAACCCTAATCTTTACCTCTCTCTGTCTTTCTCTTTAACCCTCTCTTCTTTCAGCTCTGAGCCAGGGAGGTGGACACCTGAAAAGAGAAAGAACTACAACTTGTTGGATGCGGTTAGCAGACACACGGTCCAAGTCTACCCAAAGTCTTGGTCAGCTATCCTCTTGACATTCGACAACGCCGGTATGTGGAACATCAGGTCTGAGAACTTGGAGAGGAGATACCTTGGACAACAATTGTATGTGAGTGTTCTGTCACCAGAGAAGTCTTTAAGGGACGAGTACAACATCCCCCTCAACACTAACCTCTGTGGCATCGTCAAGGGCTTGCCATTGTCTGCAAGCTACACTTAAGTTAAGTAACTATACTCCACAAAGTGGGGTGTATCATTAATTTTCTAATTAACCCTTTTCCTAATTTTAATGTTTATAATATGTTGTAAACTACCAGTTCTACTTGTTTTCATATACCATCATTAACCACAATCAAAAAAAGGTTTTGATTTCTCATTGCAACTACAATGCATAGAATTGCAAGCAGCTGCATGTAATCAAAGATGTAAAGTTAAAAAGATACGTCAGAATACAATGAGGCTTGGTTTGCAACAAAACAAAAGAATAGTTAATGAGAAGTGGCCACTACTACTTATTGATCAGAATGTGTAGGACCGACTCCAACAATATCAGTCTAAAACAGAGAGTTTGTTCTTATGGATCAACCAAAAATCAATAGACAGGACAACTATATTACACATTTACACATCATGAATATAAACTGATGCTTCACTTGATTCCATAATAGTTTTTTTAATACAAACTTACTCTAGTACAAGGAGGCAATCTTTTCTCTAAAAAGACATAAAACTTTTTGCAATTACCCCAAAAAAAGACATGACAGGTTTTTAAAATCATTAAACATAACTTTACTGCATTAATCCGTTGAAGAAGTCACTACCATAGCTCACATCAATAAGCCCTAATCCCACAAGTGTACGGAAGCATAATCCCTCAAGTTTCTGCATAAGCGCATGAGCGCATCTTCCTGCAACTAAAGACAGTATCTCAGGACAAAAAAAAAACAGAATATGCGTTTGTGTTTGTAAGATCTAAACCAAAGACGCAAAAATGGATCCACATAGTTTACCTCTCTCGACCAAGATTCCTTGTGACCTAAGAAATGGTGGAGCTACATCCTTTTCGAACGCTAATTCTCCCTGACAATTTGGTAAGGTCTTGTTGAGTTCTAGTAGCAAGCCCGAGACAGGTGAATCTTGCTTCCGAGCCGCGCTTCCATCCACTCCAAACCATGCATCGTCTATTTGTTCACAAAGTCCATCGTGTCGGAAACTTGGAAGATGAAGAGATGCATTGTCTTCTTCGTTAGGGTATTTGGACAGAATCTGGTCCTCTGTTTCGGCAGAACAGAGACACTCCAGCTCAAACAGATCATTAAGAAACAGTGGATGTTTAATCACTGTCTCCTCTGTTTTGGACTCTTCTATGTCCTCCAATGTTTCATTGCCATTAGATGACCTTTCCAACGATATGTTTCTGTTTAGTCTCTGTTTCTTGTCAAGCAAGTAACTTCCGTTTTCGGATTGTGAATGTAGCCAACTGTTAATCCTTGAAAACTCTGTTTCTCCCTCTTTCTGGCTAACGGTTTTCTCAAAGACACCAATCTCAGATCCAGGCCTCGTCTTTTGTACTTGTTTTTTGTGCTCAGACACGACCAACTTAATGTCACATTCAGATATGTCCTGACTATAAACCGTTGCTGCATCGTCTTCTCTATTCTTGCGCATAGCGCAAGTTGACTTCGAAACGCTCCTCTCTGATGAGTCACACAAAGAATCATATCCGTTCTTCATCATTGGAAGACACACAGATTCAGATCTGACACGTGTCATCGAGTTCCTTCTAGACTTCAAACCTGGACCATTGGAGATTGCGCTAAAATCTGCCCCTGATGATAACCTTCGGTTGCTGCTAGCTGTTGGTCTCATGAAGCTAGAATAAACATCTGAAGCACGTCTTGATTTGTTTCTCTTTAATTTTGGAGTAACCTGAATCTCTTCTCTGATGATCTCATCCACTTCTTCTGCTTCTTCAGTAACATGAGGCTTACCAGAGAGTTTCTCTAATGTCTCGTTTAGATGTCTGATATCTTTTATCGCTCTCTCACGATCTTTCTCGATCGTTTTCCATCATCTTCTGCAGATTCATCATCACAGTCTCCTTTTTTTTTTGTTCCTCCTACGCGTGAAAAGATTGTTTAACCCATCAGAAAAGTGTAACACTCTAAATAAAGTTTACGTGGTATGCAAATTATATAATTTCCTTACCTTTGATTCGTCTTGACCTAAATGGATGTTCTTTGCCCTCGTTGCGAAATTCAAAGAGCATATGGTTTCACACAGATCATCTTCTTTCCGGCTGATATGAACAAGCATCAATGTCTTAGAGTCTTGCCCTGAAAAATCAAGAACCAAACGTCAAGAAGGGAGCACAACATTTCAGTTAAGATCAAGGTGTAGGCCTGGTCAAATTAACTGGGGATAGAAAACCAAACCAAAAAAAAACCAAAACTGAAATTGAACCGATGTTCACAAATATCTATCCGTACAGTTCCTATATCTCCACTGAGAAACAGAAATTGATTCAAGAAATGAATAGGTACATGAATATCTAAACAATATAACATATATTTAAAAATATTAGCTATATTTAGCTTTTGAATAACCAAATATCTGTGTTACAAAAAAAAAACAAATATCTAAACCAACCTATCCAAAATGGTTGAATTACCTAAATATATTTTTTTTTTTTGAAAAAATTACCTAAATATATTTTATCCATAATATTTAATATTATACGAATTATTCAAAATTATCAGAAAAACTGCAACATCGTTGGATCCATAATATTTCGGAATTAGCCAGTTCCCAGTTTTTTTTTATCCGAAACCGAACCAAAAAGTGAAATTACCGAATTGAAACCAAACGACTTCTAAATCTCTAGAATTGAAACTGAAATACTAAAATTAAACACTAAGGCCTAATCAGGAGTTTATAGAAGATTTTAGTTACCAAGAGAGTCCTTCAGAACTTGTGTGAGCTTGCTGTTCCTAAAATAACAGAACAAAAAGAAACTCAAATGTGTAAGAGATTGAGACCTAAAGGGTTACAGAGAAAAAAAATTGATATGTTTACCTGTAAGGAATGTGAGCATTCTTGCGGTGAAGAGAGTTGATGACATCTCCAAGAGCAGATAAAGAGAGATTAATGGCTTTGCCTTCATCAAAACGGCGACCAGTGGCTTTAGTTTTCAACACACGCTCACTTCCTCCAAGATCCACTAACCAAATCTTGTTTCTTCCACGCCGTCTCTCAGAAGCTCCAGTACAAGTAATCGATACACGGATCATACTGTTTCATAATCCAAGATTAAATAACATAACGTGTAAGAGAAGTATACAGAAAAAAAGGATATGGCATTTGAGTATTACCAGTGTGATCTGCTGGATGCAGAGTTAGAGTTAGTGAAGGCAGTTGCTCTGTTTCTGCAACCTATTTTGTATAACTTGAAGACTTCATCAAAGTCATTCACTTTAAGAGTCACCAAGTTCTCGATGTCTATCTCTCCCTTTGGGTCTGTGTGTATCAGCAGACTGAAACAGAGAAACAAAACTCAGTTGAGTTAATAGAGTTCCAGTCCTATCCATCAGGGAAGATTCTCTGCACATGTTATTATTTATTTGCCTTGGAGGTATGGGACCAATGGGTTTAGTTCCTTGAGAAAGAAGCAAGTCTCTGAGATTCCCCATGTAAATCTCAAGCATGCTAAACTTGATTACAAACTTGTGATTGCTTTGCTCCACTTGTTTGAACAATCCCTTGATTGCTCGAGGAACGATACCTGGTGATTCTGGAAGACCCTCCTGAAACATTATCCTCTCATATTATATATCAACTTAAAGAGGTTCAAGAAACAAAAAAAAAAAAGAAATCAAAGAGAGATGTGTTTCATTGATCCTGCTTCTTACCATTGTAAATGTTTTTCCAGTACCAGTTTGTCCATAGGCAAAAATGCAAGCGTTGTAGCCATCGATAACCGATTTGATTACCGGTTCAATCTCTAAGAAAACATCATCTGACCAAAATTTGAATACTATCATCAACAACACTTTCATGTAGGGGAATTAGGGGACATAACCATTTCTGAAAAAAAATTAACCATATAACTATTATAAGGCATATGCTATGATATACCATATATTTTCTACAATATATACAAAACTGTCCTCATTCATTATCATTTGGCACACGCGCTTCTTCTTCTTATTTTTTGTTTTTTTTTCTTCTCATCACAGATATCACAGAAACGTTTGATTTGGCAATGAATTTTATAAAGGATCTCAATTTTCTATCAAAGGAAATCAAGCTAGCTCCGGTGAGATTGAACAACAACTGATTAATCATAAGATGAAACAATTGATCGTCTGATTACTTTTCTTCATATATTTGGTTGGCTTTACACTTTTCTTACTTTTCGTTACATGTTGATTACGAAACGGAGAATACGCAGAACCATCGGAGAAGATAAACAGTACATGTTTCGTTCTACTATTCTATTTTATAAACATAGAATAGAAATATTTTCTTAATATTTTCTCCTCCTTCCCCCTCCCCCTCCTTTCCTTCGCGGCTCCCCTACCTATCCTCCCTCCCCCCCCTCCTTCCTCTTTGTCGCGGCGAGGCATCACTATCACTCTTTCTTAATCTATAAACGATTTACATTGTGATGTTTCTATGTATCAAGTTCTCTATACTATTTATTTAATCTATATAGTATAGTATAATATGTTAGTTATGTATAACACGTTAATGTGTTGTATCGAGTATTCCATAGTATGTTGGAATCTAGTATAGTATAGTTACTTAACGGATGAAACTCAACCTTACAACTAGTTGTTCTCTCTCTCTCTCTCTCTCAACCTTAGAACTAGTTGCCGTTTTAGTCTATACTATTTATTTACTATTTGTAGTATAGTATAAATAACTACTTCAATTTACGGTGGATTGTAAAAGCAGAACTTTCAGATTCTCAACAGGAGATATTGACAGAATTTCAGTTTAGATAACTAATGCTTATGGGTCCCATACATTTTCATTTTCAGTAATATTTGTATTTAGAGTTTACGCTATAGGGTTTGGGTTTAGGGTATATGGTTTGGGTTTATGGCATATGGTTTGGGTTTGGGGTTTAGGGTATATGGTTTGGGTTTGGTGTTTAGGGTTTGGGTTTAGAGTTTAGAATTTCGGTTTAGGGTATATGAATTTGTGTTTGTTTGTTTGTCTTTACCTATACTATATGATATTTGTAAATAGTATATAACAAATTATGGTATGGGTTTAGAGTTTAGGTTTTGGGTTTAGAGTTTGTGTTTAGGGTATATGGTTTGGGTTTAGGGTTTAGGGTTTGAGTTTAGGGTTTAGAATTTGGGTTTAGGATTTAGGATTTGTATATGGATTTGGGTTTAAGGTTTAGGATTTGGGTTTAAAGTTTGGGTTTAGGGTATATGGTTTGGGTTTAGGGTTCAGGGTTTAGGTTTAGGGTTTAGGATATGGGTTTAGGGTATATGGATTTGTGTTTGTTTATCTTTACATATACTATATGATATTAGTAAATAGTATAGAACAAATTATGGTATGAGTTTAGAGTTTAGATTTTGGGTTTAGGGTTTGGGTTTAAGGTATATGGTTTGGGTTTAGGGTTTAGGGTTCATGTTCAGGGTTTAGAATTTGGGTTTAGGGTATATGGATTTGGGTTTAGGGTATATGAATTTGGGTTTAAGGTTTAGGATTTGGGTTTAAAGTTTGGGTTTAGGGTTTAGGGTTTGGGTTTAGGGTATATGGATTTGCGTTTTTTTTATCTTTACATATACTTTATGATATTAGTAAATAGTATAGAACAAATTATGGTATGAGTTTAGAGTTTAGGTTTTGGGTTTAGAGTTTGGGTTTAGGGTTTGGGTTTAGGGTATATGGTTTGGGTCTAGGGTTTAAGGTTTATGTTTAGGGTTTAGAATTTGGGTTTAGGATTTAGGATTTGGGTTTATGGTATATGGATTTGGGTTTAAGGTTTAGAATTTAGGTTAAAAGTTTGGGTTTAGCGTATATGAGGCAACCATTAGATATGATGTGTATTAGAATATAATGTAACCGTATATAGAATAGATCACCTACAAACGACCCAAACACATCCTTCTTGAGAAATGTGCCGGTGTCCGATGATCAAACTTTGTATTTAAATATTTTCAGTTAAATTGTACTATATAAAAAAAGTAAATAGAATGGAATACGTAAGATGCATGAATCTATTTTACGCATCACGCGCGGCCAGGGAGCGAAACGGAAAAATTGGTGCATAATTGTCCCATCCAACAAGCAATACTGTGCAATGGCTATATTCTTTATTAATGGGTCTGCTATGAATATTCAGCAAATTGACCCTTTCATGTATGTGTGTAATCAGTCTTAGGCCGTTATGGACATAGCCAAAGTGAAACATTATTCTATATCCCCTCACAATTTTATTAACATTCTTACTAAATTGCCTATATCCCTTAAAATGTGTAAGGACGACGTCATTATGGAAATTTCTCAAAAGAAAATCAAAGCCACATACCTTGTGATGAATCAGGTTGGAAAACTCTGTCGAAGTTGTAAGTTTTCCTCTTGCTTTCTGTTAACTTTATGATAATGTTTCTTGCGTCCGAAGAAACAGGGGCTCTTGACTTTTTGGAGTCTAAGGGTTTGACTCGACAAAACACGCGAATGTTACCTGACCAATTATTCAAACTGAAACCCATGAAGCTAGAGCCTTAAACAGAAAACTTACGTTAACAAATCGTAATATTTTTGTTTAAATCGATTACTAACCTTTAAGGTCCAAAAATTCGTTAAGAATCTGCCTTCTTCGTTTGTTCTGATCATTTACTTGAACTGTTAGAGCAGAGAGTTGATCTGTAACAAAAAAAACAGAGGAAACAGAGAAAGACCCATAAGTAACAGAACATAATAAACAAATAATAAGTGAACTTCAACGATTGCGATGCGTTGCATGTAATACCTCTAATACTCTGTTCTTCGATGAAAGCAGAGTTGTCTTCTTCCTTTGACGTTGAAGATATCTCAGAAGAAGAAGAGACGTTCTTGGAGATGTTGCAAACAGATTTAACCCAATATGAAGTCATATGAGATTTTAAACCGAGCAATGAATGAATCGTCTCCGGCAAATTCTGAACCGGGCTCGACCTTCTCCTCTCCATTACACCAAATATGGATCTTGAATAGAAAACAGAGCCGTTCCTAGGATTCAGATTCTGATTTCACTGAGCTTTTGACGATCAAGTGAAAGGAATGAGAAGGAAGTAGTGAAACTGGAGCCAGAGCTCATCAATGGCAGAATCTGGGGATTAGCTTTTGCTTTTAGAGGGCAAGAAACTTGGAGAGAATGCTCTTTGCTTTGGGAGAGATTTGTAGCACTTGTCAATATTACCAGATGGAAAATAATATTTAAATTAACTATTTTTAGAAGAAATTAATTACTATTACTCCTTTTTAACTTTAACAATATTGATGAAAATGTTGCTACTTAGTACTCCCTCCGTTTCAAATTATATGTCGTTCTAGAGGAATTTTTTTGTTTCAAAATAAGTGTCGTTTTCGATTTTCAATGCAAAATTTATTGACAATATTCTCTATTCTACTTTTCTATTGGTTGAAATATGATTAGGTGTATTGGTAATAGTGTTCTTGTTTTGGAAATATGTAAAATTAAATGTTTTCTTAATCTGTGTGCATAAGGTTAGAACGACAAGTAATATGAAACGGAGGGAGTATGTTTTTAAATTAACTATTATTAGAAGAAACTAATCACTATTACACCTTTTTAATTTTAACATTAGAATGCCATTGGTCAAACTTTAATCTAGCAGGTATAAAGGCTGTAGGTGAGTTCATACACCATCAATATTTACAGATTTGTTTTCCTTTTTTCCAAAACAATTAACTTGGACCTGAATTTAGAGGTTATATATGTTTTACTTTTATATAAACTTAATATGTTAGTCTAGAATCTGTGAATTACCAAATAACTTTTCTTTACCATTAAGATATAATATTAATTAAAATACCTAATATTAGTGTGTATTATATTTTCCATTAAATATTTATTTTGAATAAGGTTTGCTGTTTAAAACCAATACTGGTTATTAGTATGCGTTATTGTTTTCATAAGCTAAACATTTTAATAAAATATGCTATAAAATAAAAAAAATATTGAATATTATTTGGTATTATAATTAAATATAAGTTATTAGTAAAACAAATCATATTGATAAGCTTGATTTGCAAAGTAGGGTGAACATTTTACTCGATACCCGAATCCGTATTTAAAGCCGATCCAAAATCCGAACCAAAATAGCAAAATATCTGAAGAGATATTGATTTAGAAGAGATTGAATATCTGAACCCGAACGGGTAATATCCAAACTCGAGTGGATATCTGAAGATAATTAAACATATATATATATATATATTTAACTTTTTATTTCTAGTTTATATCTCCCATTTTATTTGAAATATTGATGTTACAAATATTTTAAGATCATACTAGAGCTTGACCATACTAGAGTTTGACCCGTTCGTCCGAGCGGGTGTTTGTTTTATTATTTATGTAAATATTGTTTCAATAATTAATAATATATTTTTAACATTTATCACATAATTAACAGTATATTATTATATTTGGTAGTTGGTATTTATGTATTCTGGTATTAAGCATAACTTTAGATAATATAAGAAGACGAAGAGTGATATATACAGATAGCTTCTCACAAATAATTTTATTTCTTAATATCTTTTTTTAAAAAATCATTAATTAGTTAGAAAAGACTAAGGTGTGTTATATGCTTGTTTAAAATGATGAAAAATAACTAATGCTAAAATCTTTGAATAGTTAGAATCTTAGTGGCAAATCTATAGGAATTGTGTTTTTTTTTTGGTAAATATGTAATTGTGTAATTGTGTAATACATTCAAATATTAATTATTTTATTTTTTTTGATTCATTGGTAATATTATATTGTACTCAAGTCCTAATATATAAAATAAACAATCAAGTTTTAGGAATGAGAAGGAAGTAGTGAAACTGGGATCAGAGCTCATGTGACAGAATCTGGGGATTAGCTTTTGCTTTTAGAGGGCAAGAAACTTGGAGAGGATGCTCTCTGCTTTGGAGGAGAGATTTGTAGCACTTGTCAATATTACCAAATGGAAAATAATATTTAAATTAACTATTATTAGAAGAAATTAATTACTATTACTCCTTTTTAACTTTAACAATATTGATGAAAATGTTGCTACTTAGTATGTTTTTAAATTAATACTATTATTAGAAGAAACTAATCACTATTACACCTTTTTAATCAATATTGATCACCTTTTTAATTTTACCACAAAAAAAAAACATTAGAATGCCATTGGTCAAACTTTAATCTAGCAGGTATAAAGGCTGTAGATGAGTTCATACACTATCAATATTTACAGATTTGTTTTCCTTTTTTCCAAAACAATTAACTTGGACCTGAATTTAGAGGTTATGTTTTACTTTTGTATAAACATAATATGTTAGTCTAGAATTTGTAAATTACCAAATGGAAAATATGACTAATATAACCAAACTTAGTGATTTTAAAATAAATTTTCTTTTTATACTTTACCATTAAGATATAATATTAATAAAAATACCTAATATTAGTGTGTATTATATTTTCCATTAAATATTCATTTTAAATAAGATTTGTGATTTAAAACCAATACTGGTTATTAGTATGTGTTATTGTTTTATTAAGCTAAACATTTTAGTAAAATATGCTATAAAATAAAAAATATTGATTATTATTCTGTATTATAATAAAATATAGTTTATTAGTAAACCATCTCATATTGATAAGCTTGATTTGCAAAGCATTATTCTCTTTATTATTTTTTTGGTCGGTTTTTCCTTATTATTCAATCAACTATTATTAGTTTTTTTTTAACTATCAGGGAAGTTCAGGTCTTGAGCCTTAATCTTTCTAAACCCAAAGGCAGCCTTTATTAATATCATTTCTATCGGTAAAACACTCTTCCTACGGTGGATCAAACCCATCAACACAACAGCACCAACACTTTCACTTAACCCAAATGACCTGCCACATCCATGGTAAATTGAAAAAATAAGAGTACATAAGGAGAGACTCAAACGTGAAGGGATAGGGCACAATAGGGACAATAGGGATGAAGTACCCGGAAGAGCTAGGGCGTTCAATAATTAAAAAACAACAAACAAAACTATTATTAGTATTTTAAAACTGTAAATGCTTTCCAAATATCTTTTACTCAATGATTTCACAAAAAAATTGGTAGAATTTTCATTTAGAATATACAATAATAAAAATTAATTTTATATAATTATTTTATTATATTTTATCTAATAATATCAAAATTATGTCTATAGATATTAATAAAAGTGCTAGAAAATTGTCTGGAAAGGCATATGGTTCATAGGAAAAACTAAGTGGCGACAATGGTATTAGTGAATAGCCTAATCAAATGGAAGAGAAAAATAACATGAAAATAGTTGTTTGAGTACAAAAAAAAATTCTCGAATGAAGGTAAATAGTGTGTAAGCCTATTAAAAGAGCAAGGAACCATGGTTTTCATTTAGATGAAAATGTTTTTTTTTTTCATTTTATGTTTCAATATTTTTCCAAATTTGTTTTTAGACTATAGTAACATATACTGTAAAAAACTTGTTTGGTTGAATAAATATAACATTCATTAAAAGAAAAAAATTCCACAATATTTTGGCATAACCTTATGCTCAAAGTTTTTCAATAAATTAGGATTTGGCACAGTGAAAAATGAAAACATGTAATATTATCCACGATAATTTTAAGATTCTACACTATATTTTTCTTTTTTTAAATTCCACATCATTTTTTATTCCACCTAATGATTCCACACGGTCAACTTTTATCCATTACAATGATTTTATTTAATGAAACTCAACATCCTATTTTAAAATTTAATAATTACTTTTTGCTATATCTAAATTAAATAAACTTAATTTCTATTTATAGAGGACAAAAATGATAAATTTTGATACAAGCAATAAAATAAATTATTTAATTTATAATAAGATAAATGATTCTAAATACTTATAAGGATATGACAATATCAAAATTTGAAGAATGTGACATGCAGCGCCAGTGGTACTCACTTTTTCATATTCAACATGTTAATCTTTTTCAACATTAAATAATCAACATCATTAAAATTAATTATTAAACATGCTTAGTGTATTGATTCAAATGTTAAATATTTTATTCAACACCTCTATTATAAAACAATGTACAATGATTTCAATATTCAACACACTCCTTTTCATCTTTAAACATTCCACATTATTTTCTCTTTCTTCCAATCTTTCAACACATATTCACCTTTTATATTCTATAATGGTTTATTTAATAAAATTCAACACCATATTTTACTTATTAATGATTAGTTTTATATATCCAAATTAAACACACATAGTATCTATTTATAGAGTATTTAAATAATGATTTTTGTATAAAATAAAATAGATTATTTAGTTTATATAATGATTTTGGTTTTACATAATTAGGAAAATATAAAAATATCAAAAATCTTTGAAAGTGATATGTGTTGTCAGTGGTCTCCATTTTTTTTATTATTCAACAAGTTGAATCTATTCAACATCAAATTTCATTTTTCAATAACTTTATGATAGTGATTCATTGCTTTTGGAGATCTTTCTCAATACACATGAGCTACGATTAAGTTTTTGCAGAACATTGAATCGACCACAAGGGAAAACTAAAGCCATCAGCAGAAGGAGCCTCTTTTCATAATGAAAAGAGAGGAGAGAGAGAAGAATCATCCATACTGCATAAAAAAATTCAAGGTTAAAAGAAACCTCTATAAAATTTGTCAACCATTCTGTAATCTAATAATTATATACATTTAAATTTATATTTTTAGAAACTCATCATAATTTCTAATTAACCATTGCAGATGCCCTAACGTTTACTGCTATCAAAAAGCTCCAAGCGGATATAAATTGATTTTACTAGATATAATATTTTAACTGATGCGAATTAAGCTGAAACAACATCATTTTCATCAAAGAGTTATTAAAAATTTGGTTATATGATATAATTTTGTTAACATAATTTTTTATTGATATAAATTATATTTCATTTAATAAATAATATTAAAAAATAATAAAATATGTATCAGTTATTTAATTCATATAATATAAGTGTATATAAAAATATTTTTAACATGATATGAATTCACAAAGAGTATATCATTTTATTGAAGCGATGTTAAATTAATTAATAGCAATATCAATTGTTATAGTTAATTTAAAATTATATACTATGTATATCATTTATAAATAAATAATTTAAAATAACATCACTTATTATTGTGATACAATTTCATTTTTAATTTACTCATTTTCGTGTAGTGTAACAGTCCTTCAAATCTGGTATGTTTTTGGCAGAAGACGGTAAGGAGCAGATAAGCGACGCGATCGGGAGTTCCCACAAAACCGAATCTGGTTTAGTGGAGAGAACCAGTCTGAATTCAACGGTCAGATTATTTTTCAAACATAGAACTAAACGACAGCGTTTGCTAATTGTCAGGTAAGGCCCATTCCCGGCCCAATATAAATAAACAAACCCTGCCGAAACTAAATCATCGATTCACCGGACCACCAAATATCACCACCGGCGGTAATCAGATTCTCCTCGGCTTGTGGAAAGATGGGTAAAGTAGAGATAACAGAAGAAGTGGAAGGAGATCGCGTCGGAACCACCGATTACTACTTCGATAGAATCGGCGAACCAATCCGTATCAAGGAAGACGACGCTCAGTACGATCTCGATAGCCCTCCGTCGCAGCCTCTCGCCATCTCCGAACGCCGCGGATTAGTTTTCATCGCACATTCCTCTGGTTAGTATTTTCATAACATTAATCAGTGATGATGGTAACTGCTCTCTGCTTTATGTGACTGTTTTTTTTGTGTGTGTATGAAAATTAGGGTTTCTTGTTGGAAGGACCAAGGATGTGATATCTGCTTCCAAGAACAGTAACAAGGTTTGTATCCAGGAGATAGCCATTGTGGATGTTCCTGTTGAAGACGTTCGTATATTGTCTCTCTCAGCTGATGATTCGATTCTCGCTGCCTCCGTCGATGCTGAGATTCACTTCTTCTATGTGGATTCACTTCTTAACAAGGTATATATGGCTCTCTCAAGCCTTTAGTCTTTGTGGCATAGTGTCGGCTTCTTATTTAATCTAACTTCATTCATGCTAATGCTTAGTTAGAATCCTTTTTTGATTAATGTTTTTTCTTCTTCTTGGGAATGGCTTTTGAAACCACACAAGCTGGATAGTTTTATTGTCTATAACCCTTTAGTCTTTGTAGCACACAACTAAAAGGTATATGGCTCTGAAGCTTATTAGTCTTTATGGCATAGTGTCTGCCTATCACCTCTTGCTTATGTGGGTTTTTCCTTAATCTAAATTCTACTTCCTTCTACATGCTAATACTTAGTTAGAATCCCTTTTTGATTAATCTTAAGCCGGTTCTGTATGAACTAGAAGTAGCACACAATTTGGATAGTTTTGTCTTATGACCCTTTGCTAGGATAGTTTACTCACTTTTATCTGTCCTTTGGTGCAGGATGCAAAGCCTTCTTCTTCTTATTCACCTGATGAGTCAGGCTTTGTTAAGGATTTTCGGTGGACAAGGAAAGATAAACATTCTTATCTTGTTCTTTCAAACACTGGGAAGCTCTTTCATGGAATCGATAATGCACCCCCTAAACATGTTATGGATGGTGTTGACGCCGGTTTGTTTCTTTTATTTTGCTTTTCCTGTACAAACACAATAAATCATGTTACATGGTAATTATGGATTTTATACTATGTTTTTTCTTAGTTGAATGGAGTTCAAAAGGGAGTTATATTGCTGTGGCTCAAGATAAAAGCCTGCGTATTTTGTCGTCAAAGTTTAACGAGAAGCGTTGCATAGCACTATCATTTGACTCATGGATTGGTGATTCTGATGAAACCTGTGTTGTGAAAGGTATTTGGCACGTTTTGGTCTTCCTATTTCCTATCAGTATTTTTCGTTTTTGCTCAATTGGCATAGTTGTTGTATGGTATATGAGGTGTTTTCTTATTGACTGAGTCGTACTCTACTCCGATATTCTAAATCTTGGTAACATCCTCATTGTTCTTGAGATGGTGTTGAAATTACCCTTGCTCTGTGCACACTACAATTGAAAAGTTTCATAGATGGCTTTGAATTCAAACCCTCTCAATGACTGACTGTTTGCTAACAACACTCTGTAACAGTTGATTCTATCAGATGGGTACGCCAGAACTGTATTCTTCTCGGATGCTTTCAGCTGATTGATGACATGGAAGAAAATTACCTCGTTCAGGTTATCAGGAGTCCAGACGGGAAGATTACTGATGTGAGTAACCAATTACTTGAGATGGAAGGAAACATGATATGTAACTTCTACATCTATATATTTATCTGGTTTCTGATTTTTTGAGCTTCTTCTTTTCAGGGTTCGTCTAATCTGGTTGCTTTATCATTCTCTGATTTGTTTCCATGTTCAATGGACGATCTTGTACCGGCTGGTGTTGGACCTCATTTGCTCTTTAGCTACGTAGACCAATGGTATTTTATGCTAATTTTGCCGCTCTTTTTATTTTGTTTTCCTTTACCTTTTCATAATTATTGGAATTTTCCTGCCCTCTGCAAGCCATATGCTAATCTTTCCCACTCTAGATGAAACATACGGTCTTAAAGATTTTTTTTTCCATACGTAACCAACTTGGAAAGCTGTAAATTATCAAGAAGGTTCGCGTATGATAGTGTTTTCTCAAATACAACTAACTGTGATACTTGATACATGCTCCTATCATTTTATAGAAGTAGATTTGAGCTCATTTTCCTGTGATATTTACCATTTTTCGTCGTATAACGTAATAAAGTCAGTCTAGTTATTCCTAAATTTTCCTCTTTATCACAATAAGAAACATGGACAAAGTAAACTACCACTATTTTCAAGGGTTGAAGATAGTATGATTATCATACTATGATATTACTAAATTCTTACAATTTTCATACAGCAAACTGGCGATCACAGCAAACAGGAAGAGCATAGATGAGCATATTGTTTTACTTAATTGGTCACCTGGTGATGATAAAACTGCAGTTTCCGTTGTTGATATTAACCGAGAGACCTTTTTGCCAAGGATTGGGCTCCAAGGTATGCAGTCTAGATCGCTGTATTGTATTTGTGCTTTTTCGTACTGTTCGATATAAAATGTCATTCTTTTTTTCCAGAAAATGGAGACGACAACATGATCATGGGACTCTGTATAGATATGGTTTCTGTTGAGGGGACCGTTAATGTCCGTTCCGGAGATGATGAACTGAAAGAACTCCCGCCATTTTGTGTTCTCGTGTGCCTCACTCTGGAAGGAAAGCTTGTCATGTATAATGTCGCTAGGTAGGCTTTATCTCTCATAATGGTTTCCCATTGTCCATAACAATATTAGAGGAGACATTAAAATTGTGTTACGCTACAGTGTTTCAGGACTTCCAGGTTCATCTGATGTTGATTTGGCTTCTTCTTCTGATATAGAAGATGCTTATGCCCCTTCCATTGGAGATGATGTTCCTGGACAATCTTCGATGGAGTCTGAACAACAACGGAAGTTTAATGTTTCGGTACAAAATGAACAGAAACACCTCAAGTCAGAGAATTCAGTTTCTCTGTTGCATACCGAACAAAGGTTGCCAAATGAAAAAAATTCTAAGAAGGAAACTGAGTCTTTGAAAAGTTCATTGTCCGGGGACAACAACGTGAAACAAGAACTCTATGCTGGAAAATCATTACAAGCCGCAGATAGTCAACAAAGCATAGTTCCTAGGCAGCTCGGAACAAGTTTTGTGCAACCTCCTTCGTCCTTAGGATGTGAAACTAACAAATTTGCAGGATTTGGTCATATCTTCCCTGTTCCTGATAAACCTAAGAAAGATACATCGGAGCAGTCTAAGTCTACGAATTTTCAGACAAGTTTTGGGCCAAAGAGTACACCAGGCTTATTTGCATTTTCCGGCCCGCAGAATGCTAGTGTTACGCCACCACAGAATACACCAGGTCAGCTATGGTCAAGTGGGAAAGGCGTCTCACCTCCAAGTTTTAGCTCTGGTTTGTTTCCATCGGTGAAAGATTCTCAGCAAAAGCAAGCTGAACAGACTGGAACTGGTTATGTGATTCCTCCTACTTTCATCAAAGAGAAGCCTGTTCAAGCTATTGAGACTGCTAGAGCATCAGCGCTGAGCATTCCAACTCCTTCGCTAGGCCAAAGTCAGGACGCTGGTGAAGGAGTAGAAAAAATTGATCCCCTACCGTCTATCCGTGCCTCTCAATTGTCACTACAAGTGAAATCTTCCTTCGAAAAATCCTCTAATCACCAGCAGCATAAAACTCCGCTCAATGCTGGACCTCTGAGACTTGAGCCTAACATGTCAAAGCAACCCAGTAATGTAAAGTTTTCTCACCATACTTTCCTGTAAAATCTTATTCATGCTATCATGTATTTTAGGAAAGGGTGACCGAACTCTCATGCTTTCACATTCATGCTGTGCTCTAGTATCTATCTTACTGAACTTATATCATTGACGTACCTCTATCTTTCTTGTGCCAGATAAATGAGATGGCCAGAGAAATGGATGCCCTTTTACAGTCCATTGAAGGACCAGGTGGTTTCAAGGATTCTTGCACCTCATTACTTAAAAGTCATATTGAAGAATTGGAGCAAGGACTTGAAGTTCTTGCTGGCAAGTGCCAAACGTGCAAGGTACATGTAAAAGTTCATGTATTTGGTTTCGTATTAACTTGCACCTCTTTTGATATTTGACCAAACCTCCCTCATCCAGCATACAAATACTGTCATTGAACCTGGTCCTTTCTCTGTTTGTTATTGACCAATTTGATTTGGTGGTCTTCAGAGCATAACCCACGAACAGCAAGAAGAGATCCAACATCTTCTGGACAAAACAATTCAAGGTGATCTATTTGTTTTATCATTCCAGTATTTAGCACGACAGTATTGTTAGCAGGTAGATTTGTTTTGTTTTCTTCTAAGCGCTACCAGTAATACCTAGAAAGAATTGAAGAAAGAGGCAAGTTTAACTCGTATCCCATCACATCTCTTTAGACTTTAAATCGAGATGTTGATGAGATGGGTAAAAATCCGGATAGATAAACTCACTTTTATATAGATATGTATCCTTTTACTGGGATACGTGGTGATAAGTACAGTATTCTCACATTTGATAGTTGGATGTGATGGTGTGAAATAGCGTGAAGTCTAGGATGATATTAGCATTCGCTTGCGCTATGAATGTGGGTTTTGCATTTTTCATATTTGCTCTTGAAGTCCATGTGCTACATGTTTTCTTGTTCTTTGGTCTCGGGATATACTTAATATTTTTTCATATGTTCCACTACAATATAGGCTGTTTATCAGGTTGTTATTTTGTTTGTCTGATTATTCCCTCATGTGAGGATTTCAGTTTTGGCAAAAAAGACATACATGGAAGGCATGTATAAGCAAACTTCTGATGACCAGTACTGGCAACTGTGGAACCACCGGAGATTGAATCCTGAGCTTGAGGCCAAACGGCAGCATATTGTGAAACTAAACAAGGTTGTTTATGGGTTGATATATCTCACTCAACTGTCTATTACTGCTTTAAGCTCGTTTTGTCATTTATCTTCTACTTTTCTCATTCAGGATTTGACTCATCAACTGATCGAATTAGAGAGATATTTTAATCGGCTTGAACTGGATCGCTACCAAGACGATGGAGGATTTCCTCTGGCCCGAAGAGGTGTGCCAAATAGGTCTGCTCCTTCAAGGTATATTTTGTGGGTGTGAAATTTTATTAAAAAAAAACATCGCAATAAATTGTTTAAGTTGACCACAATTTCCCGTTTCCACTACTGAAAAATTGGGTTGATTATTTCTGCAGACGTGTGCAATCCCTCCATAGCCTTCATAACACAATGAATTCCCAGTTGGCAGCTGCTGAGCAACCTCTCTGACTGTCTCTCAAAACAAATGACCTTTTTGAAAATCGATTCACCTGTCAAAAAGAATGTAAAGCAGGAGTTGTTTGAGACAATTGGGATCCCTTATGATGCTTCATTCAACTCGCCAGATGCTGTAAAATCCAACAATGCATCTTCAGCAAAAAACATATTACTCTCTTCGATTCCTGCAAGTATAAATGCACAGTCAAGACAACGCCATTCATCTGGTACGAAAAGTTCTGACCCTGAAACTGCCAGGAGGAGGAGAGAATCATTAGACAGGGTAATTGTGCTATCTTTGATTCAGTGCTAGATGAAATAATACATGCACTTTCTAATTCACGGTGCACATGACCTTTTTTGCAGAATTGGGCTGCTTTTGAGCCTCCAAAAACAACTGTCAAAAGGATGCTTCTCCAAGAGCGACAGAAGACGGGTACGAAACAACAGATTGTGTCGAGTGAGAGGTTACGACCTACGGAGCAATCACTGCTTCGCCTGAAGGATCATACATCACCAGTAGTCTCCTCAAATAAAGGCGAGCTTAGATTTAGTGTAGTGCATTAGTTTGATCTTGAATAATGTTCTTGTGTTTCATTTATATGCGCTTCTCTGATTTGATTATGTTATCAATATGTGCAGGGATAACGAAATCATTCCAACAAAACACATCTGAAGCTCAATCAACCCCGTTCAAATCAACGCCAGCTATGCCACAATCTAACAGTCCCTTCACCCTCTCTCCAGCATCTGCATCAAAGCCAAGTTTCAATTGGTCTGGAAATAAATCGAACAGTATAGCTTCTTATGCTGAGGAATCTGCCCCGTCGCAGAGTAAGGATACAAAGACACCGACTGTATTTGAACAGACAGAAAAGAAGGCTGGAGGAGTTAAACTCTCTGAAGGCAAGGCAAATATGTTTCCTGATAGAGCTGCTGGAAGTGCGCAGCGGCTTACTGGTGCACCTGCATCTAGTTTCCCTGTGCAATCACTGTTTGGTTCCAATACCAGTAGCAGTATCTCTGGTAATAAATTAACTTTTCCTGCTGCAGCGGTATCAGTTTTCATCTTCACCTTTGTCTAGCAGCACGTCACTTGATTCCGTTTCCCCCTTATCTACACCGTCATCACGTTCATTGCCATCCTCTACGAAAGATTCAGGTATATATTCTTGTCCTCTGTCTATTTCGTCTGATTAAGATATATTCAACTATCATAACTTTAATATCGGGTCAATGACACTGTTATTTGTCAGTTTCAGTTCCAGCATCTATTCCCATCAGCTTAGCATCAGTCCCACAGACACTTTCAGTCGCACCGACATCTACAGTTTCAGCTACGGGGATCAGTGTTCCATTTGGTAAATCGTTGACCAGTACCAGTTTAGATCTCAATCAAGCAGCTACGTCTGCACCTTCTCCATCACCTGGCCCTACATCTGGTTTCTCTTTTAAGTTACCAGCTTCGTCTCCATCATCCCCTGAAATTATCTCATCTTCAACAGGCCAATCTTCGTTTTTTCCACCATCTACTACCGCATCACAGTGTCAACTAGTCTTGTCTCTACAGATAGTTCCCTAACCGACAGTAATCGTTTGTTTTCAGCAACCTCTTCATCTTTGACTGCCCCTATTACTTCTACCGCTCCTGGCGCGTTTAAGTTTCCTCAAGTCTCTACCCCAGCGACTGCTGTGTCCATTACAGAGCCAGTCTCAGAACCTAAAAAGTCAGAGCCTCAAAGTTCCTCAATCCTAAGTACGGCAAGTTCTGCAGATCCTGTAGCAAAGGCAACAACATCACAGACTGAGCTGCTGCCGGTGAAAAGTGAAAATTCGACTTCAGAGACGACAGTAACCCCTGTCAGTTCATCTGGGTTCCTTTCTGGATTTTCATCCGCAGCACAGTCTACTCCTGTAAGTATGCCACCTCCTTCATTCAGTTGGCCTGGTAGTTCTCAGCCGCAACAGCCATCGCCAACACCTGTCTCTTTCCCTGCATCTTTTTCTACTTCCGCAAGTCCATTGAGTGAGAAAAAAGAGACTGTAGATACACAAGAAGATGAAATGGACGAAGAAGCTCCAGAGGCTAGCCAGACGACTGAACTTAGTATGAGTGGCTTTGGAGGTTTTGGGCTTGGGTCAACTCCAAACCCGGCTGCTCCCAAATCAAATCCATTTGGTGGTTCCTTTGGTAATGCTACAACAGCAACAAGTAATCCGTTCAATACGACAGTCCCCAGTGGCGAGCTGTTCCGACCTGCATCATTCAATTTTCAAAATCCTCAACCATCTCAACCGACAGGTTTTGGCGGGTTTTCTACAACCCCTTCTCAAACTCCCACTCAGGGCGGATTTGGCCAACCGTCGCAGGTTGGCGTAGGACAGCAAGCTCTAGGATCGGTACTTGGTTCATTCGGGCAGTCGAGGCAGATTGGTGCTGGTCTCCCAGGAGCTACGTTTGGTTCTCCTACCGGATTTGGTGGCTCTAACCCGGGAAGCGGCCTCCCAAATGCACCAGCATCTGGTGGTTTTGCAGCTGCTGGCTCCAGTGCCACTGGTGGGTTTGCAGCCATGGCTTCAGCTGGTAGGGGATTCGTAGGTGCTTCTTCTAGTCCGACAGGTGGATTTGGTGGACTTGGTTCAGGATCCGGAGGCGGTGGATTTGGTGGACTTGGTTCAGGATCCGGAGGCGGTGGATTTGGTGGACTTGGTTCAGGATCCGGAGGGGGTGGTGGATTTGGTGGACTTGGTTCAGGATCCGGAGGCGGTGGTGGATTTGGTGGACTTGGTTCAGGCTCAGGAGGATTTGGAAGCTTTGCTCCTCCTAATAGTGGAGGTTTTGCGGGAGCATCAGGAGGTATATATACATATAACATCTTAAACATTGATATGTACATACACATACACACAGTCATGCTCTTATTCATCTGGACCATTGTATATATTTTTAACAGGTGGTGGTTTTGGGGGTTTCGCTGGCCAAGGGCAAGGGCAAGGCGGTGGTGGTGGGTTCGCAGGCTTTGGTGGCAACACGGGAGGAGCAGGAAAGCCATCGGAACTCTTCACACAGATGAGAAAATGAGTAATGCCAATGCGAGCAAAGTCTCTGATCTTCACTTAGATCTAATCTCGTAGCTCTATATCGAGTTTGTATGTTATCTATATTAGTGAACGTTTTGTTTGTGTACTCAATTTCTTTTTGAATTAAAGGTAGTTATGTCAGCAGACCCTTGCTGACTGAACATTCACGTGGCTCATGCCTTTGAACTTGGCTAATACTACATGCAACTTCGTGGTTGATTCAAATCAAGTCTAGGGTCCATCAATTCGTGATTGTGTTAGCACTAGGAGCATTATCCAATGGAGTTTTGCTGATTAACATAGCGATTGCGTTGTTTGTGCTTGTGGCAATCAAAAGCAATAGCCAAAGTCTCGGACGCACCTCTTGATAAAGTCTCGGACGCACCTCTTGATATCTCTTGGTTCATCCTCTGATCTAAGAACTTTCTTTACCTTTGGAGACATTAATGTTCGTATCATACCCCTTTGCTTCCCAGTAAATATGAATGTTCATGTGAATACTTGGAGACCTTGTTGTTCATATCATGACAATACAGTACAATGAATTTGGGAGATGTGAACAACAAGGTGTGGGAGATAAAGACGTTGAAGAAGAAACCGAGGGAAGATGAAGTTGAGGAAAATTCTGGAGAAAGTGGCCAATCAGGTTCAGCCTTCATCTTCATGGGGATCAGATCTCACTAATTTAAGAGAAGAAGCTTTTGAAACAAGATGTAGTAAAAGAAGTTGCATCCCAGGCGATCAGGGTTCTTCGTGTTCCTCCAAAGATGAACCGATAGCTGCTGTCATAAAACCATCACAAACTTCACCACCGACTGCAAACCAAGGCAGAGAAGAAACTGCAATGTGGGAGTGTGCAGAATGCTATCTATTCCATTAAATTCATTTGCTGTCTTATTCTCTTGGAGCAGTTGTTGGCTCCTATATGCACTGCAGCAAAACCGAAGATGAAGCACAAAGTCTGGTCTTGCAAGTTCTGTACGCTTGAAAACGAGGTGAAGATGGAGAAATGTGAGGCTTGTGATCCGTGGAGATACTCGTATGGACAACCATTGGCGACTCGTGCTCCTAATGTCGGCACCTGAGGAAATCCAGTGTTCTACATGGTCTAAAAAAGTCCTGCCTTTCCCATTTTTTTCATATAGCCAACGAGCAGTAACAACAAGATTCTCCAAGTTCTGTAAACCGAGTCCCAACTTGGGCATTTGGCTGCATTATACTATGTAGGATTAGACCTTTTAACTCCATTTGATATAAAGAATATTTCTATTTGCAGCAAAGCAAAACACAAAACACAAATGTGAGCAAACGCAATTCCACGAGAAACTGCATTTTTTGAAAGGAAAAATTGATTTTTTAGTCCAAAAACAGTAATATTGTTCCATTACACTGATCTCAACTTATAATTATCCCATTATGATAATTTTTTTCCGAGATGCCAATTGTATCCTCGAAAATAAAATTTAAAACTAATTTTGAAATATAAAAGTATAAGTTAAAACTAATCAGACGTTAGAAAAAATAATTAAATTAATTAAAATTAAATGAAAAAAATCAGAAATCCCCAAATATAGAAACTGAATATTTCTAAATATTTTTTGGGGAAAATTGACTTTTCAAATATATAAACTAAATATTTCTAAATATTTTATTCTCATATTTTCGGATAACCTGTCGCTCAATTTTTACCGATTTTAAATTTCTACTAATGTATAGATTATAGGTTCTACATATTTTAGAGCGACATATTAATCGCAAAATATGTATTCCAAATATTTTTAGAATACTATTATAAATAAGTGACATATTATTATTTACGTAAATGTCATATTATAATTTTAGTAGACACGTTTTTCATTTTTCAATTTGTAGAATACCCGCTATGATGTCCATAGCGAAATCTAAAATTTTGATTTAATTTTTTTAGAACTAGAAAACAAATATCTCTAATTTGATATAGTTATTTTATCACTAGTTATTATTTTATTTTTCATATTTTTCTGTTTGTTAAATTATTTATTTGTATAAATAAAAAGGGTATTATAGACAAAATGATATAAATTTAGAATTAGTCTAATGAAACAATGTAAGTGGTTTTTGGCCTAAAAAACAATTTTCCTTTTTATTTATTTTATAATCTGTTTTTGGGAATCATTACCATACCTGAGAGAGTATCATTGCTATACGCGTGCATTTATATCAAACTGATAGAACTCAAGTATATTTATATAAGAACAGAGGATTACAGGGGTAGGTACAAGGGGGTTAATACAAGAGAAAGCTATCTTGAATCTCCTAAGAGAAACAAGCCCAAGCCACAAGGCTCCAACTAACCAACTAACTTTCCACTTACAATCCTCTCTCTATTTTTACATCTTTCTTAGTGTAACCGTTTCCTCTCTTCTCACTCGCAGGTGGACAGCTGTTACAGCTCATTAGCTTCTCACATGACAAACCTTTGCTCTTGTGATCATATCACAAACTGTCTGAACTTCCCAGTTCAGCCTGAATTTGAGGTTTTTGTCTGTTGTTGTGAACAATCATTCTGGTTCTTAAGATGACCAAGTCCTTGGCTATTATTAGTTGTGTGCTGCATCTTCTTTTGTGATTGGGATGTATCTATTTTACTCGAATGGAATATATGGATTTGGCACATGGGAGAGACTATGTTATAAGACTTTATATAGAGATTCAGTATCCTTAAAAATGTGATGTTACGGCTGCCAGATGGCACCAAGCAAGAGAATGTGAATGGTTTATGATAAAGAGATGGTCAACAACCACCATGTATTATAACAAAACAAGACAGAGAAAGAGACGAACTGTTATTGTGTTTGAGACTAAAATGTGAACAAAAACACAAACCTAAGCAGCACTGGAAGTGTCGAAGTTGTCAATTTTCAGAGGATTGATGTCATCAGCAACTTGGAACCCTCCGACGACTCGGGCAAAGAACACCATTAGTTGCTCCAGTGTGTATTTGATGTTCTCTGCCTGTTAAACCAATTGTAAAGTATGCTTTTGCATTATTATTGCTATAACCATGTCTTTAAAACTCCTCGTTTTACATGCAAAGTGATCAAAGAAGCTGTTTACCTTACGAAAACCGTGTTCTTCTCCTTCGTACTCGACAAGGGCAACAGGCACACCTTTTTCCTTCAGTGCCTGATAGATTTTACGAGATTGATCCGGGTTTACAATCTGCAACACATTCAAGGGGATGTGTTTAGCAAAATGGAGAACAAAATCCAGAAGATGATGAATTCAATCTTCACACACCGAGTGATGAAAGAAAAGACAAGAAGCAAAGAGTGGAAAATTTAAAAACCTTGTCTTCCAATCCTTGGAAAAGGATGATGGGGCAAGAGAACCTATCGACGAAGTTGATTGGTGATCTCTCATAGAAATCCTTTTCTTCTTCTACATTTGCATACGTACTAGAGAATTATGACAGCTAATCCAAAACAAAATTAAAGCATATATAAATGAGCTCTTCTGAGGCATTTGACTCACCAACAAGACTGTCGATATAGCGGGATTCAAACTTATGACCTTCTTTCAGCATTTTAAGGTCAGCCACCTGCATTAGAAAGAAGCCAAAGCAAAATATGAATTATCTACCTACTCATAAGGTTTTTCAAGCACCAATCACCATGTTTTTTGAAGAGAAATGTAAAATTACTGTTACGGTATTATAATAGTGTACTCACCCCGTATAAAGACGCTCCAGCCTTGAAGACATTTCTTAATGCCAATGCTGTAAGAGCTGTGTAACCTCCTGCAGAACCTCCAGATATAAAGAGCCGCTTAACATCTGCCTTTCCAGAAGATACCTGTCCAAACCAAACATGTCTCGGAATTTTTGTTTCAACATAAAATAGGCAAAGAAAATGCATACCAAGTACTTAGCACATCCACAACAGTCATCCACATCAACAATCCCCCATCTCCGTAACACCCGCTCCCGATACTTTCGACCATAACCTTCAAAATATATGTAACATTTTTGTCACAATAGACCAACGTTTGCATGCAGACATGCTGAGAATGGGACACTGAAAATAGGAAGTCTCAAGACAATCTTCTTTGACAAGAATGCGACAAGAGTTACACCAGAGTACACCAGCATATGTATGTATTAGTGAATTGGACCATCAGAAATAAGAGAGGGGTGGATTTGTGGGAGTGTTAAGCGATTTGGGAGTTGGTTTGGGACCTTGTGAGGTTTTAGAGAATTTCTGGCTTCTCTAGCAACAAAACCTATGTTGTTCTTCGTTCTATCTCATATTCCTTTTGAATTTTGGTCAGCGATTCCTCATTCATGGAATAGAGTATGATTCTAGCCGAATATAACGAAAAATTTATATAACTTTAGTACAAACCTGTGCTTCCACCATAATTGACATCAACAAATGCCCACCCTCGGCTTGTCCAGTACTGGATAATCAGGTTCAAGGATCCACGTGATTCAGCACTAGGGCCTCCTGTAGATTCAGATCGTTGAAATTTTTTTATTAGAGATGCATGTAGACCTGATTGCAATATTAGGATGAACAAGTTTGAACAAAGCAAGTTTAAAAGCCTATGCAAAAGGGTGTGTTTGCATACCGTGACTCTTCACTATCAATGGAGGTTTCTCCTCTATGCTAGCATTGTAGAGCGGATTGGTTGGAGGATAAAAGTAAGCATAAGCGTTTTGACCAGGAACCTCTGTTGGAAATTCAATCAAATCTGGCACGCTGAAGAAAGACTTGTACTTTAAAACATCGGTGGAAGAAGACCAAACAATCTCAGAACTGAGTGCTTTCATCTTATGCTGATCCAGTGTTACCTGTTAACAGAAGAAACTATAAATCTACTGCTATCATCAGACACAATATATCCTCAACTAAAAACCTACACTGTGAATCATTTTTTACCTTGGCAACTGATGGTGGAAGAACTGCTGATGCGCCCTCAACATAAAGGCATTGATTACCCAATGTCTGAAAATAGAAACACAGTTTTTCTGTTACTTTTGATTCAATTGGGAATCAAAAGCACAAACTTGAAAAGGAAAAAAAGAAAAGGATATATTACAATGTTATCAAAATCAGTTAAAGGAATATCAAGTAGAAAACATGAACCCTTCGAATCATCCAAAATGCCAAGATATGACTTTCCTTTCTGCCTGCATACAGGAACAATAAATTGTTACCAAACAGAAGCACAAATTTTTCGATCATCAAATCTAACATGGAATATGAGAGAAATTTAGGTTTGCTCGGTATTACCTGTAGCTACATGCAATTAGGTTCTTCTCTTCAGAGCACACGATTATTTCGTAGGAGTTTGTACCGAAAACCCATAATGGTTTTGTAAACTCACCATCTAGAGGATATACTGAAACAACCTCATTGGTACTTTCAATCTGTGACAAAATTTCATCTTCTGATTAGGCAGACTAGAAAACTAAATGTAACTAGAAGTGGCAAATGGAAAAGTTTTCTTTACCCATTTATGTATATTCCAAAATCCGTTGTTTCGGTCAGTAACAAAAAAGAGTTCACCTGCATAATAAAGTCAGAGAGTCTCACATCACATGCATGAAAATTGCTAATCATCATCTTGCTCAATAGAAATCACAATCTTTGTTAATTGGTTAGAAGAAGAAAGATGATTGCAACAAGTGAAAAGGACAAGAGAGCAGAGGAAAAAGAATTCATTTTATTGTCAAAGACCCTTTTAGCCTAAAACTTATGAGAAACAAATGGAAATGGTAGATCATTTTGTGCATAATTTCATGTCAGAGAAATACCTCTTGGTGACCACTTGGGCTCAGTGGGAGATTCCACATACTCGGGATCACAACCAGCAACACATACACGTTTATCAATAGTTCTACAAAAAGAAAAGGTAGAGCTCTTTGATTAATAAAACAATGCAAGTGTAAACTATAAAAGCATGAACAATAAAAATTCTGAAGATGCATATGCAAGTGTAATCCATATGCAGTGGGATATAGAAGAAGGTCTCACCCGGACTCAGAAATGTAGCCAACCCAGAGCTGTGCTTTATCCCAAGGCATATTAGGGAGAGTCCATTGAATCCATGCCAAACGCTCACACTTGGGGTCCAAACGTGGAAAGGCATAAAAATCATTGCCACTCACAAGAACTTTTGGTTCTGGATCACAAAGAAATACATTCATAAGTGTCAATGATCACATGTATTACAAAAAAAAAAACATAAACCACATCCCATATGAATGCTATCTTTATATATATATCAGTGCAAGTAATAATTACTTCAAATCCACTAGTACAAAGTTAAATACCTTCAAGTGTGTCTCCGCCACTTAGATTGACGTCCACAATGGTTGTAATAGGGTTTGATCTGTCCTGGCGACCATCTACAAAAGTCCAGCCAAGCCAATCAGATGAGAGTTATAAATCATCACATGGAAAATACACAAACTTAAGCATTAGAGAGGAACGGAACGAACCTTCCCTAACAGTAACGAAGCGGTTAAAGAGAGAATCAAAGACACCATCAGCATAAGTAACAGCAGGTGAACCATAATCAGGGGTGATTGGCTTCGGAGATGAATCTGAAAGTAAGTAGAACAAACAAACATGAGAAACTTGCCAAGCTAGCTAACTCAGAAGAGAAGAGAGGTTGTTGTTATATCTATCAATCATAATCACCTTTGTGACCAAAGTGTTGCTTGTAAAGACGCTGATCTTTGTAATTGGAGAAACAACAAGTTGATCGTGGGATGAAGAAAGCCGGAAAGCACCACCTCCATACTCCTGAGTCAAAGTCCTCACTCCAAACTCCTTTGGTATGATATCAATGCCTCCTTCTTTTCCTCCTTCCATCACCAATACCTCTCTCCTTCTTTAAGTTTCTTTTTTTTAACGAAAATCTGAAATCAATCAAGTAGGAAAATAAGATACCCGGATTCATTGGGGCGAGACTCGAGCCAGACGAGACGGCCCCGGGAATCGACGGCGGTGCCTCCGAGACGCTTTGAAGCACCGGAAACGACGTCGGCGGTGATCGGACACTTCCAGGAGCCATAAGGAGCCGTGATTTTCTCTTCAAGAGGAGACGACATGGATGCGAAAGAGCAGTGAGATGGTCTGAAGGAATCTTAGTTTGATGGAAGAAGAGGGAGTGAGTGAAGTCAAGACTGCGTACCACTATCATATTATAGATTTGATCTATCACATGTTGGTGATTCTTAAAATAAAGAACGAAGTGAAGTGAATTTCAATAAACAAACACTACTAGTAGTAGGGAAATGAAGGGAGAAAGGAAGAAACAGCGCTATTATTCCAGTGTCCTTTTGATTTTAATTTTATTTTCACTTTTGAAGATATTTTTTTAAATCTCCTGGCCTGGCCTGGCCTGGCCTGGGACTGGGAGAATATATTCTTTTACCTGTTTTGATTTCTTCTTCTGAGATTCCATGTGATCCCGCCACCAACACAAACTCTTCTATTCTCGCGAAATAGTCGATTCTTCTCTCCGTTGATTCAGAAGCTTCGTAGATATTTATTTATGAAGGGGCGAGATTGATTGAGGATGCTTTGTGGTTCTTCTTTGCGAGATCGAATACAGCCTTGGCTTCGCGACTACGTTAAGCTCCAATCTCTCGCCGTCTTCCTTATTTACATCCAGGTCTCTCTCTCTCTCTCTTCCTGATTGATTCGAAATCGACTCTAGGGTTCATCGATTCCATATTATTTTTCTTTTCCAGATTGGTTGCGCGCTGATTGGATCACTAGGCGCATTATACAATGGAGTTTTACTCATCAACTTAGCGATTGCGTTGTTTGCGCTTGTGGCAATCGAGAGCAACAGCCAAAGTCTAGGCCGCACCTACGCCGTCCTCCTCTTCTGTGCTCTTCTTCTCGATGTCTCCTGGTTCATCCTCTTCACCCAAGAGATTTGGTATCACACTCTGAACCTAATCTTGAACATTGCCTTTTGATTGACAAATAACATTCGATGATCTTGTTTGCAGGAGCATTTCGGCAGAGACGAATGGGACCTTCTTCATATTCTCGGTGAAGCTGACAATGGCTATGGAGATGGTTGGCTTCTTTGTCAGGCTCTCTTCCTCCCTCTTGTGGTTTCAGATTTACAGGCTGGGAGCTTCTATTGTCGACACTTCTTCTGATTTGAGAAACAGTTTCTTGAATCCGCCTACTCCTGCTGTTGCTGCTATTGACAGGCAGTGTTCTTCAGGTGCTGCTGCTGCTGCTGAAGAAATCTTGGGTGGTTCTATCTATGACCCTGCTTACTACACCTCTCTTTTTGATGACGCCCAATCCAATTTGAGTTCACCAAAGGTAACACTCTTTTTACTCAAGCTTTACAGCTTTGTTTTTTTTTTTTCTCTCTCTTTACAGCTTTGTTCACTGTCTTCATGCCTGATTATTGTTGATTATTGTTCTGAACGGTTTTAGCTGTAGTGGATGCAAATGCAATATACTTGACTCTGTGATAAAATTAAGATGTATGATTCTTCTTGTCCTTCTGTGGTAGATGCAAAATAACAAGAGCGCTTAGTAAGATAACAACTTAGGATATAACATAACAGTATAACACACACTGCATAGTAATAAATAATGGGAGCATTGAAGAAGTCACTCAGTCAATCCAATTTTTTTTCATCCTTGTGTAGGTGAATCATTATTCAGCTGAGAACAATGGATCACCATCTGCTGCAGAAGCCTCTCGGATTATGTCCCCCGGATCCAGATCATTGCATGCTATTGATGTTAGTCTCTCCATTGATTCAACATTTTTTCATTGTTTTCTTGTGTCTTGTTTCTGTTGCCTTTACTTCTCTCGGGTCAATCACATATAATAAGACAGTTCACGTTTTATTTCTTTGTAGGAAGAGAAAGGTTTGAAACAACCGCCGGGGATTTCTTCATCATCATTATGAGCAAACTCCATTCAAGAGCGGTGTTGCTATTTTGGCATCTAAAGAAAGAAGAAGTAACTGCTTCGCTAGCTCTGAGGTTTAGGATTCGAAGGCAAGAAATAATCTCTATGTTCTTACAAAGGACAAGAAGGGTTATATATCACCTGGCAGAAGATGAGATTCTATATGTTGACGACAAGTAAGCACAGTTTCTACTTTGCTTTTTTCATTTTGTACGAAAAATTATCATTTTTTGGAGGGGATATGTGTGGTTAGAGTTAGAGTCAGAATATACTTTGATGCATATCATAAGATTCTTTCCCGGTTTTGCTTTTGTGTAAATGGAGATACAATTTCTTTCTTTTGGGGTTGCAATGGATGGAGAGAGTGAAGATTCTGAGATTTAGATGTCTCGTCGTCCTTGTGTATGAATATTAAAAGTAGATGATCCTGAGATTCCAAAAATATTGATAGACCAAGCTTGAATCTTGTGAGTTGCTCATGAGAATGAAGAAGATTGCAGTTGCATGTTGCAGAGAGAGATGATATGGACATCCGGTTTAGACATGGTTTTTATCCAGGTGTGGACACCGGTTTTGCAACCAGTTGGTATGGAAATTGGACACGATTGATGCGGTTTGGAGACTTTTTGTCGAGTTTTCACAACTGTGGAGTTTGCTCTCCGATTTGAAACTAGAACCACACACTCTAAAACTTATTGGAACACATGAAAATAAAAGAACACTGGAGTCTTGTACGCACCGTTAGCAAGTGTAGTGCTCCTAAAAACGTGTAAGCCCATACAATAACTATATTAAAAAAAAAAAGTAAAGCCCACGAGAAAGTGGAGCTAATTAAAAAAAAAAGGATTGAAGCCAATAAAATAAACCCAAGAAAATGCATGAGTTTGCTTCAGTAATCTTTCTTTGAAAAGTCATATGATCTTAATCTAATTCAATTTAATTAATGGGACAAGTCCACTCTGATATTTAATCAGTCGTCAGCAGCAGCAGCTTATTAAAGACACACAAGAAGGATCTGGAATCTATCGTCTGTCCTCCTCTATAAATTCAATCCCAAAAACCTAAACCCTTTCTTTCGGTTTTAGCTTTAAAAAAAAGGGTATCAGAGAGATTCATCTGCTCTTGAAGAGGAAGAAGACTCGAAGGTTCTTAAACAAAGCGCTTACTTTTCGTCAATCTATTGTTTTTGTTGTGAGTTAAATGGAACGTTTCTGCGTATCATTTAGTTTTGAATCGAACCATAACGTATGTAGTATGATCGATTTCTTGTGGGAGTTTCGATTCAAACTACCTTTGCCTCTGATTTGTTCCAAAGTTTTATGCCTCTCTGTTATGACTCAATACCACGCATATTCTTCTTCTCTCCTGTGAGCTTGAAAAAATGGGGTTTTTTTTTTTCTTGGAGACTCGTTCTAGGGTTTGATGTAGATCTGTCTTGCAACTAGATCCGGTGTCTTGTGGAACCGTTTGGTTAACTTAAAGCTGACTGTTTGTTTTTGGTCTATAAAAAGCAGGAGAAATTAATCGAGCATGGAAGAAGAAGCAATCGCAACGAGGATGACGTACTGGTGCCACATGTGCTCTCGAACTGTGGATCCACTTATGGAAGCTGAGATCAAATGCCCCTTTTGTGCAAGTGGTTTTGTTGAAGAGATGGCCGACGAAGAGGAACATGATGATAACAGAGCAAACAGCACCTCTCTCTGGGCTCCCATCTTGATGCAACTCATGAATAATCCTTCTAACCAGACTACTGCTGAAGATAATCAAAACCACGAGGCAGAGGCAGAGACCGAGACCGAGACCGAGAACGAAGCTGCTGGAAACGATGTGGATTCTCAGCTCCAAGAGATCCTCAGGAGAAGAAGAGGACGAAGTTCTGTTTCCGTCATACGACTATCTCTTCGTGGAGTAGGAGGAGCAGGGTCGACACTTGAACCTGATGACAACAACAACAACAACAACAACAACGGAGATGGTGGTGGTGATAGAGAGAGAGGACGCTTGATCATGGTGGATGGTGGTTCTTTGAGCGAGTATTTCATCGGTCCTGGATTCGAAGCCCTTCTTCAGCGTTTAGCAGACAACGATCCCAACAGATACGGTACACCTCCAGCTCTCAAAGAAGCTGTTGAGTCTTTGTCTACTGTCAAAATCCAAGAGGAGGATGCTCTGCAGTGTTCGGTTTGTTTGGAAGATTTTGTGATTGGGATGGAAGCGAGAGAGATGCCTTGTAAGCACAAGTTCCACGGTGACTGTTTACTCCCGTGGCTTGAGCTTCATTGTTCGTGTCCGGTTTGTAGGTATGAGTTACCTTCGGATGAGACCAAGACGGAGTCTGCAAGAACTGAAGAACCAAATGGTGGAAGTGTGTCTTCTTCTTCTACAAGCAGCCAAGGAAGTGAGAACAGTCACCCTACTGAGCAAGAAGAGGAGAGCGATGATGGTGATGGGATTGAATTATCAATCCCGTGGCTGTTTAGCAGCTTGTTCTCGTCGTCCCAAGGCAGCAGCAACCCATCGACTGATACAAACTGAAAGAAAGAAACATGTTTCCTGAGACAGCGAAAGCTTTTGTGATATGGTCATGAAACCACGGTTCAAATCTTAACGTGTTTTTTTCTGTGGTTGTCTGTACATAAGCTTCCCAGATTTGGTTGAATGCTCTACCCTTTAGTAAACAAAAATCTATGAGTTTGTGTTTAGTCCCCGAAGTTTATGGTTGGTTTATTAATAACCCTTCACTGGATCTCCTTGCCTATGCGCCTGATCTGAAGTACTTATATTACACTACCTCTCTCCCATTAATCTTTACCGCAAAGTTAATAACTCAATACTTTAAAATAATTGGCCACTATTTTAGCGGTTGAAGCTAATAATTGGACATGTTTTAGCCATCTGTTTAGCAGTGCAAGAAGCTTGGAACATGGGTTTAAGTCCACTTGTCTATCTTTTAAATAGAATGCAAAATAATTAGTAACATTACTATAGAAAAAACATTGGATACAAAGTCACCTAGTGGACCACTGGAAGTGATTTAATTTTTATGTTTTACAAGATTTTGGTTGAGTTATAAAATTTATTGATTTCTTGATTAAAATACTTTAAAATTGAATTTAAACCAATTAGTTTTTTATTAGACTATATCTTTTTTTTGTTGGACACATGATTAGACAACATCAGGCTGAAGACTATAATGAAAGTATTGTTCAGTGAAAAGAAAAAAAAAGATTACATCAAAACGTTTTTAATTCACAAGGAATGAAAACACTGTTTTTTTCTAACGTCTCCACGATTGAAAACAATGTTATTTAAAAGTAAATCAATTTGAAATTGAACACACCTAATTAGACAAATATCTTGTAATATCATACGTGGCGGACAAAGAGTGGTCGTTCATCTTAAATTCAAGCAAAGAGTAATATTAGACATCTCGACATGTTTTCCCTGAACTACCCTCATCCGACAAAAAGATTGAGGGGTAGTTTAGTAAAGTATATATACCTATAAAGATGTCTTAAGGCTCCTCAGATCTAAAACGCGACCTTCTCAGAAACAAAACCTCATCCCCAAAGAGAGAGAGAGCCAAAGGCAGAGAGATAGAAAACGAGTCCTCTCCCTTTATAAATCCCATTTTACAAATTTACAAATCTCTTTTTCCCTCTCTAAATCCTCTCTTCCTTCATTTGTGTATATATACACAAATCCTTCTCCTTTTCAAATCATTTGGAGGTTTCGAAACCCTAGATTTGAGATTCCGCATTCCAATCTAACGAAAGGTTTGATTTTGATTCTTGCCCTCTGTTTCTAATCGGTTCAATCACTCGGATGTGGTTTCAGTTTCCTCGTAGCTGTTTAGAATTGGATCTGAGATTTTCTCGATTAGTATCTTGTCCTTGTCTGATTGTGAAACAATTTGTATAAGCTCGTGGATGTTTGTAGATTCAAGTGTTGAAACTTAAACTATCTGTCTCTTTGATGTTTGCAGATTCTCATGAGTTTCATTTATAACTGCTTGTGTCTGAGATCTCTAGCTAATTTGGTTGTGTTTACCGTTTGTGTATGTTTAGAGAATGGCTGAACAAGGAATGGAAGGGAGTCAGCCAGTTGACCTTATGAAACATCCTTCAGGGATTATTCCAACTCTTCAGTGAGTCCTCTCTTGTCTATATAACACCACCATTCATAGATTCTTGAGTTTGTGTGTTTGTGGACTGACATAGTTTTAACTTTTTGTCTCTCTGTTTCAGAAACATTGTCTCGACAGTGAACTTAGACTGCAAGCTTGATCTTAAATCCATAGCTTTGCAGGCTCGTAATGCTGAATATAACCCCAAGGTATATCATTAGTCTTTCTACATCTCTGTATTTATATATTTTAAAACTTATGTCAGAGTATATTTGATGTTTTTTTCTCTGATTGCCTACTGGAAGTTCAAACTAATTTTGTTTCTGTATTTTGGATATAGTTTAATTTTTCCTTGTGTGTTTCTTCTTCAGCGTTTTGCTGCAGTAATCATGAGGATAAGAGAGCCAAAGACTACAGCTTTGATTTTTGCTTCTGGGAAAATGGTATGTTATATTGGCTTATTACCATTATCTGGTTACATTTCTTGATCTACCATGTTCTTGTTTTAACGTATCTATCTGTTTTGTCTACTCTTTAGGTGTGTACCGGAGCCAAGAGTGAACATTTTTCAAAGCTTGCTGCGAGAAAGGTAAAACCATCTCTTCTCTCAATACAGTCTGATTTTCTTTCTTATTCTATGAACACTGTAGACATAAACTTGATGTATTTTGATGTTAAAGAACTCTTTTTTTTTTCTTGTTGTTGTTCAGTACGCTCGGATTGTTCAAAAGCTTGGCTTTCCTGCAAAGTTCAAGGTACTCAAATAAAATCTATATAAAATCTATCTGTCTCTGACACAACATACACTGTATTGTCTCCGATCAGGCATTTCATTTGGTTTTCATTCAAAGAAGAAACTACATATTACAGTCTAGTAATGATATCTCTGATTACATTCTACAGGATTTCAAGATTCAGAACATTGTAGGGTCTTGTGATGTCAAATTCCCCATTAGGCTTGAAGGTCTTGCATACTCTCACAGTGCTTTCTCAAGTGTAAGTGCATCACCTCAAGAGTTGTATAGCATTTAGATGGAGATAATTGGTCTGATGGTTCTGCATCTCTCTCTCTCTCTCTCTCTCTCTCTCTCTCTCTCTCTCTCTCTCCAGTACGAGCCTGAACTATTCCCAGGGCTGATATATAGGATGAAACAACCAAAGATTGTGCTACTTATTTTTGTCTCTGGGAAGATTGTTATAACTGGAGCCAAGGTAAAATAATCTCACTTTCTCTCAGAATGATCAACACATTTTTGTCATGAAACATCTGATGAAATCCTGAGGGCTACACTTATCAGATGAGAGAAGAGACTTACACTGCCTTTGAGAATATCTACCCAGTTCTTACAGAGTTCAGGAAAATCCAGCAGTGATAGTATGTAAGTCTCCAACTTTCTTTATTCATTAGCTCTTCCATCAACCACCAGTGGTTTAATTATTGATCTTTTGATACAAGCAGAGCTATGATATACATCAGAAGCAAAGAGAACATGTTTACAATTCAGATTGCCATGAACTAGAGATCCCGGGTGGTGGCAAAGCGCTTGGTGAGGTTACTTTCCTTCAACAAAGGACTGTGTTTGATTATTCAGATTGAGAACCAGAATTTGTAAATACAGAATGGAGATTCCAATCTCTTCTTCTTTTTTGTTCTATGTTGCTTCCAAGTATTGTGTTTCGTGTAATGTTTGTTTTAGTGAGCAGTACCCAAATTGTTAAAGAGTTACTTAGAACTTGTCTACTAACCATGTCTAATAAGACACCAACACTGTGATAAACTCATTTAAGCCTGTTTGCAGCTCTAGTTTCTGAAATGTTTGGAGTGTCATGGATCAGTTTAACGATTTTTGGGTGAATCTTAAATGGATTTTAGGCGACTATATTTGGCTTCAGATGGTCTTAAGGCAATTCACTGCTTATTCATATAAACACAACAGTACCGCATAAATAGCTACATGATACATAATGTAAAACAACAAACAATAGTTCTTCAAGTTTTCCAAAGAAGCATATTGGATGGCTAGTAATTGACAGTGGACTTGATTGCATCCAATATCTGCAACAAACGTGAAAACCCCATTAATTCGAAATGTGCTTTTTTTTTATGGGAAGGTAATGAGGAATATAGGAGCTTGCCTTGTTCTTGGTGGGCATGTAGAACGGCTCAAACACAAGAGGGAATGGAGTGTCTAGACCACAAACTCTGCTTACTGGCGCTTCTAACTGCAGAGAAAACAAAACCACTTGAGAGTTAGATCTCTTGTAAGATGAATAAACATTGAGCTTTTTTACCTTCAAGAAGCAACGTTCGAGGATTGTTGCAGAGATCTCTGCTCCAAAACCTCCCGTCACAGGAGCTTCATGGCTTATCTGCAACCCCAAAGCCAAAACAATCTATAAGAACGACCACACACAAAAAAAACAAACACTTGCTTGAAACTTACAAGAAGCCTGCCAGTCTTTTTAACAGAGGTCTCCACTGTTTCTTTGTCCCAAGGTAGTAGAGTCTTGAGATCTATCAGTTCACATGATATTCCTTCCTGCCATTATTAAAACTCAAGACCCATGTTACTCCTAACTGCTAAACAAACGAATTATCTTAGTATAAAGCTGAAACCTTCTCCGCGTCTAGACAAGCTTGTTCCATAACGGTAAGCTGAGCTCCCCATCCAACAAGTGTTATGTCATTGCCTTGTCTAATAACCTGACGTTAACTCCTCCTTTGTCAGACTAAAGACTATGAAGTTGTCATACACTGACTGTTAGATAAGTAAACAACATTATACCTCCGCTTCTGATAAAGGTATCATATAGTCATGCTCTGGAACTTCTTCTACCGCTTGACGATATAGCCACTGAAATTAAGAACAAATTTTCAAAGAAGAGAAGCTGAATTGGTGTAAGAGAAAGAGACAAGTATACCTTTGGTTCGAAGAAGACAACAGGATTTGGATCACGGATAGAGGATAACAACAGTCCCTTTGCTTCTCGTGGACTCCGAGGGATAACAACCTTAATGCCAGGGACATGGCAGAAGAAAGCCTCAGGGGATTGTGAATGGTAATGTCCACCATGACCAACCGCCCCATACGGTGCTCTTATTGTAAGTCCTATAGTATAAAACACCCTAATGAGTAAAAGAGATACTGACTGATATGAAGTCAAGACGACAAGGTATACATACCTCCACAGTTGAACTGGTTACCACTTCGGTATCTGAACTTTGCAGCTTCATTAACAATCTGTGAATCAAAACCTCTTTATCAGAAACCAGATTCTTGGTACTTAAAGGTGGGGGGAACACTTTCTTTACCTGATCAAAAGCAGGATAAATATAGTCTGCAAATTGAATTTCTACAACTGCTCGATTCCCCTGTCAAACAAAGATCAAACAAACACACATAGATGTCAAACTTGAGTTCACAAGAGAAACATAACGCCGACAAGAAAGAACTAACCATTGCTGCTAGACCAATACCAAATCCAACAATGCCCTGAATCGAATCAAAAAGAAGTTTATGTGAATGACTCATCAAGAACAAAAAGAGTAATACTCAAGACATGGAAACATACATACTTGCTCACAAAGAGGAGTGTTGAAGACACGGTTTTTGCCAAACCGTTCAGCTAATCCTGTTGTGCAGCGGAAGACTCCACCAAACCCAACATCTTCCCCAAATACATAAGACCTTCCACCGAAAAAAGAAAGAGTTCCCAAAGTCAGACTCCAACACAAGATCATACACTTCAAGAAACAGGCTTAAGCTATCTCACCGAGGATCGGTTTCCAAGGCGATGTGAAGAGCTTGGTTGATAGCAGAGTAGAGGTTCAACGACTTCACGGTTTCTGATCCACACGACGTCGTCGTAGAAACCATCCGTGCTCCGTGAGCTGAGCCCGGAACAGCCAGTTTCCGACAGAATCTGCTTAAAAGAGACGCCATTTTATGCAAAAGATCAAAGCTTTCGTCGAACCAACCAAACAATCAATCAATCAGAAAGAAAGAGAGAGCTTTTGTTTATTTATGGCAACAGTCTCAACTCTCAACTAGGCCTAGTCTCAACCACTTCGTGTGAGAGATAGGATCAAAAAAGGTTTGTCCTTTAAGCTGAAAGAAAACAGATTTTTCTAAGTTAATCACGGAAGAAGAAAGACGATACCCTTGCCATGTCGGATCCGACACGTGATCGATATCTTCGAGTTGCAACAACTGACACTTCTCTTCTAATTTTTCATTAATTAATCACCACTAATTATTAAAAGAAAAAATCACCACTAATTATTTAAGAAAAAAAAAACTTATTTCATTATTAAGCACCACTAATTATTAGAGAAAAAAACTTAACTGTTGTTCTATTTGGAATGGGCCAAGGATGTTCTACTTGGAATGGGCCGAGGATAAAGGCCCAATTTAAAATAAGATTCAGGATCCTGTTACCTATCCGGATCGTTGAATCCAACGGTCAAGATTAACTCACAGCTGAAGAGCTAGCCTAAAGGTAACGTTAAAAGCACCCCCTCTCTCTCTCTCTCTCTCTAAAAGAGATAAACCTACTTCCTTCCTGCTTCAACAGCTCCCCCAGTTTCTCCTTATCCGCTTGCTTCTTCTCCGCTTCAATTATCTGTTAGTTTCTTTTTATCCATTTTAATCATTAGTTCCTCTGCGTTTTCACTGTCTCTGTTTATGCGTCTCTGTGCTGTTATGTTGGATAAGATTTTGCTCTAAGCTTTTTAAATTTCATTTCTATGAAGATTTTCTTCTATTATCTCTGGTTTTGATGTGAATTTTCATTTTTTTAGTTGTTTCTTGGTTAATTGTGATTATGTAGCCCATATATCGATGAAAGAGCTTTTTTTATATATCTTAAGAGATGTTATCTGATTGTTGGATTGTCTGTGTGTTTTGAAGTGAAAAAAATGGCATCAACTTTCACCCCAACGTCTTCCATTGGTTCCATGGTTGCTCCAAATGGGCACAAAGCGGATAAGAAGCTCATGAACAAGCTGTCTTCAAGCTCTTTCGGGAGGAGGCAGAACGTGTTCCCCAGGCTCAGAAGATCCACTCCTGCTATTGTATGCGCAGCCAAGGAGTTGCATTTCAACAAAGACGGGACTACCATCAGGAAGCTTCAAGTCAGCATCTCTTTTTTTCATTCATTTACTTTCTTATGGATAACTTGAAGCTAGTTAACAAGGTTTTTTTCTTTATTTTGCATTTGTTGTACTAGGCTGGTGTCAACAAGCTTGCAGACCTAGTTGGTGTTACACTTGGACCTAAGGGGAGAAATGTTGTTCTTGAGAGCAAATATGGATCACCTAGAATTGTTAATGATGGTGTCACTGTTGCTAGGGAGGTATGGAATCGTTTCCCTTCTCTGAGAATGATTTTTGTTGACAAGACTCTTATAATTTTGAATTTTCTACTGTAGGTTGAACTGGAAGACCCGGTTGAGAACATTGGTGCTAAACTTGTGAGGCAGGCTGCTGCCAAGACGAATGACCTGGCTGGTGATGGTACCACAACTTCTGTGGTTCTTGCACAAGGTTTTATTGCTGAGGGTGTCAAGGTATGTATATCGTTTATTCTTTCAGCTATCTTTGGTGAACCTCAAAAACAAATGTGATCTTAATCTTAAACTTTTTTATTATTATTCAGGTGGTGGCTGCTGGTGCAAACCCTGTATTGATCACTAGAGGCATTGAGAAGACAGCAAAGGCTTTGGTTGCTGAGCTCAAGAAAATGTCTAAGGAGGTTACAAAGAATCTCTTTCTTTGAATATGTGACGAGTCTTTAACAAAAGATTCTGAAAGTAGTCATGTCATGGCAGGTTGAAGACAGTGAGCTTGCAGATGTGGCAGCGGTTAGTGCGGGTAACAATGCCGAAATTGGAAGTATGATTGCTGAAGCAATGAGCAGAGTTGGCAGGAAGGGTGTGGTGACACTTGAGGAGGGTAAAAGTGCTGAGAACGCTCTCTACGTTGTGGAAGGAATGCAATTTGATCGCGGTTACGTCTCCCCTTACTTTGTGACAGACAGTGAGAAAATGTCAGTTGAGTTCGACAATTGCAAGGTAACTGTTTCTTGCTTCAGAGCTCACTCCATCATAGTGTTGCAGCTGTTAAATGCTCTCTCTCTCTCTCTCTCTCTAATGGATTTTATTGTGTTGCAGTTGCTTCTTGTTGACAAGAAGATTACCAATGCAAGGGATCTTGTTGGTGTTTTGGAGGATGCAATTAGAGGAGGATACCCAATTTTAATAATTGCAGAAGACATTGAGCAGGAGGCTTTAGCGACCCTTGTTGTTAACAAGCTTAGAGGCACACTGAAGATTGCAGCTCTCAAGGCTCCAGGATTTGGAGAGCGCAAGAGCCAATACCTTGACGATATTGCCATCCTCACTGGAGGTAAGTTCTTTATGTACAATTTTGAACCCTGTGTTTTTTCGCACAATATTTGTGGTTTTAATCTTGTCCTGGCTTTCTTATCTGTGCTTGCAGCAACTGTGATTCGTGAGGAAGTTGGTCTTTCACTTGACAAAGCTGGAAAAGAGGTTCTTGGACATGCCGCAAAGGTGGTCCTCACTAAGGAGACTTCGACCATTGTGGGTGATGGGAGCACACAGGACGCAGTGCAAAAGCGTGTTACACAAATTAAGAACCTTATTGAGGTATTAACTTGTAGTAAGCTTATCTGATCTCTACTTACCTTTTGTCAGTAGTGTACTGACAGTACTATGCTACTTGGTTTGTGCAGCAAGCAGAGCAAGATTATGAGAAGGAAAAACTGAATGAGAGAATTGCAAAGCTCTCTGGTGGAGTTGCTGTGATTCAGGTTAATTACAAATCCTCATTGGTATTATTTTGATATAACAAAAGAATATGAAAGAGATATATTAAGCAAAAGCTCTTATTTATTTGGTTAAAGGTCGGAGCACAAACGGAAACAGAACTCAAAGAGAAGAAATTGAGAGTTGAAGATGCTCTTAATGCTACAAAGGTGATTTGTTTGTTTTTCAAAAGCGTGTTTATGTACTTGTGAACTATACTGATCAGGATTTGTATTCTTCAGGCTGCTGTTGAGGAAGGTATTGTTGTTGGTGGTGGCTGTACACTGCTTCGTCTTGCTTCCAAGGTTGATGCCATTAAAGCCGGTCTTGACAATGATGAAGAAAAGGTAAGTTGATTCAAGCATTCAGTTTCTATTTCCTCAACCTTCAGGTCTCTTAACTTCTCTGCATTCCCTTGCTTCAGGTTGGAGCGGATATCGTGAAAAGAGCACTGAGTTACCCTCTGAAACTGATTGCCAAGAACGCAGGAGTCAATGGAAGCGTAGTTAGCGAGAAGGTAGTTTTAACAGATAACCTCTGCAGACTTTGTGTGCTCTTGATTTAAATCAGATGCTTGAAGAGCTGTCTTTTATTCACTGGCAGGTGCTTTCTAACGATAATGTGAAGTACGGTTACAATGCTGCAACCGGCAAGTACGAGGATCTAATGGCTGCAGGAATCATCGATCCAACTAAGGTGAGTTTTTTTAGCGTACATAAACTTTCTTCGCTTGCTACGTGGTCATCACAGGCAGATCAATGAACCTGAGTGTGCTTTATTTCGATATAGGTTGTGAGATGTTGCTTGGAACACGCAGCTTCGGTTGCAAAGACATTCTTGATGTCTGACTGTGTCGTTGTTGAGATCAAGGAGCCTGAGCCAGTTCCTGTAAGCAACCCAATGGACAACTCAGGTTTGTTCATACATTCAGATAACATACTTTGAATCTTCAGTGAAGATCCACCAAAATATTCGTGTCTCATCACTGATTCTGTGTTACTTCTTTCTTGTTTCAGGTTATGGATACTGAGGTGATAGGGGAATAAAGTAACACTGCCAGAAACTTTGATTCCTTTTAGCTTTGTAATGGATGAGCAGGTGTAATGATTTTGAACAAGAGAATGTGCTTTGTACTGAAAATTTTGAACCGGTCATACGAATAAATCATGATTCCTTAGTATTAGTTTTGAATGAATAGATGGTAGCTTTTGAAAATTTACTTCCATTTGATAAGAAAATCAATACAATTCCTCTCTAAGTATAATACTGTATAGCCAAGAAGAGACATAAACTTAAGTAGTGTACTATCATTTCTTGTTAAAGAAAATATACAAGGACTTATGGCGGCATTCTCATTGATAACAGATTCATCAAACTGATGACACAAAGCCAGAGAGCTTGGGAATGTCAACAAAACCATGACGCTTCTCCATCTGCTGCAGGCCAAATCTCTGTCCCAAACACTGCACTGCACACTCAAACTCAACGTCATATAGTTACAGAACAGTTTGGTTGAGTGATCAAACTAGGGTTTTGCTTGGTTTGTCGGGTTCTTGGCAAGTGAAGGGGGAGAATACAGAGAAGCGTAACTGGTCGGAGCTAAAGGCATGGTTTGAGGTCAGAAACAAGCCAAAGAGACAAAGGGTTAGTTGGATTTTGCCATATGGAGACGTTGTGTGTGTTTGGATTACAAGTTTGCATGATTTTAGTGGCTATGATGACGTGTCATCTTGTAATGGTGCAGTGAGCTTGATCCTTTTGTCTTTCCCTATACATAGAATTCGCAGCTTCCCTTCCACTTGGATCCGTTTATAATTTACATACCATTCTTGCAAGAAGACAAACACAACACTACAGAAGCCAAGTTGTCATGTAGCATTTGATTAACATAGTTCATGTTAAACTCATATGCATAAGTAGGTATCGATGTACATAGCGATTGCTAAATTTGCAACATACTCCATTAAGAATGGTTTTGAAGAAACGAATGAGGTTAACAGATCTATAATACTCTCTATTTAGCAGCATTTTCTAGACAAGAAGAAAAGAATGCTTCAGTTCAGTATGTACACAAATGCAGATTCTCTCTGTATATGGCTGGAGCCACTAGCTTTGTCCTTTGTCCTTTGCCTTTGGATCCTCCACTAAAACTAAAATGGACAGATCACAGGATAACACAAACACAATTTTTCTCCTCATCAGAGTCAATATCATCATCTCCACTGCAAGAAAATGAGACACTCACATCAACTACAAAAAGAGTGGAGAATCTGATTCCATCAGAAAGAAAACCAAACAGAAGACGACCAACCTTGGTTCAAATTCTCGAACCTCAGCAAGCTCTTTTATCCCCGCCACATCCACCCATTGTACCTTCTTCTTAACCTTGTCAGCTTCTGTTGAATTCGAATCCACCTTTCTGAGACTGCTTCTCAGGGTGAGAGTACGACAAACCTTTGTGTCCACTTCTTCTGGTTCATCATTCCTATGACCATCCAAATGATCAACAATAGTCTCTTCATGACCATCATCATCATCATCATTGCTGGCTGAAAAAAAAAAAGTTTTAAAAAGACTTGTAAGGGGGTATATTCTCCAACTTGAGCGAACTTGCCGTGTATATCTAAAAGAAAAGGCTTACATATAAACAGATTAAAAAGAAAGGGCAAGTGGGATCTTACAAAGCAAAACAGTCATCAAAACATGAAAGGGGTCTTTGAAACAGTTGATCATCAATGGAGAAAATTTCTTACACCTCTTTCTCCCAGTTTAGCCCCATTTGGTCTATGGAACAATAAAGCTACAAACTTTTTGAGCACAGAATCTCCTTGTTTAATTAACTGTAAGAAAGCGAGAGAGAGAGAAATAAACACAGAAAAAGGGGTTTCAGACAAAACCCACCCACAATATGTATAATTGATGATAAAACCTCTTTAAGAGGATTGAAGAAGCATAAATATCAACTGACTCACGAGGAAACGGACAAAGACAAAGCAATGGTAATGACAATAACTGAAGGAGAAAGAAGGTAAAGATTCTCTTTGATAAGGAACAAAAAAAGCAAAGATTGAGGAAATGTGAAAAGGCAGATACGTTTCTGATTTCAGAGGGGACAGAGAAAGAATGCTACCAAATTATAAAAAAGGCCTTTAAATTGATTTGATTTTTATTTCCCTGAGAATAAGGAAGAAGAAAGATAAGGTTGTGGACTTGTATTAGTGCTGTTAATATTCTCACTTTATTATCTGGGAAGTTTGTTAATTACGGTTTGACCAAGAACCAACCAAACTGTCACTGTACACACTGGACTAATTAAGAGGTTAGCTTATTGATTGCCTCCAAAAAGGAAAAGGCTTTGTGAATAATTGTCTTTTCAGGTGTAAACTTATTCCAAATTGTTCATTTCTATCAATATATTATAAGAAAAGAAACTAAAAAAAGTCCACGAGTACTTAATTGTTTATATAATTATTGGGCCGTTAATATGGCTGGTGCCCATTGGAGATGATGAAAGGTTTTTCTTCTTCTAAAATTCAGAGTGTTGCTTTTGTGAGGACTTAGTCCATGCAATCGTTGATGTATTATGTATGTATCTATAGTTACAATATTTATGAACCTAAATGTGTTTTCCCTTCATGGCATTTCATCTCAGAAGTCAACTTGGGAGTTTGTTTGCGAAAGCACAATCAAAACACCACATGGTTTCTTAAAGATACTACAGTAGTCACACGTACAACAACATCGAGTAAACCAATGAAAATCAAAGACAATCCAGTAAAGAACATGACATGAAACAGAATCTCATCTGCAATACCTTTGGTGACTCATGAGATGATCCATCAGGAATCATAATGCAGTCAAACCCATCATCTTCAACCAAAAGCCAGAATCTCCATCTGCAGTATCTAAGATGCAAACCCTGTTCGCTTGGCTGGACAAAAGAGAATGAAAGGAACCAAAAGCCAGAATCTTTTGAACACTGTTTTATCATTGACAGTGAGTTGTCTGAAACTCACTTGCAGACACAAAGAAAGGTTCAAAGTGGAAACACAATGTACCATAAAGCTGATAAAATGGTCTAAAGATATAGCAACTACGCAAGTTTGCAAATGTCTTCATACTCAATGGACTTGATGATTCTTCCTTCATAGACACCCTTTTCAATCTGCACTTTAGCACAAAACTTCTCCGTATCCACACCCAACAACCTAGCATTTGAACCACGATACGCCCCATTCACAATCTTCACCAACCCTCCAATCTGTGGAATCACAGTCTCAAGCTCCTCCTGGTCAACTCGCAACACATGCTTCGAATCAATCATCTCAATCTCCCCGACATAGTTATCAACCACTTTCCTCACAACACCCTTCTGCTTATAATACCCTTTATCCGCCAGAGCTTTACTCATCACCTTCACAACAATCCCTTGGAACAGCCAGTAAGGTTTACGATTCATCCTCTCCTTCTTCCTCTCTTCCTCCTTCATCAACTCATCCAAAGCCGACCTCCTCTCCTTTTCCAAGTCTCCACCTTTTCTCCTCTTCTTCCCCTCCTCCTCCTCTCTCTCATTCTCTTCCTCCTCAAACACACGTTTCGAGCTCGAGCTGGAGCTCTCAACAACCTGCTTAACACCAAGTGAAAACCCAACCTTAACACCACTCTTCAACCCCAAGTCTTCACCTTTCTTCTTCTCCTCCTCCTCACCATCATCTTTACCACTACTACCTTCACCACCTTCCTTAGCTCTCTCAATCTGTTTCAGAATCTCCCTCTCCTTCTTCTCCTCCTCAGCCAAATCACTCTTCACCCTCTTATTCTTCAACCTCTCTTTAAAAACAGTCTCCGAATCTCTATCTATATAAGTAATAAACCAACCTTTAGGCGTTTCATCCACCTTACACTTGCCAGTCTTCCCCAAATACTTGATAAACTCCGTCAGCGTGGCCCACTGAGTCGAGTTCATATGCACGTGGTGCCTGTCGTTGATGTACTCGTTGTAGACCACGGTGGCGGCGATGCGAGAGAAACGGTGGCTCCGACGCATGAGATCGAGGAAGGTCTTCTCGAACTCCTCGGAGTAGCCCTGGAGGACGCGGTTGGGGTTGTGGCCGAAGACCTGCATCTGACGCTGGTGAGACTCGCTCATGCAGTGGCACTTGAACCCGTTCTCGTCGCGGCACTGTTTCTGGCACATCTGGCAGTACCACCGGAGCTTCTGGAGCCCTTTCGCTTTCATGCGATTCGCGATCGCCTTCGGGGTTAGGAAGTCGTTCTTGCCCATCGTTCGATCGAATTGGGGAATTTAGGGTTCGTTCTTAGGGATTCGCAGAGAATCGATTGTTCTTTCTTTCCTCGATTGTGTAGAAGAGATCGATCGGTTGGTTGATTGATTTTTTTGTAAAGGTCGGTGACTAGCGAAACTCGCTAACGGGCCTATAATATGTAGTTAGAGGGCCTAATTAGAACCATATGTGGTTCGCTTTCATCTACTACATGTGGATGTGTATTCCTTCGAGGAAAAATGGCCTGTTGTGTCAAGAAAAAACAAAAGACAATCGAAATGGACAATCGGACGGATAGCAAAAAGATCCAATAACTGAGAAAGTTAGTGTTCAGTATATCATGTTAGTGTTCAGTATAGCCGGGCCAGCTGTTACCATAGTAGCTGCATGAATCGAAGCGGATACTGGAGTGGGACCCTCCATAGCATCGGGTGACCAAGTATGCGATCCTATCTACCTAAAATGGATGAAACACCAGATAGATGAAGACTAAAAATTGCTAAATCAACTGCTCCTCCAGATTTCTAAAAAATACCCTACCTTAACCTATTTAGGTGTAGAACCCATTTATTCTCCCTTTTCAGTGTGTGTACACGCTTGAAAGCGGAAAAGATGAACTCAGACTAATAAAAGGAAACGAAACTTAGAAAACAAAACAACTAAGGATGGGCTCTTTGGTCTCATTCTTTTTCTGAGAAGAAGGTGATTCCGTTGCTCTGGTTAGGTCAAAATTAGACTGAACTCAAATAATTGAACAGCACTCATCTTTCCATTGGGTGTCTGCCTATCTGGCTAATTCGTCTAGCTCTCACGTCTTATAAGTCACTTAAAAATGAATGGGCGGATAGGACCACTCCTGCTTGCTCTTGGCTTCTATGTCCAAACATCACATGCCAGCAGATGTGGTCACCATCATAGGTACTCAAGATATTGTGTTGGAAGCTTGCTTGGCAGACTGGAAGATAAAGGCAAGCAGCAACATAGAGTACCTTGACCTGCTCGCTGAGATATTCGTGTTACTTCGTCTGCACTGGTTTGTACACGAATGCGTGAGTTATACCGAGTACTAGGGGTGGGCGTTCGGGTACCCGTTCGGGTTCGGATCGGGTATTTCGGATTTTCGGGTATTTCGGTATAGGAGTATAATACCCGTTCGGGTATTTCTGAACTTCGGATCGGGTTCAGGTATTTTTAGTTCGGGTTCGGTTATTTCAGATCGGGTTCGGATATTTAGATTTTAAAAGAAATAAAAATAAAATTTTCTTTTTTAAAGTTTTTTATATTTAAAATATAGATTTTACTTAACTGATTTTTTTTTCTTTTTATAGATTGAATGATTAATAGATTTGGAGATAACATTTCCAAAATAAAAATATTAATTTGGCTATTGTTTTTAAACTTTGGATGTAACTTTGGTTAATACATGAAATAAAAAGTTTAACATGCATTTTAAATGAATATCAAATTATTTTCTCCATAATTATATATATATACTATATGATTTTAAAGTATGTCTAACATCAATATAAATATTTTAAATAAAATGAGAGATGTAAACTAGAAATATAAGGGTAAGTATACACATGTTCGGTTATTTTCGGAAATTCATTCGGATTCGGGTATTACCCGTTCGGGTTCGGATATCCAATCTCTCCTAACTTAATACCCGTTCGGGTATTTTACTACTTCGGTTCGGATTTCGGTTCGGGTTTTTTGGGTCGGGTTCAGATGCCACTTCGGATATCGGATAAAGTGCCCGCCCCTACCGAGTACTCAGTAAATTATAGACCACTTCAAATCTTCGTTTTCGGGAGGGATGATCAACTCCGCAAATATCGATCGAAACTTGAACCCTTGTATAGGTATGCAATTTGAGAAAGCACAACAATTGAAATAGGTAGTCCGTATTGGTATCAGATCTATTCCCATGTTCCGATCTTTCCATTTTTTTGACCCATTTCTTGGGTAAAGTCTCCCAACTATATTTGAAAATGGATTGGTTATCCATAAAGATGGCATCGGTTTTTGGTACCGGCATGCAAAGGTTCGAATCCTTTTACTCCAGATTATGAACACCCGATCGGATCTGTCAAGAACGAGCTGACGACGTATGACCTTCTGAATGCTGCTAGGTTCGGGACCCATTCGATTCCTTATGTTTTCCCTCCAAGATTTCTATTGTATTCACGTGTAATTATATAGTACATTTGAGAGCATGATTATCCCAAAACCCCGAAATGGATCTCTTAATATTTTTTTAATAATATTAGTAGTAAATGTGAGGTTAAGAGACATACTTTTTATTGTTAAAGATATCGCATTTCTTTCTTTTCTTCAAATTATATCCATTTAGCTTTCTAATTGATCTTCAAAAATTTTAAGTTCTTTCCTTCTACAATGTTTTCCTAAAAAATATTTTTCCTAAGTTTTTGTATGTTTTTGATTACTGAAGCATAATTGAATAATTTGAATCTAATCAAACATGATATCATGTCATAATTTTTTATTGTTGGAGATACCATCACATTTGTTTTGTTTTCACATTATGTTCATTATAATTTTCTAATTGATCTCCGATTTTTTCCAAGTTTTTCCTTCTAAAAAAGCTTTTAGTTTAAAACAATTTTCCAATGTTTTAATATCTTTCACTACAAAAGAATAATTGTATAATGTGAAACAAACCGAACATAATATCATTTTTTTATTTTCGGATCGTCATAGATAATATGTTGTGTTTATCTTCACATTATGTTTGATGTTTCTTCACATTATATTTAAATCATATTTACATAATGTGAAACTTCAAACATGATATCCTGCCATACTTTTGAATCGTTAGAGATATCACATTTGTTTTGTCTCGATTTATGTTATTTAGATTTCTAATTGATCTTCAAAATTCAAATTTTTTTCTTCTAAAAGTTTTTGTTTAAAAACATTTTCCTAAGTTTTGTATGAATTGATTATGGAATCATAATTGCATAAGGTGAAACTAGTCAAACACGATATTATGTCATATTTTTTTATCGTTAAAGATATCACATTTGTTTTTTTTTAATTATGTTCATTTAGCTTTCTCATTGATCTTCAAATTTTTCAAGTTTTTTGCTTCTAAAATAGTTATCTTAAAAACAGATTTCCTAAGTTTTTGTATGGTTTTGATTGCTAAATCATAATTTCATAATATGAATATATCAAACATGATATCCTGTCATAAGTTTTTATCGTTGGAGATATCATCACACTAATTTTGTTTTTACATTATGTTCACTTTCATTTTCTAATTGATGTCCGAATTTTTTCGAAGTTCTTCCTTCTGAAAATCTTCTAATTTAAAACGATTTTTCTAAGTTTAAATATTTTTCACTACGGAAGAATAATTTTGTAATGTGAGACTAATCAAACATAGTATCATGTTATAACTTTGGATCGTTAGAGATATTATGTTTGGTTTATCTTCACACTACGTTCGATTTTTCTTAGTTGGTCTTCAATAACAAAGTGTTCTTGAAAATACAAGGTAATATATTGGAGAAAAAGTAAATCAATTTTTGAAACATATGTTATATTAACTAGGTATATTTTTAGAATTATAAGTTAAAGCAATAAATTCAAATGTGAAATTACGATAACAAAGTTTTAATATAGGTAATACTAAATTTCATTTCAAAAAACCAATATGTATTTTTACAAAGTCAATAACTCAATTTTATGCAGTTGTCCAAATCATACATGTTTTACAAAACAAAGGATGAAGATAAATTAATTCAGTGGAAAAAAAAATACTCCTTCCAAAAAAACAACCAATTGAAACCAAATCTTGCCTTGCCCTCTTCTTGTTTTTGGGTCTTTTTGCCTAAACCACGACGACCTAAACCATGACGACCATAACAACCTTGACATATCGCCATGATGACCTTGAGGAACTCGACTATCTCGACGACCTCATCCATCTTCCACATGACCTCAACTTGCTTTGACGACCTCAACCACCTTGCCATGAAAACCTCGGCCAGCTCGACAATCTTGAACAGCTTGAGTACCTCATTGATCTTGATTACCTTGACGACCTTGATGCTCTCGACTATCTCGCTAACCTTGACGATCTTGACTACCTCACCACGTTGACCTCAGGTACCTCGTTTTGATCATCTCATTTCGCCTATCGATGAACAATCATATGTCTGCATCCTTGTTGACCAGAGTTCCTTCATTTCTTTTATCAAAAGCTGTAGAAAAATATCGAAGGACCGCTTCGGATGCTTAGGCCCATGAATCAAAATACTCATGAAAAGAAATTATTTTTCCATACACATATCTTGTGGAAGGTTGTATGGGGTCGAGATGACTGGCCAAAGCGAGCATTGTCTTCCAGACATTCCAAAAAGACTAAATCCATATGTGCACATATAAACATTGCTAATGTTGCATGCAAAATTAGGGTGTACTGTATTCTAAGTGTTTCCTCGTTTTTGCATTTGAGGGATGATTGATCTCGCCTTCCCTTTGAGTATGTTGCGCATGTCATCTCATCACCACTGCAGTCTTTTTAGATTGATATAATCTCTTCAGCCTATCGGCAATAGGTAAGTACCACATCCTTTGATACGGTACCCTACTTTGTCAACGTCCTTGCGGTTTATATCTTGGATTCTTGCAAAATCGACACTCTAACAATTCCGCATCTTTCCTCCAGTAGATTTTAAAGTTGTCTATACACACATTTATCATCTCCGAAGGTAAACCAAGACTGAACCAGTTTCTGAATCTCATAATAAGATTCAGCAGACAAATTACTTTTTAAACAACTCAGCCCTTGTATTCATACAAACTCAGATAAGTTATGATCAGTTTTGATATTCATCATCCTAGCTGCTAATGATAATTTAGAAAGATCTTCCCTACAACCTTCATAAATTGACTTATTAGTTGTGTCTAGCATTTCATAAAACCTTTTTCATCCAAGTTAGGTTCCTCTATATTTTTACTTTTGCAGCAACTAATGAGATTGTTTCATGAAATGTATATGTAACAATATCATGCATCCTATAAGACGATTGGTAATTTCGTCATAATGTAGTTGTAAACTCGACGTAAAATTATGACCACGCTCGTAACGCGTAGTCGTTACGTTATTTTATAGTGATCATTTCAACAAACTATAAACGGTTTGATCTTTCACTCGAGGGTAAATAAACAGTCTCCAATGAGACACATCTATAAACACTGAACACTACCGATCTCATGTCATTGCTAAGCCAAGACTTCATTAGTAACAAGAATCTTTGCTTTCCATATTTTACTTTGACTATTAACCTTAGTTTGAATATTTGGTTGGAATCCCCCATTCAACAAACACCTAATTGGATTGTTAAGAAAAGAGAGCCTGATTAGATCTTTCAGAATAATAAAATTGAAAATTTAAGAAGTAGGAAAAATACTTCTCATTTGAGGACTCAGACAAATACTTATTATAAACTTATGTTCATTTGTCAAAAAAATAATTATTTAACAAATACCTACTAAAAATAGGAAAACAATTTTATTTTGCATATGGAAAATATATTATCAAAACATGATAACTATAAAATTTAAACATAAAAATAATACTACTTTAAAACTGACACCTTTTTGCATTTAAATATAATCTTTTACGTTCACTATTTCTAGGCCACTTTAGTGTTAGATATTTATTATGTTGTTTAAGATTATCTTTTAAAAGGAAAGATCATACATAAAAGATATTTTGTTTTGAATTTATAAATGTTCTTGATTTAGATAGGTTATTTGGAAATACATAAAGAAAACAATAAATTTAAATAAAATATTTTTTAATAATGACAATTACATATATTTGGTTTATTAAGGGTAACCGTCGTAAGAATTAACATGAACGTGACATGTAGGAAAACGACTTTTTAAATAATATTATAGAGATTAGAAGAACCATATCATTGGTTTATAAGCTAGTATTTTACCATTAATAAATATATAATAACTGTAAAATGATTTTTCGAAAAAAATATTAGAAAAACACACTAGAATAATATTATTTTGTTGTTAAGAAACTCATTTTCAGAATCAAAATGGTGAAGTTGTTTCTGGTTCTTTTTAATAACACAATTAATCAGCATTAAAAAGAAAGTGCTAAATTGCTCTTAGTGCTGGAAAGGCAAATAATATTGAACCGGTTCTGATGTGGCTGCATAGGATCAACCCTCATGTGGCGCTGGATTCGGCTCGACCTCATGTGGATACATCTCTGCCATTTCATAATAATAAGATCTTAACCACTCTATGTCCTAACCATTTTTACAGTGCAGACAGCAGACATTGTATGGAATGCAATCACATTCTCATGGGACACAAAATTGAATCATCAATTCACAACATTGTTACCTTCCAATTTAACGAAGCAACAAGAGCACGAGAGGCGAAGGCTTCAACCCCAGAACTTTCACTCTGAGAGCAAGTTATCACGTCAACAACAGGTAATGTTTCACATTTACATATGGTTCAATCTGGTAAAAGCGAACCAATTAAAACTTAACCGACCCGAAATAGAAAAATGGTTTGGATTTCGTAATACCGAATGAATGTCATTTTTAAGAAACCGCAGTATATGGATATGGTTTGCCTCGGTAAACAAACCGATCAAACCGAATAAACTGACCAATTAAAATATAGAAATATAATTATATGTAAACTATATAAGATAATTACGAATATACACATAATTTTTTTATTGATATAATTTTCATATTTAAAATGTTGATTTTACTAATTTAATATTTTATTTTGAGCTAAAAGTTATGAATCATTTTTATTAAATTAAGTAAAACATAAAATTTACCTTTTTGTTGAAAAATATGTGTGCTAATGTTTAGTTATTTATAATATTATCGATGACTAATTGTTATTATTTTTATTCTATAAAATCTATTATAATTATTAATTTAATATGTTTACTAATTATTATAAATAGTAAAGAAAAAAGAAAAAAAAGAAAAACGGGTTATTTGAAAACCGAAATATCTTCATGTTATATAAAACCGATATCTAATTATATAAATTAAAATTCATTAAATACTTTGAAAGATAAATAAATTTATGGTTTTTGGTATAAAACCGAATAAACCGAAAACCGAAGGTATATAAACCAAACAAAACTAAATTAAATATGGTTTTAATATGGTTGCTATTTTTATAAACTGAAATACCGAAAAAAAAATAAAACCAAATCGAACCGGTATCTGGATTGAACACCCTTATGATTTACATGAACCTTAAGTTCATGTAATATTTTTTGCGTATGGAAAATACATAATTAAAAACTTTACAACTATAAAATTTAAATAAAAAAAAAGATTACTTAAAATTAACACATTTTGCAATTTAAAAAAAAATATTTTACATTCACTAATTTGTGGATCAATTTAGTTGTTAAAATATTGAACGAGAAAGCTCGATGTTGATGATCTCACTTAGAAAATTTCTATTGTAAAATATTTTCTGGAAATTTTCAGAATAAAATTTTCAAAAAATCAAAAAAAAAATGGAAAGAGAACCAAGTTCTTATTTAACAAGCAGTCAAGCACTTGGAGCAACCATATCATTGGTTTCTAAGCTCATATTTTCCATTAATAAAATATAAAAATTGTAAAATAAATTTTCAGAAAGAAATATCTAATGAAAACATACTAGAGTAAATATTATTTGTCGTCAGGAAATTCATTTTCAGAATCAAAATGCTGAAGTTGCTAATCCTAGTTTTTAATAGCATAATTAACCAACATTTTATAAAAAATGCTGAGTTGCTCTTAGTGCTGGAAAGGCTAATAATATTGAACCATTTCTGGTGTAGCTGCATGTGATCAACCATGAACTTTGGAATCGGTCTCTTTATCCCACTCGATTGGTTCACTTGCCTTGGTCACTGTCGACGCATCCAAAATTTCCTCAGTGGTGATCGCTGAATTCGACTCGACCTCATGTGGATACATCTCTGCATCCCCACAGTAATCCTAGTCCATTTCATAGCAATAAGATTTTGTCACATCAGCATCTGTAATGTAAAATTGTAGATTCATACCGATAAATAATTTCATGGCTTCGCCGATACTTACTAGATTTGCATGCATTTTCCTCACAAAATCTTTGAACATATCGTAGTTTGTTTTAAATAAATTTTCGGACAATCGCAGGCACATGAAACTGTGCACTTTGAATTTGGGTTTTCCCTTCAGGTTAGAACCTTTTGGCCTGGCATTAAGAAGAACCTGATTGTAACCATCCGCATCATTAATCTCCCATGTGTTTGCACCAATCACTTCTATGCCTTTTTTCCACGCTCTGCTCAATACCTTATAATAACGAGACGCCAAACAAAACAGAAACGAACTTTAACCTCTAGAAGAAGAAAAAAAAACATACGATTAGATATTTAAACTCATTTTGTGAACAGTTATTTAAATTCATTTTGGTAGATTTACTTACCGCTCTAACAAGTTTTTCGGGAGAAGAGAAGGGTTCCTTTGAAATGTGGTTTATAGCTTTCATCTCAAGACAACTAAAGCTGAGAACGCAGTTGCGTTTGTATAGCATCCGGGCGATCGGACTGTAACCATCTCTGTTATCTTCTTCTTTTTTTTCATCATTATCAAGGTTGTAATATCCGGCAGTTAGTTCTGCGGCGTGGCTGTGATGGTTGTAAAACCAGTGAACTCCTGAAACCTATATATGGAATTAACAGACCAAGACTATGATGGCAGAAAAAGAAAACAATATGTGGTATATATGTCATTCGTACAAGTCTTTGATATTGGTGTTTATGCAGTACCTTGGCAACCAAGTCAATTTTGAGGCCGTTGAAGATCTTGTTGGCTTCTCTTAGGACCTGATCGCCATGGAGGATGAGTTTGTTGGAGTACCATTCCAAGAAGAACTTCCCCCTCTCCGTGGTGTATGTCCCATTCTTCTTGAAAAAATTAGTTTTTCGTGGCTTGCTGTTGTAGTTTCCAAATTCTTTTTCGTCTAAAAGATCCACTTTCTGTTTTTGTTTATCGTTGGCATCATCCTCATAATCTTGCCTCAAGTATTTGTCGTAACACTGGTACGTATTTGTTGACATGAATAAGAGATAAACTAGAGATTGGAAGTGTTGAGATAAAAAGAAATAAAGAGAACACATATTTGAATTCTCTCCCCCCCCAAGTTCGTCATTCTCCAGCCAGTATACCTCTTCTAAATCTCTCATTCTCACAATATTAATATCAACTCCTAGTTAGATTTGGGTAAGGGCGCCATAATATTGAACAGTATCTACATTATATATTATTGAACCTGAAATTCTCCGATGCCGGAAGTTTTCCACTCTTGTTGTGTTTTTCCTCCTTTTTTCCTTTTTTCTTTCGGAAAGGAAGGGTAACAAAGTTCTCCACTGGGTCCAAGGCCGACTTCGATGGCCACTATCACACCGTCTTCTAGAAACTCTATCATGTTATCTTTGAAGCTACTCATGAAGTCACTGTATACCTGATGGTGAGATTATGCATTATGATGTGAAAGTTAGCAAGGAATGTTGTAATGTGTATAATGTCTATCTCTAATATTTTATTCTATTTTCTTTTAAAATTGAGTAAAAACATGTGAATGTGTTATTCTATTTTTTTTCTTTTAGTAAAATTATAATCCAGATAAGTTTTATTTCAACCATAAGCTCTTTTAAAGTAAAAATAGAGTAATATGTAAAAATAATTTGTTACTCTTTTATTTAGAGTAATGATTTTACTTTATTATAAAGAAAAAATTGCAGCTGTATTTACTAAACTATATTTTCAGAAAAAAGTAAAGTGGAATTGAAAATGTTCTAGATCTCAACATTAATTTTAATGAATCTATATATCTATATATATAAAGTAGATTTTCTCTTTTCTTATCACACGTGGAAAGGGACTTTATTGACATGTGTCCTTATATATTCATTTTTTTACATTTTAAATCTTTTTTTTAGATTTTTGAAATTTGGTCCAACACTTTATAATTGTCCATATTTTTCATGGATTGACCCCAAAATTTCTAATCGTGATTTTAATCCCTAATGCACACAAATGAATTCTATATACAATTCATCATATCTAATCCTTCTCACACTAACTATCATTATATGAAGTTTGATAATCTATTTTACTGGTCGCTAAAATTAAAGATGAATTAAAAAATAAACAAAATAATATAAATGTATTTTAAATATTTAATGCTCACAACTAAAAATAGCATAAAAATTTTCTATTTTATTATTTTTACTACTTTTTACTATTTCATTTACAAATTATATATTTATTTTATGATTAAAAATTATAAAATAATCAAATTAAGAAGAATAAATTAAAGCACAACATAAATCTAAACCTAAAATCTCCACAATTATAGAGAAAAATAAAATATCATAGTAGTACTAATTCAATAAATGTTTGGAGATGAAAGGTGATCAAGAACAAAGACTAATTTACCTCACCTTATCATATAGTGTATTGGCCAGAATAAATATAGATCATAAAAGAGTAAAAAAATAAAATGTGAGATAAATAAATCCTCCGAACACAAAAGAGCACGATCAAGAACTAAAAAAAAAAGAACTAAGAAAGTGGGTCAAAGGAAGGATAATTACCGGAAGGTCAATGGCACCTGGAAACATGAAAACACAATTCTAAAGCACCGGAAGCATAACTATAAGTTAAGAACTAAGAAGAACCTTACAAACTAAACAAACACAAAACACTCATGCCAGCGAAGAACCACAAAGCTTTAAGTAGAAGGGACCGAAATTCCAAGAGACTAACTCTGCACACATATACTTAGGGAAACAAAGAAAGAAGAAAAAATCAGGGAGAGAGAATATTGAAACCACCGAGAAACTGAAGTTCAAGCTTGAGACCAGAAATAATTTTTCAAACCCACGAAGAATATCCGGAGAAAAATATTACCCAAACATAAGTGACAAACCTGGCGAAAGGGAGAACCACAGAAACCCGAGCAGCAATAAAAACTGCAATGAAATTAAAGAATAAAGAGAGAAGGGAACACGAAAAGAAATCAGAAAATTTTGGAGCTGCCTCGAGATATAAAAGAAAGTATGGAAGTCAGATCACAAAAATCCAGATCTTGAAAACCAAGACGACATGGACTATCAACGGCAAGCCAACAATGAGGAAGACAACATCAAAGACGACTTAACTCCAACCCAACCCAAGAAGATACAGTCCCTAACATCAGTTGAAATCTTAAGGAGAAGAGAAACAGCCAATGGTGATGGTGAAAAACACCGCACACAGAAAAGTAAACGAAATACATAGATGGCGACGACTCAATGTCAAAATATGGAGAGAATACAAAAAATATCTTAAAAGAATATTAAAAATATAAAAAAGTAAAATACAATTTGACGCTGAAGCCTTTAATCTTATAATCAAAACATACTTTAATCTTATAATCAAAACATACTATAATATAGAATTATTGAAATTTAATATGATTTACACCAGATATTAACTCCACCACTAACAAATACTATTATACAAACAACAACACATTATTAGATTATTACATTACACAATAAAAAGACCAAATAATATTTTTTAACAAATAAAAACGACCAAATAACTACATCATATAGAAATCATACTTAACATCAATGAAACAATATTCCGCGCTAAGCGCGGATATGCTCCTAGTAAAAAATAAAAGAGAAAGAAGTTTTGGCTGCTATATATCAACATTAATATTAGTGTAGTAGTTCTAATTAAAATTGAGCCGTGTAGTTGGCTATGTATTATTAGTAGCTAGATGCCACCAATCCATTCAAAACAGCTCTAGTTACCTTTATCGCAGTACGTTTTTTACCATTTCCATCATCGAAGAGGGGTTTATTATCGACCCCAAGACTGAGGCAGCCCTCGTCTGGAAAGCCATTGCGGTCGGTGTAATAGATATCGGGATTGGCTTTGCCATATTGGACTATCCAGTTCGGGAGACCTATGGTTTTTCCGTTTTCGCTGCTCTTGTGAAAAGACATTATGACATGGATTTTGAGTTCCAAACTCATGATCATCTTGAACAGCTCTTTGTAACCCTCCCACTTATATTTCTTGGGGTCTTCGGACTCGACGATCCCCCACCACACATCGACCATCACACCGTCGATGCAAGCCTCCTCCTTGAGTCTCTTCAGTCTCTTTTTTGTTTCTTCCAATTCCGCGTTTTTGTTATCTTCAGCCACTATTCCAAACTGCATTCACATCACAATACAATCGAGTTAGCTGCATTATATATGGAATAGGTTGCTCCGACGATACATGAAGTAAAATAGCAAAGCTATTTTTTTTTTCCTTTTCCATAAAGAGATATTAGCTAAAGCACGTGTGTGTGTGTAATCAAATACTTACAATAGGAAGCACAATGTAGACAGGAACGTAGTTGAGAAGAAGCTTTTCCTTGCGATTAATTTCGTCCTTTATTTTTTCAAAATAAGGAAAAGAACAAAGTTCAGACATTTTTCTTTCTGTATATTTTTGTTTTGTTTTTTCTTCGTAAGTCTCGCATCAATCTCACGAGGAAGATCTAAAACAATAGGAGGCCAGAAATTAAACTGATAAGCGATAATTATCCACACAAAAAAAAACTAAGCAATAATGGAGCGCATATGGCCATATACACGTCTTTAATTATTTACACGGTCGAAGTCAACTCTAAGATTATCGTATCTTGATTAAGAAATTAATTAATCGCTTTCATAATTTAAACCTAGTATAATGAATTTTATTTAATTTTCAACTAGACTTTGATCTAAATGAAAGGTTACATATTAAATAATCTACATTTTATTGTTATATATTGTGTAAGTTTATAATCTTATTGGTTAAGTATCTTACTCATATTATTCATATATAACGATTTGTTTAATATACTTTACTTTGTTGTTGGTTATTATTATTATATACTTATGTATTTTCGAGTTCGTACAATATAAATTCATAACATGAAATAATCAATTAGAGAATTTTCTTCAGTTTTTTTTAAATCTACAGTTTGCATACAATACGTTTCAAAATTTTATTTAGTTATACTGTAGAAAGAATATTTGTTTAGGATAATTTATATTTTCATATTGTGTTAAAAATGTACTTTAACATCTACTATTTTAGTATATTACGAATTATAAGTAAATGCATTGTTCAATTTAATCATTTAGCCCTATTATTTTAGTAGAGTTTATACATAGAGACTCTATCATATTACTTTCTATATTTTGTCGGTATATGATATTTTTGAATGTTATGATATTATTTTTTTATTAAATAAATCTTTCATAATATTATACTATGTTTGTTGTTACAATATTTTTTGTGTTATGTTCAAAAAATATACTTTTACATATATGATTTAACTTTTGTAAAATTTGGAATATTATCATTTGAGTTTAAAATATTTATTTTAAAAATTGTATATTTAGTCAAAAGAGATTTGGAAAATTACGCAATTATTTTTGAGCTTAAAAATTATATGACTTTTGATTTTGTTACTAAACTAATGCATTATTATGTTATAATTAAAATAAACATTAAATTTATAGTTAAAATGATTTCTTATTAGTATCTTTAATGAATTACAAAATTTTCAAAATTTTCAAATAGCATATTTTGTATGTAACACTTAAACTAAATATTAATTACATACTATTATATTTTGTATATAATCATTTTAGATAATATATTATTTTCATTTTCCAAATAAATAAATAGATTATATATAATTGTACATATTAAATTTTGAAATATTTTAAAATTTTTATTTTTAAACAAAAATACTACATAATTTGAAAATTTTAGTTCTTTTAAACGGTGAATTATATTTTAATCATTTTATACGATGAATGATATTTATTTATTTAAATGATTTAAAAAAATATATATTAATTTACCAATTTACTATAATTCATACTTATTGCATACATTACTTTTATTTTAATATAATATAGATTATAATTATAGAATGAGCAATTCTCTCAAATAGTTTTTAAAGTTTTTGTCGCCAAAAGATCCTTCAATGAGGAAAATGACCAAAAGAGTTTAGTTAAAGAGGCAAAAGATCATTTTACCAGTTGTTTTATAGATATAATAATATAATGAAAAAGTATTTTTTTTATAGTTCTCGAATTATATGTTTCAAATTTGATTTTTTATAGTTTTTTTGATTTTTTATTCCTATTTTTGGAAATTGTTTTTCAAACTATTTTTTTAAATCAATTTTTTTTTAATTTGTTTTCTTTCAATTTTAAACCTTACCCCCAAAATCCACTCTTTAACTATAATCATAAGTCTAGATTATTCAATATTAGGTGTATAAGTATATATTACCTTTTAATGAATCTTTTTCGGTCATTTTTTACGGTTTCTTTTGGTGAAAAAAAAAACTAAAAGGGTTATCTTAGGAAATTGTTTCTCTAACAGAATTTATAAATATAACATATAATTGTTTTTCTTATTATAATAAAATTTTATTTAAAATTAATTTACAATAATAATATATTACTAGTTACTAAATTAATCAAAACTCTTATTTTTTAATTTAAAAAAATAATAAATAAGATTTTTTCCAATTGATTTTTTATCATTTAAAGTTAATTTAAATTTACCGTTAAAATTGATTTATTATTAATACCCTTAGGCATCTCCAACTTTACTCAATTTTCTACTCCAAACATAATTTTGGAGTAAGATCATCTCCAATCTCATTCCATTTTTGATATTTGTGTTCACGCACACCAATTAACCTAATGTGCACACTACCACAATCGAATGGTATGTCGATGTAGCACTTTAGGATCGAATCCACAGAGACCAACTCTTACACTTTATTTCTATTGGATCAATACTTAGCTAAAACAAAATGGGGTTTTGATTGATTTGGTAACGTGCAAATAAATAAGCAATAACAAATGTAAATTCAGATTAAAAATAAGCCAGCCTAGGGTTACTTCATCGGGTGCTAATACTTGTGAGCTAAACAATTATTCAAGTGCTAATAAGAACAGTCTAGAACTCGGATCACTCAAGTAGAACAGTCCACTATCGTGGTACTGCTCCCTATGCTAATCGATCTCACCGTCTAACTGTCGTTGAGGTGAGAAGCGACAACAAGCAATAGAGATCAAGTCCGATAGGTTCACAGAACACCCTAATATCTACTTTCGCTGATTAGGGATGCAATGCTCATTCAAAACAGATCTAGCAACCTAAGCACTTTTGATGATCAGATTAAACCTATGATCTAACATTAAGCGGCCAGTTTAATGCAAGCAGTAAGAATGGTTATGAATGAAGACAATCGAGTGATTCACTTATCTATGTTTAGCTCACGAAATCAACACCCTAGAACCCTAGACAAGCTAGCCGACTACTCAGCCATGAACAGAGAAAACACAGAGTTCATAGATGAATAATACTGCATAAATATAACAGAAACAAAGAGAGGGTTGAGGATGATCTTCTCAAAACTGAGAGAGAGAGAGAGAGATCCTTCTCCCTTTACAAGGTATGAAATCACAAAGCAAGTCTCCAATGGTTTCTTCTATGAAAAGAAACGTAGTATGATGTAGAAAAAATAGAAAAAGAAGTTATATCAAAAGCCACAGGCGGCCAGAGAGAAAAATAGGATAATTAGGGCAAATCTCGAGATGTTGTATTTTCCTTATTCGTCGGGAACAACCGCGGGATCACTCCGTCTGCTTGTTCCGCTTGATCGGGAACAGTCATCAGACTGTTCTGCGTGAAAATCACCAAACTGCATTGTTTTCTGCTTCTTTTGTTCCAGCAGGTCCATCTCCCATCCAGTGCAACTCCAGACCTGTAATGACTCGAAAAGGACTAGAAAGACTCGATAAAGACTTGAAAACCAATTAGAAAACATATATACAATGATGTATAAAACACCATATATCAATTCCCCCAGACTTAGATCCTTGTTTGTCCTCGAACAAGACAAAGTATCAAGAACAGGGAGAAAGGTTTGAAAGTGTGGGAACTCTCCTATTCTCAGCAATCATACCTTAACCACGAATCTCTGAACCATACAAGCAGTAAACTAGGACAACACACCCTTACCAGAACCCTACTGACTGCTGTTCGAAAATCGGCTCCATACTCTACATCTCAAACCTGAAAAAGCAACACTATCGAGACAGAACTCCCTACATTCATTTAAGAGCAGCGTGAGCTTCTCATCACAGGCACTATTCAGGGTAGACGGGCTAGGTGTGGAATAGGCTAATTTTATGGTGGAGTTAAAGAGTGTTTAGGGGCTACCAACTTTTCGTAGTGGATGCAGATATCGCGCAAAATAGTCGTGAGAGGACGGCTCCACTGATGTCCACAGCCCCTTACTCGTTTTGCTATCTCAGGAGCTGCTATCTCAGGAGCGACTGTTCTTTTCGTTCGGGAACAATCATCAGACTGCTCCGCTCATATGTCTGCTCCTCATCTCTTCATATTGATACCTACTCTTCTGCTCGACCTTCCCAATGGCTCGTGTATCCTGGATTCTTCTCCTTCTCCATCACCATATGCTAAATAAAATGAAAGATAGAACTTTTTTTTTTTTAACAAAGATGGTGGGGTGACGAAGAAGGTGGTAACATGTAATGTTTGGATTGCCACCGGTGGTTCTTCTGGTTCAGATCATTCTGGTTCTCCACTAATGTTCTTGCACAGCTCGTTGGTTATGGAGCGGTTGCTCCCTTATTCTGCTTGTTCTCCTTGTGACTGAATCAGCGCAGCAGTAACGAGTAAGAGGCTGCGTCGATCCTTTCCTCTCCGACCTTTTTGCACATATCTGCACATAGAACACTGAAAAACAAATGCATGAAGGTGGAATAAAGGCTAAGGTTCAGGGTGGGAACTAGCTAAAGATGAGCTAGCCACTCAGGAACAGCAAGATGGATAGAAAGAATAAGAAGTCCTGAGTGTAGTTCTCGTTTCCCTGATCTAGTGCCCATAACAAGAAGAATTTCAGTCAAGATTAGGTTCAAGTTATTTGGAGTTAAGTCTACCCAGTGTAACCTGATCGGCTGAGAACTTCTGGAGAATCAAGTGAGATATGTCAGGGTGTTCCGGGTCCACATGTGTGTCTTTCGCCACTGCTAAGGTCACTGAATAAGACAACTAAAGCACGAGGTGGTTAGTGATCAACACAGAATAAGGTCCTAATTCCCAAAAATTTGACTGACTCGATCCTAAAAACTGACTCAAACTGACTCAAGAGAAAAACAAAAGAAAGAAACGAGTTAGTAAACGATGAAGACCCTCCCCCAGACTTACTTCACAACGTCTCGGTGTGAAAATAAATCAGAGAGAAGGTGAAAACAAGAATTTACAATTTTTTTGGTCGAGATACTTACCTGGAGCGGGTGCTCCGAAAAATTTTGGGTGTTCTGTCGCCAGATTTTACCTGGGTGGTTGTTCTTGGCTCCTGCAGAACAGGGAGCTCCATTTCTGCAACCCAGAATTTTTCGAAGTATCTCGAATTTTTCTGCTTTTTGACCTGAAACTCAATAAACTAAAACGAAAATAAGCAAACAAAAACAAAACCAAGTTATATTTACACTTACCAATGGGTTGCCTCCCACCAAGCGCTTGGTTAAAGTCACTAGCTTGACTTGGTGACAGGGATCAGTCGGGTTGAGCATGAGGGCTTGTTCCAAAACAAGCTCCACAATCAGACATGTTCAGCTTCAAAACTCTGCTCAACAACCCTTTCACAGCAGCTTCTCCTTTCTCTTTCAGCTCATCAGTGAGAATAACTCTGACTTTAGAGAAAGGTTTAGAGGTACCCTTGCACTTTACCTCATACTCAATGGATTTCTCATCACACCAGTGAGGTGTCAAAGTCATAGTAGGATCTCCTTTGACCCTTTTCTTTTGGACTTTCTCTTTCACCCTTGCATTCTCACTGAGTTTCTTGGTATCATTGTGAGGATCTCCATTCAGAACTTCCTTGAACTCACTGTTTTTACCAAGCTCCTTCCTTGGAACAACCTTCAGCTTTTCTCCACTGAACACTGAGATGCAAGAGGCGTTTAGTTTCTGAAATCTGGTGGGAACAGCCTGATAGAAGACATTCTTGTTGATGTGGGAGAAGGAGACTCTCTTATTAGGCATATCAACGATCGCTCCCACTGTAGCCATAAATGTCCTTCCTAAGATCAAAGGCATCTCATGATCGTTGTTCATCTCAACAACCTGAAATTCAGTATGGAGAACACAGTCCCCAACTTGGACAGGAAGGTTGCGAATGGTGCCATAAGGAACTGCTCTGGAAGAGTTTGCAAAAGTCAGAGTCACCTGAGAAGGCTCAACCTCAGTAATGCCCAACTTCTCTACAATCGCTTTTGAGACAAGATTCACACAAGATCCAGAGTCACAAAGAGCTTCTTCAAATTATACTCCAGCAATGGAACATGGAAAAGCAAACTTTCCAGGGTCATCAACCTTAGGCAACACCTTCAGGTGTCTAGGTGGAATCGGATAGGGAACCTTAGGAACATAGACCCGCACTGGTGGAATATCAGTAGATCCGTCGGGAGCGGGAGCAGTCGCGGGAGCAGTCGCGGGAGCAGTCGTGGGAGCAGTCGCGGGAGCAGTCACTCTAGAGCTAGCAGATTGCTCTGTTCTCTGTTCTGCGCCCAGAACAGTCTCAGCGAACAGTTGTTCCACTTGTTTTTCCTCAGATTTCTCACTTCTCTGCTCGGTTGCATTACAGTGCTCAACCCTAGAATTCATCACACTCTTTCCGCGAATGATCTCTTGCTGTCTTTTAACAGTTTCAGCAGTTTGAGCAAGTTGAACATCTATCTTCTTTATGTGGTTGCTCACAGTATCATATTTTGAATTCAGCTCGGTGAACATGTTGTCCATCTTGGTGTTGATGTCTGTGGTAACCTGATTCAGTGCCTTGACCTGAAGTTGCTGGCTCTGGAGCATCTGCTGCATCATAATTTTCAGATTTTTCAAATCATCTGGCGGACTGTTCCCTGCAGTCGGAGCACTCGCGGCTGGAACTACTTGCTGATTGCTCTGCGGGATGGTGTTCTGATATCCAGATCCTTGTGCCTGGTTGTTCTGCAGTAGCTGATCGACCTTAGCTGTTAGCTCATCAATTTTCTGGGTGTGTACACTGTTGACTTCCTTGGAGCGATCGCTCTCCTGGTTCTTATTGGTTGAGCTAGCTGCCATGTTCTCAATCAGCTTGAGCGCTCCATCAGTGGTCTGAGTCATGAAGTCTCCATTGCTCGAAGAGTTTAGAGCACCTTGGTATTTCCAGTCCACCCCATCATAGAAAATGCCCAGGAGGTAATCATCATCAAATCCATGGTGAGGGCATTCTCTCTGGTAGTCATTGAAGCGCTCCCATGCATCACAAAAAGGCTCATCATGGAGCTGTCTGAATGAAGTGATCTTGTTCCTCAATGCAGATGTTCTCGCTTAGAGTAGAAATGGTTGAGGAACGCTGATCGGACTTGTTCCCATGAAGTGAGAGAGCCTATAGGGAGGGAGTTCAACCACCGTGCAGCTTTTCCATCAAGAGAGAGTGGGAATAGCATGCACTTGATGTAGTCTGGTGGCACACCATTCGCACGAGTAAAACTGCAGACTTTTTCGAAATTCTCAATATGCTCCATTGGAATTTCTGCAGAGAGACCAGAGAACATTTTTCTTTGCACCAGATCAATCAGAGCAGGCTTGATCTCGAAGTCCTGCCTGGTGCAGAGTGGAGGAACAATAGCAGAGCGCGTAGTAGGAATGTTCCGCGGAAGGTTTCTCTCCCCGATTGGAACAGTCTGCGCTGCTTGTTCCTGCCGCGCGAGAGCAGCCTGTTGAGCAGATTGTTCTGCAGCTGCTTGCTGAGCTTGGATGGTCTGCTGCATCTGAATCATCTGCTATTGCATCAGTTGCATTGCTGCAGCAAGATCATCCTGATGACTGTGATCACCCATGGTGGTGTCAGTAGGCCTTGGCTGTTGTCTGTTCTGATTTTCTAAACCTTGCGATCTCCTGCAACAAAGAGAAAAGAGCAAGTTAGAGGTCTTAGACTAAATAAATAACCGAAAAATAAAGGTAAAAAGATGGTCCCCGGCAACGGCGCCAAATTGATATTCGTGTTCACGCACACCAATTAACCTAATGTGCACACTACCACAATCGAATGGTATGTCGATGTAGCACTTTAGGATCGAATCCACAGAGACCAACTCTTACACTTTATTTCTATTGGATCAATACTTAGCTAAAACAAAATGGGGTTTTGATTGATTTGGTAACGTGCAAATAAATAAGCAATAACAAATGTAAATTCAGATTAAAAAGAAGCCAGGCTAGGGTTACTTCATCGGGTGCTAATACTTGTGAGCTAAACAATTATTCAAGTGCTAATAAGAACAGTCTAGAACTCGGATCACTCAAGTAGAACAGTCCACTATCGTGGTACTGCTCCCTATGCTAATCGATCTCACCGTCTAACTGTCGTTGAGGTGAGAAGCGACAACAAGCAATAGAGATCAAGTCCGATAGGTTCACAGAACACCCTAATATCTACTTTCGCTGATTAGGGATGCAATGCTCATTCAAAACAGATCTAGCAACCTAAGCACTTTTGATGATCAGATTAAACCTATGATCTAACATTAAGCGGCCAGTTTAATGCAAGCAGTAAGAATGGTTATGAATGAAGACAATCGAGTGATTCACTTATCTATGTTTAGCTCACGAAATCAACACCCTAGAACCCTAGACAAGCTAGCCGACTACTCAGCCATGAACAGAGAAAACACAGAGTTCATAGATGAATAATACTGCATAAATATAACAGAAACAAAGAGAGGGTTCAGGATGATCTTCTCAAAACTGAGAGAGAGAGAGAGATCCTTCTCCCTTTACAAGGTATGAAATCACAAAGCAAGTCTCCAATGGTTTCTTCTATGAAAAGAAACGTAGTATGATGTAGAAAAAATAGAAAAAGAAGTTATATCAAAAGCCACAGGCGGCCAGAGAGAAAAATAGGATAATTAGGGCAAATCCCGAGATGTTGTATTTTCCTTATTCGTCGGGAACAACCGCGGGATCACTCCGTCTGCTTGTTCCGCTTGATCGGGAACAGTCATCAGACTGTTCTGCGTGAAAATCACCAAACTGCACTGTTTTCTGCTTCTTTTGTTCCAGCATGTCCATCTCCCATCCAGTGAAACTCCAGACCTGTAATGACTCGAAAAGGACTAGAAAGACTCGATAAAGACTTGAAAACCAATTAGAAAACATATATACAATGATGTATAAAACACCATATATCAATTTTCAACTCCAAAATACAGTAATCTTACACTTTACTCTATTTTGGAGTTGAACTTTCATTAATTTATGATATGTCTTTTAAATCTTTAATATTCTTATTTCTTACTTAAATAATATTTTTAAATAATACAATAACATGAAAAACAAAATATTTCATTTTTTAATAATTTTACTTAAAATGCATAAACCAGGATTTGTGGCCTAGTGGTGATTAACTTGAGGGCAAAAGCACAATACGGTGAAGCCACTAGGGTTCGAGTCCCGCCCACTAGGAAATCAACATTTCTGCATCACCAGGGACAGAGGACCGACACGTGGTAACACGTAGTCTGGACCACTTATGTGGGGCCATGATACCTCTGTATAATTAAAAAGACATAAAATGCATAACATAATTAGAAAACATAACTAATATTAAATAAAAAATAACATAAAATAAGTGATTTAATAATCTAGCAAATCGCGTCCAAAATATCCTTTTTCAAATTCATTTTGTCGAAACAAAAAAAATCCTTTTATTTGGGAGTTATCAGTTAAATTTGATTTAAAAAGGATGTGACCGCTTAATTAATCAATCTTTTCCCAGAAAAACACTCAACTTTGTTTAAAATAAGATTTTAGAGTTTTCAAATATATTAAAATTTTAGTTTTAAATACATCATTTTTGTGATTAACTATTTTCCATAACTTTTAACAATAAAGACAATTAGTTTTAATTGTTGGCAGATGTATTGAACAAAGGAATGAATTTTTGGAAATAAGGCTTAAAAGAGTGGTGGATGGGTAAAAGAGGAGCTCCTTAGAAGCCCGAGAAACGCCTCCACCACTTCTCGTTTCATTTCCAATATTAATTGTACGTAGTTGGTTATGTTGCTTAGCTGGTCTTTATGGAAAATCAGCCATACCGTGACTGAGATGCGCCCCAGACTTCCACGGGGGCAGCAGTGGGAAATCTTTTAAAATGGGTGCAAGCCTGATCCAGCAATATTGGGTGAAGAATGGCAATTTCGCTCGTAAAGCTTTTTCGTCGAGTGCGGGATCATGACATGACTTGAGAAATAAGCCTGGCCAACTTGGTGCCAGCAGCTGCTGCAAGTGTTCTTTGGAATGACTAGGCGTAAAAAGCATGTTGGAAGTTCATTGGGTTGAAAGTTAAAGTCATCAAAAAGTGGCCAAAGTCGTTCAAAACCACTAAACTTGAATGAGACAGAGTAGAGTGGAATTTCCTGTATAGGGATTAGCGAAGGAACACCAAAAGCAAAGGCAGCTCTCTGGGTATCTACTGACGCTAGTATGAGAAATGCCTGCTCAAAAACTCTAAATCTACCATAAAATCCTCTCTCGTTTTGATAGGAGAACAAAATCGGCATCATTAGCGAAGAAAATCCTTCATACACAATATGTGAAAGCATTAATGGGTGAACCGATGGTAAACACGAAGAGAGGACCTCCCGATCTTTAGGAAAAAACAAGCCTATTCTCGGTGCGGGTATCATTGCTGGATATCATTGCTCAGTGGCTCTTTTTGTTCCTTTCTACCCACCATCAACAAAAAAAAATTCTGAATAGAATAGACTAATTTATAATTTATTATTGTTTTATTATATAAAGTTTGGTTCTTCAAAGTTGCTAATTAATATAATTGCGACATGTGGTAATAATTTTTTAAGTTTGGTTCTTCAAAACTGCTAATTAACATGATTACGATATGTGTCAAAAATATGATACAATTATCTTTTGTTTAGGATTTAATAGAGATTTAGAAAAGGAAAATTCTCATTAAAATAATAGTCTTTAAAGGTTTTTTTAGGATTTTAGAAAATAAAAATTACTATTACATAATCTTTTACAATTATATATTGTTAAAAATATTTGATTGTAATTTTCATTTTTTAAATGTAAAAAAAAGAATTACAAAATCGATTTGAAAGAAATATCTCTTCTTACAAAATTATAATTTCTGTTTTTAAAGATACTAAAGAAAGAGAATTATAAAAAATAAATATCAACTTTTAATAAAAAAATCTGAAACAAAAACGAATTATGAGATAAGAAGTACAATAAATTATATAATAAAAACCATGAACAAAAATTAACTATAAAATAAATAATATTCCTTTTTACAGACTAAATAAAATAAAATAGTAAAAGTACTCTTATTATTTTCTTATAAATAACTAACTTTCATTTTTCAATAGATAATTGTATGTTACAAAATTTCAACCCAAAATGGCTACACATATTTTACATCTATATCAAAATTTTATTATATTAAATAATTTTCTTAATTCATTATTTTAATGATTTATTTCTGTAGTAACAACTTACTTAAAATGAATTATAAAATACAACATAGTAAAAACAAAGAAGATAATTGTAAAAGGTTATATGACATTAATTTTCCTTTTATAAAATCCTAAACAAAAATGAAAAAGAGTATTTAATAGTATTTTTAAATTTAAATAAAAAGAATATTTATAAAATAGAATGTTTTCCTTTTTAAAAATTAATGCTACGAAAAAGATTAACATGAAGGCATGTATGAATAATGCCTTAAAAATTGTAACATTTGCAATAATAATATGATACAATTCTCTTTTGTTTAGGATTTAAAATTATTTAGAAAAGGAAAACTATCTTTTTATTTTATTAATTTTAATCGCTTTTCTTATAAAAAAAAATTGTTATTAGTTTTAGCTAATATTATTTTTTCATTAAGAGTATAAACGATATTAACCACTTTAATTTTTAATGTGAGAATTATGTTAAAATCAATTTACAAATAGTAAAGATAGATAGATATATTAAACATAATTTTTAATTAAAATAAGTTAGTTGTATAAATGTCTTAAACAAAAACGGATTATAATATCCTATAAATACTAGAAATTGTTTAATAAAAAATCTTAAAACACTTTTAAAAAGTTTCCTTTTTAAAAATATAAATAAATCAAAATTGTAAAAGTAATATAATTTTTCTTACAAATAACTAACTTTCCTTTTTATAGATAATTTTGTGTTAAAAATTATAAACTAAAACAAATCAAATAATTCACTCAATATTATTGTGACATGTGTCAATAGAAAAATAAATTGTGAATGTGTCAGTAAAAACTGCCGCTATGTGCAAATAAATTGTTTTTCCTAAAATCCTAAATAAAAAAAATTATTTTTTTATCTTAACCAAAGAAGATATTTTTTTCTTTTTTTATATCCTAACAAAAGATAATTGTAGGTTTATTTAATAGTATTTTTTTACTTATAAAATTTAATGATAAACATTATACTAAAACTTATTTAATTAACAAAACGTATTTTGAAAATTGCAACTTTTTAAATAGTTGATATTAATTGGAAAACATTATTTGATAGTAGGTTTATTTTTCTAAATCATAGAAAAATATAATTGTAAAATATTAAGTAATACTAATTAAATTTTATAAAACCGTATAAAGTCTAAAAGAATATTTGATAGTTGTTTTCCATCTTAAAAAAGATCCTAAACAAAAAAGATTTGTATCATATTTTAAGTTATAATTAACCAAAATAGAAATGGTTATTTGATTATATTTTAATCGATAATTTGATGATGAACAAGATTCTAAATTATTTAATTACAAAAGAAGTGTAGAATTAGTATTAATACTAATTATAAAAATTATAACTTTAATTTTTAATAATAACTATTAATAATTATTTTCTGGCAATTTAATTTTTCAGAAAGTCTAAATAGAAGACAATTGTAAAGGTTATAGATAATTATTTTTCTTTTTTCACTGTAAATAAAAAGAAGACTTATAAAATATAATATTTTGCTATTTATGTGTTTGATTATACAAAAATCAAACACAATTTTGATATATATTTTTATGTTTGGTCATAAGAAGTAGATTATTACTATCATCACCATAAGTGATCTTTATTTAAATTTTATGTATTATTTTCATTTTAATTCTTATTTTGGGTTGGATTGGGTTTAAATTTTTAGGGTATTTTTTCTATCCCTAACTAGGTTGATAACAACCTATATACCATGATTATAAAATATAAATATTAACTGTAACTTATGCATAATAACGACTTTTTAATATGAAATAAGTCCCATACAAAACATGTAAAAACAATCCTAAAACTTTTATTAAATTAAAATATCGACAAAACTCGTTGTAACGCACTGACTCATATCTAGTTATTTAATAAAGATAATGTAAAAAATATATTTAAAAAAAAAACTAATATTGTTAATGGGTTTTTTGTAAGAGAAAAAAGTATGTATGATAAAAGAAAAATAAACCACTAAAGGAGCATATGGCCAGATATACATCTTTTAAAAAAAAATCGTAAATCAATATACAGATATACAACTTTAATTATTAGGACGGTCGAATTCAACTGAAAGATTACCGTATCTTGATTGATAAATTAATTAATCGCCTTCATAATTAAGACGTGCTAGATGTGAATTATATTTAGTTTAAATAAAATTAAGATAAAACACCAGAAATGATACGAGGGACCACGTCTGTCTGTCTGTCTGACTGGTAGGAATTTTAAAATAGTTATATGACTTTTTATGTTCAAGAGATTTGCACATAAGTACAACTTTGGGGGTTAAACAAACTTAATTAAGCCTATCTTTCTAAAAACGTTCAAAACACACTCATTTTGCTTCCATTTTACTGAAACTATGGAACTAAAATGTCCCTTGATTCATAGTTCTGATTCTAGGACTCACAAAGTTCACCGGAAAATATCTCCACCAGCCTTTACCTGCGCGGTGTGCAAAGAAGAGCTCAGCACAGTCTCGGATTCCTACTACTGTTCTACTTGCGAGAAAGAGATCCACATTGGTTGTTTCAGATTTAAACCTAAGATTGAAAACCACCCTTATCATCGCTTGCACTTTCTCGAGCATAAAACTACAAATTCCAAGACTTTGATACCCGATTCATGGCCAGACGAAGAAGAAGCTATCTCTCCCCCTGAGGAGAATCGAGGGGGATGCAAATGTTGCCGGAGACAACTTCAAGACAGGTACTATCATTGTGACGATTGCAAGTTCAATATAAACGCCACTTGTGCGTTGAATCCACCGCCTGAAAAGATCGTCCCGAGTAAGAGCCATCGCCACGAAAATGCTGAATACATTCTATTTCCTAGACGTATCTCATTGCCTTGTGATGCTTGTGGCTTGTTACTCGACAAAGGTAGCGATCATGTCTATACTTGTCTCTCACGCAACTACATAGCCCATAGAAAATGTATCGAGGAGTTACCCAGTCTCATTAAGCTCACCCGACACAATCACCGTCTCAAGCACAAACCCTCTCTCTTTCTCTCGGAAAAATTCTCTCCTCCCTCGGAAAAAAACTCTCTTTCTCCTCCGGAAAATCCTTCTCCTTCTCCCCCGGAAAATCCCTCTCCTTCTCCCCCGAAAAAAAACTATCCTTGCGGAGTTTGCCACAAACGTGTCAATGTCAATTACGGGCAGTACTCGTGCATTGAGGGTTGCAACTATGCTGTCCATTCGAAATGTGCAACGAGGAAGGATGTTTGGGATGGGAAAGAACTCGAAGGAGTCCCCGAAGAAGAATCTGAAGGTGGAGTTGTCGACGAGCTATTCACGATGTTTGCGGACGGGACAATACAACATTGTAATGATCAGCATAAACTGGAGTATTCAGGCGAAAACAATAATGTATCCGATGGACGCAGTTTCTGCCAAGCTTGCCTCCTTGTAATAGTGGACTCTGAAAGATTATATAGTTGTACGGAATGCAACTTCATTCTCCACGAAGCATGCGCACTACTTCGTCGCAAGATATCTCATCCACTGCACAGACACCCTCTAGAACTCCTTCCACTCCCTACTAATCTATATTTGATCCAATTCAATGTTTTTGTGGAAGGCATGTTCAAATGCAGTGGCTGTCACCAAAGAAACTGTGGGTTCATGTACCGTTGCACCCAAGAAGGTTGTAAGTTTCAACTAGACGTGAGGTGCGCTTCTCTTAAGGAATCATTTATCCATGGCAGCCATGCTCATCACACCGTCTTCTTAAGTTTCGACAAAGGTACGCGCACGAGGTGTCACACCAATCAATGTTCACCGCTTTACATAAAGTGTACTGAATGCACGTGGTTTTTGGGTCTTAAGTGTGCTATGTTACCAAGGGTTGCGTACTACAAATTTGATAAGCATGCACTCACCCTTTGCTACGGAGAAAAAGATACCACAAGTGGTCAATACTGGTGTGAGCTATGTGAAAAAACATTAGATTCAAGTGAATGGTTCTATACATGTGATGTTTGTGGCGTCACTCTTCATGTTACTTGTCTGCTGGGGAAAGAGGAATACATGAAGCCCGACTATACCATCAAAATAAATGATAAAAAGGTCAAAATTGTTCGCAACAGTTTTAACCCGCGGCCATTTTGCGGTAATTGTACCAATCGTTGTGTGGATACATTGGTATTATCCATACAAGATTCAAATCAATATTGTTGTACTTTGAAATGTACGGCAAAATTATTGGATCGAGAGAGACGAGAGAAACAGCAAACAGAAGAGTAATAAAAGGAACCATGACCAGGGATCTAAATCTACGGTGAACTTTTGTTTCTTGTTAGCTCGTTATGAATTTATCTGTCTTTGTTAGACTTTAGGGTAGGGATAATCTTTTATTTTATGTTTGTTTTATCTAGACGCATATTTCTGTTGTTTAAAATTGTAACTTTTCAAAAATACCATTGTTTGTTATCTAGGAAAACGACTATAATATACTACCCATATGTTAAATCTACTAGGTGTTTTTATACACCATGTGCAGTAAAAAAAATCCATATGCAGTAAAAAAAAATTAAAATATTTTTTAACAGATAAATATAAATTATATTTATTTTTTATTAATATTATAAATTTTATTTTTCTTATCAATATTTTAATATAAATTTGATTTAACTGAACATTAAAATTAAGATAAAAACAATTTTGTTTATTTGAATTATATTTAAAAATGTGCATGTATATATTTAAAATTATAATCTTAGATAGATTTTTCTATCTATTTATTTTATTTAAATATATTAAATAAATATGTAAAATTGCATAATTGTCAAAAATTAAAATTAAACAATATTTATAAAATTTGTAGATATATATAAGAAACTAATGATTTTACGATTTAATTTGATTTTACGATTTAATTTGATTTTATGATTTAATTTTTATAATTTTCTAAAAATATGTATATATTTTTGAAATATTTTTAATTTAAATGATATTTCAAAATTTGAAATGCCATAATTGAATATATTTATTTTAATGATGATTTATGAGTTATTACTATATTTTAAAAAAGTCCAAAAATATAAATCGACAATAAAAATGTAATATATGAGTTATTACCATATTTTGAAAAGTTTACCAAAAATATTAATTAACATTAATTATAATTGTCTATGTCATATTAATCTATAAAACATGTCATCAATTTTAGTAGGCATGTCATATTATTTTGTGAAAATGATTGTAGAGAAGACATGTGGCAAAATCACTTCTCAAATATAGTCTAGGGGATGTAAAATTTCGTAATTGTCAAAAATTAAAATTAAAAAATATTTATAAAATATGTAGATATATATAAGAAACTAATGATTTTATGATTTAATTTGATTTTATGATTTAATTTTTATAATTTTCTAAAAATATGTATATATTTTTGAAATATTTTTAATTTAAATGATATTTCGAAATTAGAAATGCCATAATTGAATATATTTATTTTAATGATGATTTATGAGCTATTACCATATTTTTAAAAAAGTCCAAAAATATAAGTCGAAAATAAATGTAATATATGAATTATTAAAATATTTTAAAAATTTTACCAAAAATATAAAGTAACATTAAATATAATTGTTCATATCATCTCTATAATATTATTTGAGAAGTCAGTTTCCTACGTATCGCGCTCACATTAACTTTCGCAATGGTTGATTACATTGATACCCTTAATGAACTAAAAATATTAAATTTAAATACTATTATTGATTTAAGGAAACATTTATAAAATTTAAAAAGCAAATTCAAAAACGAAATACATGTATATAATATGATTTTATTAAAAAGGAAAGTTCACAAAATAGTAATATTCCATTTAAAAATATTTTTAAAAAACATAAATATACTTTTGAAGTAATAAAATACTTTTTATATTTTTTTTATTAGATGAAAAACATATATTTGTATATAATTTGATTTCATAAAAAATATTATTGTACTTCACTCTGAATTTGAAAGAATATATGTAACTCAATACTCACAATATGAATGACTCGACTAATCTCACTTATATCTAAAACCATAGATTTACTACAATAAAACTATATAATTTTATAATAAAAATAATAATTTATTTTATAAATATATAATTATAGGATGACTCAAAACATATTAAAAATATAAATAAAATATTAAACGACTATTACAATTTAATTATTTTGTAAATTTTATATATATGCATGAAAGATCAGAATATTATCGTTATATTAATTTATGTAATTTGGAATCAGACACTTTAGTTTATTTTTTTATTTCATTCTAAACACAATATATCTTAAATGGAAACTCCAATAGCTGGAGATAAGAGATTCATATAAGAAAACATAAGTAAAACAACTTCTGCTTGAGCTTCTAAAGATAATGGCAAATGAACAACCATTTGGTCCCCATCAAAATCTGCATTTAACCCCTTACAAACTAATGGATGTAAACAAATAGTGTGTCATTCCACTAAAATGGGAGGTATACATGATTTTTCTAAAATATATTTACATAACTAAGATAACAAACAACCTAAATGCAAATAAGAAACTTAATGAATTTTTTAATATAATTAGAATAAATAATATTATAGTTTAATTCAGTGAAATATATGCAATCCAATATATTCAAATAATAAATAAATCGACTATAAAAAAACAAAACTGACTAAATATAACATATTTTAAATAGCATATTTAATTAAATTAATATAAGATTATTAATATAAATTATGCACACAAATTATAGAAATTAAAATTAAAAATCAACAGCAATCAATTATTATAATATTTTTATTTTATAAATATTTAAATCCGTGCATGAGCACGGGAAAATCACCTAGTATTAATCTATATGACATGTCATCAATTTTAGTAGCTATGTCATATTATTTTTGTGAGAATGATTGTAGAGAAGACATGTGGCAAAATCACTTCTCAAATATAGATTATGGGATATACCAAGCTTATATGGCGGTGGAAAAATGTACCCCATCTTTTATAAATTTAAGTTTTGTATAGAATATATTCGCTTAATGCAAAACATATATATGTGACAATAATGACTTTAAAGCATAATTTTTTAATAATAATTTGTACATTCTCTATATTTTTGTTTTATATTATTATTATAATAAATTAAATATTATATTAACCATATAATAAAATATTAGATTCTCTGTGCTTGTTATATTTTGAATTTTTAAAAAATGACTAAAAATCAATAAAAATGTTAAAAGTTTTATTTTGAAAATTTTGTGATCAATGTTTTAGTTTTTTTATAACTACATACAAATATTCATAAAACTGTATGAGTATAAAATCTTAATTAATAGATATTTAGATTTGATTTTTCAGTGTCAGACAACAATCATCTTTTGTTGTTCATATGGATGTAGAGTTCTCAGTTTGGTCTATTAGGTCTATATGAGTATGTGTTGTTGATAACAAAAAAAATTCGATTTATTTTTGTCTAACACGAGACTAATTAAACGCCTTCAATAAGAAAGACTTTTTAGATCTGAGAACGTGGAAAGATAATATAAAAACAAAAAAAAAATCAATGATATACTAGTTGTACGAGGGAACAACCACGTCTCCAAGACCATCTCCTAGCTACCAGCTAGTACAGTTGATGCCTTGATTATAAATTTCATTCACATAATGTTATTAATAAAATTAGATTAGGTACTTCGTAGACAATTTATAATTTAAATTTTATAATTCACAGAAAAGGACGATTGTAAAGATATTAAGAAGAATGAGGATCAACCATTAGCAGAAAAGTCTTTGAATGGTAACCAAGAGGATGAAAGGGTGCACCAAATTCCTTAATATTCTTTAAAAAGTTTATGGGAATAATTTTTCTTTTTCATTCCTTTTATTCTTTTTTGTAGAGAATAATAGAACAATTTTGTTCATTGTTAATTTTGATAAAAAAAATTATCATTTTTCATCATTCCCAAAATTTTATTCCTACTTATTATTTTCCTATTCATTCTATAATGTTTCTATATGATGGTCATCAGTTACGCCTTTATAATTATTTATTTATTTTACTTCTTTTTGTTTTTATTATTATTTAGTTATTAATTTAATTTCACTATGTATCTCAAAATATTTAGGTTATTATATTTAAATTCGAATTATAACTTTTCTAAAAAAACTAACTATTTATTTTTATAAACTTTTGACAATATTATAATCATTTAGTTACAGAATAGAGATATCAAGTTTTATATAATAACATTTTAAAAACTTAAACAAGTTTCTATTTGCTAGTACATCGTCCAATGATTTATTAAGTATCATTCACATGATCCAACATGAAATTACTTTTGAAGTTTGAGGAGGAGGAATTCAGTTAATTCGGTTTATCATAGAAGTAAAAGATTCTTAACACTGATGCATTGATTTATCTTATTCAATCATTGGTTTGTGACATCTCAAAACCATGATCATACACTCAAAAGAATACTATACAATCAGATCCTCGAGATCCACATATCAAATAAACATGTGGTGCAAATGGCCAACGAGATGACAAAGTCCTAGGAAACAAAATTTTCAAATCCGATTAGCATGTTCTATTTCTATGTAGAACTAACGTCTTGACGTGGCAATTAATGATCCCTGTCACCAGTAGTTAGCTATTATGAAGAATTCTTGTAGTGCCTGGCCATGTTGTTATTGTATTCTTTCAGCTTTGACTATAGGTCGATAATGATATCTCATGTTACTTTTGCCTCATGTTTCTTTGCTGGGCTCCTGATAGGATTTATCATCTTTGTTTATCTTTCAAAACTTTTTTTAAGGTTTTCAAGGGTTTCGGTGAGTGAACAAAGAATGCAGCCCATCTTCGGTCACCTATAGTTGGATACATTTGGAATTGGTCCGTCTCAAATTATGTGTAACGTCCAGTAATTCAGATTAAAAAATTTTGTGGTTTTTAACATTTGCACCAAGAAAAAAAAAAAATTTGTGGAAAGATTTCTGATAAACAATATACACGTGTTGTTGAAATTACTCTGCCACTCTTTTAACTTTGGTTTCCAGTGAATTTTCAAAATCTGTAGCTGTTTACCTTTCAAAACGTTTCTTAAATGTGTAAGTAGCTATCACTACACCACACCTCTTTTGATTAGTTTCTCACACAGAATATGTCATCCTTTTACAAAATGTGAAACGCGAAAAAAGGGACAATGAAAGAAAGAACGACTCTAGCACGTCGTTTAAAAAAAGAAGAAAAAAAATGACTCCCGCTTCCGTTGACGGATATATTTTCCTTTCTTAAATGTGTAGGTAACCTTAATAAACGATTCTCTCAAAGTCCCACCAGTCTCCTATTTGTAGCATCTCCAATGGCAGAAACTAAACAATACTTCGAAGTATCCTCTGGTGAGATCTCTCCTCTTGGTGTGTCCCAAGTTGACAAGGGAATCAACTTCGCTCTCTTCTCTCACAACGCCACTTCTGTAACACTCTTCTTATCACTTCCTCAGAGGTATTCATATGTTTTGTTTCTTGCCGACGTCACAGCTTCTTAATTTTTGAAGTTTGTATTTTTTTTGCCAGTGATAAGGATTATGTGAATGTTATCGAGTTGGTTTTGGATCCCAGCATAAACAAGACTGGAGATATTTGGCACATTTGTGTTGAGGTAGTTATCATACGCTAAGCAACTCTATCCAGAATTAGAATCCCCGTCTTTTCATGATTTTGATGAATGTGAAAAGCTTTTCTACATCTTTATAGGATTTGCCACTTAGACATGTTCTCTATGGTTACCGTGTTGATGGTCCTAGAGAAAGGAATCAAGGGCATCGCTTTAACAGTAGCATTCTGCTTTTAGATCCTTATGCAAAGCTTGTTAAAGGCCGTAGCTTTTTTGGAGATATTAACCAAAACTTTGTTCAGTTCTACGGAACTTATGACTTTGAGAGCTCTCCATTTAAGTGGGGAGATGACAAAAAGCACCGTATCATCCCTGAGGTACATCTTTCCTATGCCTTCTTCCGCTATAGTTGTTGCATGATTCTGTTGATGACCTATTTTGGCTGAGTCTGGACTACAGTTACTTACAGCTAGTGTTTAAATTTAATTATCATCGTCACTGTTTTGCAGAAGGATCTTGTTATTTATGAAATGAATGTTCGTGCTTTTACTGCTGATGTGTCCAGCGGGATTGATCCATCTATAAGAGGAAGTTACCTTGGTGTCATTGAGAAGGTAATAATGCTCTATATTCCAAATATGCATATATTCCTGCACACATGTGTCATGTGTGCTTACATGTGATGAGCAGAAGAGCTAGTAGCAAGAAATACGTACTAAATCATAACATTTTTGAAAAAAGAAGAAGATTTACCTATAAATATTATCACAGATATAGAGGATACGTTTCAGCTGCTGCTATGTTTACGTGCAATGCTTTTTTATATATCACTTGTTTATTGTTTCTATTGAAAGATACCACACCTTCTGGGTCTGGGTATAAATGCAGTGGAGTTATTGCCAGTCTTTGAGTTTGATGAACTGGAGTTTCAGAAGCGTCCTAATCCTAGAGTACACATGGTAAGCACAAATCTAATATTTTTTTTATAGGAATGCTTCACAAGCAAAATGAGTTTTTTTTGTTTTGTTTGCTAGGTTAACACATGGGGTTACTCTACAATTAACTTTTTTGCTCCAATGAGCCGTTATGCTAGTGGTGAGGGAGACCCTATTAAAGCTTCCAAAGAGTTTAAGGAAATGGTCAAAGCCTTACATTCTGCTGGTATAGAGGTTAGCTACGCTCTTTGTCTTGCCTCCATCTTCCTTTGGGCCTTTTTTCCAATGAAGTATTTTTTGTTGAACTGATTATTCTTCAGAAGTATACTTACAATTCCTTTTTTTCTCCAGATTATTTTGGACGTAGTTTATAATCATACCAATGAAGCTGATGATGAGTACCCTTTTACCATTTCATTTCCTGGCATAGACAATAGGGTGGGTCATAAGAGTAGTGACCTTAATTTAAGTTTTTTTTTATTATCTTGGGACGCGGAACTCTAAACTGTGTGAAGTGCATATGCAGGTTTATTACATGCTTGATCCAAACAACCAACTGCGTAACTATTCCGGCTGTGGTAATTTTATTTTGAAACTTATACAAGCTTTGACCTTTAGTAACTTCGAGTGAATAATATACCTTCAACGTCTCTTTTGTTTTCTGTTTCCAGGCAATACACTGAACTGTAACCATCCTGCTGTTAGGGAGCTCATACTAGATAGCTTAAAGCACTGGTATGGAAAAATAACCATAATGGACCAAACATGATCATTATGTATTAAATACCGTTAGCCACTGTAAATAATGGACTAAATTTTTTTTTTTTTTTGTCACTGAATAATGGACTAAATATATCCTGAATATAGACATTTCACTGGTTACTTCACATAGTTTATCACTCTCTGTTCTGCTGATATGAGCTTGTTCTCTTGTCTTAGACCTCATAACCAGAACCGTGATTTAACGTGAAAGAAATTAACTAAGCTTCCTTAAACCCTAAACTCTGTTAGAGATAAAGATTATAATTGTTGGAAAATGATTTATTTATTCACTAGGTATTTTCCCGTGCTCATGCACGGGTATAAATATTTATAAAATAAATATACTATAATAGTTGATTGCTATATACTTTAATTTTAAATGTAGTTTATAACTTTTATGCATAGTTTATATTAATAATATTATATTACTTTAACTAAACATATGATTTTAGATATGTTATATTAAGTCGATTTAGTTATCATTTAGATATATTGGATTGCATTTATATCTTTAAATTCAACTATAATATTTTTTATTCTAAATATATTAAAAGTTTGATTAATTTTTCTTATTTGCATTTAGGTTGGTTGTTGTCTTCCTTAATTTTAATATAATCTATTATTTTAGATATAAAGGTTGATTAGTTTATGTTACTTAATTATTTTATGTAATCATCTAAGAAATTAGATAGATATATCAAAATATTTATATTACTTTGAAAATATATATTTTGTATTGCTTAAAATTATGTTTTAAAATAATTTATATTTCTTTTTCTAATATCAAAATTATCTTTCTGAAATTTTGTTTTTATGAAATAAAATTATATACAAATGTATATATTTTTCATATAAGAAACAATATATATAAAGTAAGTATTTTATTACTTCATAAGTATAATTTATGTTATTTAAAAATATTTTTAAAATAGAATATTACTATCTTGTGAAATTTCCCTTTTTAATGAAATCATATTATATATACATATATTTTCGTTTTTAAATTCAATATTAAAATTTATAAATTTTTCCTTTTTAATATATATGTTATATGGAAATTTAAAAAAAGGAAACTAAAAATAATAGTATTTAAATGTAATATTTTTTAATTCATTAAAGATATCAGTGTAATCAATTATCGTGACAAATAACGTGAGTGTGACACATAGGAAACTGATTTCTCAAATTATATTATAGATATATAGATATATATTTTGTATTGTTTAAAACTATGTTTTAAAACAAATAATATTTATTTTTCTAATATCAATATTATCTTTCTGAAATTTGTTTTTATAAAATCACATTATATACAAATATATATTTTTCATCTAAAAACAATAGATATAAAATAAGTATTTATTAATTTAAAATTATAATTTATGTTATTTAAAAATATTTTTAAAATAAAATACTACTATCTTGTAAAATTTCCTTTTTAAGGAAATCATATTATATATACATATATTTTCGTTTTAAATTTTGATTTTTTAAATTTATAAATTTTCCTTTTTAATATATATGTTATATGAAAAATTTCAAAAAAGAAACTTAAAATAATAGGTATTAAATGTAATATTTTTAATTCATTAAAAGCATCAATGTAATCAATCATTGTGAGAATTAACGTGAGCGTGACACATAAGAAACTGACTTCTCAAATAATATTATAGAGATCATAGGCTACCTTTGTATAGGCAAAAATAAGCCATACATTAACTAAATAGTAAAAATGCCTTATTCTATAGTATTAAATAGGAAATATACTAAAACCCTAATAACAAAAAACAAATGAATCTTTTAATTCTTCTCAAATAATATTATAGAGATCATAGGCTACCTTTGTATAGGCAAAAATAAGCCATACATTAACTAAATAGTAAAAATGCCTTATTCTATAGTATTAAATAGGAAATATACTAAAACCCTAATAATAAAAAACAAATGAATCTTTTAATTCTTCTGTTGGTTGTATAACAGCTTATCATCAACTTTCTTCTCTTTTTTTAAATGCAGGGTCACAGAGTATCACGTGGATGGTTTCCGATTTGATCTTGCTGGTGTGTTGTGCCGTGACACAGATGGATCTCGACTCGATGCTCCCCCACTCATTAGGGTATGTTGAATGTGTATTATACTATTATCCAGATATAATGGTAGTCGCAAGCATATTCGTTTTGAAATTGCTTAATGATTCAGGAAATAGCCATGGATCCCGTTCTGTCAAGATGTAAATTAATTGCAGAGCCTTGGGATTGTGAAAATCATGTCGGAAGGTTTCCAAGTTGGGATAGGTAACTGTTTTAGCTAGATAATATTATTCGATTTAGAGTAAAATTTTCTTTTCAAAATAAGTTTTGTTTGTTTTCTATGCAAACATTATTCTTATATGTTATTTTATTTTTTTATTATGTTTTTAATTCACTTTAGCCTGTTTGGTTTTAGGTGTACTCACACCTAAAACTTACACAAATCTAAAACGACAACTAAAATTACACGGAGGAAATATATGTTTGTGAACAAAAGTGAATTAACTAAAATAAATAATTTAAAAGAGAGAAATATGATTGAGGTAAATATCTGTTTTAGGTTTTTATTGTGATTATGTAAATGAAAAATTTACAATCTCTTAGACTCTATTAATACAAGTCTTAAACCCTAATATTCATTTTCTTTTAAGGAAAATTAACATCCTTATTTCACTAAAGATTTTATCTATCTTAAAAAGCATATCGAACGAATGTGAATTTCGCCCCGCTAAATAAATTTGGCTTTTTACTAGTGTATAGATATTTAAGTCACTTTCACAATCAACACTATACTTGGTAGTTCCTCTCATTCATCTGTGATATGATAATCAACTCTATGTAACTACTGAATCAAATTCAGGTGGGCTGAATGGAATGGGGTGTACAGGGATGATGTTAGAAGATTTATCAAGGTATAACAATGAAGTACAGGGATGATGCAGTAGACTTACTGCAGAAAAACTCTAATTTTCCATATTCTTAGGGTGACTATGATATGAAAGGAAGTTTTGCTACTCGGATTGCAGGATCTTCTGATATTTACCAGGTAAGATACTGTCAAGTTATTAATTTTTCTTTTTCAAGGCTAAAACCAAGCAGGTTACGTGATATAGTCCCAGTTACTTCTCATATATAGGTTTACCAGCGGAGGCCTTACCACAGTGTAAATTTCATAACTGCGCATGATGGATTCACATTACGAGATCTTGTAACATACGAGTCTAAGGTACTTTGATTTCTCATGTAATGATATTGAAGCCTAGATTGAGTTTATGCTTTACATCTCTTCTTTAATTTATAGCGCAATGAACACAATGGAGAAGGAGGAAATGATGGATCGAACGACAATCTTGGCCGGAACTATGGTTTTGAAGGTATAATTATAAGTTAATCATAACACTGAAGTTTCTTATTTCAATATGTATATATATATTCCATCTATGTATCTATACTACTAAAATAGAATTACAAATAAAAATTATCACTTATACTTGTAACTTATTTACAATTATATACTAATGAAGTAATTAAATGAACTTATCTTTAAATAATTCTTGTCATTTCTAAAATTAATGAAGTAATAATTAATTACTCCTAACTCTATGCTTCATGTCTTTTCCAAAATTAATATAAATATTTTAACTTACCTATTGCATATCAATACTATATATATTAGTGCACATCAATAATATAAACAGAATATTTATGTAACAACTAGGTGTTTTGCCCGCACTTGCGGGTTTAATAATTTTACAAAAATATTAATAGATACATTATCAACAACCATTAAAATAAATTAATCATGCTATTGAAATATTTATTAATTAATTAAATATTAGTTTTTTATATATATAAATCTTAATTTAATAAAATACCTTTATTACATAAATAAAATTAAAATTCATATATTCACAAAATTATATACATGGATTTATTTATTTTAAACTATTATGATGTAAAATATTTTTAGATAACATAATGTAGAATCTTTTTAGATAATGATGATTATCAAATTAATAAAATTCGTTTTTAATTCATGGGTAATTATCTGTTAAAATCCAATATAATTATTTATTAATAAGGATAATAGATATTTTAAATGCTCTAATTTTCACTTTGCAAATAATACTACAAATAGTTTTGAATTATTTGCTAATGTTTCAGAAATTATCATAATGAGAGTGATTTTGATTGTTCTAAGAAATTTATTTTAAAATATAGATGATTCTTATATATATATATATATATATATATATATATTTAAAATAAATTTGGTTTAATATTATTAAACCAAATATAAAATAGATACATATATAATATTTTAATATTACTTAATTAAATATAATATAAATATAAATTTGATATTATCGTTAAAAAATTTTATTCATTTAGAGATAATAATAAATTATCAGATAAATAACTACAAGTTATTTAAAGATGATAATGATAAATTATCAAATAAATTACTAAAATTATTTATGGAGAATTTGACTAATAAGCAAAATAATCTAAAACTATGGAGAGTATAACACATAAGCAAATTTACTTCTCAAATAATAGTATAGATATAAGTTATACTTGTCTCACTCGTCCTCCCCTTACCCAAATTATTATTCTGTTTCCTTTCTTTTTTTATTTTTATTTGAACAAATTCTTCTTATTCACCAATATAAATATATTATATACACCATTATAATTATTTACCAAATTTAATGCAAAGATTCATTTATGTGTGTTTATTTATATATTCTTGAGAGTTATTGTTAAGTGTTTGTATATTTCGATAAACCTTATTTCTATTCTTAACAAACTATTATTTTTGAACATGCATAATTTTTAAAAATATTTTCTATTATTAAAAACTGAATCAGTTATTGAAAGTCTTTTTTTTTTTGAGCAACATTAAACTTATTCATTAGAGAATCAGCCCCAATGGACTGATGAAGAGTTTACAGAAACAAGATGGGCTTTGGCTATTGAGTCCGCAAGCCCATTAGATGATCTAGGACAATAAGAAAAAACGCAAAGAAAGAAGGAGGAGGAGAGCGAAGCGATGTCCGACAAGACGCCGTAGAGTTCTGTCGGTCTCCGGTTCGCCCGAATCGCCGTGATGAGCGCTTGAGCATCTGATCGAAGCCAGATAGAGGTGTAACCTAGCGTAGAAGCGTGTATCAGAGCATCTCTGATTGCCAGTGCCTCCGCCATTTGTGCTGAAGAAACAAAGAGGAAGCTCCTCCCTCCTCGATCAATCTCGCCTGTAGCGTCTTTGAGGATCCAGCCTATCCCCGCCGCTAGAGAGTCCGATTGCCAGGCTCCGTCTGTGTTGCAGATAATCGTGTGTTCCGGGAGGTCCTGGAGTGAAGGGGTAGGTGGGAGATGATTCGGCCTATGAGTGACAATTGGTTGTGCCTTCTCCCATTCCTGCGCCGCTTGGATGGCCTTGCATGTCGTGTCGGCAGCCGAAGACTTCCTGTTCTGAAAGGTAAGTTGATTCCTAGATAACCAAATAGACCATTGAATCCACGGAAAGATGTTGATTGTGACTCCTGTAGGAGGGAGGAGTCTGCGCTTCATGGATATAGCCAGTTCATCTACCACTAAAGATACTTGGGAAGAGTCAAAAGTCGATTCCCATGGCGTTTGGCCACACCTCCTGCGCGAAAGCACACTGGAAGAACAGGTGTAGTGTGGTTTCTCTTTGTCCACATTGGAGGCAGACTGTATTTCTTAACATACCCCGCTTTTGTAGGTTTTCTCCGGTTGGTAGGGCTCCATGAAGCATCTTCCAAAGAAAAAGCTTCAACTTAGGAGATAGAGGGGGTGACCAGATCAACTTGTTCCACTCTATAGGAGTAGCGACGGGAGAGGTCTCGTGGTGGTTCTCAGGTTGTAGCAGCATAGAGTAGTAGCCTGACTTTGTCGAGTACTCTCCCGATTCTTGGAGTGGCCAAACGTATGCATCCTCAGCGCCCACCGAACTTGGCCTGATTTGGAGGATGAGGTGCGACAACTCAGGAAGTAAGCTATTAACTCTTGCTACATTCCATTCCTTAGTTTCACGAGATAGTAGGTCAGCCACTAGGAGGTCTTGCTCTAGTAGTGTTGTGGGGCCAAACGGTCGCAAGTTCACTTTAGGATTGATCCACGAGTCCTTGAACACCCTAGTAGAGTCACCATTCCCAATAGCTCTTCCCAGGTGCTTAATCAGTAGATCTCTACCCCATAATATTCCTTTTCACCCGTGAGAGGAAGTAGAGCTAGGTGTGACCGTAAGGAACGACTTACTAGAGCAGTATTTTCCATGAAGAATACGGGCCAGTAGACAATTAGGCTTGGTTAGGAGTCGCCAAGCAATACAGAGAAGTCGGGGGGGAAGGAACGATCTGAAAATTCCTTTAGCAACTTTCGAACCTTCCTGTCAGCATGCGATCTCTTTGACATAAGGCACTCAGAGAATTTCTTGTCTTGGAGAGGGACAAGACACACGCATACGGTCCATTGCAGATTAGACTGTGCCCTTGCTAACAGCAGCTGGTCTGAAAGATACCCAACCAGTAGATGCTACTATCTCCCTTTTGAAGAATCGGACCACAGACCCATCCTCACGACGTTCACACCTATGAAGAAGAAGCGCAGTCAGTCCTTTCGCTACGATAGGAGGCTGCGCGATAATGAGGAGGTTCGCTTACTTGTGGAGCAAGCTTGGGAGAGCACGGATGGAGCTCCAGTTGCAAATCGAATAGCGTGATGTAGACGTGCTATATCTAAATGGAGCAAGGACCACTATGTTAATAGCCAGAAAAAGATTGTTAAACTGCAAAAAGATTTGGATAAAGCTATGTCAGATACCTGTGCAAATGACAATCTCATCTCCTCTATTAATCAAAATCTTATGCTGGCTTACAAGGCTGAAGAGGAATTCTGGAAGCAGCGAAGTCGCCAACTTTGGCTGGCTCTTGGTGACCTCAATACGGGCTACTTCCACGCTTCCACCAAGAGCAGAAGAATACGAAATCGCCTCTCTGCAATAGAAAACGCAAATGGTGTCACTGTGTTTGAAAAAGAACAAATAGCAGAAGTAATATCACTCTATTTTCGAGACATCTTTACCTCTACAAACCCTCGGGTGGATGAAGTGGTTAACAGAGCTCTCAAACTGTGTATCTCCCCTGAAGTTAACGCTAAGCTCACCTCGATCCCATCAGATGTGGAGATTAAGGAAGCTATGTTTGCTATCCATCCCGATAAAGCCCCAGGCCCAGATGGCTTTTCAGCCAGCTTCTTCCAGTCTAACTGGGCCTCTGTGGGACCTGCCATCTGCTGTGAAATCCGAGCGTTCTTCTCTTCAGGTGCCCTGCCAAACAGCATCAACAACACCCACATCAGGCTCATACCAAAGATAGCCAAACCTCTGAAGGTAGCGGACTACAGACCTATAGCTCTCTGCAATGTATACTACAAAGCTATCTCTAAACTGTTGGCGCTCAGATTAAAACCAGTTCTACAGACTATTATATCAGAGTTCCAATCTGCGTTTGTACCGGAAAGAGCTATCTCTGACAACGTTCTTATTACTCACGAAGTTTTACATTACCTGAAAACGTCGGAGGCGGAGGTTCACTGCTCGATGGCTGTAAAAACGGACATCTCCAAAGCGTACGATCGCTTAGAGTGGCCCTTCATCAGTCAAGTACTCCAATCCTTCGGCTTTGATGAAAAATTCGTCGACTGGATCCTTCAATGTGTCTCCACAGTATCGTACTCATTCCTACTTGACAACGAGGTCGTTGGAGAGGTCACACCACAACGCGGGGTCCGTCAGGGAGATCCTCTGTCACCCTATATCTTCATCCTGTGTACGGAGGTGCTGTCGGGCCTCTGCACAAAAGCACAAGCAGATGGATTACTTACGGGAGTCAGAGTATCAAACAACAGTCCAAGGATAAATCATCTGCTTTTTGCAGATGATACTATGTTCGTTACAGGAACTGATCAACAATGCTGCACGACACTTCTAAAAATTCTACATGAGTATGAGATGGCTTCTGGACAGAAAATAAATGCCGATAAATCCTCTATATCATTCTCTTCTAAGACCCCCCAAGCAGACAGAGACCGAGTAAAAGCATATCTAGGTATCAGTAGGGAGGGAGGTGTAGGAAAATATTTGGGTTTACCTGAGTTGTTTGGCAAGAAGAAGAGAGATCTGTTGGCCTCCATAGTGGATCGCATGAAGCAAACGGCGCAAGGCTGGTCCTCAAGGTTTATCACTACCGCTGGGAAGCTGACAATGCTGCAATCGGTGTTGTCGGCAATTCCCTCCTTTGCGATGTCATGCAGTTATTGAAAGTCATGATCATCTTTTTGGGAGGGAAATACAAAGACTTCCTATAATGTGCCGTTGATTTAGCATATGCATATTTGTTCTTATAATTTTGCATTTTAGGCTTCTATTTAATTAAAAGTAAAATATCCGGATTAAAACCATGATCAAAATAATATATTTACACATTTTTACGCTCTTACAAATGTAGAAACATACACAAGACAAAAACATGATCAAAACATAAATATGAAGTTATATTCATTTAAATTGTAAAATATAGATAGTCAATTTATGTAATATATAAATATAATATAAATTAGTCTGTCAATGTACTATTTTAGGCATATTTCAGATAAATAATAAGCCAATATAAATCTAATAAGATAAATATATGATAAGAAATATTGGTGAAAAAAGAAATATGGATGATATGTCACAGATTCTTAGTTGAATCTGTATTATGTTGATGACAAAAACAAATATGGGTGATACAGTCAATGGTTCAAAAAAAATATTCAATATAAACTATGAAATTAGTGTGTTTAAAAATATTATATTTATACAATTAGTTAATACATATAAATGTCAAAAATAAATACCATTATTTTGTATAAAACAAATATTTACTTTAAAAAGTTAAAAAAACATCTGCATGGTAGCGGTGGTCAAACTTTATACTATGTTTCTTGGTAGGGGAAACCGGTGATCCTTACATCAATTCCTTACGTACTCGACAAATGAAGAATTTTCATTTAGCTTTGATGATTTCTCAGGTAAAGCTATTGTCAACATACATACTGTTAACAAATCTTATATGATACCGAAACTTTATCAATGAACAGGGAACACCAATGATGCTAATGGGAGACGAATATGGACATACCCGAGATGGTAATAACTAGGGATGTTGTATAGGGTTGTCCAACCCAACCCAGCCCTATTTAGCTTAAGCTCAACCCTAAGTGAACCCTAACCTTTTTAAACCCTTTTAGACTATGTAAAATAGGGCTGAACCCTTTGTAACCTTTTAGGCCCTTTATATATATTTTTTTTATGTAAACACATTTATTTTAGTCTCTTACAAGATATCTGTAACTTTATATACTAATACATATCAAATAAATTGTTTCTGGTTAAAATGAAAGTGAAAATAATGTGAAACATGAATGAATCTTTAACTTGAAACAAACAAACAAACATGAATGAATCTTTAATACACTTCCATGTTCCAACAGTTTCAAAGACACCAACAAGAATGAATGTTAAGAAACAAACTAAACACAAAACAAAGACTCTGTTTTGAAACATGCAATGAAGGATTCACTCGCCAATACTCTTTATGCTCCACTGTGATCTTCACTCGCCAGTACACTACAATCAGAAACTCGCAGAACACAACACTAAGACAAGTTTAGTTCACACCCTGAAAGTATAACTGAAGACAAAGAGAAGAACATAATAATAAGAGAAGACAAGGCTTAAACGATTTATATACCAGTGAACTAATGCAAGCTAATCCGTTCATCATCTCATAAAGAGAAGCAAATGATTTGTGCCATGATAAAACCCATCATTGATAATCAATCTAGACAGAGTACTCAGGTTACTAGTTTACAGCATTCATAAAAGTAGCAATATGAGCTACTTGACTAACAAAGCTACTTAACAAGAACCGCATAACAAGTCATCAAACTAATTCATACAGAAAAACAGAAACCAAGTAGCAAAGATTTACCTTCATGCGCTAGAATCTCCAACCTCAGAGTTACTTTTTGCAGCATCATCATCATCTTCATCATCAAAAAAATCTTCAATATCTCCTGCAAGTTAAGGAATATAAGTTAGTTAAACCACATAAAAAAATCAGTTCCTGTAAGTTAATAATGGAACTTTTACCTTCAAAATCAGCGAATCCTCTTAGCCAGTTTCGAGTAGCAATTAGTGCTTGCACATTTTTGGGCAGAAGCCTGTTTCTGAAAGGAGTTAAAACTCTTCCTCCAACACTGAAAGCTGACTCAGCTGCTACTGTAGTGATGGGTATGCTGAGTAAATCAGATGCCATTGAAGCTAGATCACCATATCGATGCTGATTTTCTTTCCAAAAGCTTAGAACTTCTATGTCTTCAAAAGTCTTCATCTCTAGTCTTGGTTCAACATCCAAATAGGTTTCCAGATTTGACTTAGCATTTCTTGAACTAGATTTGAGGCTATTTTCAAGCTCAAAGAGATCCTGTTACACAAACCAGTAAACCACTAAGAACTATATATTTTTTTACAGAGAACTAATGAGAAGAGTTTTAAGAACTTACATCATCCATATCATCTTCGAGAGGTGACTCCGTGAGAAGCTCATGAGGAGTTAATGATGCAGAAAATCTTGAAGGATTTGCTGATTTATGATATTCTTCATAGAGTAAAACCAGATTGTCCCTAACAACTTGAACCTTTGCCTCAGAAGTCCTTGGATCAATGCTTTCATAAGCTGATCGAACTATATCCAGTTTCAACCTAGGATCTAAAGCACCCGCCATAGCTAGAACCACACTGTACTGATTCCAATACTTTGCAAACTTCTTTCGCATCGACCTAACCATTGTACTCAGGTCAACATCATCACAATCAGAATACTTCATCAACACCTTTTCGATCTTCCACACCTGAATGAAGTAGACACTGGCGGTTGGATATTTTACTCCTGAAAAGTAAGTAGTGATGGTATTAAAGGGCTTCAGCAAGCTACATATCTTGACTCCACGTTCCCACTCAGCTTCTGAAGGCAGCCATTTGTAACCTCTTTCATACAGATTCAGAATAGCAAATGCCTTTCTGAATTTTAAAGCTCTAACCAACATTTCATATGTTGAATTCCACCTGGTAGAGACATCTAAAGACAAACCCGCAGTACTTGTGACCCGAGCACTCTCAACGCAGATAGCAAACGAGTCTTTCCTTGACTCGGATGCTTTGATAAACTTTACACTCTCTCTTATGTTCTCTATTAGACTTGTGGCTAATTCTAATCCTGCTTTCACAATCAGATTCAGAATATGGGCAGAGCATCTAACATGCATGAATTTTCCATTACACAACAGCCCGTTGCTACCCCCATTGCTACTTAGAAGACGATGCTTAAGAATATTTAGCATACTATCATTAGCTTTAGCATTATCTAGTGTGATAGTAAATACTTTCCTCTCCAGTCCCCATTCCTTTAAGCAATCATAAACTGCCCTAGCAATCACTTCACCGGTATGAGGAGGTTTAATACTACAAAATGCTAAGATCTTATTATTCAACCTCCAATTCTCATCTATGTAATGCGCAGTAATACATATATACCCCATCACTACACTTCGGGCTGTCCACAAATCTGCTGTAAAACACACTCGACCCTTGTGTTTCACTAAAACATCTATCAACTTAGCTTTTTCTATCTCATATCTCTTGTAGACATCTGATGCAACAGTTTGTCTACTGATATGCTGAACATCAGGGTTAAGAAATTTATCTCTCTCTCTCACTTTTTCATATTCAACATACTTAAAAGGTAAATCATGATATATAATAACCTCAGCCATCTTCTCTCTATCAGCCATGGGATCATATTTAGGAACATCAGACCTAAGCTTATCAGGGCATCTATCTGCATGGCGGGTTAGTGATGATGTTCCATTTTTTCTTTCTGCTACCATCTTCAAACCACAATGATTACACCTAGCCCTTTCTTTCCCATCAGCCTCTAGTCCTATATGTGTAAAATCTTCCCAGCATCTAGCCCGTTTTTTACGTACCGGTTGAAGTGACTGAGTGACGCTTAGTGTTGGCGCATGAGGTTCTTCTTCACCAACAGCCGACTGCACCTCTATGTTCTCATTCCCAGCATCCATAGCAGCATCCAGAGCAGCAATTGTTTCAAGTGACTGGAAATCCATAGTATCAGTAGCTGAAAGTCAATACAAAAACAAATAAGCTCATCAGGAATCAAATGAAGACATCAGAAAAGTACACAAACCAATAATGCTCTTAAAAGAAACTCAATACAAAAACAAGAGAGAGCTCATAAGAAGAAGAAGAGTAGCTGTTAATCAAACATAAACCAAAGCTTCTCTACTAACTAACACATTAATGAAGTCACATTCCATTGTATACTAACAAATAGAGAACAAAGCTCAGAACTCAAATCATACTGAATAAAAAACAAAGAGCAAACGTGATCACAATTCACAAAACAATAGTCAATTCACACTAACTCACAAAGCTCAGAATCGTAAAAGAGGATCCAAAACATGATTGTTACCTCAATCAGAGGAGATAAGAGAGCTCGTGATAACCCAAATCGGATGAGAGAGCTCGAGGTTTGCGTCTCAGATGAGAAAAGGAAGAGATGGGTTTGGTCCGTTTGGAGAAGAGAGCTTTGAGATGCTATGGAGAAGCCTGAGAGATCCTGAAACAAATCAAACACACAAACACACAAACAAATCAATCATTACCTACGACGAGTTCATGTACAAACCTCAACCGTTCTCGAAATCGATTGTGGTCGGAGGAGATAAGAATCAAATCGAACCTGAGATGATGAAACCCACGGTGTCGAGCGTCGAGATCGGGGAGAGATCGGAGAGAGATGATGAAACCCAGAAGGGAGAGAGAGATCGGAGATGAGATGTTATGACGTCGAGAACGAAGAACGAAACCCAAATCGGACAGAGGGCTCACGCCGGAGATGAGAGATTGAAACCCATCGACTGAGAATCTGAGATGTTGACGACGAGAAGACGAGATGTAGAGTGATGGTGACGAGAACGAAGAAGAAAGCTACAAGTCAAGAGCCAAACATCGTCGTTTAGTATAAAAAAAAAAATATAATGACTAATAGGGCCAACCCTTTCAAAACCCTTTATTTTTTAGTCCAATCCTAAATGAGCCCGATATGGTTTACAGCTAAAACATTAGGGTTTAGGGCTTTTAAAAATTTGGATGGGCTGGTACTACCCTAATTATAAGAACCCAATACAACATCCCTAGTAATAACAATAGCTACGGACATGATACTGCTCTAAACAATTTCCAGTGGAATGAGGCAAGTCTTACATATTTTGTTTATTATGGATTATTCCCTTAATGTTTATATGATGTCTTTCTTTTACCCAGCTCGATGCGAGGAGGCAGAACCATTTCAGGTTTTTCTCAGAGGTGATCAAGTTCCGACATTTACACCATATATTCAAGCACGAAAATTTCCTCAACGAAGTAACAAATTGTACCCTCTCGTTTACATGTGCTGCTTGAATCTTAGTGGTACTCTAATGTGTAATGTTTTTTTTGTCTGAAGGGCGACATTACATGGCATGAAGATCAATGGGAGAATCATGAGAGCACTTTCCTAGCTTTCACGTAAGGAAAAAGATCTCTCATTCTCGTTTAGCTCGCTTCTAACTAGTAATAGAGGCGAGTTGTCGCATTTCAGTTTAGTAAATGTGATTGTTCTTGGTAGGCTCCATGATGGTGTAAGCGGCCAAGACGTCTATGCGGCTTTCAACGCCCATAATTTTTGGGTCAATCCTCATCTCCCACTGCCACCTACGGGAAAACAATGGTTCCGCGTGGTAAGTGTTTTTTTATTTCATCTTATTTGGTTCTCTGACTCCATGACCAAATCAATTTTCTTGTTTTGCAGGCTGACACAAACCTCGAGTCACCAGATGATTTTGTAAGGGAAGGTGTTGCAGGCTTGGCTGACAAATACAATATGGCTCCATTCTCTTCGATCCTTCTCAAGTCCCTGTAAAGGAAAGCACATTCCTGATCTTCTTTGGTATTTCAACATTTCCAATCAAATTAAAACAAATAATACGTGTGTGTGTGTTTTTAAAGGTTTTCATGTAACCGTTAACTCATATTTCATTTTTCTTTGATTCCTCGTAAAACATCTGAAGGTTTGATCGGTAAAACTGATGACAAAACAATAAGAATATGCTTCAGAAACAGTATGTTGCATAAGTTGTACTGTATGTTTTATTTTTATTTTATCAAAAAATTGTATGCTTTAATTTATATATTTAATAATGTGATTGATAGAGCATATATAACATTATCATAAAATTAAGATATGATTTATAATTTATTTATTTAGAAACAATAAAGATAAATTTGTATTTATAATATATAAATATATATTATTTTATGTTTTTATTATTAAAATATGGAATCTAATTAAATTATATTTTAATGTGAAATATCAAAAAATCTTCCAAACCGTTGCACTCATACACCCTCGCACTCCTTAGAGTTTAACACATCGTTCAACTCCCACTTGCTTTCCTTCAGCATCAAGCATCATCATTGCCTTCCTCCACGCTTCCCACGACCCACTTTCATCCTCAAAATGACAAAATGAATCACCGATCAGGTAAACCTTCCCGTCGATGACACTAGCAACTTTACTAGGCATGCGCGTGCCGGAGATGGGCATGGGCTGCACCGCGTAAGTGGTTGTTTGCCACAAGATAAGACCTTAACTATTTCTGATTATCGTAGAGGGTAGATTCTGTTTTTTTTTTCTTCAGAATCTAAAATATCTACTCAAAGGAAGAGGAATGATACGTAAACAATAGTGGAATGAGGCAGAGCCATTGTTCCAGCTCAGAAAACGTTTCAGAGTAAATAACACAAAGGCCTTATCTTCTTTGCCCTTAATATGAATGAACCACCCGTGGGCATTCCTTCCCCTTGGGGATTAGTCTGGGCCTTCTGGGCCTGGGATACCCCCAGGTTAAACAAAAAAAATATGAATGAACCATTGCTGCTTCAGACTTCGGTGCCGAACATGTGACGAGTAATGGGTTGGGCTTATAGTAAGATACAAACCCTAAACTACGAGACCTAGCTAGCTTGTCTCAAAAGTTTTTTGATTTTGGACTTTAGGATTGTAATAAAAACACTCAACTTATATAACAAACACACGTTTCTATATAATAAAAAGACGCTCAACTTGCAAAAAGGAACATTTAAAGACTTTCAACGCACGAAACGTTCAAGTCAAATAAACGACCACCGATTTGGTGGCACCGAAAGAGGGAGAGAAAGAAGTGGTTATGGTTTTCAACAGTGCGGTGGTTGTGGCTGTAGCAGACATCTCCACCGACACGTGGCAGTTGATGTGGAGGGTTCCGACGTCGCAGAGGATCAATACAGAGCAGCTTATGGACATGGCGTTTTGCTACCCGATGTATCAGTTGAGTCGTCTGGTTCTCTGTTTATGGACTTTCATGTGCCTCCCTCCTGATGATTCCTTCTACTCCTACACCTACGAATCTCAATCTGCTTCTTCTTCGTTTAGTGACTATCATAATCATTACTCCCATTCATATTGACATTTTGCTGACTTTTTAAATCCTTTCTATACCTTTTCTGAGCTGTATGATAAGGGGATGCCTCTGTTTCTTGAAACTGTTACAATCTTTTTCTTGTTTTTTTTTTCTTCAGACACTGTAAATTGTTACACTTGGATATGCAAAATACAAAAAAAAACAGATATGCAAGACTAATAATTTATATATTTTCTGGAATTATAGACGTGAGATTTTTGTTTTTTCCCCAAGACCATTGATTCAGAGGGACTCTCAAAAGACTAATAATTTATATATTTGTTGGATTTTTTTATTTTTTACTTTTGCTCATTCTCTAGTTTAGGCCATGATACATGCATAAATATCACATATATGAATGAAAAACAAAATTATTATATATGATTTAATTTGGTAAACTATATTTTTATATATTAAATTAATAATCTATTAAAATGACTCCCCACGTACTCTTTGAATTTTTCCGATTTTCAGTATTCACTAGGTCCGTGATTGCCGCACAGATAGTGTATAACGAATTTTCGAACAGAAAATTTAGATTTATTATAAACTTCTAATTTAAAATTAATTGGTGATAAGTGAATTGGTCCTAACCATTTATATACTATTTAAGGTTCATTTAAATTTTCGATGTGAGATACCTTATCCCTAGTATTAATACTTTCCAGAAAGTTTGATATTTTATAGAGATGCAAGGCTATTCTAAATCAGATCACAGCTTCTGGTTTCTGTATCTATTTTTGATGAATCAGTAATACCACAGGCAATGAGATCTTCCATATGGGCCGGTTTCAATTGATTGTGTTTAGACTTTAGCCCAACATGTTTGAAAATTTTAAATGTAAGTTAGAGCATGAATGATTACACTGATGCTATCTAGTATGATCTTCCAGATATGACCCATATTTGCCTCTTTTATTTTGTTAAGAGTTTACATTTTTTGGTCAGTACTTTGATTTCGTTTAGATATTTTTTTTTTAAAACACATTTTCTTCGTGGTGTAAAATTGAAATGTAATAATCACCCAATGCATGACTTTTAGTGTGAAATAACAAAAATATATGAACATACGCTTGACATTTTGTGTCAAAGATAGTAACAAGTCAAAATTGGATTCAAAAGTTCCATATTTTGCATAAGTGTCTGTGATTCACCAGGAAAAAGAAGATGAAGATAAAAGTCACATGTCTGAACAGTCTTTCCCCGAAGACAAAAGCTTACATCCATTCACATGATCATGTCCAATCATGTTATACATACATCTTGACTGTGTCTTTACATATAGAAACACAAATCTTTTAATAATACACATGTATGCATATAGCTTTCCAATTCTTTGAAATATGTGCTTGGTACTCAGGTGAATTTGTTAAATAGGAAACTAAATTAAACTCTTAATTTATTAAGCTAATATTTCCATTTTCATATTATTAAGTTATTTAATTAAGTTCTAAATATTCAATAGGAAACTAAATTAAACTCTTTAAATCGATATAGGTTAAGAAAGTATATTATCAGTATTTAGGAGTTTCTTATTCAAAATATTCTCCTCGCATATTATTTTTAAAAATTATTAAAACCTAAAAACCAATTGAAATGCTCTACAAACCACAGATGATGACACTTTATGTAATAAACCTTTTACCCATCATTTCAAATATTTCCGTTTTTCGTGAACTATTTTCTCGACAATTTATACACATAAAAAGAGAATCTTGATTTGTTAAAGGTTTATAAAGTTTGCATAATGAATGCAATAATGGAATGGTCTAAGGAAAAACTCTAAAAAAGAGTAAAAGCTTGTGGTTCCACCTTCTTTCTCATGCATGCATTAATCAACAAATCTTTTATAATTCATCATATGCTACTCTTTTCATCATATCCTATCCCAAAAAAAAAACGGGACTAATGGTTTGAAAAGCGATTGGAAAATAGATTTTCATTTATTAAAACTAGAATCCAGTACACTTCGAATCGTCCAACTACCATTGAAATCATGATTAACAACACTTGTGGGATAATTCGATAAAAGTTCCGTTGATACAAGTTTTTCTATAACAACTCTTAAAACATAACACCAAGTCACCAAAACGAAGTCAGTTGGGCTTAATGTGGGATCTATCAGTCTTCCTTCAAGTAGAACTTTAAAACATATATAAAGAATTGCCTACATGTGAAACCAATATAATCTCATAACATGACGTCAATGCGCCATGTGGATGCATAATGGCATAAATATTGCATTATATAGACAAATACGTGTTTGTGATATCGTGACCTAACAGCGATTATCGATGACACTGCTCACTCTTGTTTTTGGACTTACGCTCAAGTGGGCGCAGAAGCTACAACATCAAAATGTACATTTTTTAAATTGAATAGGCAATTATAAAAATAAATGATAAAGACAAGTTTTGGGTGGCTACCCAGTGGAATTTTGTCCATATCATCCATTATATGCATAATATACTTTTTTGCTCGTTCATGTTTTGTATAATAATTGAATTGAATGCATATCTCAAATCTCAACCCTTTGCTTATGGTGAATCGCACAAAAAAACAATCACCGACAAGAATCCAATCACTTTTATTGAAATGGTCGTCTAGATTTATGGGCATCAGTAAATTCTAGACCCTGTTATTAGTAAAACGAAGGTAAAAAAATTGATTGAAAGTGCATAAGTAAAATCTGTTAATGTTTTGTTTCTTTGATTTTTAAAATGAAAAATTGAACTTCCAAAAAAAAAAAAAATGAACTTCCTTCCTTCGCATTGGATACCATTACTATTATTATTCACTTTTTTGACCGTTTGGCCACTTATTACCTTATTCCGATTTTACCCTTCTCCGTGATCTGTGCGTCCAGTCATGGGCTCACGGGAGTGACATACGCGTACGGTGAGTGATTACAACTTCTCTCACGAGTGACTTTTGGTTACAACACGTGTGATCTCTATTGGCAAGCTTTTCCAGTTAATGGCAGTGACATATCCGAATCTATGATGACTCTGTAGCTGAGGGTTGTTAAACTTAAACGGCGTTAATTGGAACTTTTAACGGTAGGTTCTTCAGTTATACCGGGAACTACCTTAATACCCTTATATGTAAAGTTTTTTCTCCATAACACTCTTCTATCTTCTAGATATATTTTTTAAACATTTTTCTTAATAAACTTCCCATCTCCGTACTACACAAAGCTGAAAAAATCACAATTCATATAATACTAAACATAATGTTATAATGGAAATTTGCATTTACCCTAATTATGGGCATGCAAGTTAAAAACAAATACATTATGAGATAGCTTTGACCAGGGCATGAAGTCTAGTCTACCACATTTTAACGAATTTTTTTTTTCATCTAATATTTATTTATTAAAAAGGTCCAGAAGCCCAAAAGTACAAAGCCGAAGCCCATAACATACATACACAAGCCCATACACATATTGGGCATTAGTGACTAAACGAAATGGGCCTAACCGCCCCACCTAAAATCCACTACATTGATGCGGTCCACACGTCAGATCGACACGAATACGTGTAGTAACCTCGCCTATGAGGAGACACGCGTTGCAGTTGCTTCGATTGACTGTCACCGCCCTTTTCTATCACCGGAATACGCAGCCGACGTCATCGATTCGCCGGAGCCTACCGGGAACTAATCCCTACACCTTTCGCATCTGAGCTCATGTTGCGGAGAGCCTCCATCGAATCAACTTCGAGATCTCATCCCGAGCCGTCAGACGCCGCTCACAACTTTACCATCCAAATCTTCTCCGCCTTCAAATCCTTCGAAGACCGAGGAGTCAAGACGAGATCTCACCCAATCCGACAGAAACAAGAAACAAAGAGACGAAAAGAACGCAGCCAACCGTCGCACGGTTCAAACTGAAAACCAAACCCAGAACAATCTTACAAGAGCCGCCGTCAAAACGGATAGACACCAGACGACTCCACCTCTTAAGCCGACCGTTCACCGGAGTCATAAGCCGTCCGCCACCGCGAGAAGAGTGCATCGCCAGAATCAAAGAAAAAAATCATGCATGACTAGAAACGAGAGAAAACGGAAGAAATAAAGAAAAAGCTGGACCGACGGTGGCTGAGGAAGCCCGCCCCATCGGCCGGAGACTTTAATTACGGCGGAGCTTTTTAGTGAAAAGACGGAGAGATATTTCTAGAGAGAGAATCTGTATGTGCCACAGCGACGACAAGTTTAAGAACCCCACCACATTTTAACGAATTATAAAACACATACTCCGTTTTTCAAAATGAGAAGAAAAAACACAAATACTCCTTCCGCAGTACAATTTTGTTCTCATTATATCAAAATCCCTGTGTGATGTTATTCAATTTCTATGTATTTTGTATTACTTTTCCAGTGTTCACATTTTTTTTTTACGGTTAATCACTTTCACCGTTGACGAAAATGGAGGTGGATTATATAAATTACTAACAGCAGTCTAGAGTTAAGAACTCCCTTCTAGTATTCTCTATATGTTGCCCAAAGAAAAGTATTCTCTATATATGTTTATAAACATTTTTATTATCAATCTTGTAATTTTCTCATTTCCGTACTATGCATAAATTTTATAATTTAGTTGTTTTCTATCGATATTTGTAATAAATTTGCATTTATCCTAATTATGGGCATGCAGTTAAAAATAATTAAAGAATGAGATATCTTTGACCAGGGCATGCAGTCGTCCAAATATTAACGAATTATAAAACAAATACTCCTTTGGTAGTACAATTTTTGTTCTCATTATATTAAAAACAGTGTGATGCATGTTTTTCAATTTATCTACTCTTCAGTTTTCACATTGATTTACGGTTAATCACTTTTCACCGTTGACGAAAATTGAGGTGGATTATATAAATTACTAACATCAGTCGTGTAAAACAAAAAATAATCATATAAAAAAACAAATAATGCAGAGCAACATGCGAAGAGGATTAGAGCATAAAGAATCTTTGTCTTAGTGATGAGTGATATCATTGAAATTCGAATTATATCAGTAATATTATTATTATTATTATTATTAACCGTGGATGAAACGCCAATCTGGCTCTGAATCCTTCTGACCATTCCACATTGTCTTCTTTAAAATTTCAAATTATTTTTCTTGGACTGTCCACCAGATTCTTTATTTTCTTACCATTTTACTAAACTATTTCAATTTTTTTTTTGATTTTCCATTAATACTTTTAGTTTTGTGCCATTTTCAGCATGTAATATATCAGGTGTGTGGAGTATCATTTAAAAAAGATACGTGTGCCAAATAGTTTATACACTTTATTTAGAACAATATATTTAGAAAATAAAAAGATTAGTAAAAGGCGAATATTCGCCATAAAGGAAAAAAATGAAAAAGCGAATTGAAAAAAAAAGAGAATATTAAACTATTTTACCGTGACTAATTCTAGAGAGAGTAAAAATAATTAAAAAGGATATTGGAGAAGGGAAAGTGAAGTGATAAGAGAGAGAGAGAGTGTGAAAGTAGAAGCTACTTTGAGAGGTGAGGAGAGAGAGAAAGTTTGGATTTTGAGCTGTGGTTGGATTCTTGCGAGAAAGAAAACCAGAGACCCACCACCACCACTTCCAAAGCCTTTGTCCCAACGAACCACATTATTGTTCCAAGCTCATCTCGTTCGTTAGGGTTTCTTTCTTTCTTCTAAAAGCTCCAGAGTTTGTGTTGACGAACGAGAGAAAGAGAGAGAGGAGGCGAAGCTTCTTTTTTCAGTGCTTTTAAAGGAATACAATGGGAGCGGCGAAGCATCTTAGGAGGGATAAGTTAGGTAGAGGTTTCTTAGTGTGTTTATGTCTTTGGGGTTTCTTCTCTCTATCCTGCGCCGCAAGGTCCGGCGTATCTAAGCAGAAGTTCGAAGTCAAGAAGCATCTGAACAGGCTTAACAAACCTGCCGTCAATAGCATTCAGGTTATTAAGCAAATCTATTCTTTTTTGAGTATTTCTTTTTTTTTATGCTTGGATTTGATTTTAGTAATTATCATAATCTGATGATTCTTGATTTCTCTCTCCTCTTGCTACACAATGATGATTTTTCTTTTACCTATTTGTTTATTGTTAAGTACATTTTAATCTCGAAGATTAAAGTTTTATCTATTTGTTTAAGTACATTTTAATCTCGAAGATTATGGTTCCCCTAACGAAAGTTTCTAACTTTGGATGTGATTAAAACAGAGCCCAGATGGTGATATCATTGACTGTGTTCCTATCACAAAGCAACCAGCTTTTGATCATCCTTTCCTCAAAGATCACAAGATTCAGGTTTACATATATATAAAACTTAAATTTGGATTTTTCTTTTTAACAAGTGCTGATGTTTTAAAGTTACTTCCTTTAGATGAAGCCTAACTACCATCCTGAGGGACTCTTTGATGACAAAAAAGTGTCTTCTACTAAATCTAAAGACAAGGAACCACATATCCCTCAGTTATGGCATCGTTATGGCAAATGCGCTGAAGGAACCATTCCCATGAGGAGGACTAAAGAAGACGATGTCTTGAGAGCAAGTTCTGTCAAAAGATATGGCAAGAAGAAGCATAGAACCGTCCCTTTGCCTAAATCTGCTGAACCTGACCTCATCAACCAAAGTGGTCACCAGGTGAGAGTCAAAGTGTGGTTGTGTCTTTGTTGTTGGTTTCTTGAATCTGAGTTTTGTTTTTGGTTTCTTGAAAATGTAGCATGCCATAGCTTATGTGGAAGGGGATAAGTACTATGGAGCTAAAGCGACTATTAATGTGTGGGAGCCAAAGATACAGCAGCAGAACGAGTTCAGCTTGTCGCAGATTTGGCTTCTTGGTGGCTCTTTCGGACAAGATCTTAACAGCATCGAAGCTGGTTGGCAGGTACACACACTCAGCTTAGCTTCTAGGGACTGTAAAAATATGATTTTGGTTTCTCATGTTCTGTTTAATTTACTTTACTACAGGTGAGCCCGGATCTGTATGGTGACAATAACACAAGACTCTTCACTTACTGGACTGTAAGTTCCTGAGACCACCGTTTAATCAAATGCTTATAGACATATGCTTGTCAATGTTCTCAAACAAAAGTTGCTTAATGCTCTTACTGGTCTGTTTTTGCAGAGTGATGCATATCAAGCTACTGGCTGCTACAATCTTCTTTGCTCTGGTTTTATCCAAATAAACAGTGACATAGCAATGGGAGCTAGTATCTCTCCGGTCTCTGGTTACCGTAACTCGCAGTATGACATCAGCATTCTGATCTGGAAGGTATGTTAAAAGCCATTAAGAGAACTGAGAAAGAGATGAGCAAAGCTGACTATGTTATCTTTGTTACAGGATCCAAAAGAGGGACACTGGTGGATGCAATTTGGAAACGGCTATGTTTTAGGATACTGGCCATCTTTCCTCTTCTCCTACTTAACAGAAAGTGCGTCAATGATTGAATGGGGAGGAGAAGTTGTGAACTCACAAGCAGATGGCCACCACACTTCAACGCAAATGGGCAGTGGTAGATTCCCTGAAGAAGGCTTCAGCAAAGCAAGTTACTTCAGGAACATTCAAGTGGTTGATTCTTCAAACAACCTCAAGGCACCTAAAGGACTTGGAACATTCACTGAGCAGTCCAACTGTTATGATGTTCAACCCGGAAACAATGATGATTGGGGTCATTTCTTCTACTATGGAGGTCCCGGTAAAAACGAGAACTGTCCATAAAGTAGTAGAGACACCAAGTGATGTACTGTACTGTACTGACTTACCTGTCCGGTTCTCTTGTTTTTTTTGTGAATTCACCTGTGTTTCTATCTACACACAGTGGGTAGTAGTATTAGGGATGGTAAAAGTTTATGTAATGGTTAGTTTGTTTGGTTTCTTCTTCTCCATGTAAGTAGATGGGCAAGAGGAAAGTGTCGCTTAAGGTTTCTTTGAAAACATTGAAACTTTACTGTTGTCTCCTTTGTATCGTGTGATTTGTTTAATCAAGTGAGTGAATCTCTCTTTCTTATTCTTATTAACAAGTTTCAGAGGAAGTTCATAGGGTTTAAATTATTAACGAGTGAATTAATCTTCATATACAGCATGCGATGTGTTTGGAATTTACAACACTAATTGTCTTGTGACATTTTCAATGCATCAAGACAAGAATGTACTTCTTTTACTTTTATTAAAAACTGCAAAAGTTTGTCACACTTCACCGTATTTTACATATGATATATGGTCTTTGATTATAAGAAACAGTATCTTTAAATTTTTTTTTTCAATATTCCATATCTGCCTTTTGAAAATTAATATAGCCTTCTAGGTTCACTTTGACTTAGTTGGCTTAAAGTTGGGATTTAATGAATTTATGTAAACAAAGGCATTTTAAAATTCTGATGGTTATAGGCTTATAGCCTTGATATTATACTGTATAGTTTTTGTGACAGGAACATTGGCACTCAACTTATGTTTCCTGGTTACGTGCTTTGAGCGTGTAACCTGAATGTACTTAATTTTAATAATTTTGTTGTTATGGGGATTAGGAACTATTTTATCAACACAAATCACAATATTCGGTTTTTTTTATCAAAAGAGATATTCTAGTTTGGTGCTTCTACCATTGTCTTTTTTTTTTTAACACAAATTTCTAGCATTGTCTATCTTTCTTTCTTTCTTGACAACTTCTAGCATTGTCTATCTAAATTAAAGAAAACTGGCTAAAACATTATTTATTATTTTACACTTATAAATTGGTATTGATTTTTTTTTTGGTTAAAGATTGGTATTAAAATCATTCTGCTGGATTTTACACTAATAAACCTAGTAAATGGCCAGAAGTGTTGCAAGATCGTCCTCAGCTGGATGCACTATGTGGTTTTCTATCTCTTGTTGCTTGGATTGTGGTAGTATCCCATGTTGCAATCTTGATTGCTTGGGGTTGTTGGCTGATTGTTATATCGGATCGACATATCATTGGACTTGCGATTATAATGGCTGGAACAGCGCTTTTACTGGCATTCTACTCAATCATGCTTTGGTGGAGGACACAGTGGCAAAGCTCAAGTACGTTTACAATCAACTCTTTCTGACATTATTTCACAAGACTTGTGATTAGGCTGCTTTAGGCCGAATGAACCATTGCACTTGTTTCTTACTTTCTCCTTTTGGCTAAACAGGAGCTGTCGCTTTACTTCTCCTTCTTGGTGTTGCCTCACTCTGTGCGTATGAGCTTTGTGCTGTCTATGTTACGGCTGGTACGCATGCATCTCAGCAATATTCTCCTTCTGGTTTCTTTTTCGGTGTATCGGCGGCTATCGCCTTGGCAATTAACATGCTCTTTATGTTAATGGAACCTCCTGCTCGGTGTAACCGGGCTTCGTAGCCTGGTGGTAATGGAACCTCGGCTGAGGCCCGCCACCCAACTTCGAAACCCGGCCACAGCGATTTAACATCCTTACTGCTGGGACGCTGGACCCCTTCGGAGATATTTGGGAAAGTGGCTGCCCAGACACCAGAGATATCAAAAAAAAAAAATTAACATGCTCTTTATCTGCCGCATGCTCTTTAATGGTAAAGCTTTCACAATCCTTACTTAATTGATGGTTTTATCTGCGTCTGTGTTAACATTTGCTGGAGCATCTGTTGGTTATTTCACATTCCTGTTTCTGCTAGCTGGAAGAGCATTAGCTGTGAGTTCATCATTAACCTTCCGCAAAGAGTGAACCGTGGCTTCTTCTGCTCATATATTTGAACCGTGTGTTAACTATTTTGTTTCTCTTAGGTTCTTCTATCACCACCAATTGTGGTATATTCTCCAAGAGACATGTGTGCCCATGCTAGGGTTTTAGCACTGGAAGAGGCAATTGATACACAATGGGTGTACATGTGGGACAAGTTTGCTGGTTATTTATTGCTACTGTTAGGTTTGACAGCTAAGGCGGAGAGAGTTCAGGTGAGACCTGGTTCTTAACTTTTTTCATATATTCTCCTTTATTTTTTCTTTTCTAAGACAGAGATTATCACAATGTGTAGGATGAGGTGCGGTTACGACTCTTCGTAGATAGCATTGGGTTCTCTGACTTAAGTGCCAGAAAAATCAGTAAATGGAAGCCAGAAGATAGAAGACAATTTGAAATTATCCAAGAGAGGTACATGTTTTTTTTTAATTAAATAAAATATAGTATTGAAGCAGAACACTCAGACTTGCTGCTTATCTTATTTTCTGTATTGTAAACATAAGTTATCTGAGAGAGAAAGAGATGGAAGAGGAAATCCTCATGCAGAGACGTGAAGAAGAAGGGAGAGGTAAAGAAAGAAGGAAAGCTCTTTTAGAAAAGGAAGAGCGCAAATGGAAGGAAATTGAAGCTTCCCTTATTCCATCTATTCCTAATGCTGGTAGCAGGGAGGCATCAGCTATGGCAGCGGCTATACGTGCTGTTGGGGGTGACTCTGTCCTTGAGGATTCCTTAGCAAGAGAGAGAGTCTCTGGTATTGCACGTAGAATACGCTCTGCACAACTAGACCGACGTGCACAACTGGTAATTCCTTTTTATTCTGTGTGAGTATTTTCTTACTTAAGAAGTTTGCTAATAAAAGTTATTACCAGACTGGAATTGCTGGCTACCAGTAGGTCATTGATATATTTCACAGATGGCATACAGTGACGGTAACTATTGACGCTGATGCGGGGGAGGCTACTTGTTACTTAGACGGTGGGTTTAATGGCTACCAGACTAGGTTACCTTTAACTACTGGTAGTGCCATTTGGGAACAAGGCGCTGAAGTTTGGTTGGGTGTTAGGCCACCTATAGATGTCGATGCATTCGGCAGATGATTGATTTGACTGATGACAATTGATGTATTCCTTTGGGGGAAATGTTTAACTGAAGATGAGGCAGCTTCTTTGCATGCTGCCATTGGCATCGCTGACTTGGACATGATTGATTTGGCTGATGACAATTTGGCAGTGGACAGATTCATCGCCCAGAGTATGTTTCCTCCTGTTGAATGTTGCCTTGTTTACTCTTATTTGTGGGGTCTAATATGTAGTAAGCTCATACTGATTCTCTTTCTTTTTTACCAGGTTGATGTTTGGGTTAGTGATACTGATTCCATGCGAGTCACCTGGTAAACCTGCCTTTGCTACTAGCAAAAAACTCAATGAACTCTGGGTCTCCATAGTGGAGAAGAAGGCATACGCCAAGCTCCATGGCTCTTACGAGGCACTGGAGGGAGGACTGGTCCAGGACGCTCTTGTTGACCTAACTGGGGGTGCGGGAAGTCCATCAGGATCAGATGTTCATGTATCTTCCAGTGGCATCGTGCAAGGCCATGCTTACTCCGTCTTACAGGTTTGCCGTGTTGCTTTGGTTGCATCTGTGACTTGATGAGTAGGGGAAGGCACATGCTATTTCTTGATTTAACTTCTTATGTAACTCTCCTATCCTGTGAACAAGTGAATCTCATTCTCTCAAATGTTTTACTTAACAGGGCGTAAGGTTTCTCAAGAACAACTCCTGGATTCCGTAACTACCAATCGAGCCATGATTCGCAGTTGTTCTATATTGGAATGAGGATTCTTAAAAAACTCGTGGACATCGTGCTGCTTACAACATATTTCTTCATGAATCTGTTGGTGGAACAGACTATGTGAACTCCCGTGAGTTATCATGCGAAATGGTTCTTGATCCTGATCCTAAGGGTTATACTATTGTCCCGACCACTATACATACACCCAGGGGAAGAAGCACCTTTTGTTCTTTCAGTCTTCACAAAAGCATCTGTTGTCCTTGAAACTTTATAGTTTCCCCCTCATAGTAGGCAGATGGCTCTCTCTCCTTCTTTGTCCTAAGTGCTTGTGCTGTTCAAGGAACCAGACGGCTCATTTTTCAAAGTTAAAAGACTTGTTTTCCCGCAATCAAGCGCAACGTTAGAGAAGGTAGATTGCTTAACCTTTCCCTGGTCCATATCACTCACTATTTGACTTGATTCTTTAACTAACAGCAGCATCTGATCTTTGATAGCTGGCCATTATCTGGTGAATCTCGGAGGTCTTTGAAATGGCATATTTTTTAGTGAACTGCTTCCCTAGCTGACGGCTCAGGTGACAAGTTTCACTGGAGAAAGCACTTTGAGGTCATGGCTCACGGATCAAATGTACATAAGTAGAGGTCTTGTGACAGTACAGATTTTTAAAAGTGTAGAATAACTAGTTTGTAACTGGGAAAACAACAAGGGAAGTAGGAGACTTGTGACTCGTTAGGTAAATGAGTTTGTACTTTGGTAGTGGTAGCTGCAGTTTTGGTTGGTGTGTTGTAATATTCAGACACTAATCTGTTTGCAGATTTCATTTCAACTCTAATATAATAAGCTAATCTGTTTGGAGTTCTTGTTCATCAATTTCTAAGATAGAGATTCAAACTCCTCTTTTTATCATTGTAGCTTTGTATGCATTAAATATCCAAATGCAGATTCAATAAATTATTAAAGCAATAATAAGAAGAGATTTTGATTAGGAAAGACTTGTAGATTAGCTTCAGAGAGCAAAACATTCAGGAAAAAATACAAATGCCTCATAGTTGTTGACATGACATGTGATGAAGAGAGAGAGAGCATCTCAAAATGCAATGAAAGAAACAAAACAGATTCTTCCTTCTAGCCTTCACCAAAATCTTGAATGTTTCTTTACTTCAACTCTTCTTCACTCTGAATCGCTTTCCATGCTCCCCATTGCCTTCAATCCTCTTGGTCGCTTCTTTGAAGTCTTTTTCTCTCTTACTTCATACCTCTCTTTGCAAAGATCTGATAACCAAGTACCTGGACTCACCAGCTATACATAAAACATTACCAACATTACTCAAATGAAAATTTGCATCACCAATGAGTGAGAGGGGCTTTGAACAAACACAAGTGATGAAGATGGGACTCACAAGCAATGTCTTCTGAACCAATTTGGCTCGTTTCTTGGGTCTTTGAGGAAGCTTGCACCCTTTCATAGCCAAGAAATCTTCTTCCTTCTCTTTATTTGACAAAGTTATAAACAACTTTGGCCACACATGCTTCTTGGTCTCCTTCACAGGTTCTTTTATAATCTTCCCACTCTCATCTGTACCCATTGAACCCCTCGTTGTGTAGTACCTATCTTCCTTCTCTGGCGACGCCACAAACGATCTCCTCACATTACCAGGAGAATCTACAACCCTATCACCCAACAGAGAACACATTAAAAAAAAAAAAATCACTCCAAGAGAGAAGAACACAAGCAATGAATCAGACTTTACTTGTTTGGGCGGTTAAGATGACGAGAAGGAGAGCCTCTCTCAGAAGAGACAGCTCGAGAAATGAGTTTGCGCTTATTAGACAAACAATCAGTTGACTTGCGGCTTTGATCTTTCTTCACTTTCATGCATCTAACTCTTTTCCTCTCACCCCATTGCAGCACAAAATCTGCATCACTGGTTCCATTTCCTCTTTGTCCCTTCACTTCTTCCATCACACAATACCTTTACACAAAACCCAACAAAGAGACATACTCTCACACATTAAATCATTCTTCCAGAAAGATCACAAAAACACTAAGAAAGTTCCAGCCTTTCTATAGATTAAATGCACACCAGAGATTAAAAAAAAAAAGACTCACTAACCTCAAGATCTGCAACTTAAACTCAACGGCTTTAGCTTCCACAATACAATAATCACCCTACAAAGCAGAAACACCCAAAGCAATATCAGAAATGCATAAAGATAAAAAAGTAAAATCTATAAATCGAATTAAAGAGTATTAACAGCAGAAGAAGGATCCATTCTTCAAAACCAGACAATTGCATAGAGAACACTTACAAGAGTGAAACTTCATGAAACCCAAAGACAGAAACTTTTAGGTAAAACAGAGAGAAATAAAAATAAAGTTTTGATATTTTTCTTCTCTCTCTCAGAAGATATATAAATGGATAGATTCAAAACTCCACCAAGGAAGAGTGTAGATTTAACACTGTCTTTTTTTTTCTCTCTCTCAGTCTTGTTCTCTATCTATCTATCTATCTTCTTTGAACATACACACAGGAAAAGAAACTGCTTAACCTCTCTTGTACGCTCACTCACCTTTTTGGCTATTTTTTCTCATTTTCATTGTTTGATTTATTAATTACAGCCGTCAGATATGAATCGTACGGTGAGATGGATATCTAGAAGTTAAAAAGACTTTATAGCCTGTTTTGTTATGGATAGCGGCAAATCAAATTATGACACGTGTGTTATTTTGACGGGAACACGTTAAGACAGTATAGATTTAGAACCACGCGCTAATTCCAGTCTCGCTTTAATCTTTCAATAGCAGTGGTATTCACGTGCCAAAGCTACGCCTGGGGTTATATTGAACCCTTTACAATAACTAAATATATATTCAAACTTGGGCTAAGATAGGTCTTCACCAGATCTCTCTCTCTCTCTCTCTCTCTCTCTCTCTCTCTCTCTCTCTCTGGCCTCTAATATCCATTTCATTTAAACATTTTATATTCTTCTATTTCATATTCACACATTTTTATGTTAATGTATGTTTTTCTTCATTACTATCATATTAATATTAGTTTTCTTGTCTGTATACAACGTCTAAATACTTTTGTAAGAATCATGCAAGAAAAAATCAATTTATTACATGAATTGTTCGTTTTATCTCTTTTTTCTTTTTTTTATCAAATCTCTTTTTTCTTAAACAATCAAATTATTGCTGCAAAGTAATTGTAACATAAACTAGATTTTGATCCGCATGTCCGTGCGAGTGTATATCTCAAAAATATATTACTATTTATTTTTCATGTCAATATTAAAGTTGAATAAAAAATTCAAATCTGAAGAACCGAACCGAAATCCGAAAGAATAATACCAAACATGAACCAAAATTGATTAAATATCAAATAATTCAAAATTTTAATATTTAGACAACCGAAACCATAACCAATTCGAACCGAAGTATTTTGGATATCAAAATGTATCCGAAAAATAATTATATACTTATATATATATTAATTATTTTTAGTTTTAATGTACATAAAAACATCTAGAATATATATGATACTTTTAAGTTGGTTTAAATACTTGAAAATATATAAAAATAGTCAAATATAAATATCTAACATAGTGGAAGTACATTCAAAACACCAAAAATATTTAAAATAATTATTGATTTTTTATCCAAAATTTAAACCAAACCATTTATATGTTAAGCTTAGGTATTTTGACATATGTTATCCAGATTTATATACAATATATTATTTTATTTATAGATTTTAAGAAATTAAAAATATATAATGAACTTTAAAAAAATAATTTAAATGGGATATCTTAACTCGAACTGAACCCGCAAAGATCCGAACATAATTCAAACTGAAATTTAGAAATATCTGAATGGGCTGAAATCTTTGACCCCAGAAATCCAAAATCCAAATAGATCCGAAACGAACTTGAATGGATACCTGAACGGCCAGCCCTAGTCATAATTTGAACTGAAATTCAGAAATATATAAATAGGACTGAAATCTTTGATCCTGAAAACCCGAACCCAAATAGATCCGAAATAAACCGGAATAGATACTTGAACGTCTAACCCTAGTCACTATTATGTATCATATATATATGTCATCATATAATTAATTGTATTGGTCCATCTTATAAATAATCATATAATTAATAGTATGTATGTACCATCTTATAAATAATCACATATATTATATTCTTAAAGTTTAATGTGAAATATAAAAACCATAATTTAAGTTGGTATATGATATTAATCTTTTTGTTGTATTTTTTATATATATTGAAAACCTTTTTAATAATGGTTATTGGAAAATATTTTAGTAAATTTTTTTTTTGAATATATGCATATTTTAAATCAATTTTGATATAAATCAACTTTAATTATTATTTTGATTTGAATTATGTATATAAAATTTTTTAAGTTGGTATATGATATTAATCTTTTTGTTGTATTTTTTATATATATATTGAAAACCTTTTTAATAATGGTTATTGGAAAATATTTTAGTAAAATTTTTTTTTGAATATATGCATATTTTATATCAATTTTGATATAAATCAACTTTAAATTATTATTTTGATTTGAATTATGTATATAAAATTTAAATTTTATGTTATGATTATTTTAAACAAAACAATGTTTTAGGTAATTAGATTAGTCCATTTTGTATATTTTAAAACTGATATACTTTTATCTATGTTTCAAAATTTTAATTTTTTGCCTTAGTTTTCTAGAATTATTATTAATTTTATGATTTTTTTGAAAGAATTTTAAATTTTATTCAAACAAAAAATACCTTTTTTACATCTTGAACATCATATTTGATTCTATTACAGTAGAAACAAATCCAAAAAGAAAAAGCAAGATAAATTCTTCCATAAGCAAAAAAGAAATCCCAACTCCAAATTCCAAAATCCCCCTCAAACTTGACCATGTGACATAAGTCAAGTTTGGAAATGCCACGAAATTCTCCTCATTAAAATTCTCATTAGAGAAAACATAAATGAGACAAAATTCTAATGTGAAAAAAAAAATAAGAATTTCATAGCTAGGGGACAATATATTTTGATAAAACCACTGCAAATTTACTTCTTCAACTTCAAAAACTTCTATCAAACGATATCTGCATTGTTTTCTCATGCCTCCCATTTGCTTTACTCCTCAACGAAGATACTATATTTCTAATAATCTTATCAAGCCTCACAGTAAGACACATTGCTGGCTGAGCAGATTCCCCAACTCTTCTCACATTGCGTTCATGCCATAGAGCGTAAATTACTGCCTGAAAGCAGTATCTCATTAAAAAAGTTACACTTCTCTCTTGAGAACCTTGCACCACTGCTCTGAGTACTCTCTCCCAGTGATATAGATTCCCCAAACTTGCCAAGCCTTGAACTGTTCCCTTCCACACTTCCTTAGAATACGGGCAGTCAAAAAAGATGTGGTTTCTTGACTATGTCTCCGATTTACATAGCCAGCAAACAGAGTTAGCTTGAGGGTTCCATCGCATGATTCTGTCCCCTGTCATTAACCTGTTGTGAACAGCTAACCAAGTGATAAAGGAGAACTTTGGAGTTGCATCAGTAAACCAAATTCCTTTAGACCAAGAAACCTTTGGAGACTTTTCTCTTATAATATCCCAAGTATGAGAAGTAAGAAAGTTATCTCTATATTCCCCATTCTCCCTCTTCCAAAGACTGATATCATCCAGATTATTAAGCCCACGAATCTTCAAAGCTGTGATCTTCTGGCCTATAATGCGGAGCGAGTGAACTCTATGGCCTCTCGTTCTGTATAACTGAATAGCATTTTCGACAGTAGCATGCTTAGGAATACCAAGATCCATGCACCCTCTATCCCCTGTAACTTCTATCAGTTGACCCAAAGAAGACCACTTATCATACCAAAATGACGAATTTGCTCCACTATTAATCTCTTTCTTAGTTAACTGCAGAGCCAAAGGTCTCAACTTCAGAAGTTTCTTCCACATCCAAGACCCAAGCGAACTCTCTTCTCTAACACTCCAGAAAGATCCTTTTCTGATGAGATATTTCCATATCAACTTAACCCATAAAGAAGAATTCGATGAAATGATACGCCAAATTAGTTTGAGGCAAGCAACTCTGTTAGCTTCTGTAAGATTCTTAAGCCCAAGACCTCCCTCATCTTTTGGCTTACACACATCAACCCACGCCACCTTAGCTTTTTGAGAAGCAAGAACTGGTCCTGACCAAAGGAATGCTGCACAGATGCTATTAATTTCCTGGATACATTGATTCGGTAATCTGTAAGCCGACATCCAGAAGTTGGTTATACTATACAGTACTGAACCAATTAGCTGTAGCCGCCCTGCAAACGTGAGATGTCTTGCCGTCCAGGAATTAATCCGAGCTCTTATTCTCGATATAAGAGGACTGTAATCGTGAACATTCATTCGCTTTGTTAAAAGCGGAAGCCCAAGATATCGAACAGGAAGAGAACCTTCATCAAAGGGGAATTGCTCTAGAATGGCAACACTATCATCAGCTTTAACTCCTGCCAGATAGAGTGTAGATTTTTCCAGACTAATATTGAGACCCGACATCATTTCAAACTCCTGAAAGACCGCCAATATACCTTCGATTGAACTCTTCTTCCCAATAAATTTCGATTTTTTTTTTTGAAAATTGAACTCTTGAAATTTTTATATTTGACTAAACTAAATAAGGTAATAATATTTATTTTAAATTTTATTTATATAATATACTACTTATGTTTCAGTTTGTGTTTTTATTTTCACTATAAAGAATTGTAAATAAAAAGATTTGTAAAATAGTGACAAAATTGTAAATAAAAAGAAATATAGAAAGAAGGTTGTTTAATTTATTGTAAAAACAATGACTAAATATTTAAATAAAAAGTATTAAATATGCTATTCATGTTTCTTAATAATTCTCATTTGTTATTAATTTATTAAAAATATAATGGCTAAATGTGTAAATAAAAAAAATTACACATCTCTACTATCCATGTTTCTAAACATATTTTATTGGTTCTACTATCAATGTTTCCAAACATATCTCATTTTGGTAAATATTAGAGTACTAGAAAGTAAATTAAACGAAGGAAATGGGAGAAAAATTATTACAGTAACTGGAATGAAAACATAATATAAAAAATGGTAGAAATAATAAAGAAAATTTAAGGTCATCGTTACTTGTTATCTCTTTTAGAGAATAAAGTTGTATATTTATCTTTGGTTAAACAGTACCTAGCATAATAATGATAAAATCTATTTGGGAAAATTTCAAGTTTATCTTACAACTAGTGGTTGGCCCGCCTTACGGGCGGGATAAGTTTACACTAAATAAAATTATATTAAAATATATTTTCATTTTAATAAAAATTTAAATTTACTTTAAAATGAAATTATAAATATACGATATCTTTTTATTTTTTAAATTAGATTGTAATTTATTTTACATTTTTGTTAGTTTGAGTTAAAAAGATCACTTTCACTTTTTTTTGTTAGAACAATGAAATTTAAAAATTAAGAAAAAAGTAGTGAATAATATTTCTTATTTTTCATTTCAATTTCACTTTGAAATAGTTGAAGAAAAATCTTAAAGTAAGAAAAACAAATTTAATCTTTTTAAGAGTATAACTTTAATACAATTACAATAATTGATTTTTTCACAATAATAAATTAGTCCACCTCCAAGACAAATCAACTGAAAAATAATATTTTAAAGTAATATATAAAGAGTTTCAATAATGTGACAAATAATAATTAATATATATTATTTAACAACAAATGATGTTTTATTACAGAGTATATGAACACCTTCTCTTTTAAAACCCTGAATCATACGCGGCTGGTGCTCGTCCTGCTGCTATCCATGACCAAGACAGAAGCTAGAACCAGAGCCAAAGGAGTAAACCGAGCCATCCTGCGTCACAGCTAGAACATAGTTCGGTCCCGTTGCAATTTGGACCACAGGGCCAATGCTTTGAAAAACTCAACTGCTTTGGGTACTGGACTGTCCAAGGTATTGTCATGGCCAAGGTGTAGTGTGTTTGATCCACATGTAAACACATGCCCTTCCCTTGATAGAAACACAGTGAGGTGCAGCCCCGCAGCAACCTTGCACAGAAGAAGAGTTTGTCAATCTTTAGAATATCACTTTGTTTATACATAAGATTGGTAACTATCAGTCTTTACCTGCTTACAGGGAGTTCCCTTCAAAGCCTCAACAAACTTAGGCCTAAATATTGGACGGTTAGTATATAAGTGACCACAGAAATGCAATGAGTTATCCCGACATGTGAGAACCTGTGCCAGATTCTAAACAGATTAATGAACACGACAAGCAAAATATAGACTCAATAGGACAGGTTTTTGTATAAACAGAAGCTACCAACCTCTCCAGATTGCAATACGAATGAAGAATGATTCTGAGTGGCTGATACCTGAGCAACTTGAGCAGAGAACGGAAACTCTATAGACGTAAATGCTACGCATAGATTAGTTTCTGGGCCATGCGCAAGCACACCAGACAAACTCGAACCGCAAGAATAAACCTTTGAGTTGTTGGTTAAGCGACGTGTGATAGCTTCCCATTGTAACGTGCATCTGCATAAAGAATGTAAGAAATGCATTTGTGACTTCTAAACCAAATTAATCACAGCTACACTCCTAAAATCACCTCTGTTTGGAGCGCATGAATATTTTTGAGATCTCTATTGGGAGTTTGAAGTAGTCTTCATAAACTTGGAACTATTGCAGAGCCTGCAATATTGACCAAAACATAAATTGCATATATTCTTTCATGGTGAATTACTGTAAAAACATGAGAAGAATCGTAGGTATATCAGTTTTAACCTCATGATGTGAAGCCGTAGTATGTACGGTGTAGTCCATTAATGGAACCTGTATGGCCAGTGATCAGATCAAGTTTGAGCTTATTCTTGTCTATTGTTGTATAAGAATATGTGGTGGGGGAGTTAGACATGAGTCAGAAGATTCAGAACTGAGAGACAGCATGAGTTCATATATTGTCGATAAAACCTGATTAGAACATGCATCTTTTCCTTCCATCTCCAGCCAATCCTTTGCCTCCAGGTTATAACATGCATCTGTTTTGGTACCGTATCAATAGAGTATATTAACAGTAAGCAGTTCACCTTATTAAAAAAGTAAATCTGATCGAGGACCTATAAGGACGACAGAACATAAAGGAAATAGTTAGATAGAAGAAGCTTGGAGGAAACTAACGAAAGGTGTGTGGGTTCGAATCTTGTGATTAAATCAAGGTAACTAACCGTGTCCAGTGAGCTCTTCAGCTTTGTCTTTGTCAAGTGTTTCATAAATTGTCACTTACATCATCTATACCTAGAAACATACAAAACAAACATGAAACATCCAATCTCCGAGATATCACCTCACAGTATTACAAAATGAATAGATATACTGTTTACGGTCACTTTCAGTTGTGTACACTGCTTCTGTATTCCTTGATCAATTTTGCTTCTTTTGCTGGTAATGAGTAGACGAAGAGAGTAATAATAGGGGCTCATTGGGTCGCTCCGGATAGGATTCACTTCATGCGCAACCCTAAACGCCACATCGAAGTTACAAACACCGTATTTAAAAAACAATTCTCACCAAACGCTAATCGCAGTATCGTTCATTACATGATGCGAGGAAGAGAAAGTGCTAGAAACACATCATTGAACATTACCTCGAGAGCGATTCAATTCCACTCAACTGATGGATCCGGCAGAGAACCTTCTTGGCGGGTGCGAACGTACTGGAGGTGATCTAAGGACATATACCTTTTCATCAAGGAGGACCATGTCAACTCCCATCAGCTCCCCAGAAGCGGAGGAGGGGCGTGACGACCAGATGGGAACAACGACCAGAATTAAAATCAGAGCGGAAGATTTGGGACGACACCGTTGTTTCAGGTTGTGTTGTAAGAAAGAAGAAGTAGGTTTGATTCTGTTCAAGCAGCGAGATTTTTTTTTTTTGAGCAACGCAGCGAGATTTCTAGACTACGGTATTTTTACGAATCAAAGAGGAAGATTTTAGATTTTGTTTTTCCAGGGATTTCATCTTTACAATTGGGAAGAAGGTAACTAAATTCAGCGTTATGGGAGAGATTGAAGGGCCGGAGTTAATGGTGAAAACTGAGAACTGAGAAGTAGAGACAACGTTTCGTTGTCGAAGCAAAGCGTAACATAAAGGTTTAGTTGTAGTGGATGGATTAGATGGGCTTTCTTGTGTTAAGACAGAGGCCAATTCCAAGAGAATTATTTTTCCCATACGAAAATGTGTTGCATCAGAGTGCTGACGTGGCAGCATTTGCCCCATCCTCCATAGTGACGTGGATTGCTGAGCATCCAAAGAAGTCTACTTTATTAAGATACTAGTGGTTGGCCCGCCCTACGGGCGGGATTCTATTACTAAAAATTATTATATTTGAAATTTTTAAAATTTACAAAGCTTTATTAAAACTATTTAAAATAGAAAAAAATACTATAAACTAACAAATAATTGTATATATTTTAAGCAAAAAAAATAATGGTATATATTTATTTCTCTTTCTTTTTAATTGGACAGAATAAAATAAAATTTGAAGTTTAGATTAATAAAATTTATTATTTCAAAAAATTTCAAGTTTAAATATTTGGACTAATTGTTTTTCAGGATAATAAATAATCCACCTCCCAACTCAATCAATAAAAATAAAATAGAGTTTAATGAAATAATTAAACCTAATATTTAAATACTATATAAATAGTTCCAAAAATAATAATTGGTATTTTCTAATTTAACAGCAAATGATGTTTTAGAATATATATATTTGTTTCAGTGCATAATTATATTTGAATGAAATTTCAATTATTTTAGTGGTTTAGTGATTACATTTTGTAAATCATTATATCTTTTGGTGAACTCTTTTAATAACAAATTTTTTTGTTTAATTTTTTTTCAAGATATTTAAAATATTTTAAAATTAGTATTTTATAAACTAACAAAACATGATATTTCGAAGTATGAGCCAAACTGTTAAATTAGTTGAGCTCTATTTAATAGCAAATTATTTGTTGGAAGTTTTATTTTTACTTTAGTTACATACCACTTCATATCAAAGAATTTAATCAAAAAAAAGATTAATATGAGCCAAACTGTAACTACACAGAAAAAAACTTAAATATAATGGAACCATTAATAATCTGGAAATCAAAATAAAAAAACCGCATATAAATGTTCCCTGAAATTCGTTTTTCTTTCATCCATAGTTAATCTATTCTATAACTTTGTTTTTTTTTGTTTTGAATTGAATCTATTCTGTAACTTTGTTGTTGGACTTGTATTGAATGAAAGCCTATAATTCATTTCTCATCAAATACTTCTCAGTTTTTACATAGTAACACCAAAAATATTATATAGAAATTACATAATTAAAAGGAACAAAATAATCGAAGAATATGTTAGCCTTATATTAAAAAGCCAAAAAAATATACACTACGAAGCAAAATGCATAAAATAATATTTTCACTCCAAACATCGATCTCCTTTCTGTAATTTCATCTACTTCAAGAGCAACATAATAGCATTTCCTACTATATCACTGCAAAGCTTCATGCAATTTCTTATGAAATGCAAAAGCTAGGCCATCGAACAGACTAACACTCACACATTCACATCGCTGTAAAGTATCAATGAAGATGAAATTCTTGGAGAATAAGATACCATACAAAGTTGTAAAAAGTTACAAACAATGGATTTTAAACTGTTGAGGCTTCCATTGTAGACGCAGAGTCAGAATTACACGCTGTATCCCATGTGTACCGCCGTTGATTGTGCTCTTGATTGCAATGACCTAGTCAAGAATGTCTTGAAAATATTAAAGAGGTCCGTGAGTACCGTGAAGAAATTATAAAGCAAAATATTCTATATAGAAGTTTAAAAGACCCTACTTTTTGAGAAAGCTATTGCTCACTCCACGCTTGTTGTCAAGATATAATTCGTTCCCGGTGTAGCGTCCAGAAACAGCCTCCCTGTAAGTAAATTCAATCAATAAACAGCCAACATAAGTGATTACTTTGAGAGCTTTTGAAACTGTCTAGCATCTATATATAGTTAGCAAGCGTGAATCAGGAGGTTTCTGAAATTTCTGAAACTTGTGTGGACTTCTTAATATAAAAACATGGACACAAAGGTTTGGATGATAGCTGAAATTTTATTCCTATAACAGAGTGGACCAAGAGTTACTGGGAGTTGTTTCTTATCTCCGACAAGTTTTGGGTTTATAATTGTTGCAACGACCCCCTTTAGTTCAACACCAGATTCTAGTAATTTTTTTATCTAGGTGCAGATAGCCTGTCAAAAACACTCAAGCATACATGCGTGTCCCATCAGTGGAAAATATTAGTTAATTATCATTTATAGCAGACACGCACATATACGTAAAACGGGGTACTGAATAGAGGCATGAGATTTCTCAAATACCTGTGAAGGCGTTGAGTGCTCTGAGTCTTTTAGTTGTAGATGGTTTGAACGCCTCATTTCTCCAACGTTATCTGCCAACCAATACAACTATTAGGGCTAATTCTCTGTGAAATGTATACTCATAATATGGAGTGATCGTTTAGGGATTTCAATATTAAAACCTGGAAATAAGTTTCTGTATTGGCTACTGACATGAGCTGCTCGTATTTTTGAAACCTAAAAACACTCCTTGGGGAGCAGTTCACAGTTTGGTCTGTGAATCTAATTGACACATGGGCTTCAGCAACCTTGAAGGTTGGATTGCTTCATGCAATATCGAGAACGCTTAGCTCCGTAGCCTGTGATATAAAAGGATGAGCATAAGAAAAAAAAATGATTCTCATATTCTGTATGAAGAAGGTAAAAAGTCGTACCTTCGAATCAATAAGGACCATAGCAAAACAGATCAGTTCACTCCCTTTCTTAACATTCTGGGCTTCGATTTGGCTTCTCAAAATCGAAGGAGCCTTGTCAACAACAACCAGCCTTCAATTCTGTGAAATGAATTAGAGAGGTCGCCATGAGTCTAGAAACTAACAGAAGTTCTGCAATCGGAAAGGGAAAAGTATTAAGCTTACGTTTTCAAGCGATGTATATATACTGAATAGTGGAGTGAAGTCGAGAAGGTAGATTTGAACTTCTGGGAGATCGCAGCGAGATGAGGAAGACGAATGAGAAATCGTCTCCACCGCCCTTACATGAAAATTTTAATTCTGCAATCTCCTCGTTATAACTGAATATTGTATATACAATTATTTTTAAATCGCGAAATGAATGAAATACTAAAAAACCAATCAAGTTGACAATATTTACAAAGAAAACCAGGGTCAAACCCACCCAACCAGTGACCCGTCGGATCTACACGGGTAAACCAAAGTAAACCAGAAAATCCCAAAAATGAAACGCGATTTGTAATCGTTTCTCGAATCTGTTTTTATTTTCCGATTTCTCATTTCCTTTAAACATTTTTTCGAGCCATTTTTTCATTCTCTCGGTCTCGAAACTCTTCAGTTTCTCTCTATCTCTCGCGAAACTCAAGAGAAGAAGCAGATCTCTCATCTCATCGAGGCATCTCGATCTCGGTTTCGCCAAACAAGGAGAAGAGGTAATGGTCGTGAGGAGATTCAATTCTAGGGTTTCAATTTAGGTTCTCGAATTTGTTCTTCTCTCAGTCCGTGTCGTGTCTCGATCTCTCGATTAGGTCTTGTAAGGTTGTTGAGAGTCTTAATTTTCGTTGCAGGAACTGAAAATGGTGAAGACGAAATGGACGAGGAAGAAGAAGAAAACGAAACCATTGAAGGATATAACATCTCCATTGAAAGATATTGAGATTCCGAAAGAGATTGAGAAAGAGAAGAAGAACGATGTGAATCTCGTTGAAGATAAAGAAAAAGAGGCGAACCCTGTTGAAGATAAAGATTCTGAGATGGAGACGAACACTAATGAAGAGAACGAGACCGAAGAGAGAGTTGATGATGAAGAGGCGAACAAGGTTCAAAGTGTAGAGGAAGAAGATGAACAGAGGTCAGAGGAGGAAGAGAGGTCAGAGGAAGAAGAGGAACATAGGTCAGAGGAGGAAGAGAGGTCAGAGGAAGAAGAGAAACATAGGTCAGAGGAGGAAGAGAGGTCAGAAGAGGAAGAGAGGTCAGAGGAAGGAGAGGAAGAGAGGTCAGAGGAGGAACAGAGGTCAGAGGAGGAAGAGCGGTCAGAGGAAGAAGAGGAAAGAGAGGAAAGAGAGGAAGGAGAGGAAGAGAGGTCAGAAGAAGAGGCGAACTTGGATGAGAGCAATGATGGAAGGAGAGAAGGACGTAGGGAAGAAGGAAGTAGGGAAGAAGAAATTTACAATGTAGACAATGTAAGTATTTCTACATCTCATAGTTGTAGAAAACAATTGATACAACTAAAGATAACTGGTTTGTTTGTGATATGATGTAATGATATGGTTGATCTTATTTAGTAATTGGGCGTGTGGTATGTGTGAGATGAGAGAGTTTGGTGAGGAGTTTGTTAAATTAGATAGGCTGTTATCTTGTACAACTAGAATAACTACTGGAATAACTAGTGGAATAACTACTGGAATAACTACCGGAATAACTAAGTATAACTAAGTATAACTAAATGAGTTTGTTTCTTGGTTGGTTGCAGGAATTCGTCGAAGAGGAGCCGGTCGCGATAAAACCGTTAGGCATGTACTTCCCACCTTCTGAGTATAGGAAGAAGATCAAGATATCGACGAGGTGTTTTATTGCTGATGTATTAAAAACCCTAGGCGAATTAAAGCCTCCGATGACTCCGGTAGAGAAGAGTTGGTTTGAGACTCATCCGCAGTTCAAACACATATTCCACATGCCACAGGCTGGAAACCACAAGGTAATGGGGATGTGGATGCTCCTTCTCCGAACCGTACGCATAGTAAAAGAAAAGGAGGCTTGGTTTGCGGTGAATGGTTGTCCAATCCGCTACGGTATTAGAGAACATGCTTTGATATCTGGTTTGAACTGTAGAAACTATCCACTGAACTACAAGCAATCCGGAGGCACGAACTTTGTGAAGAAATATTTTGGCCATCGAGTAGTTAGGTATCATGACGTGAAAGCAATGGTTCAGGAGGGAATGGAACCTGGTCGTGATAGGTTGAAGCTGCTGGTCTTGTATTTTCTATCGAGTGTTATAGTTGGGCAAAGAAGGGCCGGTGAAGATGCCCCTCCCGTGGAGCCATTCTTGCTTAGAGCAGTTGATGATCTCAACTTATGCAAAACATTCCCTTGGGGTAGATTGTCGTTTGATTACATGCTTAGACAGATTTCTAACACTATGAGCCATTTTGATGGGGAGGTGAAAGAAGGTGTGATTTGGCCAGTTCCCGGATTCTGTCTTCCAATGGAGGTAAATGTATATGACTCGTATGTTGAATATTTGCATAGAAATTATGATATTGACACTGGAAAGGTTTTTTTACTTGTGTAGTTCTTAGCATTTGAGGCCATCGAGAAATTGGGGGAGAAATTCCGAGAGCGAGTACCAGATGAACACGTACACCCAACATGTCCAAGGATGTGCCGATCAATGTTCAAGAGAAGTGAAATGAAGGGATTTCCACTAGAGAAAATAAATAAAGCACTCGGTGATACTACGGTTAGTTGTCCCATGTATCCAAATATTGTAGATAACATGTTATGTAATCTTTTGGAAATTTGAATAAGGCGTTGACACTGCAGGACATTGAGAACATCTTGGCTTGTACCGACGAAGACAAGACTCTACTAGATGGGATAACAGAACCAGAAGACATCAGAGATAAGGATGACACGATTGTGGAGAGTTGGATGAAGGTGGTGGAGAGGGGTTATGTTGTTAGGTTTGAAGATATGTTGAAGGAAGATGTGGCTGCTAGACAAGCCCCTCCCCCTGAGCCTCAGATTGGAAACGACACAGAAGCTACCAATGAAGCAGGAGGGAACAGCGTCAAGCTAGATGAATTGGTGCAAGTCATTAACAGTTTCAAAGAAGATATTGGAGGGCGGATGACGAAGATTGAGGAAAAGGTTGGGGAGATTGACTCAAGACTCGCTGCATCGGAAGGTTTTGTTCAAGAGCTCTTAGATGGTAGGAATGTGAATGCGGATATGGAGGAGGAACAACAGGGCGTCTCGAAGAGGTCAAGGAACAAGACAAAGGACATCACTTCCAGGGCAAAGAAGAAGTCAAAGAAAAACTGATCAATTGCTTTTGTTGTTTGTTATGAACTTATGTTGCTTAGGTGTGTTCTAAAACATGTTGCTTTTGTTTGCTTTTGGAACTAGGTGTTCTAAAACTTTGTATGTTTAAGAAGACCTCTATGTTTAATAAGACCTCTATGTTTACTACGGAAAACTACAGAAAACTACCTAAAACTAAGGAAAAACTACCGAAAACTAAGGAAAAACTACGGAAAACTACGGAAAACCACACAAGTCTTAACTTAACACAACATCACATACATAATCCAAATAAGAAACACGTACAAGGAGATCCACATACAAGTCTTAACAAACAAAGACTTGTATTTACCGAAAATTAAAGACAGACAAGTTGTTCAAACAAACTAACACTTCTCAAACACGTGGGATAAGTAGTTTCAGAGCTGCAATTTCCGCAGCCATGTCGTCCACCTCCTTCCTTAAGCGGCGAACCTCTTCCTCAACTCCGATGACCCATGGCTGACGGAAGTGGAGACCATCATCCTGTCAGTTTCACATTGTTATTACATATTGCATTATCTTTCGGAAAAGAAGGGAAAATCCATATTTTTACCTCAAACTTGTCGCAAGTGAAGTACTTGCGGCCTGGTGAGAAATCCTTATCTTTCGGATTAGCTGAAACCTCGTTGACAATTCGTCCCCCGCATGGGCAAGATCTTGGAATCCCGTACTCAGCATCGCATGTATATTGAACCATGTCCAAGTGTTTCTTCGTTTTCTTCATCTCCCTCCTTTCCTGTTTTTCAACCCATGGATCCATCTCGAGAGAAAGATGACTGAATTTTAATTTTGAGAGTAAAGTGAAGATGAGGAGAGAATCGAGGAGAGATAAAGGTTGTAGAGAGATGAGGAATGTGTGGTGAATGAGAGAGTAGAAGAGATAATGTTTAGAAAGCCCGCCTAAAATTTAAAATGTTTTGGAAAGCCCGCCTAAAATTTAACTTAGTTCTCCCTAAGATAGTTGTTGTACAGAATTTACAAATAGTTGTACATCGGGTGATTTCCAATTATTTCAGTATTACAGGTATTTATATATTTTTTTAGTAGTTGTCAAATGATATATAAGATTTCATAATATGATTATTGGTGTTTCGCGTAATTAAAGTGTCTATAAGATCTCTAAAACGAAATCTCATCTTCAGTATTCACATATTTAGCAAAGTGAGTCCAAAAGTGTATGTAGTATGTTGGGTGGTTGTTTTGATTCTTGAGTAATAATTTTTTATCTTATGTTGGATAGTTGTTTTGATTCTTGAGTAATAATTTTTTATCTTCTATTGGATAGTTCACTTCACTATAAATATCATTTGATGATGCAACTTTGTAAAATTCACACTCAGTTCGAAATTCAATTTCAGATAGTTATACCAGCATCAATATCAGTTCGACATAGTTGTACAAAGAAAACAGAGTAAATTCACACTCAGTTCGACTTAGTTGTACAAACAGAACAGAGTAAAATTCAAACATTTCGATTTCCAAATAGCAACCATTGCAGGCTTTGTCTTGGTCGCCTTTTATTTTGTGTCCTTGGCCTACGCTCCCCTGCTGATGGAAACCGTTTCACTCTTTTTCTTCCCCTCTGCTCAATGCGCTTAGGAGCCAAGATCTTCTTGTTTTTTATGTAATCCGGGACATCCCATTGGCTCCTATCCGGAACCACATATATAGTCCTGTAATATGCCAATGCCCACAGCTCTGTCCAATAGTATTTAGATATCAAATCTTCTAAATCGAAAACGTGATTGCTATCACCTTTCTTAGAGTAGAAAATGAAAGCGGCTAAGCCGTGGACACAAGGATACTTTTCAATGTCAAAGAACCTGCAACTGCAGCTTTTGGCTAATAAATTCACCAAATACGGTTTCCCATCTCTGCCCATGACACTGTATTCAAGGTGAAAAGCATTTAGCTCCGACACAATTAGGCATTCTGCTTCCCCCCACGTGTCATGCACAAAGTTTTCCACTAGAGGCACCAGTTTCCGCTCACTGGATCCTCGAACTGTCTCTTGCCTGTGCGTATTAAACCAATCTGCAGTTTTTTTAACAATCGTATCCAACATTGGTATTAAAGAGTACCTCCTCGCGTCTTTAAACACGCTGTTCATCGACTCCACAACGTTGCTTGTGTCAATGTTGTATCTATCTCCTGGAAACCAACACCTCGCCCACTTTTCTTTCTCACTACTTTCCTCAAGATACTTCGCAGCAGATGGATACCGAGTCTTGAAACCGGAATAAGCAGCATCGAATTCAGGCACTGTGTAAATCCGAGCAATGTCCATAAATCTAGCTTCAACAACATCCTTGTTGACGTTTGGCACATGACCTCTCACATTTTGCGCCAAATGCCATATACAATGCGCATGATGAGCCATCGGAAACACACTAGCTATGGCATTTATGAGGCTTACATTTCTGTCACTCATAAATACCAACTCCGATGAATCCGGCACAACACTTTTCAACATCTCAAAAAACCAAGTCCAACTCTCCTTATTCTCGCCATCTAATACACCAAAGGCTAACGGATAATGGTGCCGATTAGGATCTTGGGCAGTGGCAAAAACGAGTACACCACCATATCCATTTTTCAGAAATGTGGCATCCACTGTTATCACTTTCCGCATCACTTGAAAACCTTCAATGCTGGCTCCCAGAGCGATGAACAAATATTTGAATTTGTCTGACTCATCCAATTCCACGCTTGATATTGTCCCATAATTCATCTTCTCCAACATGTACAAATAACAGTACAACATCTGGTAACTTTCTTCCGGAGTCCCACGCAAAATATTTACAGCTTCGTTTCTACCTCGCAAAGCAGTGGAGTACGATACCTTCACACCAAGTTTGTTCCACACAAGTTCGATAATGCTTTTAGGAGGAGGAGTTTCCATTTGTCCAGGATAATCATCATGCAATAGAGATGCAACTAGCTGTGGTGTTCCTTTCCTCCTTGAGTTGCATTTACTCTGACTTCCACGAGAGCATGTATGCAAGTTCGAGTACGTTCTAATAGAGAACGTTTCACTCCGGCCAATTTTTGCAGCTCGTACTCCCCATTGACAACCTTCCTTCGGACATTTTAACACTAATCGCTGCTTATCCGATTTTACCACCTCAAACCCAAAACTATTCGAACATGCTCCTCGATCCACCACTTCTTGCACTGCCTTTTTACTAACAAACTCTTGTTGTATTTTCAACCCCAGACCGTCTTCCCATGCCTCCATAAATGGAACCGGTTTGGCAAGAGGAGGTGCCTCTATATATCTTCCACGCATTTCTGACTCTTGTGTACCATTGTCCTCTCTTCCACCAGCATTACAATCCTCTCTTCCACCAGCATTACAATCCTCTCTTCCACCAGCATTATCATCCTCTCTTCCACCAGCATTATCGTCCTCCATTCCACCAGCATTACAATCCTCTCTTCCACCAGCATTATCATCCTCTCTTCCACCAGCATTATCGTCTTCCATTCCAACAGCATTATCGTCCTCCATTCTATCAGCATTATCATCTTCCTTTCCACCAGCATTATCATCCTCCTTTCCACCACCATTTTCATCCAAATTAACTTCTTCATCAACTGCTTCCAACATCTCCTGAATCGCCACTATCCCCCGCTCAGATTGTTTTTCAACTAGAATGTTGCCACCATATAAAGTTATGGCTCTATCTCCGAAATCATTGTCATTCGAATGCAACACTTCATAGTTCATACCTAACGAACTTCGTTTACCTAACGAACTTCGTTTGCCGGCTCTTGAAAGTTGCTCGGGGAGTTCTGATCTTCTGATGATTTCCACATACAATATGCATCTGCGGTTCTCTTTATCAAGAGACAATAGATATACACAAAGGTCTTCATCATCAAGAATGATAAATTGTTCCTCAGACCCAATCAACAGTGGAATATAACTCAATTTCAACTTCACTGAACTTTCATCTATCCCAAGCTTCTTGCATATCCGTGCTTCTACCATTGAAAGAGTTATATCGTCCACTTCATTCTTAATCACTACACTATACATGTGACCTTCGCATCTGAAATGTATGATGACGTTGTTGCTCATTGGATCCTGACAAGACAACCATTGAATATCATTCATTATGCATATCATTCATTATGCATCGAAATATTCCAACATAATTAATTATTAAGCGTTCTGGTTCAGTAATACTAGTATAACTAGCTGTATAACAAATATCAGTAATACTAGTATTACTAGCTATACTACAAATATCAGTATTACTAGCTCTACTATAGTTTCACTAGTTCTCCTATCTTAGCCGTATTGATTCTCAAATCTACAATCAATGTACTACGATTTAACTCTCCAATGCAGCTAATTTCACTCATAATGGACCAAATCGACCTCCGGCAACATCTACATCCATTCCAATCAGGTTTTCTCATCGAGGATTGCAACATTTATACATACATACCCGTTTTCACCTTTCCAGTACAGTGGAAGGTAGTGCAGCCTTTGATTGCGGACTCGATTGATGAAGATAGGACCGAAGATCGATCTTCGACTCGGGAGCTTCGGATTGGGGAGGCAAATCGAAAGAAAGGAACTGAATTGGAGGAGGGCAGCTCAGTGGAGGACGAGAGCGTCGTGCATCGTTTCTCGATTTCGTTTTCCGATTTTCTTTATTCCACAACGCAGAGACGAAACGCAATTGCAAGAGAGGCGAGAGGCGATCACTCTCGGTTCAATTGAGAGGTTCAATTGCAACTGGTTTAATTGTCTTTATTTTCAAATTTAATTTTATTTTATCTGAGGTCAATTTCGTAATTGCAACTGGTTTAATGAAATAGGAGGGTGTTGAGAATAGGGGGGGATATAAGTGATTTAGTTTTTTTGTAGGAGGGCGTCTGAGGATATGTCTCAAGACGAATTGACGACCTAATTCGGTAGGGGTTTCTTTGGTGATGGGCTTGGGCCCTATTCCGAATCTGAAACCAAAACGCACGACAAAAAAATAATAGAGCACTGAGGATGCGACACGTGTCGCGAAATGCCCACCCTTCCAGTGGGAACGTGGCGCAATGAGCAGCCAGAAAAGTCTGTTTTATATATTAAGATATATTAAGATTCATGTTTATCTTCGTTATAAGTTGAACTGATAGTAACAAATGTTTCCACCAAAAAATTATCGGTATCAGTGCTATACAATCACACCCATTTATATAATCTAAAACTGACAAAACTGTATATCCTTCACATATTTAAAATATCAATGTCTAGATTTAAAAGATCCTTAGCAAAGAAAAAGAAAAATTCAGCATGGATCTATTTTCTTAGAGGATTATGTAACTAATATAATGTAGGTGTTTTAAAATACTAAAATACAAAATAATTAAATATTTTAAAATTTTAAAATTTTCCAAACGGACATTTATATTTCTTTTTGAATGAAAATATGTAAAATAATTGGACATTTATATATATTCAGTTCAGTCAACAGTTATATATATATATATAATTTCTTTTGATCACCCAACAGTTATTATATTATAATAGTGTATTCTTAAAAATTGGTATATTTATAACTATCAGTGTTCTAAAATGCGCTATGCGCTCGTTATGCGGCGACCCAACGCCTAGCGTATAGCTATATACGTGGACACCTAAACGAGGCCTAAGCGGATATTATATATATATATATATATATATATATATATATATATATATATATATATATATATATATATATATATATATATATAAATAAAACTAATTGATAGTTATATATAGTTATATATATATATAACTAATTGATAACTAATATAAAAATAAAATAAAAGTAATACTAAAATATTATAAGGTTTTCAATACTAAGTTCTTAAAATCAAATAACTAAACAAGAAAAAAATCTATCATCCTTGAATCAAATAATAACTAAAAATAAAATGTAAAGAAAAATAAACCAAACTAAAATGTGAATTATCATTCTTCTCCATCGTAAACTTGGTCTTCATCTGATTCCAAATTAGTACCAGCAAAATCTTCCTCTTCTTTATCGGAAATAAAATCTTCATCATGCAGTTCTCTAATCTCATGCCTCTCTTTCTGCACCACCAGCTCCTACACCGGTAGCTGATTCATGTTCTCCATCAACACCTTCAACAAGCCATTCTTGAGCATGAATAGCATCATCAGCAATTAATACATTCCTTCTGTTTTTTTTCTTTTGTTTAACAATCTTGTATTAAATTGGACAAATACAAGATTATTCATTCTGGTTGTACTAAGCCGGTTTCTCTTTTTTGTATGTATATACATTTTAAAAACAAAGTGATCAGTATTAAAATATAAAGTTCGAACAGTTTAGAATCATAAACCAATAAAAAAAATTACCCCTTCAAAAGAACTCCAAGCTCTTTCACATCCCGATAAACTAGTAGTCAAAGACAAAATTCTCTTTGCCATTCTTTACAAATTAGGCACTGATGTCCCATAAATATTCCACCATTCAACTAATAAAAAAACAAAGCTAAATGCAAGTTTTGACAGGTATATAAAATATTCAAATGGCTTTATTTTTTAAACATACCTGGATCATAATCATCTTTAATTTCTTCACAGCCTTTTATAACCCATGGTGTTCCAAAATTATCTTCCTTGTTCTTGTACTTATTAATCTCAGAATTGATGACATTGCTTTGCTTGGAGATGTCATCCAAAATTATCTTCCTTGTTCTTGTTACTAACTATTATAAATTTCTTTTGAATACCCAACAGTTATTTATAATTGTGTTGATAAAAAAAGAACATATATTTGTTTCTGAGAAAGATTTATAAGTCCTGAGAAACAGCAAAAGTAGGCAAACAAAGATTTATAAACAGATTTCTGGACAAAGTAACTAGATTTGAATCCCACCAACAGTTATTTATATTATATTAGTGTATTCTTAAAAATTGGTATATTTGTAACTATTATAAATTTCTTTTGAACACCTAACAGTTATTTATATTTGTGTTGATAAAAAAAAGAAGGTATATTTGTTTCTGAGAAAGATTTATAAGTCCTGAGAAACATCAAAAGGAGGCAAACAAAGATTTATAAACAGATTTCTGGACAAAGTAACTAGATTTGAATCCCACCAACGGTCCATTACATTTCAAAGTAAAAAATGTTCCAACTTGGAACGCACTATGCGTTGGTCAATCGTCAGAAAAGTTTCACTTCTTATTTTAAGAATTAACATATGAATATTGGAATCTCACTTTCTCTTGCCGCCTTGTTTAAACAACTTAAACTATTTGTTGATTTAAGTGACAAAAAAACTATTTGTTGATTTAAAACTTCAACCGTTACTGATAACTCATTAAGGAGAATTATATATAATTAATGAAATTGAACAATAATAGAGAGAGAATAACTCGTTTCGATTTCGAAATGCTAAATAATTAAAACGGCAGCAAAGACTTCGTTTGTTAATGTCGACAAAGACAGCCCAGCCTTGAGCATATGACCGTGCATAGTTGTTTGTTGGTATGTTTAAGTATTTCCAGCTAGCTATTTATCATTCTTCTTCTTTGGTCAGTTTGATTTTTTTCTACAATGAATAATGATATGCTATTTGTAACAGAGTATTGCAATGATCAAAAGTAGACAAAAAAAAATCTCAAAAGTTATCAAAAATACTATTAACTCTTTTTGTAGTGGGGTTGCTGGTTATTTTCACAATTTGGTGTGAACGTTGAAACAAACCTTCCCTAATTTCAAGAAAGCACTTAAAACGGCTACCTGAACCATGATGAAATTAAAAACAGTACAAAGTGATTCTTGAAGTAGTATTCCCTTAAATATACAAGTATTGATGAAGATGATTCTGCAGCAAATATGTTAGTATAATTTAATATAAAAATGCGTTTGTAGACAATAAAATTTTACAATTTCTAGAGATTTTAAGATTACTGACAGCTAATCTCTGTTATATAAACTTAACTTTGATTTCTTACTTTTTTTTCTTCTGAACAAATGATTTCTTAGTTTTTTTAAAGCAAAAGTTATTGGGAAAAAGAAGGGACTAATTAACTTTGATGTAACTTGTTTTCTTTTGAACTCTACTCATGTGAATGAACACACAAATTTATTATTAACCAAAACAAAAATGAAAGTAAAAATTTTAAAATTGTGAGGTTGGAAAGAAAAAAGGATAGTGGGTGAGAAAGAGTGTGGTTTGAGCCAAGAGACAGCCAATTTGCCAGCTGCAAAAGTCTCATTCAATTGTTGTATAAATAGACTATATACCATCCCCACAATTATTATCATCATAACACAACAAAACACACACAAAAGAAAAACAAAATCTCTCTTCTAAATTCCTGTTCTTCTTCCTACATTAAACATAACCAATGGCAATGAAGATGATGGTTGTTTTCATGGTCGTTGCAGTGGCTTTCTCAGCTGTAGGACAAGCAGCTGCCGCCACCGTAGAAGCTCCGGCTCCAAGTCCAACTTCTGATGCTGCCATGTTTGTACCAGCATTGTTTGCATCTGTTGTTGCTTTAGCATCTGGTCTTCTCTTTTGAGCCAAAACACACATTTATCATTCTTCTTTTTTTTTGGTTCATTTGTTTTATTGTTTTTGCTAATGAGTTTGTGTGTCATTTGATTATATTGTTAATAGAGTGTTGTATTACTCTTAATGTAACCATCTGTTTCTCTGTGTTTTCTTCAGACTGTTTTATGGCCTCGTTAATCTTACAGTATGTCCAAAAATCCATCATAACTTGTTATGGAAGTTACAAAAATATCAGATGTAATTGATCTGGGTTCACACAAAAGATTAATAAGACAGAAGGGGTACTTAATCTGGAACCAATCATACGATGAGCTGTATTGGGAAGGATGTGTGGGGACCCTAGGATGCCGACTGTTAATGTAGTGAGGGCAGAGAAACTAGTGCAGAAAGTAAAATAGACACAAAGTTTGTTAACGGGGTTTGTTTCCTACATCCCCGGGACCTCGTCCAGATTTCATTGACTTAGAACAAGGAACAACCTACAATTGCTATATGGTACGACACACACGAGTGTCTACCACTCTTTTCTAAGGAGCACTCTACAAAGATTAGGAATACAACGGATCCCATCCGGACACGCCAGAGCACACTGTCTTCTACAGCTGCAATCTTCACAGACCTCTTCAATGAAATCTCCTTTGCTAAACTCTCCCTGAGTCTAGGCTTCGATCTTCCACTTCTCGGAAGTACTTCACCAAGTACGTCAGCACCCAACGCACACCAGTGATACAAAACGCATGATCCTCCAAGTACACACACAGCTCACCACGAGCTACACACGATGGTAACTCCACCACACAAAGCGTCAACACCAAGGACACCAAACTAAGTCCACATCAGACTCCATCGACAACTACTACAGACACTGCTTCGACACCGAGCAGATACACCAATATACAATGAGATCCTCTTACTCTTCTATACAAGATCTTACTTTCTCATAAGGCATGTCTATCCTTATATAGCAGACTAGAACTTATTCTCCACGTTTTTAACTCGCTCTCCAAGTCTTCCACTTGCTCTCCAAGTCTTTCCAATACACATAAGGTAACTTTCCATTTACCTTAATGGAAAACTTCATCTTCAAGTAAACTCCCTTTTACTTTATGGAAAACGTCCATATGTCTTCAAGCACATATCTTCTTTCCTTTTCCAAGCTCATCAAGTTCACGCACATCACAAAACTCAATCTATCATTCAGTTTCATCTTCATGAGACACGCCTGTACTACCTCCTGTAGTACTTCACGAACTGATACAGAACACCTATGCAAACTGCATCTTCAATCTCCTCCTTTTTGACTATGCATGTGCACTCATCATAACTGGCTTGAAAGCCACGTCTTCAATCTCCCCCTATGAGTCACATCATGGTCAAAAACCAACTCGAAGATCAGCACCTTCCAAATCTATGAAGAAATCCCATCACGCCATCTTCATCAATCTTAAATCAAACTTTGTACTACTTCCTGAACAAGTTTCTGTCCTCACTCTCCCAGATCACACCAGTAACTTAGGTGACCCTCTCTGATACCACTTGTTAATGTAGAGAGAGCGACAAAAACTAGTGCAGAAAGTAAAATAGACACAAAGTTTGTTAAACGGGTTCGTTTCCTACATCCCCGGGACCTCGTCCAGATTTCATTGACTTAGAACAAGGAGCAACCTACAATTGATATATGGTACAACACACACGAGTGTCTACCACTCTTTTCTAAGGAGCAATCTACAAAGATTAGGAATACAACGGATCCCATCCGGACACGCCAGAGCACACTGTCTTCTACAGCTGTAATCTTCACAGACCTCTTCAATGACACCTCCTTTGCTAAACTCCCCCTGAGTCTAGGCTTCGATCTTCCACTTCTCGGAAGTACTTCACCAAGTACGTCAGCACCCAACGCACACCAGTGATACAAAACGTTTGATCCTCCAAGCACACACACAACTCACCACGAGCTACACACGATGGCTAACTCCACCACACAAAGCGTCAACACCAAGGACACCAAACTAAGTCCAAATCAGACTCCATCGACAACTACTACAGACACTGCTTCGACACCAAGCAGATACACCAATATACAATGAGATCCTCTTACTCTTCTATACAAGATCTTACTTTCTCATAAGGCACGTCTATCCTTATATAGCAGACTAGAACTTATTCTCCACGTCTTTAACTCGCTCTCCAAGTCTTCCACTTGCTCTCCAAGTCTTTCCAATACACATAAGGTAACTTTCCATTTACCTTAATGGAAAACTTCATCTTCAAGTAAACTCCCTTTTACTTTATGGAAAACGTCCATATATCTTCAAACACATATATTCTTTCCTTTTCCAAGCTCATCAAGTTCACGCACATCACAAAACTCAATCTATCATTCAATTTCATCTTCATGAGACACGCCTGTACTACCTCCTGTAGTACTTCACGAACTGATACAGAACACCTCTGCAAACTGCATCTTTAATCTTCCTCTTTTTTAATATGCATGTGCACTCATCATAACTGGCTTGAAAGCCACGTCTTCACCGACATTCACCATCATCATCATGGTTTTACGGTGCCTTAAGGCAACATGAGTTTCCATGTGACTCACCACAGAAAGAAAGCTAAAGATGACCCCCACGGTAAATGATATCGCATGAATAAACTAGACAACTTTATTTGCAATAAAAAAGGAACATGTAAAATGTTTAGGAACCTAAAACAAACCACCCGTACTCGCTAAATCTTTAGTTTCTTTTCTCATAGAGTAGATTAACCCTAAAGTGATAAAGATTGGGTATGTGAATATGTGATGCATATAATAAGGGACCATACCGTAGCATTTAAGTTCTCTTTTTTTTAAGTTCTCATTTATATTTGCCTGGACATAAAAAAACAAACGTTTTTGTAACCAGCCGCAGCTAACATTGTCCAAATAAGCTCTATGTTAGTTTGTTTATGTCCTGATAATCATAAGTTCAATGATTAAAGACAGACACTGATTAACTTTTTTTATGAAAGCAAAATCTGAAGATAAATAGCTTACCATTACCAACATAAGAATCAGTAGAAGCAAGTACAATAATGTAGAGACCCTTTATTAACAACAGACAAAGTTGCAATCTGCCAGCTAACAAACAGATAGTCCCAAGAAGGTCCCAAGAAATAAATCTTTTTTTTGTGTAAATGTTAAGATTTATACCAGATTTTTCTGTTTTTTAAGGTTGTGGAAATCCACTTGTTACATGAAAAGGAGAAATACAAGAAAATAAAATAAAGAGCAGCGAACAACACTAAGGCGGCCGAAAAGTGAGGGAGAAGAAGATTTGCAGAAGGGATGGAGACCCTGGTCTTGCAGGAGGAATGGATAGCAGATGATCTCGGATTAGTCTATCAACTCTAGGGATGATCCCTGCTTCAGAAGAGGCAACCTGCTTGAAGATGCGTTAGTTCCTCTCTCGCCAAGTACAATAGACATAGCCTGCATCAACAATTTAATTACCACTTGCAGCCTAGGAGAAACAGCAATCTGGTTAAGAGAAAGGATATCTGCCACAGCGAGCATCGACGACGGAGCAGCTTGCCAATTATTTCCTGAGAAATGAGTCCGAATAACGGAGACAAAAGGGCACAGAAAGAATAAGTGCTGGTGAGACTCCTGCCGTAGAGCAGAGGACACAAGACGTAGGAATTATGATACCCCAAGATGACAGTCTATCTTTGGTAGGAAGCCTGGAGAGAATAGCCATCCAAGCAACAAAAGAACATCTAGGAATCTCTTCCTTGAACCACACCAGATCGAACCAAGGAACCTCTGGCGCTACTTCTCTGCAGATACTGTGCCACGTTGCTTTAGAAGAAAACTTAGGAACAAAATGGTCAGCCCCATTTCGCCACAAATACTTGATTGGTACAGATGATGATAAAGTAATAGAAGTATGCTTTAGAAGTTGGATGCTCTCGTTAAAGTTTTTAATAAAATGATTAGTAGAAACAGTATACAAATTTAATTTATCATAATGGGTGATGCAGATCAAAATATGCAGATCAACAGATAATGCAGATCAAGCAGAACAAATGCAGATCATGCAGATCAAGTAGAACAAATGCAGATTAAACTCGTTAATTTACAGAGTTATCATATTTAATTGAATGCAACGTTTTGAAATCCAGATTGGACATTGACTTAGTATTACAATTGGATCAATGATAAGACGGATCCAACCGAGTTTTATATTCTAACTTAATTTTAAATTAAGTAATATATATATATATATATATATATATATATATATATATATTAACTATAAAAAAAATTTATAATCTTTATACCATTGTAATAATCTAAAAATGATATGAAAGTAAAATTAAGATTTTATATGATATAAATTATAACGAAAGCTAATTTATTTAGATATATATATATATATATATATATATATATATATAAACATGAATTTTTAACAAGTTTGACCGGTTTTTGATTGCGTTTACCGGTTTAACTCAAATCTGGTTTTAGCATAACTCAGAACCTGTTAGAAAAGCGAATCACGGTCCGACCGGCCGGTCTGGTCCGGTTTTCTAAACATTGACCGAATGATTAAATATATGTAAACTAAATATTTAAACAAAAAATACAAAATATTATATTTAAAAATAAATAGTATTATTATAATAAATACAATAAAAATTTAACATTATATAAAATTAAATATAATTACAATATATAATTGATGTCTGACTCTTGTCAGTTTTTTTAAAAACCCAAAACATAGCTAAATTAAAAATGGTTCCAATATACTCTGAGCTAAAACCCTATAAGCTTGACAAATATTCAAGTAATTCAGATGTAACAATTTTTATTTTTCAAATTTTAAAAAGAGTACCGTTCAGGTTTCTGTAAATTTTGGTATGGTTTAAGTTTTATATATTTTGTTATGTTCTAGTTAGATTAATTAGTATATTTATATATTTTATAGCATACTAATATAATTTGTCAAATATGTTTTACAGAAATTATGTTAAATTTATGGATATGTCAAGTAAATGTATATAGGTGTTTAAAAAAAATTATATAACTTCAGCTTATAAATAAAGAAATGAAGTTGTGTGTATAGTATTTGTAGGAAAAAAAAGAAAAAGAAAATCATCTATTGGCCCTCTGTGTTTGATCAGTTTCCTTTTTGCTGTGTTTACAGATTTTTTTTTTTAAATATAAAATGTTCTGCAAGCAGATTGAACTGCAATTTATTTGTTCTGCATATTACAGGTGAATGGACAAAATATGTAGATAAAACTTCAATTTATTTGTCCTGTGTTTCTTCTGCATATTAACTGCATCACATTCATACCCTTAGTATATAGTATATTTAATTTTAGATTATATATATTAATAAAATAAATTTTATTAAAATAATGAATCTATTTAATCATATAATTTAAATTTTAAGAATGAAATATTTTTTAAATGTAAAATTTATTTAAAATGTAAAATTTATTTAAAAATATAAAATTTATCTAAAATATATATTTTTAGTTTTGATATAAAAGTAACTTTTTCATATTATTAAATAAAATTAATTAATTATATATAATTTTATATATTATTTATCATTATTTATTTATGGGGAATTTTCAAAAATACCACTTTCAAGGTACCATTATTCATCTTTACCACTACTAAAGACACATTTTCAAAAATACCTTATTTATTGAAATGGTAAAAACTCTTATATCTTTGTTTTTATATGCTTTTCAAAATTCTAATCCCAAATTCTAAATCCTAAACCTCTAATTCTAAACCCTAAACCCAAAATCTTCAACTCTAAACCCTAAACCCTAAACTATATACCCTGAATTCAATATCCTAAACCCTAAACCCTAAAGTCTAAACTATAAACCCTAAATCCTCAACTCTAAACCCTAAATCCTCAACTCTAAACCCTAAACTATATACCTTAAACTCTAAAACATCAAATCTAAACCCTAAATCCTAAACCTTCAAATCTAAACCCTTCATTAAAAGTAGTGGTAAAAGTGGTTAGTGTAAACATGAAAAGTGGTACTATGAAAATGGTATTTTTGACAATTTCTCTTTATTTATTGGTAGAGTAGTAAATAATACACATATAATATTATCATAAAAATTAATATATGATATGCAATTTATTTATTTCTAAATAATATAGATATTTTTTATAATATATAAATATATATTATTTTTGTTTTGTTATTAAAAATAATGAATGATATGTGTAGTTTTATGAATTATATTATATATTAAATGTGAAATATTGTTCTTTAATAAATTTAAAAATATTTGAACGCAACTTTTATTTTAAAAAAATATAATTTTATTTTATCATAAAAATAATTCTCTATATTATTAAATAAATATAAATTAATTATGCATAATTATTTTTAAATTATATATATATCTTGTTAAAATAGAAGTATATTTTGATTTTGTTTGGCAACATAAACTGTAGAATTAAAGAAAATTAGAATGTTGTTTGGAGATAAATATAACATTTATCTTGGGCTTATATTTTTTAAAAAAATTTGACACAAATATAACTCTTCTAAGTGCATGGGCCTAAATAATTAATGACTATCCATGTCGAATGGACTTCTGATTTAGTTATATCTGTCGATATGTTTTGAGTTTGTCCAATGATAATAATGTAGTCTTACAAAACTTCTATTACAAATCAAACAAAAAAAATAAACATCCAAAACTATAAAATTTCATAAGAGTATCATTTCATACACATATTAAACCATAAAAATTCACGCTGCATTGTCATAACTGGATCAGTTTTTCTAGGTTCGGTTCGGGTTCGGATAATCCATTTAAATTAGTTTAAAATTTAAAATTCATTATATATTTTAAATTTTTCAAAATCTATAAACAAAATAATATATTACTCCCTGGGAACTAAATTATCATCACTTGGCCAGTCTCAATTTGGGCTTTGGCCCAAGTGGTTTACATGGTGGATCGTAACAGATGATCGGTTCACCCCCTGACATTAGTCGAAAGGTATTCCAAACTCGGGTTAGACAGTGTGGTAGCCAGTCCACTCTGTAGCACTAAATGCATTCTTTCCGGGGCCGACCGGATCAGCCGATATGGTTTATCAAAAATAATAATAATATATTACATATAAATTTGAATAACATATGTTAGAAAACCTAAATTTGACATAAATCGATTTGGTTTAAATATTTGGATAGAAAATCAATAATTATTTTAAATATTTTGGTGTTTTTGAGTATATTTTAACTATTTTAGATATTTACTTATGACTATTTTATATATTTTCAAGTATTTAAACCAACTTAAAAGTACCATATATATTCTAGAAGTTTTTATATACATTAAATTTAAAAATAATTAATATATACAAGTATATAAATCTATTGCAGATACATTCGGTATCTAAAATACTTATTTTAGATAGGATTCGGTTTCAGTTTAAATACTAAAATTTTGAATAATTTGGATATTTAATCAATTTCGGTTCGGGTTTGGTACTATTTTTTCTATCAGGATCGGTCGGTTTGATGGATTCGGATTTTTTTGTCCAGTCATAATATTGACATAAAAACAAATATAAATATATTTTATTAAAATATATCCAAGCAGACGTACGAATCAAAATCTAGTTATAATTAAAAATACTCTACCAAAAACTTTATATGAAAACATTGATGAAAAAAATCTAAGAATAGGCATTAAATATTGATTGAAAAATAAAAAACAAAAGCATAATGCTTTGCCAATCAAAAGAGACCCAAGTCCTAAGAACCTAAACTGCTGTCAGAATCTTATGCTGCACAACTCGTACAACAGTCTGGACCCATTATGTGACTGATTAAGACTCGAGTGTCTCTTATTGAACTTGATGCGAACTCAAAATCAAACAACTTTAAACATATCATTGGACCGGACAAGAAAATGATCAGAAGGAAAAAAAGAAACATCAATACTCAAAATTTATATCACTTTAACCAAAGTTCCCTGCAGCTAAAACTTTCAGTAACTAAAAATTAAAATTGCAACTTAAAAGAGTATTGAGACACGACAAGTTTGATCCATCAGACATATTCCTCCAACAGCCAGGCACGTCCTGGCCACAATTCTCTAGAACATTCACCAATGAACCAGCAAGACAAAACACATCCTCCTCTTTTTCTGTTACAAAGCTGTGTAGCACACCGTAAACACTCTCTTTAGCAATACTTGTCAGAATCTCCCCAAAAGACTCAGGACGGCTGGAGTACAGGAAGCACTGTCGTTGAAAACTACTGATCGGTGCTCGCTGGTGATGGCCTGCTTAATGGATTTCACCGCATCTAGATAACCACTAGCGCAAAGTGAACCTAGTTCATCAATGACCTGTATAGATATTAGACTTCAATTAGCAGTGTCTTGGAAAAAAAACTCTTGTATCATGCTACATGGAGATAGAGAGGGACTAATCGATCCCATAGACATAATAAATTTAGAACCTATAAATAAACGCAACGAAAACAAAATTGGGCTGTGACAAGGTATGGACTTAGTAGATACACTTAAGCAAAACTAAAAAGAGAAGAAAAAAACAACTAAGACCTTTCAGGTTCTGTCAAACAAACATTGGATCAAATATCAGAATGGGAAACAAAACTCAATTCATTGGGTTGATGGTGTATCATTGAAAGCTTAAAAGGAACAAAACTAACAACTATCATTCATAAGAAAAAAACTGAAGGAGTATAGTAACTAAACAGGAAACAGGAGCATACCAGTAACGAAACCCCCGATATATCAACTCCTTTGAGGGCAACAATCTCCAAAAGTCGCTCAGGTGTGGAAACTATAAATTCAGGTTCTAAGCTTTTCAATCTGCAGCTCAAAAACACAGCTTGTTAGAATCAGAGGGAATAATGAAGATTCTTCTTCATGTAGCAGCAAACTAGCAACAGTCTGTTATCTGTATAAAACGAAAAAGAGAAATATAATGGATTGGTAAGATCTACCCAGAAATCTGATGATCTATTTCGGCTCCATTGTGTAAGCTCACTGCATGAACTCCAAGACGTTTCAGCGCCTTGCAAACCGATCGAACCTAAGCATCATGACATAAGAATGTTGCTAAAAGAAAAAACAGCAGCACTATATATAAGAGATGTGACAGTTTACAAGTGACGCTAACCTCAGAAGCTTTGGACTGAGATGGTACGAGATATAAGAGAAAAAGACTACTGCTTAGTGGTAGGCTCTCCTCGTATTTCTCTCGCATAGAAATAGCATCAGTGGCAGTCGAAACGATCCATGCGATTTGTTCAAGGGAGGAAGATGTCACACTAGTCTCAACAACATCTTTTCCAGAATGAAAAGATTTCCAGAACTCATTTCCCCAAGTGCTAGTGAACAAAGGCTTCTCAAGCTGATGAAACGTGCTCTCTATTTCGGTCAGGCACAGCATAACCAACTTACGTGGACCATGAATCACCCTCGTCTTCTCTGTCTTCTTCTCATCAGCGTCTCGAGATGGTTTCTTAAGAGAAGATTTATTCACTGAAAGAGCATCTCTAGACTTGACCTTTTTCTTCTTCTTCTTCTTCTCTTTGACAATGCTCACTTTACCCAGTTTCTCATTGAAGGGATCTTCTGGTGTAGGAAGGCTAAAACACATTCCCTATTATTCAAAATCATCAAACACACGACTCAATATCACCCTAAGATTCAATCCTCCATACTCATATTCATCAAATCAATTCACTAAACAGATTCACTAGACACAGTCCCTACGATTCAGTGAATAGGGAACTTGATCTAATAAACTTCCGTTTTTTCGATTTTAAAAGGTCTCGTAGAGAAAGAGAGAGAGATGAATAGACCTGACACATGCTGCGTTTGCCAGTCTGGCGGCGCTTCTTGGCGGCGATGATAGCGGCGATGCGAGAGGATACGGCGGCGGAATCGTTCTTGCGATTCATCTTCTTCCGGTTGGATTTGTTCTTCTTCCTCGCCAAAGCATCGTCGCCTTTCGCCATTATTGCTCTCTTTCAGGCGGCCCCGTTTTGGTTTGTTTCTCGGGGCTTTAGGTTTAAATCCCTTTTTATATTATCCTTTTTGGGTTCTAAACTCAGAAGCGGCCAATTTTGCGAGAGGGGAGGAGGATAAACCCTATAGGTCTCCTTCATTTTTTTAGCCATTTGTTTAAAATATATATATATATGGGGAATTTTCAAAAATATCACTTTGAAGGTACCATTATTCATCTTTACCACCACAAAGTACACATTTTCAAAAATACCTTATTTATTAAGCTGTTAAAGACTCTTATATCTTTATTTTTATATGCTTTTCAAAATTTTAATCCAAAATTCTAAATCCTAAACCCCAAATTCTAAACCCTAAACCCTAAATCTTCAGCTCTAAACCCTAAACCCTAAACTATATACCCTAAATTCAATATCCTAAACCCTAAACCCTGAAACCTCAACTATAAACCCTAAATCCTCAACTCTAAACCCTAAACTTTATACCCTAAACCCTAAAACATCAAATCTAAACCCTAAAACATAAAATCTAAACCCTAAATCCTAAACGTTCAAATCTAAACCCTTCATTAAAAGTAGTGGTAAAAGTGGTTAGTGTAAACATGAAAAGTGGTACTATGAAAATGGTATTTTTGGCAATTTCTCCATATATATATACTATTTTTAATAATTAAACTTTTACAATTCTTTTTTGATCATTTTTTTTGGCTTTAGATTGTAATAATTCATATACCCGTGGGAAATTTATTTCATTGTAATAATTCAGATACCCGTGTAAAATTTATTTCATATAATTTTCTTATGAGATTCAAAAGATGTTTCACATAAAAGAATGTTGATGCATAGAAAACATTAACATTGGCTTTTGAATGAGAGAGATGAACTGCTGAAGAGTGTGCAAGTTGACGAGGCTCTCTCTTGGATAAAATTTAGTTCCGTTGCTATTGCTAGAAGGTGCAGAATCTAAAAGAAGTTGAATAGGCCACTTCTCAGTCTCAGGACTTCTCCAGCTGAGTATATTGCCTTTTTGCCAAGAGTTTTTTTTCTTCTCGGAGAATTTGTAATCAATAGGCCTGGACGTTTTTACCTTAATCCGAAGTATCTACTTAAACCCGAATCAGAAAAACTGACACCGAATCCGAATTGTTATACAAAAATATCCGAATGGGACTTATGAGCTTAGTACTTTGGTATTTTGTTATAACCTGAACCGATCCGAAATCCGAACTAAGATCCGAAAACATCCGAAATTAGTTATATATGTTAAGGTGATTTAGATATTTTTGACTATTCAAAATATTTTTGTAGTTTGTTTTATTTGTTATTTTGAATTATTTTTAACTAATTTAGTTATTTTAACTAATATTTAATTAGATTTGTAAACAATTTATATGTTTTGAAACAAAAATTTGTTAGTTTTTGAGGTTTAAAAAATATATTTTGAACGATTTTAAACATTGGTTACATCCGATCCGAACCGAAACCGAAAGGAACCGAACCGAATTTGATCCGTTAATTAGTAAATACCGAATGGTACTTCTAAACATAACCCCGAAAATCCGAAAATCCGAATCACCCGGACCAATACCGAACGGGCCACCGAATGCCCAGGCCTAGTAATCAAGTTTTCAAATTAACAAGAGGATGTAAAGGGTAAAAATGCTTTTTCTGTACCGTCACAAATCTAAAAGCTTACCAAAGTTGCAACTTACATAACATCTTGAATAGGACACAGTAATACAAAATGTTCACAAAAATACTACACGGATCATCAAAACATACGAAGCCAAGATTCGACACTACATACACATCATCATAACCTTGTCTTAGGATAAGGAAAAAAAAAGAGAGAGAGACAACCCATAAAAACTAGAGAGGACTATTAACAGAGTAAAGAATCAATCACTGGCTTGGTGAATCCCCACGTGGGCTGCGGCTTCTCGCTGGTAGAGGTGTGTTGCTCCTTCTCCTAGGGCTCTGACTCCTTCTGCTGCTCTCTAGGGGTACAGGTGTGTTGCTCCTTCTCCTAGGGTTCTGACTCCTTCTGCTGCTCGCTGGTGGTACATGTGTGTTGCTCCTTCTCCTCTTAGGGCTAGGACTCCTGTTTCTTCTCGCTGGTAGAGGTGTGTCGCTCCTTCTCCTAGGGCTCCTACTCCTATTTCTGCTCGCTGGTAGAGGTGTGTTGCTCCTTCTCCTAGGGCTCCGACTCCTTCTGCTGCTCGCTGGGGGTACAAGTGTGTTGCTCCTTCTCCTAGGTCTCCGACTCCTTCTGCTGCTCGCTGGGGGTACAAGTGTGTTGCTCCTTCTCCTAGGTCTCCGACTCCTTCTGCTGCTCGCTGGTGGTACAGGTGTGTTGCTCCTTCTCCTCCTAGGGCTCGGACTCCTGTTTCTTCTCGCTGGTAGAGGTGTGTTGCTCCTTCTCCTAGGGCTCCTACTCCTGTTTCTGCTCGCTGGTAGAGGTGTGTTGCTCCTTATCCTCCTAGGGCTCGGACTCCTGTTTCTTCTCGGACTCTGGCTAATACTTCTTCTGCTCGGGCTACGGTTAATGCTTCTTCTGCGGCTTTTTCTTGTGACTGGACTTGCACTGCGACCCCTTGAGCCATTGTTGGCGGGTGAGCGTGAGTAGAACCTCCTCCTCTTATCATATCCTTCTTTTCTGGGAGAGATAGATAAATAGTAAGCATTGAACAGTTATTCCACACAGATGTGTTGTAATGGAGTTCAGACATAAACCTTGAGTGACGTCTTCTGTAGGGAGGAGGAGAACGAGAAGACCTAGGCGGCGAGCGAGGGTAGTAACGAGGGGAACTACGCCTTCTATTCCGAAATCTAATGCTCCCACACAAACACAAAAGAATGTTAAAAGACTTTAACTCGATGATTAAACAAACATAAAAGTTCAAAAAAAGAGCTCCAAAAGCACCTTCCATCACTACGCTGCCTTGCTCTCATTTCAGTCGGTTTCTTCCTGTTAGCTTCTCCAAACATAACAGACAACTCACGGCCAAGAAGAAGATTACCATCCATTTGATCTTTTGCCTCAGCAGCATCATCACGATCCTCAAATTCAATAAAGCCAAACCCTCGTGGATCTCTGCACTTGACATATTGAACAAACAAAACAGTATCTCAGAGTAGGAACCGAAAATACAAATGTGTACCCCTTTACAACACAAGCCTCTGTTGAGGTGACAGTTGGCAATATGATCCCCTGCAACAGGTGATATCAACATGGAATAAGCAAGCACTTGCCTGCTAATAACTTCGCAAGTTTCAGTATAAAGAATTGACTTGTTGAAGACTTGATTCATCTTCAAATTTGAATACAAACCCAAACTTCACTTTGAACTCTTCACTACAATATAGAACATCTCCATAAGAACTCTAGTTACTTTTTTTGATGCCTTCAAATTCTTTAGATTCACTGTTAAACCTCAACAACTTCAATCAAACATATCAAAATTGGATCCTTCTCCTTAAGCGTACAGTTGAATAATCCACGTACTTTCTCTTATTGACGCCGAAAATTAGTGGGTTTAAGACTAGAACAGATTCAAGAAAGGTGGCAGAGAGTATCTAATTAGAAACACAAGTAAGAATCAAGCGTTTAAACAGTAGTAGATGTTGAAACATGCTCTCACCCCGTGTTATAATCCCTTGGCAAGTAAACGTCCTTGAGAGGACCGAACTGTTCAAATGAACTCCTCAGATCTTTTTCCCTGAAAAAAACCAAGATGACAGGTAAGAAGACAAGTAGAATTTGCTAAAAGTCAAAAAACGAATACAGATTCGAATCATAGTAGCCAACAATACAAAGGACATATAGTTATCAAGATAGCTCCGAAGACATATCAACTTTCTAAACGTTATTTCACAGTACATAAACGAAAACGTCATGCGTAGATATGCTTAAGAGAATAGCTGAAGAGAAATCAAGTAATGTACCTGCAATCATGGCTTAGATTGCGAACTAAAAGAGTGGTATATCGGTTTCCTCTAGGGCTTTTGCTCCTTCCCCTCATTGCAGTGAGCCTTCCATCAGTCAAATGAACACAAAACCAGGTAAGAAAAGTGACAACAAACGCAAGAGCTAAGAGATTAAAAGAATCTTGAAACCTAAGAACTAGACATTCTTCATGAATCTTGCAACCTAACTACGCTCATGATGCTCTAGAAAAGTTATCTTTGGTTCCAATTGAAAGAAAAATACTAAAAGAGAGACCAACACTAGCTGAGATCGCAAACAGTTGAGATGGAGACAGAATCACGCAGCTCATATTTCGAATTGGAGTAAAGGAAAAGCTCTATATACACAAAAAGGCGACAACTTTCGATTCAAATCGATCAAGATACCGACTTTTACTACAATCAACCGTCAAAGAAAGAGCCTCGATCAGTGAAGGAATCGTGGTGACCCAGACGGTGATGACTTACCGGAGGAGAACGAAGGTCGGTGGTGACGACGAACGGCGGCGAAGCTTTGCTCACTGGATTGGTGTTGGAGAAATGGATTAAAAATCGTCAATATCCCCCTTTTGATCAATACGGGCGGGCTATTAGTGTTTATATAGTGGTTATTATTTTACATTTTAACCCTCAGAATCTCTTAACATTTTTTGTGCCTCAAACTATATATTTTGTACAATGTCCACCTTCGATGATCTAATTTTGGGGTGTTTAAGGTTCATAAATGTTATTTTGTCAATATTTTAGAGGATGAAATCAATTATAAAGATAGCATATTGATGTTTTTCTTCAACTAGTGAGAAATTACTTGGGTCAGAAAATTTACAGGGGAAAACAGTGAATGATAAAAAAGAGTACTGCGAAAATCAGTCATACGACGTCGCTGCAATCAGAGCATTAAGAATTCCGGTTCGGTTCGGTTCGGTTCCATTTCATTAATTGCCCAGCCTAAACAAAGACTCTTCCTCTGACAGAAGTTCCAATGTCTCTCACAAAAAAATGTTTTTATTCCTCTCATGGAAGCTTCTCTGGTCTGCATTTTCTATGTGCCGTGCGGCGTCTCCCTTCTTCTTCTACCGCGAGAGTTGCAATTCTAATGGCGACGGAATCAATTTCTCTTAACCCTTTATCTTTCTCAAGGTTAACGAAGAACCCATCAAATCAATTTCGTAAAAGGAGAAAACTTTCCTGTCGAACTCGTCGCTCTCAATTCGGTGCAATCTGCTCGAAAACATCTGATTATCAAGGTAACATCGTCTAATCGATTCTAGGGTTTGGATGATCATCGGAGTCTATGTCAAAATCATATAATCGATCAGTAGAATGTTCAAATTTTGGTTCTATCTCCACTCTTTAATCGAAAGTTTTGGTGGTTTTAGATTACCAGAGCTATGCAAGACCTTTGCGTCTCTTACTAGCAGAAGAAGTGAAAGTTTCTAGCGCGAACCCATCATTCACTGTGACCGAGTCTCGCTCTCTTTATAAGGTGAAGCTGCAGACAAGTAACGTGTTCGGCTCAGGGATCAGCGATATGAATGCTAGAGTTCTTATATGCTTGATAGACGACAAGGGTGATTCAGTGTTACAGACTATACCTGCTACTTTGTCAAGCAATGATGAAAGCTTCAAGTTTCAGAGAGGATCGGTTGATGAGTTCACTTTTTTAGGACCGGAACTCGGCAAGATCAGAGCTTTTTGGATCAGTCTTGAGTCTGGTCAGCTTCTTTCACTTTGATAACTTTGTTTTACTTAAGCTTTTGTGAATCACTGATAAGTCATTTGCTGTTTCTGTTTTCATGTTGTAGGCCAATGGAGAGTTGGAGGAGTGAGCTTGTGGGTGGTTAAAGGACCTGGTCTTGGAGAGACCAATGTAGAAGGAGCCTACTGTTACCGATATGATTTTGAAGTCGATGATGTCTTGCTTGGAGAGGGCAGTGACCTGTCAATGGTGGAACTCAGACCTTCACGTATCACTGAACTCGCTGACTCTGATCAAATCTCTTCGTCTTCAGCTCCGAGTCTTGACCGTGCAGCCGTTTCCAACGAGGAAAGCATGGAAGAATATGCAAACTTGAAACTCTCTCTGCTTCTCTATGATGCAGTTCTCATCCTTCTCGGAAGTTCTGTCTTCTCCTTCTCTCTAGGTGGAAATTCCGCCATTGCTTTCTTCTTCGGTGGATCAGTGGGGTTTCTCTACTTGCTGCTCCTTCAGAGATCAGTGGATGAACTGCAAGCCCCAGGATCTTCTTCTACATCTGAAAACTCCAGTCAGATCCTCAGTGGAAGACTCAAGATTCCGGTTTTAAGTCTCGCATTGGCCACAGGATTGTCGGTTTTAGCCATCAGAGGTTACAGTGGAGGAGATCCCACTGCCTTTGCAGTCACTCCAAGAGAGATTGTGGTGGGGACTTTGGGGTTTCTTGTGTGCAAAGTAGCCGTTGTTTTGGCTGCGTTTAAGCCCTTGAAGGATGGGTCTTAACACTTTTAATATAGATGTACATAACTTTGTATACAAAAGATATATGTAAATAAGAATAGATCCTTGTGTGTCTTCCATTCATCATATGAAATTAATATACCCATGACTCGATGAACTGGGAAAGAAGCGAAATTCTCGTGGTTGGAAAAATGTGAGAAGAGTTATTCCGAACTAAAGAATATGCTCACAAGTACACCAGTACAGGTCTTGCCTGAAGCAGATGAACCTTATGCAGTCTGCACAGATGCATCTATATCTGGACTTGGCTGTGTATTGATGCAAAGGAGAAAGGTGATTGCATATGCTACAAGGCAATTAAAGAGGACCAGTTATTTATAAATATTGAATTTATTTATATGATATCCACTAATATACGAAATTAAGTGATTTTTCCGTGCTCATGCACATGCATAAATACTTATAAAATAAATATACTATAATAATTGATTGCTATATACTTTAACTTTAAATTAATTTATAATTTTATGCATAATTTATATTAATAATATTACATTACTTTAACTAGACATACGATTTTAGATATGTTATATCTAGTCGATTTAGTTATTATTTAGGTATATTGGATTGCATTTATTTCTCTGAATTCAACTATAATATTTTTTATTCTAAATATATTAAAATTTTGATAATTTCCTTATTTGCATTTAGTCTGGTTGTTGTCTTACTTAATTTTAATATAATCTATTATTTTAGATACAGTAGAATCTCTATAAATTAATAGTCTCTATAAATTAATAAATTTCGACGATCTCAGATTAGGCCGGTGTAAAATGTGATACAAATCGATAAAATAATAAGATAATAATATTTTTAAAACTCCCATGTAAATATATAGTTCCATTAAAATATAAATTACTAATCTATCAATATATAATTTTATATAAATAAACCTAAATATTATATTGTTGGTTCTATATTTACATTGAAAATAAATGTTTTTTTAATATTTCAATATATTTTGATAATATTTAGTAAAACTATATCGAAAATCACATAACAATTCTATGAAACATAAAAATATACCCCAAATAAAATAATAATAAAACAATGTGAAATTCAAATTACTAAAATTTAAATAATTTATACTATATGGTAAAATAAAATAAAAATCTTACTTTACAAAATAAAAAATAGAAAAAATTCTAAAAGGAAATTTTATAAATTAATAAACTTTTAAAATTCCAACATTACTAATTTATCGAGGTTTTATTGTATAAGTTTTATTAGTCAAGTCACTCATATTGTGAGTATATTGAGTTACATATATTCCTTCAAATTCAAACTGAAATATATATTTTTTATGGTTTACGTGGTCTCACTAATAAAATTAAGTATTGAGGCTCTGTTTAGAAAAAATCCAATTGATAATTAATATATAATATTATATATATATATATATATATAATTAAGTTAAATAAAATTAATTTTATTTATCGTTTAAATGTGCATGTATGATTATAATATTTATCAAATTATATGTTCATTTTTAAAATATACATATTAGAAAATAAAATAATGATCAACAAGAAGTTAAATACATAAGTAACTGGTACATTTTTGAAAGCTCATAAACACATATCAATATATACATTAGTTAAATTTTTTTTATAAATTATAAATAATTTTATGTCTTAAATTTATTAAAAGGTAAACTAAAATTCATTTTAAATAATCTAAAAAAGAATTCATATTTATTTTGGTATTTTGATTATATTTATATTAAACTCCACAAACATAAAAACATCAAATTTAAAAGCAAATTTAGTATTAGGAAAACATATAATTGTAATAATGAAAATATAATATATCTATCTCGTTAAAGTATATAGTGTTATGTTATTTAAAATATTTTATAATTATTTGATCAAAAGATTTTTATTGTTAAAATGATAGTTTTTAATATATCTTAAAATAAGCAGTAAAAATTGTAATTGTACTTGAGAAATCATATTATATAAGTAAAATATATTTTATAGATATTTTTTTCTGTAATTGAAAGATATCATAGTCAACTAAATATATGAAAAATAAATAAAACATTTCAATAATACTAATTATAAACTATTTTTAGTCAATTAAATATATATCATTTTATGTTACTTAAATATTTTATGTAATCATCTAAGAAATTAGATAGATATACCAAAATATTTATATTACTTTGAACATATATATTTTGTATTGTTTAAAATTATTTTTTAAAATAAATAATATTTATTTTTCTAATATCAAGATTTTTTTTTTCTGAAATTTGTTTTTATGAAATCACATCATATACAAATATACTAGGTGATTTTCCTGTGCTCATGCACGGATAAAAATATTTATAAATTAAATATGTTATAATATTTGATTGTTATTTAATTTTAATTTGAATTAATTTATAATTTTATGCATAATTTATACTAATAATATTATATTACTTTAATCAGACATATGTTTTTAAATAAGTTATCTAGGTATATTAGATTGCATCAATCAATTTCTCTAAATTCAACTAATATTTATTATTTTAAATATATAAAAATTATGATTATTTGCATTTACTTTGGTTGTTATCTTAGATATGTAAATATATTTGAGCAAGATTTTTGTTTTGAGGAAGATTATGTAGATAACTTAAGATATATTTGCATTTATGTATAACTTAAGATATATTGTGCTTAGAATGAACTAAAAAAAACTAAATATTTGATTACAAATTACAAAAATTAAATTATATGTTGATTTTTAAAATAAAATATTAAAAAGTAAAACGATAATCAATTGGAAGTTACTTACATAGGTAATTAATACATTTTTGGAAGCTCATGAACACATATCAATATTTACAATAACTAAAATATTTATAAATTCTAAATAATTTTATGTCTTATATATATTAAATCGTAAATTGAAATTTATGTAAATAATCCTAAAATTGAGAATTCAGATTTGCGTTGGTATTTTGATTATGGTTATATTAATTTTGACAAACATAAAACATAAAATTTAATATCAAAAAAACATTTTTAATAATGATAATATGTAATATATCTACCTTGTTAAATTATATAGTGTTATGTTAATTTAAAATATTATAATTATTTGAACAAAAGTTAATTTTACTTTATTTTTAATATCTCTTTAAAATAAACAGTTTAATTTATTATTGTATTTTAGAAATCATATTATATAAGTAAAATATAATTTATAGATTACGAAATCACATTATATACAAATATATATTTCATCTAAGAAAATATAGATATAAATAAATATTTTATTATTTCAAAAGTATATTTTATGTTATTTAAAATAGTCTTGAATGAAATATTTCTATTTTGTGAAGTTTCCTTTTTAATGAAATCATATTATATAAACATATATTTTCGTTTTAATTTTTTTAAACTTTATAAATGTTTTCTTTTTATTATATATGTTATTTTGAAAATTTTAAAAGGAAACTAAATAAAAATTTCAATAATAGTATTTAAATGTAAAAAATTTATTTCATTAAAGATATCAGCGTAATAAACCATCGTGAGAGTTAATTTGATCACGACATTTAAGAAACTGACTTCTCAAGTAATATTTATAAAGCAAGTATTTTATTATTTCAAAAGTATATTTTATGTTATTTTAAAATATTTTTAAAATAGAATATTACTATCTTGTGAAATTTCTTTTTTAATTAAATCATATTATATATGCATATATTTTCGTTTTTAAATTTTGATTTTTAATATTTACGAATGTTTCCTTTTTAATAAATATGTTATATGTAAAAATTTAAAAGGAAACTAAAATAAAAAAACAATAATAGTATTTAAATGTAATATTTTTAATTTATTAAGGGTATATGACGACAAAAAAAATCATTAAAGGTATTAATGCAATCAACCATCGTGACAGTTAACGTGAACGCGAGACATAAAAAATTGACTTCTCAAATAATATTATAGAGATTATGGTATTCATTAGGGGTTGGCGTTGGATACTGGTTTGGGTCTATTTATATTTCAAACTTTTAGGATTTGGATATTTAGAAATTTTGTTTCGGGTTCAGTTCAGATTTTTATGGGCTCGGTTCGGTTTGTGGCATCCGTTTAAATTATGTTGAAAACATAAAAAATCCAAATATACATTAAATTCTCAAAAAAAAACATATGAATTTAAATATTGTATGACCAAATATCTAAAGCTAACAAGAAAATTGGTTTGGTTTGAAAGTGATATTTATTTATTTATGAAATTGTTGATGTTTTTAGTATTTTGACTATTTTTAGCTATTTATTTTCGCCTATACTAAAAAATTGGAATATTTTCATGTATTTTTGGATGTTTTTTGTATTCTAGATCTAAAATAACTAATGTATTTAATTATATAATTATAGGTTCAGATATTTTTGAATTTCCAAAATATTTTGTCTCAGATTGTGTTCAGTTCCGGTTCTTCGAATATTAAAAATTTGGATCCATTCGAATATTAACAAATTATGGTTTGGTTCGGTTTTTCGGATCCAAATATTTTTTCCAACTCTAAACAATATTGATAATACGATAGAGTTAATTAATAAAACCGTTATGTTTTATATTAACAATTATGTAATACAGCTAAATTTACAAATATATTTTATACTATTTATACAAAAATATTAAAAATTAAAAATATATATGAGCGGTTGCGCGGATCTTAATTACTAAAATATAATATAATGAAAGTTAAAATAAAGATAAAATAAAATTACAATTGACTGTAATTAACATATTCGTTCAAGTATTTTAAAATCTGAAATATATACATAAATAAACATAAGGAGTTAATGATTTTTTTTTGAATGAATGTAAAATTTATTATACTCAAAAATGTTTTCGCAAAAATCAGATTAAAAACAAGAAAGTAGAAGTTCAAAAAAAAACAAGAAAGTAATTTTGTCAAAAAAAATGACACAAGTTACAACTCAGAGTATACCTCTAGTTCAAACTTCAAAGTACTGTGTGTTGTAAAGATATCTCCCAATTTGTAGTGTTCTCTTATCTGACCACATAAATGATATGTTGTGGCAAAATTTGTGTGGAAGCTCGACCTTATCTTTCCTATCTTTCCATCCAAAGCTTTGTCTTTTCTTCTTTGTTAATGATTGACACTCACTTGTGAGGTCTAACATTTAAACACTTAGACCAAAAAAAAAGAATTCAAAGATGAAATTAATGGCTTTGTAAGACGACTTTGTTCATCTTCTTTCTTTTTTCCTCTCCAAACAGTTCTCCCAAAACTTATCTTTTCCTTTGTGAAATATTTTTTCCTTGAGTTTATAAAAAAAAAAAAACTCTCTGTGTAGCTGCAAGCCTGCAACCATGGGTGGTTGTCTCTCTGCCTCAGCGTCCTGTGATAAAGTTGTGGATAATATTTCTCAATGGTTATGTGTGAAAGCGAGCTATATTCACAACCTTAAGGAAAATCTCAGAGACTTGGAGAAAGCCATGAAAGAGTTGAAGGGAAGGCGAGATGATTTGTCAACAAGGGTGGACAATGAGGAGATGAAAGGTCTACGAAGGCTTTCTGAAGTCCAGGTATGGCTTACTGAAGCTGAAAAGCTCGAAAATGAAGTCAATGGTCTGGTCAATGTTACAGAAACTGAGCTCAAAAGGTTATGTCTTTGTGGGGTTTGCTCCAAAAGTTTAAAACTGAGTTATCGTTATGGGAAACGGGTGTTCTTAAAGTTGGGCGAGGTTGAGAAACACAAATCTGAAGGGGTTTTTGAAGTTGTAGCTGGGAAATCTCCAGCGTCTGAGGTGATAGAGAGGCCTATTCAACCTACAACCGTCTGTCAAGAAGAGATTCTTGAAAAAGCATGGAACCGTCTCATGAGTGATGACGGTGTTGGTATTATGGGGTTGCACGGTATGGGGGGAGTTGGAAAAACTACACTCCTAAAGCAGATCAACAATAAATTTACCGAGAGAAGAATACTTTTGATGTGATTTGGTTTGAGGTGTCTAAAGAGCTACAAATCCAAAAGATTCAAAACCAGGTTGCAAAGAAACTAGGCTTAGATGGAGAAGACTGGAACGGGAAAGATGAAGAGGAAAAGGCGTGTGCTATACACAGTGTCCTAAAGAAGAGGAAGTTTGTGTTGTTGATGGATGACCTATGGGAAAAAGTAGAACTAACGGAGATCGGAGTCCCTTACCCAGTAGTAGGAAATGGATGTAAAATAGTATTCACCACTCGTTCTAAAGAAGTCTGTGGGCGTATGAGAGCCGATGCTGAGATTGAAGTCCAGTGCTTGCTACCTGAAGATGCATTGGAGTTGTTCAAAAAGGTGGTTGGAGAGACCACGTTAAGAAGTGATCCAGGCATACCAGAGCTTGCAGCCCAAGTTGCTAAAAAGTGTCATGGTCTACCACTTGCACTTAAGGTCATTGGCGAGGCCATGTCATACCGACGGACGAGTCGAGAATGGGAATATGCAATTCGTGAGCTAAATTCAAACGCTGCTAAGTTTTCAAAAGACATGGTAGATAAGATCCTTCCGGTTTTGAAGTTTAGCTATGATAGTCTCCAAGAGGAGAAACTCAAATCTTGCTTCCTATACTGCGCTTTAGTGCGAGAAGATGGTGTTATTTACAAAGCAAAGTTGATACAATATTGGATAGGTGAAGGGATGATAGATGCAAGTGAAGGCATCGAAATGGCTGAGAACAAGGGCCATGAGATAATTGGTAGTCTGGTTCGTGCATCATTGTTGATGGAGGTTGAACTGTATTCTATGCGTATGCATGATGTTGTTCGTGAAATGGCCTTGTGGATTGCATCTGATTTTGGAAAAGAAGAAGATGCTTTCATTGTGCATGCGGGTTCTCTGTTAAGTGAAATGCCAAATGTTAAGAATTGGAAAGTAGTGCGAAGGATCTCACTTATGGATAACTCTATTAAGCATCTCGTTGGTAGTCCTGAATGTCTCCAACTCACAACGTTTCTTGTGAATGACAACAGATCATTGGAGGATATATCGATGGAGTTCTTCAAGTCCATGCCAAAGCTACTTGTTTTGGATCTATCGAGAAATTTTCGTTTGCTTGAAATGCCAGAGGGAATATCAAAACTAGTTTCCTTGCAATATCTCAACTTGTCATTCACTGGTATACGTCATTTGCCAATGGGTCTTCTACAAGAGTTGGAAAAACTAATTTACTTGGAGTTGCCTAGAATCGAGACTATTGCTGGGATATCAAGGCTGCAGAATTTGAAAATATTGCGTTTAATTTTTCCATGGGAGGATCTCAACGCAGTGGAGGAGTTGGAAACCTTGCAACATTTGGAAGTCTTATACACAAGATTTGAGGATAATCATCCTCTACCTCTGGAGAAATTTTTCAGCTCTCATAGGTTGACAAGTTGTACCCGACAAATATACATCGCGGATATGGATCTGGAATCATCTGGATTATCACTTCCGGTAACTATGGACAAGCTTAAAGATTTTCGCACATATAGGTGCAGAATCTCTGAGATAAAGATGGGAACAATATGCAACAAAAGCAAGACGGTTACGCCTCTACACAATCCAAGGAACATATGCTTCTCCAGCCTCTCTTCAGTGCTTCTAGTAGAATGCGAATGCCTTAAGGAATTGACATTTCTGATGTTCGCTCCAAATCTTACAGTTTTGATAGTAGGCTTTGGGAAAGATGTTGAAGATATAATAAACAGAGAAAAAGCTTGCGGAGGTGAAGAATCAGGGATTGTTCTTTTTTCAAAGCTGTATTGTCTTTGGCTGTTTTATCTTCCAAAGCTGAAGAATATCTATTGGAGTCCTCTGCTTCTTCCATCTCTAGAGGAAATCAAGATAGTGGGATGTCCAAATCTAAAAAAGCTTCCACTCAGCTCCCAAAGTGGCAAGCAGGGTGAAGATGGACTCATCATCCGCTACCGCGAAGATGAATGGATTGAAGGTGTGGAATGGGAGGACGAACCAACCAAAACCCGCTTCTTATCTTCATCCCTAAAATGTAATTTCTCCTTTTCCATCTCTTATTTGTTTTCAAAAAATGGATTTTCTTTTCTCAAGCTTTGACCTTTGTCCTTTTTTTGTGTGTGTTTTAGGGTGATTATGGCGAGATGGCCTAACAGGCTTCTTCGGAGGCAGCAAGCTCAAAGTTAATGATGCCATTTGGGTTCTCTCTCTCTCTCTCTCTCTCTCTCTCTCTCTCTCTCTCTCTCTCTCTGTATTGTATTGTTTTGGTTTATTTGAAGTTTATCTCTGTGTCTCTGCAAATTCATTTTGCATTTGCTTCATTCAACACTGTTACGTTTGAAGTTTATCTCTGTGTATTGTTTTGGTTTGTTTGGAGTTTATCTTTGTGTCTCTGCAAATTCATTTTGCATTTGCTTCAACACTGTTACGTTTGGAATTCTTTGGAGCGCTTTCATTTACTATTATGCCATTTGCAGTTTTTTTTTTCTTTTTGAAAGAAACTTTCTCATTTTGAACTCTCTTTCTGTTTCCTACACGAGCTTGCAACACGTTAGGCACTTGTTATAAACTGAATGGAAAAACAAGATGAGAGAAAATGAACTGAATACTTTCTTATTGACTCTATAGCTTAACTTCCTCAAAAAGAGTGGAAGACTTATTAAAATTGAAACAAATCAAAACAAACTCTTAAAACTGCAGCCTAGACTTCAGGAAACTCCCAAAGACTCGGTTTTATTCTTCACTTCAGCTCCTAATATTGACTACCATACAGTCGTTTCCAACGAGCAAAGCATTGATGGAAGAATACGCAAACTTGAAACTCTCCCTACTCCTCTATGATGCAGTTCTCGGCCTTCTCTGAAATTCTGTCTTCTCCTTCTCTCTAGGTGAGGATTCCGCCATTGTTTTCTTCTTTGGTGGAACAGTTGGGTTTCTCTACTTGCTGCTCCTGCAGAGATCAGTGGATGAACTGCGAGCACCACGATCTTCTTCCTCATCTGAAAACTCCAGTCAAATCCTCAGTCATATGAAAGTAATATACTGGATGCGTTTATATGTGTACTTTACTCTTCAGTAGTCCATGTGTATCTTACATACACAGATGAAACTGGTACATTGTATGTGTATGTATTACTCTCTGGTAGTCCATGTGTATCTTACATACATGAAATTGATATACTGTATGTTTATGTATGTGTACTTTACTCTTTAGTAGTCCATGTGTATCTTACATACATGATACATCATATTAAAGTGATATACTGTTTGTATGTGTATATCTATATATCCGTACTTAGTCTTTAGTAGTCCATGTATTAGTCATAGTCAGTGATATAGTTTGATTCTTGAAAGAATTACACCATGGGACAGTTTTAAGTTTTCTATTACACAATGGGACAGTTTCTGCTACTAAGACAGTTTATGCTAACTATTTCTCTTGCTTTCTCTCTCTTTGAACGATCTAGTCACCTTTTACCAACTAAAAAAGTGGGTCTCATGTATTATATTTTTTGTTTCTTTTTCTTGTGTTCTATTTCTTTTTGTAAAATGAATGTTGTTTTTTCTTCACTTTTTTTTTAAAAAAATATGTTTATAATCAGTATATTTAGCATTTAATCTATCTTTTAAGATATGTCAAGCTATATTTTTGATGGACAAATCTTCCAACAAATTAGAAACCAAAAATCACTTTTGTTCAAACTTTTAAGATTAAAGCTATAAATTAAGATTGCAACATATCAAGTCTGGGTAAAAATACATTAAAAAAAGGTTGAGATGTAAATAATTGAAGAAAATAGGCGAGATAGTGGAAATTTGGGTTTCTGGTCGACAATGGCTAAGGAAGAAGATGAGGTTATTCTCGTAACTTCAACATTAATGAAAAAAAGTCATATGTACATTGCATTCAAATTGTACATGTGTACACCTAATTTTGTATTATACATCAAAATGATTGTACACTAATTTTTTATTATACATCAAAGTGATTGTGTACACATTTCTAGTTTTTTGTATGTTTTCTATCTAAATAACTAAGCCATGCGACTTCATAAACTCAAGATAATGTTAAAACAATGTACATGTGGATTTTTTCTTTCCATGTACACGCATGGTAGGGGCATTCTTGAAATCTGACTGAATCCAAATATAGTCCTTGACCCAAATATATACACTATCATATTTATCGTACACATGTACACCTCCATATTTGTACACATGTACGTCATTTATACTTTATCTTACACACACACAGTCAAGATGAATATGACATGTACATCATTATCATTATACAAATATTATTTCACTATGTACAAAGATAATGAATAAAACAATCAAGAAACCAGAGAGAAATTGCTCAAAAGATGTATTATGTGTACACATGTACACCTCACATTGTGTACACAGCCAAGTCGTACAGCAGTATATATGTGTACATGTAACTATCATTTAACATAATACTATTATAAAAAAATTCTACATAAAACATGTGGATATGTAAACCAATGTACACATACATATATATCATTAAAACATTACCATAATATCATACTATCTAATTGAATAATTTTGCAAGTTTCAACATTTTAATGTACACATGTACACTAACGAATGTACACATATACACAACTTTACACTAATTCAACACATGTACATTAACGAATGTACACATGTACACTAACGAATGTACACAACTATACACAATTTTACACATTAACATTTATTGTACAATTGTACACATGTACACTAACGGATGTACATAACTTTAGAACATGTTGGATATCTAACATATATCTCAAAAATATAGCTTCACATATCTCAAAAGATAGACTTAATAATAAAAATACTGATTATAAAAATATTTAATGGAAAAAAAATTCTGAAAAAACAACATTCACTTTTCAAAAAGAAAAAAGAACTAAAGAGGAGAAAATGAAAAGTAAATAAATGGGACCCACTTTTTTTTCTTTAATGGAAAGATATGTGATTAGTTTTCGTGAGCCAAAAATCATATATTAAATTAGTCAACATAATTAGTTACAATCTAACTAGCTTATTTAGAAAAAGAGAAAATAGTTAGAAAAAACTGCCTTAGTAGTATAAACTACCCTATCTTGTAATAAAAAACTTAAAACTGTCTTACAGTGAAAATAACTCTTGATTCTTATACAATTGTACATACTACTATAATTGACTTTAGCCTAATGTTTTCTGTGAATTGTTTTCTTTTCCTTGAAAAATGTATACTATCAAGGAAAATTGCATTGTGTAACACCAACAACATAATAATCAAAATCCACTAACTAACCAAAATTACATCCTCTCTACAAAATAATTTATTTTTGTATGGTATTTCACAGATAAGCCAGTGTCTAATACTCTCGGTCTTTTTTTCTATCAAATCTTTATAAATTTTCAAAAAAAAAATCTTATTACTAAATGAATAATACATGTATATCAAAGACAGAGGAAAGTGTATAGCATACCAAATCAGTTTCTTTTCTTAAGGGTTTAGTGAGATGTCATTGTCAAAGAATTAATTAGGCAAGCCATATGACTATGATTAAAAGTGAATTTAGGGGGGAGAAATTCTATCATGAGTAAGGTTTTTTCTCAATATAAGATAGACAAATTTTATTTATCATAACTACTAACTACCATTATGTTTATGAAATATTGTCAAAATGTACTTTATAATCATTTGTATTAAAATATAATTAAATTGGTGTTGAAAAATCATCTCTTATTAAGTCATAACTCTCTTGCCAGTTGCCATCATTGGTCCATTGACATGCATTCTTGTGTGCTTGAACTCATCATTTTATTTCTTTCTATTTGTATAATTTTCCATTGATTTGTTAAGCTCAAAGTAACCTCAATCATAAATCATTCCATTAATAACATAATGATGTTTCTGTTATACTTAAAGTTTGGTTTAGATAACTTTGAATAACAATGCCAGTTTTGGTAGGTTAACCATACTAGCATTTATATTAGCTGTACTGTACTGGTATGACTTTTCTTCATGTATGATCAATGATATCTTGTCCGTATGTTTGTGAGTCTATTTGCATGCATGTAACCTATGGTCTCAAATACTCAAAAGAATCTTTCAATAAATATACTTTTACAATATATTTCATATAATGTTTGGCTCTTTTTTGTAACTTAATTGTTTGGCTCTTTTCTCTCTGAACCTTTTTGAAAAGGGCAACATTTTGATAAATATCCTTGTACACCTCAATTATTATTTATTAATATTGATAGAATTTTCTCTTAAAAAAATTATTGATAGATCATCCACGTATTGTTTTGTATTTATTCTACATATAATATTTGAAATTATAGTATTCATGAGTGTCCGTCCCATTCCCATATGACAAAATCGTCCCCTTCTTTTAAATAGTTTTTGATGAAGTGGTTGATCAATTGCCGTATAATTTAATGGTATTTAAATAAAACTAGATTTTGATCCGCGATTTTGAAGCGCAGAATATTTTATATTGAAAAATTTCATTAATAATTTAACAAATATTTTGGTAATTTTTAAAGAGTGTGTATTTAAAATATTTTTGCATTTAAATCTGTATTTTTAAATTCAACCCGATTGTGATTATACCGGTTAATCCGGAGATCTGACAATTCAATTTATGTTTTTAAAATATTCATATTAAAAATCACTAAAACTCGAGACTAACCGATTAAACTGATGGATGACTTATATGTACTCTAATTGGATTTAAATTGTAATAGTTTCATTATTTATAATCTTATAATCGAAATTTTAAAGTTCACTATTTTGCAATTTATGAAATTATGACATTTCTACAAAATTTTAAAGAGAAAATGATATATATAAAATAATTAAGATTAACTATTGTATTATTTGGAAACATTGATAGTAGTATAAAAAATATATTGTTGGAAACATTGATAGTAGTATAAAGAAATAAGTATATTGTTTGGAAACGTTGATAGTAGATAAAGAAATAAGTATATTGTTTGGAAACATGGATAGTAGTATAAAGAAAGAAACATTAGTGATTTAATGTATGTTTAACTATAAAGTATAAAGGTGTATTTAATTTAAAAATTTACAAAATAAATGTTAGGTCCAACAGAATGTTTCTGTTTTAATAATATAGATTCAATACAAAAGGTCGGTAGCTGCATTATAGTCCAAACATACCATTCGTAAGGCATCAATTAGCGTAATTTGTTGTCCAAACCATTATATTTAAATACACCTGACAGATTCCAACTTTTTAAATAAAATGCAACGGTTTTAGCTTGTCCATTTTTAACTTTTTACTAAAATTATGTTAGTGTAATTAAATACGTCAGTATACGAATAGTTTGAACTATACTTTCTAATTTCTTTTGCTGACTTACTGATAAATAAACCTTTCTTTACGTTTTGAAATCTTGAGTGGAAAATGTGCTGGAAAATAATGTCAATCTTACACATGGTTGACTAACACCCAACAAATCTTACACCTTTGTTGACTATTTATTCACTGGCTATAATATTAGAATATTTAATCATGCATTCATTCAATAAACTAGATTCTGAAATTACCAAAAATACTAAAAACTCTTTATAGCATTAATAATAGTATTAAATACCAACGCTTTACTTAAATTTCCTGAGAATTGTTAAAAAGCGTCAAAGACAGAGAAGAGAGAGATTAGAGAGAGGAGAGAGAGAGACCCATTTTACCGTGTAGAGAGAGCGAAGTGGAAGGTAAAGCTCACGTTTTGCTTCTTCTCAGCCGCACTTGTTTCCTCTCATGTACAGTGAGAGATTTTGACCGTTAGGGTTCTCATCGGATTCTTCGATCGGCCTGAAAGTTCGCGACTTTACGAGGATCTGTGTCTCTCTTATGAGCTTCGTGTTCTGAAGAAGATGGATCTATCTTCTCAGCGACAATCCCCAAACGGGTCAAGAGGCTTTCGCCTCCAAGCTCCATTGGTAAAGCTCTTCCCTTCACCAAAGAATCACTAGTTTCCATTTCGGGAAATCTCTGGACATTCTATGCTTCCTTTTTAAGAAACCCTAGTTCAATTTGCGATAAAAACGCTTCCTTTTGCAGAAAGTTTGCTCCTTTTATTGAAATTTGGAATCTTTTTGTCAGGTGGACTCTGTATCTTGCTACTGCAGAGTGGACTCAGGTCTCAAGACCGTTGTGGAAGCGAGAAAGTTCGTTCCTGGTTCAAAACTCTGTATCCAACCCGACATCAACCCCAATGCTCATCGCCGCAGCAAGAACTCCAAGCGAGAGAGGACGAGAATCCAACCTCCGCTTCTCCCTGGCCTCCCTGACGACCTAGCCGTCGCTTGCCTCATCCGTGTCCCTCGTGCAGACCACAGGAAACTCAGGCTCGTCTGTAAGAGATGGTACAGGCTCGCCTCTGGTAACTTCTTCTACTCTCAGAGGAAGTTACTTAAGATGTCTGAAGAATGGGTTTATGTCTTTAAAAGAGACCGTGATGGGAAGATCTCTTGGAACACTTTTGATCCTGTCTCTCAGTATCCTCAGCCGCTTCCACCTGTTCCTAGAGAGTATTCTGAAGCTGTTGGGTTTGGTTGCGCTGTCTTAAGCGGGTGTCATCTTTACTTGTTTGGAGGTAAGGATCCGTTGAGAGGATCAATGAGGAGGGTCATTTTCTATAACGCTAGAACAAACAAGTGGCATAGAGCACCTGATATGCTTAGGAAGAGACATTTCTTTGGTTGCTGTGTTATAAACAACTGCTTGTATGTAGCGGGTGGGGAGTGTGAAGGGATTCAGAGGACGCTACGCTCGGCTGAGGTTTATGATCCGAACAAGAACAGGTGGAGTTTTGTCGCTGATATGAGCACAGCAATGGTGCCTCTTATCGGTGTGGTTTATGACAAGAAGTGGTTTCTCAAGGGTCTTGGGTCTCACCAACAGGTCATGAGTGAGGCTTATGACCCTGAGACTAACTCATGGAGTCCTGTCAGTGATGGGATGGTTACTGGTTGGAGAAACCCATGTACTTCTCTGAATGGTCGTCTCTACGGGTTGGATTGTAGGGACGGGTGCAAGCTCAGGGTGTTTGATGAGTCCACGGATTCATGGAACAAGTTCATGGACAGTAAAGTTCACTTGGGGAACTCAAATGCGCTTGAAGCTGCGGCTCTTGTTCCGCTGAACAATAAGCTTTGTATAGTCAGGAACAACATGAGCATGAGTCTGGTTGATGTCTCGAATCCTGATAAGAACAATCCTAGGGTATGGGAAAACATTGCGGTGAAAGGACAGTCGAAGAGCATTCTCAGTAATATATGGTCGAGTATTGCAGGAAGAGCTGTGAAAAGTCACATTGTGCATTGCCAAGTGCTTCAAGCATGACATAAATGAAAACTCAACAATGGAGCCAGAATGTTGAGGAGTAACCAACCACGTTGAGCTATCAAGAAGAGAGGACGAAGCAGGGCAACTCTTGTTTACAAGAGCCTCATGTCTGGTCTTACTCTTAACAGTTATACATGAGACCAAGAGTGAGTAAGAACAGACATGGCCATCTCTTACGGTGTTGTTAATCTTTGTTAGTATTTATAGGAATGTGGGTTTTAAATGGGGGTTTTAGCAATTGTTATAGTGTTTTTGTTTGTTGACATTCTGTATTCTGTGGATTTGTAAATCTCAAGTCTTTCGTCTCAAAGTTCCTTCGGTAAAAAATAACATAATCTGTAGCTGAATGGAGAAACTGATACATATCCAAAGATCCACCATATCCTGTGGAAAGCACTAAGTGATTGTCTCTCTGTTGGTGAGCATCTCAGATACCTCTCCTATACCAGCTCCACCAGGAACCGAGTGGTCTGACTCAGTCTACACAAACATCTATGAGTACTTAATTGGTCCCTCAACGCTTCGGAAGGTAACTATTTTCTAAAGTTAGGACTATGGATAATGTGGAAACTGTGGAAGAGTCGAAATGCTTTTTATTATAGAGGTGAGGACTATGAGCCTTCCAGTCTGGTTACTAAGGCGCAAGAGGACTTTGATGAGTAGAATAGTCGTGATGATTTGGAGGAAAAAGATGTGAACACAATCCCGGTGATTAGAGAAGAGGAAAGATGGACTCCACCACCGCATAATTGGCTGAAGTGTAACAGCGATGGAGCCTGGGACAGAACGAAGGATCATTGTGGTGTTGGATGGGTTTTGAGAAATCATCTTGGTGATGTTGTATGGATGGGAGGAAGAAGGCTACCTAAAGGACGATCTCCAATAGAGACGGAGGATGAAACGCTAAGATGGGCTATTTCGACAATGGTAAGGCTTAACTACAATAAGCTCATATTTGAAATAGATTGCAAAGAGCTAGTTCAAGCATTACAAGAGAGAGATAATCGCCCTAGCATTCACTCCTTTGTTCAAGACATGCACCATCTGCTAGCTAAATTAGGTGAGGTTCAGGTAGTCTTCAGAGGAAGAAAGAGTAATGCTAATGTTGATAGAATTGCAAAAGAGGCCCCCTCCTTTGAGAATAATGCCCCCGTGTTGTTTTCTATTATGCCTTCTTGGATTAAATCTTTTGTAGAGGTTGAAAAACCTATTGTGTAAGAACCTTTGACTTGAAGATTGAATGAATGTTATGTTGAGTTAAAAAAAAAAGAATGAAGAAAACTGATAGTATATGTGGTATGTTGAGTTTTACTTTCAAAGCATACAGGAAAATATTTTGGAGTTGGTAGTTTAATCAGATAATTTAACCGTCATTAGTTTTTGTCAAGTTCGGTTTTATGTTTTTTTTTGTATGGATTTTAATGTTATGCTCTTGACCCTTGTTTTAACTTTTAAATACATAAACATAAATATGTGTTTTACATAATTAGTGGTTTATAATTTTAATATTTATTATATTACTATTTGTTTAATGTGACATCTTTATACATAATTATTTTATAATTCATATGCAGTTATTTTGTTTATTTTTTGTTTTAATTTGTTAGTGATATCTTTCTTATTAAAACACGAACCAAAACTGGGCTTCAACTAATACCACTCGGAAAAAGATTGACAGGGCGATTAGAGATCGTATTTACTCCCTCAGGTACAGAGCCAATCACAAGCTTACCGGCCTAATGCAACGACGGTTTGAAGTCACAAATTAGGATCATTCTTTGTAGAGTTTTCATTACAATAGAAGATTTCATTTCAGTGTAAATAACATTTTTTGATAGAACAATAACAATTTCATCAAAAAAAAAAACACGAACATAATTAAAGGCAACCTTGTTTGTGGCATTAACAATAAATTCTAATCAATTTAACATTAACCTTGGATATTTCACTAAGAGTATACATGTACTTACGGTTTTGGCCAAGACATATATCTTAATCAAATTATTTGTACAATTTAAATATTTAATTTAATAACCTAGAATTCGTTTAATTCATAAAACGTCCACTTCATTTAAATTATTAAACCGAAAATTACATTCCATTTTGTTTGTTTTTGTCCTTTTAAACATCTTCTCTTATGTTGATGTTTTTATGTTGTCTGTAGTTTTTTTTTTTGCAAATATGTTTTTTTGTAGTTGATTTAAACTTAAATCTGCCACTACTGTTCTTTAGATTTGAAACATGACCTATATATATACGGAGAAGGATGATGTTTTTGATTATGGATCAGATGCAATTTTTCTTCAATCAATTAATGTGAATTTGATGACAAAAAGTTAATGTGAACTTTGAAAATTGAATATGGTGAAGAAAAATAATTAATACTTACTTTATTTTTGGATTTGTTTACTATTTCAAGCTGTTGTCTTACATAATTTAAGGTTTTATTCAGAGAATAGAGGTCATGGATTGTTATGTAGGAGGTAAAAGTTTTTGTATTCTCTTTTGAATTTGTTTTTTTTAACAACTATTTTATTTATATAAAATGTGACATTACACATAAAATAATAAAAAAATTAGGTATTTTGTCCGCAGTTACGGGCTTAATAATTTTACAAATTACTAAATAAATATATTATCAATTCGAGAACCACTAAATAAATTATTTTCATGCTTTTGATATATTTAATATTTAATAATTAACTAAATATTAATTGTATATAAAATAATTTTTTTTATTTCAATAAGATATTTTTATTACGTAAAAAAGTTTAAAAATATTCATATATACATAAAACTATATACATATATTTTTTATTTTTAAAATATTTTGAATCACTTAATATACAATTTTTAGATAATGATGATAATCAAATTAATGAAATTCATTTTTAATTTTGAATAAGTCTATATTAATAAATCTAATCTAATTATTTATTAAGGGTAATGAAGATTCTAAATGCTTTAACTTTTACCGTGAGAGAAAGAAAATCGTCAATTAATATTCACTTTTCAATTATATAAAATTAAGAATTTTATTTTATTATATAGAAATAAACCTTAAAATTACTCAATATTCTCTTTTCAATTATATAAAATTAAGAATTTTATTTGATTAACATTTAGTCATATACTTTATGTTTTCAACTTTATATTTAAAAAGTATTCAGATAACACCACAACATACATATAGGAATTATATTTATATTTTAAATATTTTTAGATTTTGGATAAATCTTACTATTATTAATTTAATCAACTATTAATCAAAGAAATTAATTTTTGTTTTTATTTTTAGCTTAATTATTTATTTTAATTCACTTGATATTCACTTTTAAATTATATAAAATTAAGAATTATATTTGATTAATATTTAGTTATATACTTTATGTTTTCAACTTTATATTTAAAAAATATTCAGATAACAACACAACATACATAATGAATTATAATTATATTTTAAAATATTTTTATATTTTTGATAAATCTTACTATTATTAATTTTAATCAATTATCTATTCAAATAAATTAATTTTCGTTTTTATTTTTAGTTTAATTATACATTTTTCATTAAAGGTAGTATCGATATTAACCAATCTAACTTTTAACGCGAGAGTTCGAATGCGAAAAATCACTTCGCAGATTATATATTTTAATTCACTTGATATTCTCTTTTCAATTATATAAAATTAAGAATTTTATGTGATTAATATTTAGTTATATACTTTATGTTTTCAACTTTATATTTAAAAAATATTCAGGTAACAACACAACATACATAATGAATTATAATTATATTTTAAAATATTTTTATATTTTGGATAAATCTTACTATTATTAATTTTAATCAATTATCTATTTAAATAAATTAATTTTCGTTTTTATTTTTAGCTTAATTATATATTTTGTTCATTAAAGGTAATATCAATATTAACCAAGTCTAACTTTTAACGTGAAAGCTCCGTTGCGAAAAATCACTTCGCAAATAATAATATAGATTTTTAGCTTAATTATATATTTTGTTCATTAAGGATAATATCGATATTAACCAGTCTAACTTTTAATGTGAGAGCTCGAATGCGAAAAATCACTTCGCAAATTATATATTTTAATTAATTAATTTGATATTCTCTTTTCAATTATATAAAATTAAAAATTTTATTTGATTAATATTTAGTTATATACTTTATGTTTTTAACTTTATATTTAAAAAATATTCAGGACACAACATACATAATGAATTATAATTATATTTTATAATATTTTTATATTTTGGATAAATCTTACTATTATTAATTTTAATCAATTATCTATTCAAATAAATTAATTTTCGTTATTTTAGATTAATTATATATTTTGTTCATTAAAGGTAATATCGATATTAACCAGTTTAATTTTTAACGTGAGAGCTCCGTTGCGAAAAATCACTTCGCAAATAATAGTATAGATTTTTAGCTTAATTATATATTTTGTTCATTAAGGATAATATCGATATTAACCAGTCTAACTTTTAACGTGAAAACTTACACATAAAATAATAAAAAATACAATCAAATGCAAATCTAAAATAAAAGATAACATTGTAAATTTGTAATATGTAGAATCAAAATTTGAAGAAGCATTAATATTGCGTATATGTTATGAACTATTAGCTCAAGATATATAAATCTGTATTTATATATTATATTTGTGTTTATAAAATAAAAGAGGAGATGATGGACGAGAGTGAGAGGAGAAGATGTTGATTATTATTCTGATTTCTCTATTGTTCACAAATGAAGTAAATGGGGGTATTTATAGTGATGATCAAAGTCGGTCAAGTGAACCGACTTATACAAAAAGACAAACAAGATATTTTTCTTAATGGATAATCACTATCTTTTTTTTGCTATTATCTTTAACACTCCCCCTTGATTATCTATTTTGTATTACGTAGTGCCTCTTTAAAAACCTAGTCATGGAAAAACCCATTGGGATAAAAACCATGACAAGGAAAAAAGAGTACACTGACGTAATCTCCCCCTGAGAGTAATGGACATAGCTTTCTCTTCATAGATCACACAAACGCCGCATCCCGATACCGTCGACGTGTTTCCGGAATGTTGTAGTTGAAAGAGACTTGGTGAACAAGTCAGCCGGATTGTCGCATGACCGTACATATTCGATGTCCACTTCTTTATTTTTCTCGAGTTCCTGAATGTACGAGAAAAATCTTGGAGGGATGTGCTTCGTTCTGTCGCTCTTAATATAGCCTTCTTTGAGTTGAGCGACGCAAGCCGAGTAGTCTTCAAAAACTTTCGTCGGCTCTTTCTTGTTAACTATTCCGCTTGAATCTTGTATGTGGTGACTCATTGACCTTAACCACACACATTCTCGACATGCTTCGTGAAGCGCAATAGTCTCTGCATAATTTGAAGAAGTTGCAACCAGAGTTTGTTTTTTGGGACCGCCAAGAGATCGCGGTTCCACCAATTGTAAAGACATAGCCGGTTTGCGATCGAGCCTTATGAGGATCTGATAAATATCCTGCATCTGCAAAACCAACCATACCAAACTCGGGTTTTCTAAAATACATTAACCCTAAATCAACTGTACCTTGTAAATAACGGAATAAATGTTTTATTCCGTTCCAATGCCTGTGAGTAGGAGCAGAGTTATATCTTACTAAGAGGTTAGTTGCAAAAGCAATATCATGCCTGGTACAGTTTGCTAGGTATAATAGCCCACCGATAGCACTCATATAAGGTACTTCAGGACCTAATATCTTCTCGCTATCTTCACAGGGCCTAAAAGGATCACTCTCAACATTGAGAGATCTACCAACCATTGGAGTACTCAAAGGAGTCGCTTGGTCCATACGAAAGCATTTCAATAACCTTTTCGTATAGTTTGATTGATGCACAAATATTCCTTCTCGGAGATGCTCTATCTAGAGCCCAAGACAAAACTTTGTCTTGCCGAGATCTTTCATTTCGAACTCCTCTTTCATATGAGTTCGAGCATCATCAACCTCCTTTTGAGTTCCAATCATGTTCAGGTCATCTACATATACAGCGATGATCACAAAGCCAGATGACGATTTCTTAACAAAAACGCAGGGACATATCGCATTGTTCACATATCCTTTACTCAAGAGATAGTCACTTAAGCGATTGTACCACATGCGTCCGGATTGCTTTAATCCTTATAGTGATCACTGTAACTTGACCGAACATACCTCCCTGGATTTTTCTTTCAATGCCCCTGGCATTTTCAATCCTTCAGGGAGTCTCATATATATATATCATTATCCAACGATCCATACAAATAAGCTGTCACAACGTCCATGAGATGCATTTCAAGTTTTTTGACGCCGTAAGGCTCATCAAAAATCTAAACGTAATTGCATCCATTACCGGTCTATGAGAAAAACTTTGGGCTACTAATCGGGTTTTATATCGTGTTACTTCATTCTTTTCATTTCTTTTTCTCACGAATACCCACTTATACCCAACATGATTTATATTCTCAGGCATTGTGACTATAGGTCCAAAGACATTTATTTTATTCAGGGAGAGTAATTCAATTTGAATGGCCTTCTTCCACTCCTCCCAATCATGTCTTTTCTGACATTCTAAAATGGACCTTGGATCGGGATCATCACTTTCGTGATCGATTTCTTTGGACACAGAAAAGGAGAATATTCCATCAACATCTTTTATTTTATTTTCTGGTTAATAACTTTTGATCACGGACGTAGTTGATGGAAATCTCATACTTTTCTGTTCCCTCCTCGTCATCTGGATCCTTATCTTTTATTTGGTTCTTTTTGAACCTTTTCACTTATGCCTTCTTTCAGACATTTTTCAATATCAAGTTCTTCTGGAACCTTTCCACTTTCCTCAACCAATTTCTTTTTCTTTCGGGGATTTTTTATCTTTCGAACCCGCTGGTCTCCCCCTCTTTAACTGAACTCTAGGTTCATTTATTTTGTTTCCATCAGTTTGTTCCCCAGGAACAACCACTCTTGATGGAACATTTTCAAAGGGTATATATGATTTCATCACCCTTCTCGTATCTGTGAACACACCTGGTAACTGGTTTGCCAAATTATGAAAATACACAATTTTCTAAACTTCCCGTTCTCTTTAATTTTTAGGGGGATCAAAGTGTAACAACAATTGTGTACACCATGTAATCTCTTTTAGGAATTCCTCTAATTCCTCCCCCTAACGCTGGAATTCATTCTTATTAAGATGGCAATCGACAAACCGTGCCGTAAACATATCACCAGTTACTGGTTCCAGATATCTCATTTACGGCTTGTTCTAACTCTTTCAGAGTTTTATCGTTCCCGATAATATTTTTAATTCTCCAGGGAATACTAAGATGCAACTCAAGTCATTTGTGTCCTGCCAGACATATTAATATTGCATCTACTATAATTTTTCTCCAGTAACCTCGGAACAAGCCGTTTTTCATACTTCAAGGTTATCTTTTATTTCATTTTCTAGAGAAATATATACCTTGGACCTTTTGTCCAAGAATCTCTCGTTTTTCTAACGAGCTTTATATCGAATTGATTGCCTCATTCACTCTTTGGCTAATCAATTCACTCTAACCTCATACATAGAGGTATATTCATGATCATGATCATCATTTATATAGCGATTTTTCATTTATTTATTGTCGACAATCTATTTTCTCTTTGGTTCTATCTTTTTACCCGTACTGATATGGTTAATCGAGATCTCTTTATCATCATCGATGATTTACCCAGGTACCTGACTACACATTAACCCATATCAACGGTCTCTTTAAGAGATTCGTCCTCTATTCATATATTTGCTCCATTTTGAGGACACTTTGGAACCAAAGTGGTCTATCACGTCTCTAGCGTGCCATAGACTCATATATCGTCCTTTTAGGAAACATTTTCTTATTGGAGCCTTTTCAGCTAGATTATGAGATCATTATTTTATCAAAATGTCTGGCAGGCATTTTATAAATGATTGTCTTATATAACTTTCATGATAATCCATTTCTCATATCTCATTCCATTAGCTGCTTATATGCTTCCAGCAACCTTGCGAGCATATTTCTGATTAGTCCATATACTTCATCCCTTTTGGATTGTATATGACTCTATTACATGCATAACTGCATGTTTACACCTGATCATGGGAATCATCTTACTTGAATTTACTTTATCAAGTAATTTTTCGAGTGAACAGAATATTCTCATTGGTCCACTCACTAGGATTCTTTAATTCTCCCCCTCGAGATGATGACACTCCATGTCTAAAATCTCGTACTGAATCCCACTCTAGAACCAATCACATATTCAGATTTCCCATTTGGGATGAATTATGTTTCAAATCCTTTAGAGTGAGATCCTGATTTGGGACTGTTTAAAGAATTCACATCTATTGAACTTGTTTGATGATTCAATACCCATGATGGTTTCTTTGTTTTCTTAAGACATGTTATATGTGAAAAACCTTTAGTTTTTCAACATTTCACAATAATGTCGATAACATTATTGGGGATGGCTATATATCAGTAAACTTCAGGTTTACTGCTCATTTATAATTTTTGCCATCCTTCTCTTATGCATGTCTTTTCATCATAAGCTCTTATAGAACCAATAACAATTTTTATATATATTACTAGATACTATACTTATTTATTTTGAGAGAGGATAGATATTTGTTACCTTTAATAGCCATGTATGATGACCCAATATCTGCCAAGTATATCTATCTCTATCCTGAAATCTCAAAATATTATTTAGAAAAATAATTTTCATGTCACATCGATATTTCCATTTTTATTTTCTGAATCACCCAGAAAATCTTAAAACATCAAGATGAGTATTCAATCCATGAAAGATGGTCCGGGTTCATAAGAGATGAAGTATATCTTACTTCTTTTCTCTTTTCTTATCAATACAGATAGGCTAATATTTTGGCGTACGACAAATACGTACCAAACATTTCTTTTCTTGCCATATCTGTAGCAAACCTTTTATGTTTGCCTTTTATCACCCGACCATTTTCATTTACGTGGAAGTTCTTATTATTTTATAGGGATGGTATTTTCTTCCTCGTCCTCTTCCACGACCACGATAGCGGTTTCAACCGCATCTACACCTTGGTCCTTTTCTAGTAAGACCCACTTGATGGTTTAGTATCATGATTTTCAACTTTTTAGTTTTCATGGAAGATTTACATCAACTCCAACTATTTAGTAAATCCTTTCTTTTAAGGATTTAGTTTTTCAAAGATCTTCTAGATCTTTTCTCATGATACACCTCATCTTATAAACCATCATCAAATTGGTGTAAATATCATGGCTTTTTTTTTCTCATCTGATTAACTTATCGATGATTTCTCAAAGCTCATTTTCTCTCCGGTGCATCTATACACCGAGTGCCCAGATCATATAATTATTTTTTCGTAATATCTAGGGCATTAATTTCGAGCTTTATCAAATTCGACATGATTACTATATTCATAGAATAATAATATAAATATAGACGAGAATTTAAATGCATAACTTAAATGCAGAAATTAAAAGCATAAAATAAATGCAAAAATTAAATTGCGTAAACTTAAATTGCAGAAGTTTAAATAGCATAAATAAAATTGGGGGTCCAGTCCACCATATGATTCAGGAGTCTTAGACTTCCATATTTGATCATTTTCAAAGGTTCGAGGCGACATAGTCGGCCATATTAACCTTTTCTTTTAATCAAGGTCCGAGGAGGCTTAGCCTTCCATTTTTGACCTTTTATTCACGGAGGTAAAACCTACCACGTGTTTCTCTGATCGTGAAGGTCTAGCCTATCTTAACAATCAGTCGGGAAAAGCAACGCCTCTTTTCCCGAAAAATAAACGGAGAAGGCCTAGTCTCTCACTCCGGAATAATAAAAATTATTTAAATAATTAAAATTATTGAAAGACATAAATTTAAAAACTTATCTCGCTGGTATAACCTTGCATCGGTATAAAAGAGCTCGTCGTGCTGATAACGTGTTATGAACTATTAGCTCAAGATATATAAATCTGTATTTATATATTATATTTGTGTTTATAAAATAAAAGAGGAGATGATGGACGAGAGTGAGAGGAGAAGATGTTGATTATTATTCTGATTTCTCTATTGTTCACAATGAAGTAAATGGGGGTATTTATAGTGATGATCAAAGTCGGTCAAGTGAACCGACTTATACAAAAAGACAAACAAGATATTTTCCTTAATGGATAATCACTATCTTCTTTTGCTATTATCTTTAACAGTATATAATTTTTTTTTTAGTTTCTTGAGTGAAACTCGTTGGTTATGCTGGGACGGATTTAGGCCTTGTCATTGACACTAACCCGTAGGCCTGGGCATTTCGGGTATAGATTCAGTTCGGTTCGGGTATGGGATTAGCGGATCCACTGAGAACTTAACTTCTTTTCGGTTTGGTTCGGTTCAGATAATTTCGGGTCCAAAAATACCCGAAATAATTTCGGTTCTCATTTGGTTCGGGTTCGGGTTCGGATAATTCGGATAGTTCATATAAAATATTAGTTATTTAGGATAAACTATCAAATAACTATGATGATTTAGATAAAAAGTTTGAATATTTTGGATTATTTTGGATATTTCAGATAAAATTATCCTGATACTATTGGATATTTCGGATAATTCAGATATTTTATAATAATGTAGTTATCTTCAAATATTTTTGGATTCTTTTAAGAAATGTTTTAGTTATAAATATATATTTACCTATGTTAAATGTATATATAATTAATATTTTTATATATTCGGATACCCGTTCGGTTCTCGGTCCAGTTCGGTTATTTCAGATATAGAAATATAAGAACCATGCGGATATTTGAAGGTCCTCGGTTCGATTGAGTTTAAGATATTTCGGTTCAGTTCCGGTTCAGTTCTTCGGTTCCGTTTTTTTGCCCAGACTTCCTACTAACCCTTAATTCTAGTAGGGGCTTATCAGTCAGTTTTTTAATTGTCAATAGGAAGCTCGATATAATTTTTAGATCAGAAGACTAGATTAGGCCAAGTGATTCATGCTTAAATAATCTTAAAAGGTATGATTTATACAAATATTTGGCATACTAACACCATGTTTTTTTTCTGTCAACAGCTTACTAACAACTTAACGAGTCACTAACTGACCTTAACTTGCTACATTTTTTTTTTTTTTTGCTAAAGTGTAAATATCATTTCAGAAATGAACTTTGAGACTTACAAGATGTGTTAACAAATTACAAAATCTCTAGACTTGATTCCACGACAAAAAAAAGTAAAAAACATGGAATCAAAAGCAATCGAACTTAGAGCCGTTCTGCTTTGGAGCGAACAGGACAATAAGTACTGATAAAATTCTTGACAAGTCGGATGATAGGTTGAACCGAGACAAACAACAGTGGAGAAACTCGAAACCAGAACATGAGGCACACAATGCTACATTTGTTCACGTCTCAATGGTCTCATACAACAATGCCCTTTTGAAAAACTACCTGAAAGTAAATAAAACAGCTACAAAACACTTGCGTACAAAGCCTTGTCAATAAGATTTAAAGCTACGCTTTCATTATTAAAATTTCAATACCGATTAAATATTACAAGTTTGCACTCTCATGCATACATAATCATATGCATGCACATGCATATATAAATTTAGATGTAACTGAGAACATTATAAAACTAATATAGCATATTCAAAGCAAAAGAACATTAAATAAAGGAAGATACTGGAGAAGAGATAATGAAAAGAAGATGAGAGAACAGAGCCAACATTAAAAGCTCAACAGCCAACCAACTCTTCTTCTCTCCAGTACTCTTTACTTGTTCAGCTTTTCCTCCTCCTGTCCCATCTTTATATAAACACACATAGAAAAACATTTATATAATCAGTAATTATCCACATAATAATATGTATTAATCATGGGATTAGATCAATGGTGTTCATTAGACAGTAATGTTTTTTTTTATAATCTAGGGTTCCCCGCTTCGCAGGTCATTCCCTGGGTCCGGTCAGACAGCGGTCCACTTCACCCGGAAAGGTATTAATCTGGGCCGAGGCCTAGTACCACTAATAGTGACATAGAAAAGGCAGTTCGCCACCGCCTGGTGTCGAATCCGTGAGCATGACAATTGGCCCCCAAGATTCTTTGCCAGGCGGACTACCTCATCCCATTATTTTTAGACAGTAATGTTGATAAGCTTAACTAAAAAGAGAGGGACTAATTACTAATTGAGCAAGTTTTACCTTTAACATGTGGGGAAGGAGATGTGGAGTTGGTCTTTCCTTCATATTCAATCATTCCCAAACTCTCGAACTCTTTAGCCAATGTCGAGTTTGGAGATAAATGCAGAAGCGCTTTCCAAGTTAAGAATAAAAAATTTGTGATTCGGTAAACAATTAAAGAAGCAAACATATATATTACTACTACCATCAATTGTCATTTCCATACGGTATTACAACTGAAAAAATAATACAGTACTATTTAACAATCTAAAATATCATAAAATCATACATTAATAAGTGCTGTAATCTCCAAAATAAAGACTAATAATTAAAACAGAATAATATATATAAGCTGCAGATACTAGAACTCCATATGGTATAACACTAAACTAAGGGAAAGAAGAATAAAAGTAAAGAAAAAAACTTGCAGTTTAGTGTAACAAGGAACATTCCACTAAAAACAACCAAACTAAAATGAAAAATATTTCAAAGAATTAATAACTAAAATATATAAGACTGTACATTGTACAATATGGATCACCTGCTAGTATACGTACATGATCTCCAAAATTAGATAAAGAGAACCAAAAAGGAAGAGAATGAAACTTACAAATACACTTGGTGATGTTAGGAGCCGTAATATGACAAAGGGTGGGAATATGAGCGGCTAGTGTTGCGTTAAACTTTAGGCCAAGATTAGGATCATCTTTGTCTTTGACCAAAATGCAAACACACTTCTCACTCTTTGTTATCACCTGATCAAAACCTCCACAACAATCTTTTGTTGGAGCCTTTGCGTTTCCTCCCACGTATGGGAGACACGGTGAGAGTGCTATCAACTGGTCCGTACACTCTTCTCTGTCTTGATCCAGATCTGAGCTTCCAAACCCTACCAACATGGATGTTATCACGATGGTTATGATCATTAGGGTTCTCGTTGATTTCTCCATGGTTCGATGTTTTTGATCTTTTCTCTCTCTATATATATGTATATGAAAGCTGGTCTGATCGTGTGTGTATATATATATACTCAGTGGCAGTGTATTGGTTGGATGATGAGAATTTATTACGTTTTCCCATTTTTATAGTTTTTTTTTTGACTAAAAGCTTTCCCATTTTTATAGTTGTGTTAATAAATAATGTACGTAACTTTTTTTGTTCTTTGACCTGGGGTGTCCGACGGACTGAACCCAATCGACTAATTTTTCGGGGGCTTGATCACCGGTGCCAGCCAAACCTGGTCACTCAAGGAAAAAATAGATATCTCCGTTGCCTAGCCATAATGATGGATAATATAGGAGGGAGATTTCGAACCCATAGGATCTCTGTGAATCGCTTCAAACCATACAACCACACCCTTGTATTTATATATATATATAACATAAATTGAGATAGTAGCACAATGGAATCAACTCATTGTGTTAAACCACTAATTAACCCAATGTATCATCGGTAAAAGAAAAGCGAAAACTTTTGGGTTTAAAATCTGTTTGTTAATTAGTTAATAGCTTCAGTGACATGAACTGTTTCCAGGCAAAAACAAACATTTTTCATATATCGTTACATTTTCGAGCGGAAGTTCTTTTTGCTCGTGCTGATCGCTTTTATTTATGAAATAGTGTGAATTTCTAAAGTTGTCAATCCACAGTACATGTGGGTCAATTACAATATACATGCACAAAGATTAATTATGTGATGGCATAGAATCTCTTCATATACGTCAACTGACTATTTGAGGATGTATGTTAATTTTCAAAAATGGACAAACAAGGCAACAGCTACATCAACTGTCATATTCATACAACCCTTATATGTTTCACACATTAACTATATAACATGGTATTTTTCAGAATATCAAATACATCTAAATCATAGAGGGATTGAAGATTAATAAGAAAAACGTTTTTTCTTGAATTTATTGTCATTATTCAGTAATTTCAATCATATTATTCTATTTGAATTATCCCAGCATAATTTTTAAAGTTAGATGGCGAAATGATAAGCTGCAATTTATGAGAGTCATTAATGGTAGTTGAGCCCTAGGAGAATTTTGCAATATGGATGCATGTGATTGTGACTTTTAAGCCACTCGAATCATTGTATTTGTCCCTCTGTGGTTCTTAATATTTTTGATAAGTATGTTTGCAAGTTGCTGATATTCTTTTTTTTTCTTTGGTGTTAGGTTGGGGCTATATATTCAGTCTATAAAGAAAATTAACAGCCAAGAAAATTATCTAATTTTTTTCCTAACCTTGTTTTATTCAATATATATATTCTTGCATGCAGATCTTTGTAAAATGAAACAATGTGTTTTACTGACTGAACTAAAACTTCATTTTCTATGGATCTTAAATCCTAGCTCAGTTTCTATTTTCGGCCAGTATGTAACTTTCATACTAAAGTCCTCATCCCCTAGTCTATATTTGAGAAGTGATTTGCCACATGTTTTCTCTACAATCGTTTTCACAAAAAAAATTATTATGTGGCTATTAAGATTGATGACATGTCATATGGTTAAATATGACATGGACAATTACATTTAATGCTAATATATTTTTTTGGAAATACTTTTAGAATATGTCAATAACTCATATATTATATTTAATATTGATTTATATTTTTGGTAAACTTTGTGGAATATGGTAATAAATCATAAATCATCACTAAAATAAATATATTCAAATATGATATTTTGAATTTCGAAATAATATATAATTTACTTTTATAATTATAAAAATTTTATTATCTAAAATTTTCTAAATTTTCGGAATTTAAAAAAAAAAATCGTAATATCATTAGTTTCTTTTAGGTATCTACAAATTATGTAAATATTATTTAGTTTTAATTTTTGATAACTATAAAATTTTATATGATTTTTAGTAATTTTGTACTGATTTAATACATTTAACCAAATGAAATAAATATTTTTTTAATCTACCATTTTAACTTTATATATATCATTCTTAAATATAATTTAAAATAAAAAAAAATATTTTCCTTAATTTTATGCTTAATTAATGATATTTATATTAATTATTGGTCAAAAATAAAAATATATAATATTAATAAATTACATTTTAAAATATAAAATTTAACTTTTAAAAAATTCATCACTACACATGGTGCAGGAAAACACCTAGATTAATAATTGTGACATGACTACTAAAATTGATGACATGTCTTATAGATTAATATGACATGGACAATTATATTTAATGTTAATCTATATTTTTGGTAAACTTTCGAATTTCGATTATATTCAATTATGGCATTTCAAATTTCGAAATATCATTTAAATTAAACATATTTCAAAAATATATACATATTTTTAGAAAATTATAAAAATTAAATCATAAAATCAAATTAAATCGTAAAATTATTAGTTTCTTATATATATCTACATATTTTATAAATATTGTTTAATTTTAATTTTTGACAATTATGCAATTTTACATATTTATTTAATATATTTAATTAAAATAAATAGATAGAAAAATCTACCTCATATTATAATTTAAAATATATACATGCACATTCTTAAATATAATTCAAAATAAACAAAATTATTTTTATCTTAATTTTAATGTTCAGTTAAATCAAATTTATATTAAATATTGATAAGAAAAGAAAATTTATAATATTAATAAAAGTTAAATATAATTTATATTTATCTATTAAAAATATTTTAAAATTCTTTTACTGCACATGGTGCAGGAAAACACCTAGTAAGTCATAATAATTGAGGAAAAATATACGTACTTATTTCCCTATATGACTAAAATATGATAAAAAGCTTGAAAAATTGGTTGAGATATCTATGCTTAGAGCATCATCAAAGCAGACGTTTAAAGGAGTGCTTAATGATTTTTTGATTTAAAAAAAAGTAAAAATGATTAATTAGAAAGAATACGGCGCTTAATTAAGCACTAGATGATGCGGTGCTTATTGGACACGTGTTGTCCATTCGGCTTCCCTTTCTCTCTCTCCCTCGACGAAATCGATCTCTCCTCGCCTCCTTGACTGCTCTGTTATCAATCGACGATGATGTCCTCGTCTCTCTTGCTCTCCTCTCGGCCTCCTCCTCGTAATAAATCGACGATGATCTCTCCTCGTCTCTCCCGCTCTCCTCTCGGCCTCCTCGTTGATTTTGATCCAACCTCGTCTCTCTCGTTCTCCTCTCGACCTCCTCGTCGATGATCAACGACTCGTCTCTCTCGCTCTCCTGGACGATGAATCTCTCGCTCTCCTGGACGATGAATCTCTCGGCGTCTCGCGGTGTCGATCTCCTCGAGGATGAAAATCCTCCATCTCTCCTCTACGAAATCAAAAGAAAGGTAGAGCTATGAATCGTTCATTGATATTTTTATTAGTTTGTTGTGTTCGAAGAAACTCAATCTCGAATGGAATAGATAGTATTTTTTGGATCTGTCATTGTGTTTTATTTGTTGGTCGTTTATCAATTGAGTGTATCGTTGTGTTTTATTCACATAGATTAGTCTCTGCCTCTTGTGTTTGTTTTTTGATATTGACTGAATTATTCTTAAAAAGCTTTGTGTTTTATGGTTGGTTGTTTTTGAATTGAGTGTATGGTTGTGTGATTATTGTGTTAAATTTGAATCTTTGCTCTGTAACACATTTTTGATTTCCTTCTGTGGAGGAGTAGTGCATTCGATGGAGCAAAACAGGAAGGATCGTTTGCAAGCAGAGGAGTGCTTTCCATGTACGGATAAAAGCGTTATGGATAAGTTAGGTAGGTAATGTGTTTGGTCTGTTTGCATTGATGGTCTGTTTGCAAAAAATAAGTTATGATCAACTGAGAAATTGCCAATAACGACAGATAAAAGAAACATAGGTCATTCGTTCGTTACTCGTCTCCCTGGCTACGCAACCTAGCAAGCCTGTTGGTAATGACGATGTCAAGGTGGGAAGCTCTCTCCACAATGGCTTTCCTCTTCTTTGTTGATACATTGTGAGCAATCTCCGCACAGTAAGTCCTGTTGTGCATCATGAGTAACTCAAGATCAGCAGAGTTGTGAACAACAAACTTCTTGAATCCGTTGGGGAGATAGTGACTTGCTTTTGTTTGAATTGTCGATAATAAATTACTTGTTCTTGTGTCATGGAGTTTATGTAAGTGTAACTTGTTCCATAAGTTTCTGTTTTATTTTTAAAAACTCCTAAATAAGATACTTGCATTGGAGGACATTAATTAGAGGTTGCTTAAGAAATTGCTTATCACCTATTTATTATTAAAAAAATGATTAAGCACCCCATTCGAAGTGCTATGGTTAATGATGCTCTTAGATTCCACTAGTGCTTGGTTGTGGTACTCTGTACTCATGATGTAAATGGTATATTTGATGAAAAAGTAAAGTATAAGGTAAAAAACAACCCCTATATTATGTCAATAATTAGATAATCATTAAGAGAATTCAAGGAACACAACATGCGAGGATCTCCGGTACAAATTTGAAATCATATTCGAAATTCATTTGCATATATGTAGTGTATATCAGTATATATATGTCTCTTAGTCTCTAGGATTAACTACTAGACACTAGATATAAATGTTGTTGAAAATCGTCATATTAAGCCCTTTTAATGTTTACGTAAGACTCGAGTTTGACAAAATTCAGACACGAATGGCATGTGATTAGTAGCAACGAAACAAAATGAGTAAATAGTTTCGTTGTTGTCTTGTTATCTTCAGATTCCTCACGAGAAGCTTGAAAACAAGATTATTATAATTAAGAACTTTAAATAGAAAATCAATTACGTACATTAGAATAATCACGTAACTCTGTCCCTGATAATAGTTCCTTTAAAATTATTTTTATTATTTTTACTTAAGTATAATCACAGACCCGGAACCGAACAGATCAACCAACTCGAATACTGGAAGTCGCAGGCATAATAGCAGAGAAACAAAACGAAATAGTTTCGTTGTTGTTGTCTTTGTTTTCTTCAGATTCCTCACGGGAAGCTTGAAAACAATATTAATATAAAACTATTCTAAATATAAAATAGAAAAATAAACTACGTATACGAGTATGAGTCTTCGTAATATGACCGGAAACTTTTATGTGTTTGTAGGGCATACAATTTCTTTTGTTAGCATATTTTCCATTGATTTTGAATTTAATGTGAACTCATAACGGTGACAATAAATTACTAATACAAACCAGTGAACCACTAGTCCAATATGTTTATTTACATCGTAAAACACTAAAGAAGTTCAATCTCTAATATGCACGACATTTTCCACATCTATACAGAGAAAATCTGTAATGGAGTTAGAAACATATCATAATCAAAAGAAAGGACATTACAATAAAAGTTAATGATTGTTGTAGATAAGAGGTTAGGCCATCTTCACGTGTAACTAGAGCCCTTAAATGTCACCAGTTCATTAGGTATCCTACCAAACAATAGATAGCTCACTAAAAAAAATTCTCATTAAAAATTTCACCAATTATTAATAAACTTCTCACATAATTCTATATAGATCTTTGGAAAATTAGTAAGCAAAAATATACGTGGACCACACATTCACAAGTCGCAACCTAATGACTGGGGATCAAGCAATTACACAGCTAAGCATGAGAAGTTTCCTTGCAAATTGCAGAGATGCAATAGTCTCTTATTGCTCTCTCTCTCTCTCTCTCTCTCTGTCTCTCTATGATGTCTTTGTCGGTCCCCATGTCATTAAACGAAGGCATAAATGGAGGCAACACAAACAAAACACACTACTGTCCAAATACTCAAAAACTACACTCTCTCCATAAAGATGCCACACCTAACTTCTCATCACTGACTTAGCTGGAAATACAGAGATTTGGTGGTTATATCTTAACCAACACATCCAGAGAAGTGGCCACCATTTCCCATACAAATATTATTGACTAGTGGCAAGTAAAGATGAGACTGTGGACCTTAAGTAGTTAAGTGTGTTATGTACTAACTAACACCATGTGTCTCTCGTATGTTTTACATTTTGACAACCCTGACGTCACTCTGGCCAAAGGCAGTGCCACAGCCTGGACATTTCCGGTGTCGGATCTCTAAGCTTCGTTGGATGCATTGCTTGCAGAAGAGATGAAAACATTTCATAATTACCACCTGCATATATATATTTTGTTTGAAAGAAAAAAAAAGTTGTTGATATGCGCTTATAATAATAAATACTGATGATGATCATGATAGTGATAAGAGAGGATTAATCAAATCACTATGTATGACTTGATGATGAGATATGGAAGTGGATTACCTCTTTAGGCCGATCAAAACAAACGCCACACTTGAGGATGTTTTTGCAATTCTTAACTTCTTCCTGGAGTCTCAGTGTTGCAGCTTCTACACTCTCAGAACCCAACTCTTCAAGCTCCTTGTTCAACTCCATCAGCTCTTCCTCAAGCTTTTTCTTCTCACTCCTGTTCAGTAAATAGAAATTAAAACCAATCTACCAATATGTTTTTCTTTTTAGTTCAAACAAGAGATATGTTTCCAGGTGCACCTTTCATCATCCAGTTCCAGTTTGATTTCGTTTGTCCTCCTGCTGATCTGTTCGTATTCCTTCTCGGATGAAGAAACAGCTGACTTGATCCACCTGAACTCCTTTTCAGCGTCAGCTAATTCCCACTTGGCGGTTTCGAGACTGAGAACGAGGTGACGATCTTCTTGAATCAGTTTATAAGCTTCAGAGAAACAGCCTTTCATCTGTAAACGTTAGACCATTAGTAAAAGGACAAAGAAGAGAGCTGTTCTGGGAGAGTCGCAACAACTATACAAGAGAAAGCTTCTAACCTGTTCCTCACTATGTGCAATCCTTGCTTTTAGAGCCTCTACTGATGCATTAACATTTTGGAGCTGCTTTTCCATTACTTGCTTCTCAGATAAGTGAGTGTTGTAAGCATGCTTTGTCTTGACACTCTCGGAAACAAGCTTGCATCATAGATCAAATAAATAATTAAAAACTGATGCGTTCAAAGGCTAAACAGAGGTTAAGACAAAGGTTTGAATTGAGAAACTAGCCAAAAACAAATTGCTCTAGTAGCAACAAAACCAACCTTGATATTATAATCATCCCGCTCAGCCACCTGCTGCAACAAATGTTGGTTCTGTGTTTGCATGTCTTCATAGGCTTGACCGACAGTCTAGAAAAAAAAACAGAGTTTTGATGATACGTATGAGCATTTGGACTTTTAGATTTAATAACCTCCTTAAAACACCAAAAAGAGAAAGAACGAGCAGAAGGAGGATTGTAGAGCACCTCCATTTCAGCAATCAAAGCCTCTGCCTCCTGCTCTTTAACTTTGATACCTTCCTTAAGTTCCAAAACCTCCCTGAAAAGTTAGAAAACAATATCATAATAGCCCCTAGGGGCGACAAGGGATAAACTGCATGAACTTGGATGTGGTAACAAGAGAGAGCATACCTCTCAGAAGTATCTAACTGAGTCCTCAATTCAGCAATTTCAGCCTTTGCGGTAGCAAGCCGTTCTTGGCAAGCAGTTTCAGTTTCATTAGCTGCTTTCACTCTCAACTCAAGAAAGTGTTCGTCCAAAACGTTTTTCAGCTCCTCAGCCTGAGTATGTGCTTTCCGTTGTGATTCCTTGATTTCTACCAATCCTCTGAAATTGGAAAGCTCAAATCTCATATTCTCAGCAAAAAAAAGAAAAGAAAGAGGTCACTGGATATCAATACACTCAAAGAGTCACATACCTTTCATCATTACTCTCACGAGTATAGATGCTCGCTAGATTTTGCAACTCTAATTTCTCTTTCAGAAGTTTTTCAATCTGCAATGTTACAATCGACAGCTAAGTTTCCTGAGTTTCAGTAATTAGTATTCATGAATTCCTAACAGATTGCTGAAGAGAAAAACACTAAGCATGCTTAAGAATTAAGTCCCTCACAAATCCGTTGAAGAGAGGTTATTATCTTGATCAAGTTTATAAGATTTATTCCATAAGAAGAAGTCATTAACCATAATGGCCTAATGGAAATTAGATAGAGTAAAAAACATGGCAATGACGGAATAAAAGAGAAAAAAGAAAAAAAAGAGTACATGGTTTTAAAGTACATATAAGAAAACTTACTAGAGCTTTGAGAGATTTAATTTCTGCCATCTGTTCAGCACATTTATCCTCTAAACCCTTCTGTTCGTCTGCCTTTGTTAGCATGAGAAAAACAATATTTCAGGGAACAGTCCAAGACGCAATGTTATACCGACTAACGTTGCATATAAAGGTTTTATATTTGTGAAAGCCTTTTCATTACCCATAATTGCCAGAAAAAAAAAGTTCTTATCACTCCTCCTCATCTTATCAGCACTCAAGTCATAGAAAATAACACCCTATGACCGCATTACTAACTGAATAAGTTGTCTTTAGTAATAAATCACGCAGTTACTAAATAGTCCATCCACGCAGTACATAGATAAACAAAGTTGATGGCATTTAGGAAAAAATAGAGAAATCTTTAAAGCTGTGGTTGCGTGCAAACCTTATTACTTAACGAAGCCCTCAGCGACTGAGCTTGTTGACGCAGGTCAAGAGCATCATGTGCGGTGTTCTTCCATCGTTTCAACTGCGCTTCCATCATTTCCATCTCTTTAGACAACGTTGATGCCATTGTAATAAACTCCCTTTTAATATCTTGCCGCTCTGGAACATGAAAATATTTTTAAGAGAGTGGGAATCTAAAACGTTACACAAGCAAATGAGTACTGAAATGGAGTGACCATCACCAGAGTCTTGAATAGCTTCTTCTGTTTCAAGCTCTAGTCCATTCTTTTCAACTATACAACTTTGCAGTTTCTGTTCCAGCACTTCAATTCGAGAACCAACAGTAGTTATCTTCTGTTTAGCTGCCTCCAGGGATTCTTCCCTTAGATTTAGGTCCTTCTCCCGTCTCATTACAAAGGACCTTTCAGCCTGAAGCAAGGATTAGACAAGGATAGGCGGGAAATTCACTCACTTACGAGGGAGAGAAACACACGCAGATTAAATAAGAAGCTGACCTGAGCGGCCTCGGTCAAAACTTTGTACCGATCCACTTCCAAATTCCAGTGATTAAGTTGATCTTTGATCAAGCTATACAGTCTAGACGAGTATATATACTGATCATCCTTTAGTTCATTCTACATCCATCAAGAAAAACATGTCATTGTCAACTGCAATTATTGCTCTTCGAAATATCTTTACCCAAATATCGTGAATATACCTCAATATCTTGACACTGTCTTGACAAGGAAAGATTATACTCTTGTGCAGCTTGGAGCTCAGACAGACGACCTTCTGCCACTGCCTAGAGTAAATCATTCGAAACACTACTGAGCTTACACGTGAGGAAGGAAAAACAAGATGAATATATGAACTACTATTGCAAAAAGCGAGCTAGAGTTACCTTTATTTCATCAATTGAGTCCTTCAATTCACGCAACTTCGTTTTATCTACAGGCTTCTCAGGAGAGACGCTTCCATTAGCTACCGCTGGTGATGTTACATGACCTTCACATGCAGCATCCTTCTGCATTTTCAGGTTTATCAATTTTCTTCTATTTTCTTCAAGCTCAGCCTTGATCTCTTCCAGTTCACCTTCAATGATCAAAGATATTCCATACTCATAAGAACTATCAAATGTCACTATGCTAATCAACATAGCCTGTTACATCCCCGTTCCAGAGTGCAAACGGACACAAGCTATGCTTATACAAACAAAGAGCTCATTTTCTCATGTTTTCTACAATTATGTTTAACCTTTGAGGTGTTTAAGCTCGGACTGATCTGTTGAATGGCTGCTTACATACGCCTGAATCTGCTCAGTATGTTCTTTGTGCCTCGCATTTAAAACATCAATCATCTCACGCAAGTTTTTGGCCTCCTCTTTCATTAAATCGTTAATGCTAGACAACTGAACAGTGGCATCTGGAAAATAAAAGAGTCTGTGAATTTTCTGTAGAACAGTGGCTTCTAAAACAAAACAAACTGATAATTGACACACCAACATACAAACCTTCTGCAGATTTCACAGCAAGTAAATTTTGTGATATGCTTTCAGCTTTGGCCCTCTGAGAAGCAATGTTGTTTTCTAAGACACCCATCAACTCCACCGTAGAGGAATGACGCAGAGCAAGACCTTCTTCAACCTTTCTTACTACCTCATCACAATTACTAGTACCTATGGAATCTACTTGAAGAAGTCTACATAGAAACATTTCTTCAGCAGCGCATGGAGGAACTGAACCTACACAAAATCGAGACAGAAGATATTTGAACTGTAAAGATATATTATGATTACCATAGTTAAAGAACAAGAGAGAGAGAGGTCTCTTAGTAAAAGTACCTCGCTTTTTATCTGCAATGTCCAAGTATTTGAGAGCCTCATGATTAGCTCCAGCACGAACTCCAAGCAAGACCAGATCATCTACCAACTAAACCGTCAAAAAAATGCAACAGATTTAACAAACCACAGACCCTCGAAATTAAATCATTGTGCAATTAGTCTCTCTAAGACAACTCCTGACCTGGTTCCAAAGGCGGTTAACAGAGATAAGTTGGTCATCATAAAAGGTTTGGTTGAGATGCAACTCATTGATCTTAGTCTCAACATCGTAAATACGTTTCTTCTGCAGGTCTAATTGCTGTACAAGTTTCTGATTCTCTAACTGTAGAACCGTGGCATCAACCTGGAAAAATAAAAACACTTGTGAACAGTCCTTGGTTCCATCAAAGGCCATAGCTTTCAAGTTAAATCAAAATCATTCACAAAACTCTCATTATAGTGGGAAAAGAAAAAGACTTACACTTTTGGCGACGGGGCGAGAAGGTGAGGAACTAAGGGACATGGCGGCAGTGGGAGAAACGGAGTCCAGAAGATGAGGCTTCTTCTGCATCGGCTCGTCTGATTCCTGGTTCTCCATAGCACCTAAACCCTAAAATCGATATGACTCGTTCTCACAGAATCAATCCCCACGGAGGTTCGGAGAGTTCGCCGGAGAATCAATTTTGATTATTGTTTTTTTTTTAATAATCTATAAGAGAATAACAAAATGAAAACGGTGTCGTTGCAAAGTGTGACACTGTAAGCCCAAAGGTTTGTTGCGCCTGTATTGTTTTTGAACCATTAATAGAATAGAGAGGCCCAGTAAAAACGTATTAAAAATTGAACAAAACTTATTTCTGGTCTGTTTTCCACGGAGCTAGATCGTAGTATTGATCATGATCTCACACACAGAGCTTAATGGTTTGGGAAAATGAGCATTTAAATCTTCGATTATTTGAAATCAACAAGTTTAATACCTTTAAACCGAACTATTACTTGTAATATTTTATTCTCCAACTTAGGCATGGATATTTGGGTCGGATCGGGTTCGGGCCAGATTCTTTCGGATTCGGTGATTTTTCGGGTCCTGAAAATTTAGATTCATATAAATACCTATAATTTTTTGGGTCATTTCGTATTGGGTCTTGTCGGGTCCAGAACGGTTTGGATATTTAGTTCTAATATCTATAGAATATCCAAATTAAAGATTCGAACAGTTCGAGACCCGACAAGATCCGGATCCGGATCGGATTCATGTATTTAGAATCTGATGACGTAATTGTTATGGTTTTCTTGTTGCATTTGGCTTATCGTTTGTGATGGATTTGACATTTGTGTGATTAGTTTTCTTGTTTACTAGAGCACCTACGTTAATAGTCTTTCATTTTTTTCCTTTTTCTTTGGAACACACGTTAATAGTCTCTCATAAATAATCTTTTTATTACAATAATATGTAATCTTAAAAGAAAAAGAGGCTTAATGACCTGTGTTAGAAGATATATACAGCATGCTATATATCTAACGTCACTGCTGCAATAATACATCAATTGAAATTTATTTTAAATTTTATACACGAACTAATAAAAAATGCTAAATCATATAACGACTTCGGGCATGGCCAGCTCCCATAGTGTGACGGGCGGTGTGTACAAGATCCGGGAACGAATTCACCGCCGTATGGCTGATCGGCGATTGCTAGCGATTCCGGCTTCATGCAGGCGAGTTGCAGCCTGCAATCCGAACTGAGGACGAGTTTTTGGAGTTAGCTCACCCTCGCGGAATCGCGACCCTTTGTCCCGGCCATTGTAGCACGTGTATCGCCCAGGGCATGGACTATATTGGAATTGGATTTGAATCAGATTTCGGATCAATCTATATTGATTGACTGTCTCCATTATGTTGTTGCTAGCAAATACCACTCTTTTTGGTTTTGGATCTTCAAAATAATTTCCGCAGGAGATCCGGACCCAATTTTTTTCTGATCATTCGATAAAAAAATTCATTTTCTTCATAAAAAATAGGAGGTAGAACCAATAAAGATTTCTTTTTCAATTCATCCCTGGAGTTGAAAACCTCCTTCAAGAATTGTCTTTGATCCAATCCGTATGAATCAATAGAAAAGGCAAATCCCTTATGATACACCAGATCCGGCTCGGTTATTGATAGAGTGAATAGATCTGCCATTTCTTGAAACCTCTCTTCTGACTCAACATTATTTTTTTGTTAGTCTTAAATTTTATACACAACTAATAAAAAAATACTAAATCATACAATGATCACTTTTCTGTTAGTCAAACATTTATAAATGATGATATATCATTAACAAAAGTTTATGTATCCTTAAGCTGTCTATTTACGATTTAAAATAGTAATTATTAAAAATAGTAATTTATCAAATCTGTTGAGTTGTCTATTTATGATTTAAAATAATAATTATTAAAAATAAAAATTTATCAAATCTGTTGAAAGGGAGATTGGAACCCGGGATGACACAAGTAAATCTATTGACGTTAAACCACTATGACAATCTAATTCATTTTTGGTATTGTCTGTGGTTTAATATATATCTTTACAAAATATTTAATTCTGGTATTTCTTCTTCTTCCCATCTTCTCCAATTTTTATCAAACCACAAAAATTCATAGTGGGTTCATTCCAGCAACTACATCTATTTTATTATTTACATTATTTTTTTGTCAACTTCATTTTACATTATCTATTAATTATATAAAATTTCTAATTTTTTTAATAAATATGAATATATTAATAATAAATCACTTTAATTGTAAATTTAAATTTACTTTTAATTATGAAAAATCTATTAAGGAAAATCTAACAAAATCTTACTAATTTTTTAAAAAAATTTAAATTAATTCATTGATTAATTTCGTAATTAGTAATATAATATATTATTAAAAATTAATTTAATTTTATCAAAGAAAAATAAAATCTATGCTATTTTATAAATTTTATAACCACAGTATATATTAAGTATAAAATTTATTAAATTTATAATATCCCTAACAACATCTTGCATAAACTCACCAATCACTAACTTTAGCAATGAAAGTTTATGCAAGATGCTGGTAGGGCTATTATAAATCTAATAAAATTAGCATAGCAGTTTACATTCTTATGTTTTTTCTGAAAAATAATTTACAATAATATATTCTATTACTAATTACGAAATTAATAAATTAATTCATTTAAAAATACTAAAAAATTTATTAAGATTTTGCTAGATTTCTAAAAAGATTTAAAAAAAATTTAAAAAAATTACAATTAAATTGATTTGTTATTAATATCTTCATAATTTATTAAGATTTTTTTAGAAATATTATATAATTAATAGATCATGTAAATAATCAAAGATATATAATTGATGAAATGAATTCACTATGAATTTTTATGGTAGATAAAATTGGAGAAGATGAGAAGAAAAGAAATATCAGATTTAAACATCTACTAAAGATATATTGTAAACCACAAAAAATACAAACAGTGAATTAGTTTGTCACAGTGGTTTAGCATCAGTATTTTATCCAGGTAATCCCGTGTTCAAATTTCCCTCTCAACAAATTTAATAAATTAATTTTTAATAATTATTATTACAACTCAGCGACACAAGCTTTCGTTAATACATGTCTTCGTGAGTCAATAAACATTTGACTAATAGAAAAGTGGTCAATGTATGATTTAGTCTATTTTTATTAGTTCGTGTATAAAATTCAAAATAAATTTTAATTGATGTATGTTTTAGCATATGTTATCAATATATGTACTGATCGGGACCGCAAACATCTGTTAATGTATGAATTGACCCATTTACACGAGGAAAAAGAATGTAAAAAAGGAGAAGAATCTCTCTTATATAAAACTCTTTACATATTTTAAGATACTCTCTTGCTATATGTCCTTCTTTGATTGATAGATTTACTTTTAAATATTAAATTTTAACTACATAGATAAATTTCAAGAGTCTCATTTTGAAGAACTCTCAGCTAATGATGCTTTTACAATTTAATTATGATACATCAATATTTGTTTTATCACAAGGATTTTTTTTTTGTCGATCGTTATTAAAAGAGTATCTCACAAGGAGTTTTTGAAGAAAACAGAAATGATGATCTAAGACTCAACAGAAATGATGATCTAAGACTCATATGATTAAGATCAGACATTTGCATGAAAAGTACAATATTGCCAGCAAAATGAAACTGATACACTCAATTGTTGATAACCATGAATTCTATATTACGCCAAAAAGATAACTCGAAACTTGAAGAACTTAAGCATATAGTTTTGAGGATGAACCAGGACCTTTCGGATTAAATAAGAGTGTTGAAAAAAAAAAAACGATACAATCCAGAGTTTTGTTCTCATGGCTTTTATACTCCTGGTGAAACTTGTTGTAAGATGAAAGACTGTCATAAAGGCATTGAAATACCAGCAGTTTCAGAATACATAATGTTAACGTTATAAAGACATTGAGCTAAGGAAACAAGTCCATATCAAATAATAGTGACGCTTACCATGAACCACTCACTAATTACTGTGAGTATGCCAAAGTATTATCAACACGGAAGCAGATAGTAATGATGAGACTAAAGCTGCTACTAAATCTAAACCATAAATTTGAAAGTATTTTTCAGTGGAGATTCTTCCTTTTGTTTCTTTGTGTTTAACTGCATCTGGATTAACGAGATATTGTAACTATCATTAGATGATAGAGACCGACAGACCGCAGGAAAGGGAATCAGCCATTACTCGAAGGTTAGAGAAACCTCAAGTAATATATGTATCATGCACGTTTTTCAGGAAAAGCAGCAGCAAATGGAGGAGCTAAACGCTAAAGAAGAAGAGCTTGTCAAAAGAAACCTACTCTCCAACCTCGTTTAGTGTTGATATCCTGCTTCTTCATGAACCTTTGTGATTATGTTAATTGTTGGATGATAATATGGTATTGTAAGAATCAGGCTCGTGGTGAAAATGCAAGCCACCTAAGCGCTTCATCAATGATACAATAAGGAATGACTTCCACGGAAAATGAAGTGACTGAACATGGAGTAGTATCTGTTGCTACTTGTCTGTATGATGAATGATCTAAGGCTTTTACTCTGTCTGGGATTTTTATGTCTCTTGTACCAATTACAGAAGCCAACCAACAACTTTTTTTATGCTTTATATCCAAAGCTTATGCACTTTGACTTCAATGATGATATTTCTTAAATTCCTACCAAAGCTCTCCTTATTCATCAATCATCACTGGCACCTTTGGAAATAGGGTTCTGATCTCTCTCTCCCTCTATATATATATTTTATGTGTTTTGGTCTTTTCTCTGTTCACATATATCAAAGATGGCAAATGCTGTTTTTCTTGGGAAGGCAGAACAAGTATACACAAAGGCAGTACCCAAATGCCATGGCAAGCAGAGAAACCACAAATTCTTCAAGTTGACTGTGTCCAAAGATGATGAGCTCTGCAGTGCCGCCTTTGCTCCTACATTAGAAAGACACTGAGTATTGAAACTTTCAAAAGCAGCCTGAAGCCGTAGAGCTTCCAAGGTTCATCTGGCAACAACTTGGTATGTATGATGAACTGGTTTGTGTTTTCTACTCTTGTGTTTTGTTCACACTAAGTTATTTATGTTAGTATCTCAACAAAAATAACATAATGTTGAAGAGAAGAAGATTCGATTGAAGTGAATAGAAAACATGGGGGGAATACAATAAACAGAAACAATTAAAACTAAAGTTGAAGAAACTGCAACAACACAGAGAGTTGTTGCTTGAGAGGAATCGAACCCGGGTCAGGTAAGATTGTTGCTGGCACATGATGATTCTTGCTCCTCCAAGGAACAACAACCTCTGTTCACAGTCACATACTTTTCAAAGCTCGGTTCCATCAAATCCGCTTTCTTCACAGTCATAGTAGATGTGAATCTAAACTGGTTGGAATCAGAGGTGGAGTTAAGATGGGCCACTGCATCAACAATGGAGCAAGCTTTTGTAACACAAGATGGAAGAAGACTCAAAGGATCCTCCTCCTCCTCATGACTACTACTCTTCCCCACATGGAAATTCTTGATGTCTTTCAGCAACAGCGCCGTGTAACTGCTCTTGTCCTCTTCTTCGCTTGATGGCAACAACAACGTTTGGAAGTCACGTGATTTCCTCAACGATCGGCTTCTGCTTATCACTTGAGGTTTCGCACATTCGTTTTCTCTCTTCTTCTTGTCTCCTTTTGTCGCGTTCTGATCGATTTCTCCAAGTGGCTTTCTCCTCCTGTACGGTGATTGTGATTGCTCCCGAGGATGAGGAGGTTGAACATTACTACAAGCTTCTCCGATGCTTCTCTTAACAACACTAGTAGTAACTCGTTTACTCAACGACGGGTCTCCGTTCTTGTCCCTCGCCGGAACTGTAACAAACTTAGTGTTGCTTACCAAACTGCCCCTAACAAACTTAGTGTTGCTCGAATTTACCAAACTGCCCCTAGGATTAGTCGCCTCGGATCCTTTTGCGGGAGATCTGCTCACCCCTCTGCTTCCTCCTCTTTCTCTTTCTCTGCTTGGAGTTCGTCTTCTCCGTTCACGAGGCGAACCATTCACTCTCTCTACTCGATTCCTTTGAGGCGTCTTCCTCCCTTCCTCCACATCTCCTCCTCCTCGGTTCCTCTCGTTCTGATCAAAGTCGAAGCTTCTTTTTGAGCCAGAGTATCTTCTGGTTTTAGCGGCGGCGGAGTCATCGCTCCGACTTAACTTCCCGCATTGTATCAGTATCGCGTCAACTTCTTCTTTGGTACAGCTTGACGTCCTCACCACTGGTTTCTCCACCGCTACAGAAGCTGAAGCCTCCTCATGGCTTCTCCTATGTTTTATCTCTTCTTCTTCTTCTTTCTCTACCTTCTCGGGTATAATTGGTTTGGCTTCTTCCACTGTCTCCTGAAGCTCAATCACCGGTTTAACCGGCAGCTCAGTCACCGGTTTAGTGGGTTTATTAACATCGGGTTTGACTGGATCTGGGGATTTAACATCACAAGTGGTGCCACTGGAGGGAGGGATCGAAGAAGGTTTCTTGCTGATACAACAACCCATTTGCTAAAGATCAGTCTGGACCAGAGTGATTTATTTAAATTCAAACTGGAGTTAATTTATTTTTATTAAAAATATGGATCGTGAGACAGCAATTTTAAAAAATTTCCAACGTAGAGGCAATAGAGCCGTTGGATATATATGAAAGAGAAGCACTGCAGTCAATGTCGTTTCATCTCTGACTCCTTTATTCTCTTTTTCAAATTAGAATCCTTTTCTTTCTTTCTTTTTTAAGTTTTGTTATTGCGGTTTCCAATTCCAACGGCTATTTACATACATGTTCTTTATTGGGTTTTGTTAGGTAATGAAAAGATTCTAGGGTATCAATTTCTTTAAAATGTATGATTAAGAATTTAATTTCATATACTTGATATCTTTTTCTACAAAAAAAAAATTTGATTTGATGTTTAGAATTTAGAAAATGTATAGAGAGGGAGATTTAAATATAAGGTATTCGGTTAAGGTTTTATAAGAGGTCTAAATTTGTTTTAATAAGTGCTAGATGTTAGTTTTTGGTAAACTATAGTAATTATATTTTTTATTTGAAGTTTATTTTTAATGTTTATGGTGAGAAAAAAAATTATTTTTAATGTTTATGATATAGGATAAGTTTGAGTTTTTATTTAAGATTTAGGGTTTTGAAGTATATGGTTTAACCGTATGAAGTATGTAGTTTGGATTTGGAATTTTTTTTTTTTGAGTTTCATTAATGTTTTTTTGTTACAACTGAAAATAAATAAAGCCCAATAAACAACTCAAATAAACAACCCAAATGGACCCCATTAGATAAAATTTAGAAGAGCCACTATTTGAGATTTCTTTTGTCTAGTTAATTATGATATTATAAACTATGAGAAATATTATATAAATGATATTACGGTCGATAATTTTATCTGTCTTATGAAAATTCACGTCTGACTGCATCACCCTAAGGCCTAAACTGCCCTTTGAAAATCCATTCGTGACGGTATTCCTTGTGTTATACTGAAGATCTTTTTTAAGTCTTTCTTCTAATTTTAATTTTCTGCAAAATTCGTATTCTCCGGGAATTGAAACTCAAATCTCTTGGTGTAGAAATTGTGTTGCCTATGATTCGAATCCCAGATCTAGGTGTAGAAACCTTTAAACCTTGAATAATAGACCATGATGCTTCCACATCACTATTTGGGATTTAAATGTAATATTTAGAATATTTTTTTTACAAAAATATAGATTTAGAGTTTAAGTGTAATACTAGCTTTTGTTCCGCGTTTTCAAAAACACGGGATATTTTATGTTGTGAAAATTCGAAAAATATATATGTTACTTTATAACGAATGTTAAAATAGATAAATTGTCATATTTAAACTGGTCCCTTTTTTTATAGATCTCTTTTAATCTCAAACTCGTTTAGATCCATTAAAAATTTCTATTAGTATTAATCATTTAGTCCATATATAAAATGTTAGTATATCTACAGTTTAAAAAAACAGAGGTCATTAGACAAAATGGAGAAAAAAACTTTGCTTATCAACAAAAGAGGAAGGAATTGGATTTCACATAATATGAATATAACTTGGCTTTACTAGCAAAATAACTATGAAGACTAGTTCAGTATCTTAACACTTTAGTTGCTCGAGTTTTGAGGGGTAGATATTACAGATTGAGTCGACTTTACGAACAATCTCAGTAAACAGTTCATCTTATGTGTGGACCAGCATTTCAGCGGCACAAAGGCTACTGATTTTGAGAATTAGACAGAAAATACATTCAGAATATGAGACTAAACTATGGGGGGATCCTTGAATTCCTACAACACCATATAGACTGGCTCAACATATAGCCCTGGCTTTGCATCCCAACATGAAAGTTAGTGACTTCATTAATGGATAGACTGGCTCAACATATAGCCCTGGCTTTGCATCCCAACATGAAAGTTAGTGACTTCATTAATGGAGAATCAAAGAAGTGGGATGTTGGATACTAGAGAATTATATTGACTCTGCTGATATACCTCTCATAAAGAGTTTGACCACAAGCACAACTCATCGCCACGATACATTATGTTGGAACTATACCAAAAATGGACAGTATACTGTTAAGTCATGATATTGAGTTGCTTGTAACTTACTGAAGGATGAAGAAGAAAAGGAGGTCCTGGAACCTAATATAACCAAAATTCAAGTCTTTCTTTGAAAAATAAAGGCGTCTCAAAAGATCTGTCATCTTATGTAGCAACTGCTAACAGGTCATGTAGCAGTAACGAGGAATATCATACAACAAAACATGAGATGTGATAAGTATTGTCCACGATGCGGAGAACCAGAATAATCTGTCACACATGCAATCTCTGAATGACCGCCAGCTCTACAAGCCTGGTCCTTATCACCAACTCCAACAAGCCCAAACATCTTCCCAATTCTGAGTCTGTATGCAAATATAGATTATATTTTCTCGAGGAAAAATACCATTATTGAACCTGAACTAGACATAGATCCTTATTCCTAGATAATTTGGTAATATCTGTAAGACTAGAAATGATAAGCTATTTAGAGGAATTGACAGGGACCCATTAGAGCTAATTCGCTATGCTGAGAGTGAGTGTCAAGCCTCGTTTAATACAAACGAGCCACAAGAATAAAGTATGATGGAACCTCAAGTCTTAAGCTTGAGTAATATTTGCATGATAGATGGATAATGGACATCCACTGCAAAGTTCAACGGATGTGGATGGGTCTAGATAGACAGCTTGGAGAAGATACAACTTATGGAGACACAAAACTACATACAACGAGAGTACTCCTTGCATTCAGAACTGGATTTCCACTCCATTTTGCAGAAAATTATTCAGTAGGGTTGGAGATACTCTCATGCATAGCCAAACTTTGCAACATAACTCGAGAAGATAGAGAATTTGCATATATGTTTTTCGGACTTCAAGATTACACATATCCCATGAGCGCATAATCAGATTTCAGACTCTTTAGCTAAGACCGGGAGGTCTTCTCATAGGGATCTTTATATTATTGGTTGTTCTATTCCGGTCTGGTTACCAAGCCATCTCTAGTTTGAGTAATATAATAGCCATTTGATGTCGGCAAAAAAAAACAGAAAATGTTTTTTTTAGAGCTAGGTAAAAATCTGAATTCGAAAATTCGAACCTTATTTGATCCAAAAAATTAGTACCGAATCTGAACCAAAATTAGTTAAATATTCTAATGGGTTCAAAATTTGGTATCTAGTGAAACAAAACGAAACCCGACGCAAACCAAAATATTTTGGGTACCTCAATGTATCCGAATAGATTTTATGTACCTAAATATATTAATTATTTTAATTTAACATATAAAATCTAAAATATATAGGATATTTTGAAACTGTCCATAATACTTGAAAAATATATACAAATATTTCAAAGTAAATATCTAAAATAGCTATGTATTTTATTTTATTTATATATTTGTGTATTTTGGCATACATTATTCAGAAGTATATGTAATATTTTATTTTATTTATATTTTGATAAATTTAAAGTATATAATGAATTTTAAATTTTTTAAAATAATTTAAACAGATTATTCGGACCCGAACTAAATCTACAAAGATTTGAACCGAATCTGAATCAAAGTTTTTAAAAACCAGAATGGGTGACTAAAAATTCTAACTCCAAAAAATCAAAATCCGAATAAACCCAAACCGAAACTGAATGCCCATCCCTATTTTTCTTACAAAAAAAGGGAAATATTTTTAAAAAGAATATATTGCTATTAATTATTGTGGATATTTTTAGCTTTGTTAATAAATAGAGACATATTCTCTCAATAACAGAGACTCGTTGAAGAATCGAGGCTGGTTCAGTTAAACCCCGGATCTGAGAAAAACCAGTAAACCCGGCTAAAAACCGGTAAAACCAGTGATCCAGATTAAATTCAAAACCCGGTTTTAAAAAGTCAACATATAATCAATGTTTAACTTTCACGATCTAATTGGTTTTTTATTTAATTCCATTTTCTTAAGAAAAAAATATAAAAAAATCTATTTTAACTCTTATATACTTCTCATTTTGCTATATTCATAAAATTTGAGACTTTATTTGTAAGAATAAATAAAAACGATAATTTGAACGATTAATCATTTGATTTTTATCAATATTAATTTACATGGTATTCACTTTTTATTGTATATACCTAGACTTATGATTATTGTTTATTTTCTAGTTAATAAAAAAATAACATATCATATGTAGAACTAATTTTTAGATTCATATAGTGTATATATAACCATGATTTGTTATAAGAAAATAGAAAACCATGATTTGTTATATATGTGTTGAACTTGTTCTACATGTGTTATTATCATCATATTATCATTTGTTAGAAAACCATGATTTGTTAGAGAACCATGATTTGTTATATATGCGTTGAAGTTGTTACCGAACAAGAAAATAGAAAACCAACGTGTTCAACACAAATTGAAACCATGATTTGTTATATACAGTTTTTTTTCTTTCTGTAGCATTTTGTTATATACAGTTGAACCCGTGAATCTTTTGACTAGATGACGATTTTGTAGCAATTTTTTCTAGCAATTTTTTTCCTTAAATCATACGACTCGTTGACGCAATGATTATGATAAGTACCTCACAGTTCACACTGTATATAATTGTTGTAAATAAAAAAAATATACTTTACAGTTCACACATAACCTTCCTACATATATTTTACATTTAATTGTTGTAAATAAAATAATATATAGTTCGTCCATTTACTAGAATCATCGGTTATATATTATTTTAGGAGCACTAATAAAAAATAACCTTCTCTTCATGTGTGATTTACATGAGTGTCATTTACACTTGACAACTCCACATGCACTTTCACCACTTAAATCTAAAGACTCTTTATTAACTAGAATAATTACAGGGTTTGCCATCATCCATCACATTATAACATTAACTATAATATATGATTCGTTGATATTTTCTAACCAAACAAAAAAACGTTGATAGTCAATGCTATATGATTGTCGATATTTTAGTGATGGAAATAATATTTATATAATACGTACATACATATATATTTTTATATAACACATGTGACCACCGCTAATGTTATATACTTTTATAGTTCCATTTACATTTTTCTCATACATTTACATTTACATATATATCATATATCATATTATAAAAGCTTTCTTAATAATAACAAAAAATATAATGCATTACTATGAAAATGATGAAACGATAATGCATTATTTTTGTATGAATACATCTTTTTGATCTGTGATTATAATGTTATCTCGAAATCAAGGTTGATAATTCTATGATCTTTAAACTATGAAAGTAAAAAAAAAATAATGCATTACAATAAACGTGTTAAAAAAATATATTGCATTCTTATTTATATGAGTCCAAATTTTTGATCTGTAAATATAATGTCGTCTCTATATCAGTTCAAAATATATTTTTTCCTTTTTACTATAAAAGTGTTAAAATTTCTAATGGTTATAACAATTATAATGCATTCGTTTTGTATGAGTCCAACTTTTTTTAAAAGTTGATTTAGTGTCGTCTCTATATAAATGTTATATACGTTCACACGTTCATAGTTAATGTAGGCTCTAATTTCATTTGTATCTCAATCAAATTCCTTATTAAAGTTCTTTGTATTAGTATTGGCATTAAAAAAATGTATCAATCAAGGTCATATGATATCGTGATTGATAAAACATTAATGTTTACCGACTTTTCTATATTTTGTTAAACAAGATTTTAGTAACAAAGGCAATCAACATTAATTGCCTGATGATATGCGGTTTGAACATTTGAATTAATTTAGGCACATTTGTACACGATTTTAGTAACCAAAGGCAATCAACATTAATTGCCTAATGATATTAATTTATGCACATTTTCAATAAGACGATTATGGTTAGTAGTCTTTATCAAATATTGTGATTGTTTCACATAAGAAATTTTGATTTCATAATAAATATTTATGTATCATTTATTATCAATGCATAGTCCATTTACAAAATAGAATTAAGAAAAAAATTAGGAAATTTCTATCAGAATACCGGATTTAGGTAAGTCTTATGATACACATGTTTATATGAGCCCAATAATGTTCCAGAAATCGATGCTCTCAGACTGAGGTAATATATTTTTCACATATTTTTTTAATTAATGTTTTAAATTTCGCAATGTGATATTTTATTTAATTCCTTACTATTGGATTGCGAACGAAGATTTCAACTGGTGACATTATTCACGGCACTATTCACGTTCTTTTCTAAGAACTTGCTGATCAACATGATCATTTCTTATATTTTTATGCATGGTTTTATTTTTCTATTTCATATGTTTCTTTTAACTTATATTTATTTTTTAAATGAAAACAAATTTGGACTTATATTATATTCACATCATAAGAAATTATATTATTATTTGTTTATTCTTATTAATTCAATTATATGATATATGATCGAAATAAATAATTAAACGAAACCACAATGTACGTAAAAAATATGTGTAGTTTTAATTTTTATGCATTTTAAATCATATTTCTTTTAATAAAATGTGATTATCTCTTAAAATATTCTCATCCCGCGCAAGGCGCGGATGATCACCTAGTTGTTCATTAAAACAAATCCACAAATAAAGTAATATGAAATCATTACTCTCGAAACATCTCTAAAACTCAGCATATATAAATAACAACACACACCTTCTTCTTTTATACACCATAACAAAAACAAAGCACATGGCTAAGCTCATTTTCTTTCTTGGCGTCCAAATCCTCCTTCTCGCTGCCGTATCATCCGCCGAAGACGATGGGGAAAACTTCACCGGAACCATAGACCGTAAACTCCTCGGTCTCCACAAGAAAGAGAAACTAACGCATTTCAAAGTGTATTGGCACGACATCTTAAGCGGTCCAAAACCAAGCTCCATCAGAATCAAGCCACCGGTTAAAACCTCCACCTCCTACTTCGGAGGAGTCACGATGTTCGACAACGCTTTGACGGAGAAAGTTGAGATAAACTCCACGTTGTTGGGCCAGGCCCAAGGGTTTTACGCCGGAGCTGCTCAAAAAGAGTTTAGTTTTCTAGTGGGGATGAACTTTTCTTTTAAGACAGGGAAATATAATGGAAGCACGATCACGATTCTTGGTCGGAACCCTGTGTTGTCAGAGGTAAGAGAAATGCCTATCGTCGGAGGAACTGGGCTTTTCCGGTTTGCTAGAGGGTATGTTGAGGCTCGTACAAAATTGCTTAACCTAAAGAACGGTGATGCTATTGTTGAGTACAGTTGTTATGTTTTGCATTATTGATGTTAATGATGTTTGTGTCCAATTTTATATTTAATTTGACGACGTAATAATTCTACTTTTGGATGTGGTGTCCCATGTCCGTGTGTGTGGTGGATTTGTTGGATTATGTTTGTCGCTTATTTCAACTTAACGATGCAATCATAATTATTCTTTTGCAAGGAGTTTTATTCTATTTGGCAAAAGAATCTCCACGGTTGTTTTTTCTTTTTTTTTTGAAACTTATCTCCAGGGTTGTTTTGGAAAGAAAATGATGACTATAATTTAAATTCTGCCCAACTAAAATATTTAATTTTAATTATGTGTTGATTATGGTTTCGGACCGACAATCTGATGTGGTCAATAAAGAGATCCAAGGAGACATTATGATTTGGCATAATAAACCAAGTGAAAAAATAATTTATACTGCTGATATATAATCTAAAAGTCTGAGAAAAAGAAAAAATCATAAAAATACTCCAACTAAATTTCGTTAATATTTTTAATATCCAAATTTTCTGATGTCCATTTTAGTATCCGAACTAATTATTTCGTTCGTTTTAATATATTTACTTTTTAAAATATGTTCATTTTAATATCCGAATAATGTTTATTTTAATAATAAGTTTGAAGCAAAACTTAGAAAAATCTAAAATTCAAAAACAAATCTTAAAGATTTCAAATTTTATATTAGCTTTTAAAAATAAAAGCAACTAAAATTTGGACGATAATAAAATATTATTATTTTTAATTTTCATCTCAAATTTAGTTTGTTTTTTAAAGTTTTAAAGTAACTTATTTAATTATATTCATAACTAATTTTCTATAAATTCTTTTTAAATATTTAGTTAATTTTATTCTTAAAACTGAAAATAATTTTTTTTTAAAAATTCTTTTATTTTGAATTTTATAGATTTTTTAATTTTTGTTTAAAGTTTATTAATATTTTTAACTAAAATGAGCATAGTTTTAAAAATTAGTGTATTAAAATAAGCAAAATAATTAGTTTAGGTATGAAACTGGATACAAAAAGATTTTGATTATTAATAAACTTAACAAAATTTAGTTTAAATATTTTAAAGAAATTTTCTTAATAAAAATAGTATCGTATGATATAAAAATTTGAATTAGAGAATTAAGAAATGTTCAAATAAAACTCCACTAAAGTTTATTTCCAGATGATTTAGTTCTTCAAAGTTTTCAAGTTTAATTTATAACTAAATCATATTAAATTCTTTTAAAGTATTGAAATATTATATCATAATAAATTAATATAATCAGTCAATTATATTTAGTTCTTCTAAAGTATTTAAAATATTGTTTCAAATTAAACATTTCAAATCTCAATGTAATTTTTATTAAATTTTATGCTATTTATTTTTTTTATTATGTTTTTTTTTCTTGTATTGTTTAAATCATTTATAAAATGAAATGTTTTATAAGCGTTTCTGATAATATATCTTTTAGCTTCCAACTCTCTCGTTTCATCTCATTTACTCGCGCTTTGATCTCCAATGATGCCGGAAGAAGTGGAAGAAGAAGCTTCCCCTCCCCTCTCATAAGATCATTTGGTTTCCATTTCCATGAACAATCCTTTGCATCTTCAGAAAATTTGACTTACCCGACTCGTATGACTAAGATCAGACATTTGCATGAAAACTAGGATCTTGCCAAACAAAATGACACTGAATACACTTAATTGTTATAACCATGAATTGTATATTAGGCGAAAAAGATAGCTCGAGACTTAAAGCATAGTAACAAAAATTCAGGATCTTTCGGATTCAATAAGAGATTATAAGAAAGAAATGCTACATCCCAGAGTTTTGTTCTCATGTCTTTTATCATCCTGGTGAAACTTGTTGTAAGATGAAAGACTGTCATAAAGGCATTGAGATACCTGCAGTTTTATAAAATAAAATGTTATGAAGAAGACATTGAGCTTAGGAAACAAAATGTCCATACCAAATAAAGCGTCCAAATACTAATTACTATGAGTATGCCAAAGTGCTAGCAAACAGGGAGTAAGTCATGAAGCTAATGCTGCTACTAAATCATTCAGCCAAGTTCATCCAAATACACTTGAAAATACGATATAAGCAAAGCCAAACATAATCTATCAGGTGCAACTGAGAACACTATGTACTCTCCCTATATATCAGGTGCTGCAGTGGTGAGAACACAATACACAAGAGAATGTGTATCTTCTTCATACACCCAAAATGTAACAGTTCATCACTCTTTAAATGCAATAGGAACATCAATATATATAGACAGAGAGATAAGATACATAGAACTAACCTTGAGGAACTAAACCCCAGCTCATAGACTCAACAGACAAACTTGATACCAATCTAGCAGATGCTACAGCACTGTGTAGCGGAAACAGCGACACACAGCTACTCAGCTCCACTGGTAATCTGTCACAAAAAAAATCAAATCAAACACATAAATTCGCAGCTGAACTAAGATTATGACAAAACCCCAGAGTTTAACTTCATGGATCATTTACAAAAGGTTGACCCTTTTGTACTAAAACCAACGAAACTAAAGAAAGCTTACTGATTGCATTTATAACCAAATCCAAATTAACTAAGATAACGACCAAACCAGAGTTTTAACTGCATGGAACACACCGTTACATTTCGAAAAGGTTGACACTTTTGTCCATTAACACTGACCTAGTAAAAGATGGATTGATACGGGGAGTGGGTGAGGATGGTAACGAAGATTTGATGGGAGAGGGTACGGAGGAGGCGTGAAGATTCGTCTTGCTAAGCCTCTGGGTTAAAGAGTGTAACTTTGTTGATAATCTGCACACTTTAGAGGACGACGCCATCGGAAAGGAGGGAGTGAGGAGCCAAAACAAATCAGATTGCGATCGGACTTGACTTTTTTTTTTAGGGTTTAAGATTGCTGGGGATTATTACGGGTCGGGGCAACCCGGTTGATGAACTATCCAATATAAGGCTGATTTGATGAAACGATGTCGTATCAACAAATGGACTTTTTTTGGCACAAATAAAAATCAACAATTTTTTTTCCAAAAAATAAAAATTAACTTTTAGAATAAATTATTTAGTAACAATACAATATTATACATAAAAATATTAAATAATAAAATAATTATTTTCATTATTTTCTTCAGAATAAAATGTAAAAAAATATTTATATTCTGATAGTTAGTTAACATATCATTAGTTTAATACTTATTTTATTAAATAATTATAAAGAACTTTTGTAATTATTTATTATATTTATATTACTTTTGTAACTATTCAGATAGTTCTAATTGGATTATGATTCATAATTTTTTATTGTCTGTAAAATATTAATATATTTTTAATTGGGATAATTTGCAAATTACTCCAATAACAGTTTGATTTTTGATAAATGCATTTTCTATTTTGATTTTTGAAAAATACACTTTTTTAATTGTGAATTGACGTTTTTATCCAAATTAGAAATGTAAATAATTTATATATAAATTCGTAATTCATAAACTAATATTCGAAATTAATAAACCAGCTGTTTGAGTCCGTATGATCCGTTGCTGCTGAGGCTGGGACGGTCCTTCGTCAGGATCTCCTCTCGAAGCCAACACTAACTCCTACCCTAAACCTCAAGTATAAGCTGTCTCAAAGGTTCCTATTTGAAACAAAACTCACGACAGTGATAAGTTAAGGTTAGTTAACAAAGATCAGAAATGCAACATTGAAAGGAACATACAAAGATACAGAGAGAGATCCAGAAACCCCAGAAATGGAGGAGTAATGGAAGAAAGAGAAGCAGCGAAACTTTATGCTACTTAGCTGCTAAGTAGTACGCAAAGTGAGAAAGAGAGAGAAGAGAAAGAGAGAAAAAAAGAACTTGCTACTGAAGTTTCATAATTTTTGATTCACAATTTTGTTGTTTCATATTTCACAAAAGTTAATTCACCTGTTTTTTTAAAAACATACCTTGTGCGTGAAGTTTCATAAGTTCTTTTATTGATTCATAATTGATTTTTCTTTCGCCACAAGTTGCACTCTCGTCTCCAGTTGGTTAACTACGACAAATGTTAGTTTCATAACTTGTTGTTCAATGAATCATTCATGTATGGAATTCTTCAATTTACGTGCTTTTTTAGAAAAAAATTGTGATTGCTTCAATTCTCTGTTTAGTGTCAGGGCTATAATCTGATTAACCTTTCGGCTTCTCTATCTTGTGTTGTTGCAAGCATGATCTGATTACCGAGCAGGCTTTATTGTTTTCAAATTAATTAAATAATTAAAATATTATAAAAAAGATATGGGAAAGATATTGTGTACAATATATATACTTAATCTTTAATTAATTTCTAAAACATTTATGTCATAAAAATATAAAATTATTTGATTTAAAAAAAAATCAATTTTGGTCATAGGAGAAAATCAATAGAATTTAGATTTTTTTTTTACTTTTTCTTAAGAAAAAGTAGATTATAAAAAACATATAAACTTTGAATAAAAATAAATCTAAATAACAATTTTTATTTTATTGAGAATTTTTTAAAATGGTTTTAATAGAAACCATTTTTGTATTATATTATTAAACAAAAAAAAATTACTAGAACTGATTTGTTTACAGTAATTATTTTTTATTTCTTTTTATGTATCAATGCATAAATATAGCCAAATTTTAAATTTTAAAAAAGAAGGAGAAACTATTGTTTTTTTTTTGCAAAAAACTACCCCCTCCATTTCTAAAAGATCCATGTTCTTTTTTATTGTTTAAATTAACTATAATTATTATTGTTTTAGGGGAAATAAACTGAATAAAAATTTGTATCTATTTAATCAATGTGCAAAAACCTTAGTAAATTATTTTTGAAACATATGGATTATTGTTTTACACTTAATGATATTTAAATGAATTTTTTCTAAATTAGTATTTTCTCTTTCATAAAATTGTAATTTTGATTTTTTTACATAGAATAAAAGTGATTAAAATGCATTTATGTTTTCAATAAATATACTTATTAAAGGAGGTAAATAAAATTATTTATAAAATTAAAATATTTTGTAATTTATATATAAATTAAATAGGTAGAAATTTTATTAATTCTAAATTGATATTTTTTTGTATAACACTCCAAATTTTAAACATTACTCTAACTCAACCTTATAAATATTAATAATAAACTCTAATAATTAAACACTAAATCTAAATATTATATAAATCTTTATTAAATAATATTTTGAGAATTGTTTCCGTTATTTTTATAATAAAATGATGTTTTGGTGTTATCTATCTTATTAAAACAGAAACATTCTATTGGACCTAATATTTATTTTGTAAGTTTTTAAATTAAATACACCTTTATACTTTATAGTTAAACTTACATTAAATCATTAATGTTTCTTTCTTTATATTACTATCTATGTTTCCAAACAATATATTTATTTCTTTATACTACTATCAATGTTTCCAAACAATATATTTTTATACTACTATCAATGTTTCCAAACAATACAATAATTAATCTTAGTTATGTTATATCTATCATTTTCTTTTTAAAATTTTGTAGAAACGTCATAATTTCATAAAATGCAAAATAATGAACTTTAAAATTTGGAGTATAAGATTACAAATTATGAAATTATTACAATTTAAATCAAATTAGATTACATATCGGTCATCCAACAGTTCAATCGGTTAGTCTCGGGTTTTAATAAATTTTTAATATGAATATTTTAAAAACCTAAATTGAATTGTCAGATCTCCGAACTAACCGGTATAATCACAATCGGGTTGAATTTAAAAATACTGATTTAAATGCAAAAATATTTTAAATACACACTTTTAAAATTAACAAAATATTTGTTAAGTTATTAGTGAAATTTTTCATCGTAAAATATTCCGCGCTTCCAAAGCGCGGGTCAAAATCTAGTTTGAATGTATTTCTTTAACCCTAGATCAAGGATGTTTTTGAATCACTGACTGTTGACAAATAAAGAAGAAACCATAAAAGCTGATTTCACATTTTCGAGCTTTTTCTTCTTGTTTCTACCTGAGCAGCATTTATGCTGCCTACTCTCTGAATTTTCTACACTGTCTTGTTGCCATCTCTATAAAAGTGCTTCTGATGTTAAAAGCAGAAAACTTTCAAGTCAGACAAAACATAGCAACATCAATGCTTCAACTAAGATACCAATTAATAATCTTCTGTCTTCTTCAAGCTGTGAGAAAATTAATAAACATAGTGGAAACAAACAAGCATGGCGGTGAAAAATATAAATGCTTAGCTTGGTGAGAAATTTCGAAACAATAAACTCTTCTTTTTTTTGAAACACTTTCGAAACAATAGATAATAGTGTTTTTGTGATGCAGGTTGTACATAATGTATACACATTTCCCATAGTTTATATATCCGATTCTTAATGTCTTTTGTGTGTATTCAAAAAGGATTTAATTTAATATATTTTTTTTGCAAAATCTAGTGCAAACTATAGTTTTTGGCAGTTTATTTAAATATTCTGTTTCAGAAAAAAAAATCATTCATTTCATTCTCTTACTGTAGGTGTGACCTTGAAGATTTGGCAGATTCTGTTGAAAGTAGACTGAAGCAGAGATATTTGATTTTTTTTGTTGCCCTTTCTCTTGTGGAAAGGGTTAGATCCAAAAGAAGGAAGAGGTTTCATTTCCTCTGTCTTGTTTCTTGTGAAACATTGACTCAGTGATTTGACAAAAGGAAGGATAGGTTAGGAGTTATTGGAGAGAGAGATTATAGTGTATCTCTTTGGATCCTTTGGAGATTTTCAGTCTAAATTATTGAAAGCCTACAAGTAGTTTTGGATTCATATAGCTCCAAAAAGCTGGTGTGGAATCTCAAAAGAGCGTGTTTTTGGCTGAGACCTTTGTGTTTTATGTTTTGAAGTTTATGTGATTCAAAGAGAAAAGAGTGGTGAGTGAGAGGTCTTGTCATGTCTATAAGTTTTGTATCCATCTGCAACTCAGGCTGTGTGTTTGGTTTGGTCTTGTCTTGATGTCCAACTTGCCTTAATAATGCAATCATCATTACCAAATCTCTGAAGATTCAGTTGAAAACCAATCCTCTTGGGAAGGGAGAGAGAGGGGAATCTAGAGAATAGTTCTTGCATTTGAGTCTTAAAATGATCAGAGGAAAACAGGAGAAGAGACCAGGTTCTAATGGGACTGAGAAGGTTCTTGTTGCTGTTAAAGCATCTAGAGAGATTTCAAAGACAGCATTGGTTTGGGCTTTGACTCACATTGTTCATCCTGGAGATTGCATAACTCTTGTTGTTGTTGTCACTTCTCACAATGCTGGTACTACTTTCTCTTCTTTGGTATTAAGTCATGGAGATTTAATTACTTAGCTCTGTTCTAATCCATTGTGTTGTTTGTTTAGGTCGAAAGCTTTGGACTCTCCCAGGGTTTGCTGGAGATTGTGCAAATGGTCATAGGAAATCACATCCTGATGCAATCCCCGAGTTAAAAAGTGATCTCACTGATACTTGTTCCCAAATGATTCTCCAGCTACATGATGTCTATGACCCAAACAAGGTTACTAACTTAGCCCTTCATTCAAATCAAGGATGTTATGAAACATCAAAAGAGTTATGATCCAAAATAAGTTTGTTTATTTTGGTAGGTTAATGTCAGGATCAAGATTGTTTCTGCATCACCATGTGGAGCTGTTGCATCTGAGGCCAAGGAGTCACAAGCAACTTGGGTAGTTCTTGATAAGTAAGTATATGAATAATAATTTCATTCTTTAGTTATCTAGTGTCTACTCTCTCTTTGTGTGGTTGAAATGGTTCTTTTACAGGCACCTTAAGCATGAAGTGAAACGGTGCATTGATGAGCTACAATGTAACATTGTGGCCATAAAACGTTCTCAGGCAAAAGTACTGCGGTTGAACTTGGTCGGTTCACCAACAAGAAAAGATGCAGTGAAACAGAACGAAACCAAGTCGTTAGGTTCTGTTGGAGCAGTAGTTACAACTCCTTTGAGCAGTCCTGAGGTTGGCACACCATTCACAGGCACAGAAGCTGGGACTTCATCAGTGGCTAGCTCTGACGTCGGAACATCATCGCCTATTTTCACAGTGGAAGTGAAAAAGGATGATGCTAATGCCTCTCAAGTATCTACTAACATGGCTTTGCTTGATGGAGAAGTAACCAAGATTTCTAGAAGTGGCTTGGAGGAGATAAGAGGAGCACGAAACGCTCCTCCTGTTCCACCTCCTCTCTGCTCTATCTGTCAGCACAAAGCACCTGTATTTGGAAAACCACCGAGGTTCTTCTCTTACAAAGAGCTAGAGCTTGCAACAAAAGGGTTTTCACAGTCTAACTTCTTAGCAGAAGGAGGGTTTGGATCTGTTCATAGAGGTGTGTTACCAGAAGGCCAGGTTGTAGCAGTAAAGCAACACAAACTAGCTAGTACTCAAGGAGATGTAGAGTTTTGCTCTGAAGTAGAGGTTTTGAGCTGTGCTCAGCACAGAAACGTGGTTATGTTAATAGGTTTCTGCATTGAACAAGGCAGAAGACTGTTGGTCTATGAATACATATGCAATGGTTCGTTAGACGCTCATCTATACGGTAAAACCTCTTAAACCAAAGTTCCAAGAACTAGTTAACTTGACAACCACTTAACTCAATGTTGATTCAGGTCGTCACAAAGACACTTTGGAGTGGCCTGCAAGGCAGAAAATAGCGGTTGGAGCGGCTCGAGGTCTTAGATATCTTCATGAAGAGTGTAGAGTGGGCTGCATTGTTCACAGAGACTTAAGGCCTAACAATATATTAATCACTCATGACTACGAACCACTGGTAACAACAATAACAAAGTTTACACTTTAGTTTCATATAGTTGCTTGATTCTAGTCTCTTTTTGCCTGTAAGGTTGGAGATTTTGGTTTAGCGCGGTGGCAGCCTGATGGAGAGCTCGGTGTAGACACACGAGTAATAGGAACATTCGGGTAAAAACTGAATCAACATTCTCTATCTTGAGAGTTCTACAACTCCTACATTACTTACTTTGTTTGGTTTGTTCAGTTACTTAGCTCCAGAGTATACTCAAAGTGGACAGATCACAGAGAAGGCTGATGTATACTCATTTGGGGTTGTACTAATCGAGCTAATCACGGGTCGTAAAGCCATGGATATCTCCAAACCAAAAGGACAACAGTGTTTAACGGAATGGGTAAAAACTCCAAACCTAAAAACGGTTTCTTCTTTCTCAAGTTTCTTTTAAGCTCATTTTAGGGTTTGGTAAGCAGGCTAGATCTAGATTAGAAGTGTATGCTGTCGAAGAGTTGGTTGATCCGAGGCTAGAGAAGAGATACTCAGAAACAGAAATCATTTGTATGATTCATACAGCTTCATTGTGCATACGCAGAGATCCACATTTGCGTCCTCGTATGTCTCAGGTAAAGCAAATCAAAACACACTCTTGAGACATGTTCATTTTTAACCCAAAACATTCTTTCTCAGACAGAATATCTGTTTTTGTTTTGTATGTTTGTTGAAGGTGTTGCGTTTACTGGAAGGAGATATGGTAGTGAATGAGAGGTTTAGTGCAAGATTATCGATTGAGAGAAGTCAAAGATTAATAAGATAGTCATGTACTAATGATGATATCAAAATAAAGTAATTAACCAAACAAAACACATTGTCAACGAACTATCCTTATGTTTCTCAATAACACAAAATTACTGATGTTTTGCGTTTCCATTAATCTCTTAAACATATCGTCTTCTATTGGAAGATTATGAGAGAGAATTTAGAGATTGGTGAGATAATTAACTACTAATGATAATATTAACGACTAAAATAAAGTAGTTTAACCAACCAAACACATTGGCCACAAACGGTTCTTTATGTTTCTCAATCACACAAAACCACTCATGTAGTCATGTTATTATCGATTGAAGTCAGAAATCAGTCAGATGATGATACTATGACTAGATAAAGTAATTAACCAATCAAACACATTGCTAACAAATTGTACTTATGTTTCTCAATCACAAAACTACTCGAGTTATTACCGGTAGAGAAGTTAGCCTCAGAGATTAGTGAGATTGTGAACTAATGTGACTCAGCCCAAATCCATCCTGTCGGCCCATAACAAGCATCATCAACATAAGAGTAAGAAGAGAGACTTGGGCTTTAGTGCACAAAGGCCCACTCGCAAACGTGAAAGACAAGTCGGTGGAGCAAGACTTATAAATACATCTTGTAACACCTAGGTTTTTCATACGTTGTTTTCTTGTTGTTGTTGGCTGCTGTTCTATCTTGAGGTTGTGCTTGAACACCTGAGATTGAGACAGAGCAAAGAGAGATCATTAGTGCTTGTAAACTCCTTTTGATTCTAGTGAAGTTTGTGGGCAAGAGATCCCACACGAGACGTACTGGTTGATACCAGGAACTCGTTAAACTTGCGTGTGTCGTAGATTATCTTAACCTATCTAGCTAAATCGAACATACTATATCCTTCACAAGTGGTATCAGAGCGTTGGTTTGAGCAGATAGAAAGTCTACAAGGCGAGTTATCACTTATCTGTTGCGAGGAGTTGGGAGTTCCAGTTTGTGCGGTTCCGTATTCTGAAGTCCTTGAGTTGTTACCTGAAAAAAAAAAAAGACAAGATCAAGACAAGTCAGTCAATGGAACCAGTTCCTGGAAAATTCGTGGTTGAGAAGTTTGATGGTAGGGGAGATTTCGGCTTATGGAAGCATAAAATTTTATGTCAACTAGAGCTAATGGGACTTGACTCAGTTCTAACTGACGGTGACGCTGCTACATCAGATCCAACTAAGACCGAAGATGATGATGATGCATCTACGGAGAAGAGTACTGAAAAAGAATCTAAGGTTGATCCAAAGGCGGCTGAGAAGAACAGGAGGGTGAGAAGTCTCCTGACTATGAGCCTTGGTGACAAGATTCTTCGGAAAGTTATGAAGGAGAAAACAGCTCTTGATATGTGGAAGGCTTTGGAAAGAAACTATCAAACCAAGTCTTTGCCAAACCGAATCTATTTGAAGCAAAAATTCTATAGTTTCAAGATGGAAGAAAACAAGAGCTTAGATGAGAACATGGATGTCTTCCTGAAGCTAGTCTCAGATCTAGCAAGCGTCCAGGTTAATATCTCAGAAGAAGATCAAGCAATCTTTTTGCTTAATAGTCTGCCTAAGGCGTATGAGCAGATGGCTCAGTCTCTGAAATACGGGAAGGGAAAGGACACTATCACTGTTGAGGAAGTAACAGAATCTGCATACTCTAAAGAAGTTGAGTTAAAGGAAGCAGGTCAGTTAAACAAGGCTAAGGCTGCATCTGAAGGTCTATATGTAGGCCAAAGAGGAAGGTCTGAAAAAAGGACTAACAGTGGTTATGCAAAAGGCAGATCAAAGACCAGAGGAAGATCCCAGATGAAGTTTAAGAAAAAGGGATGCTTCGCATGCGGAAAAGATGGACACTGGAAGAGAGATTGCCCAGATCGTCAAAGCCAGAAGATGGAGGATTCCGCAAACGTAGTTATGGAATTCAAGGAGCCATTGCTACTCACTGCAAGCAGTAACCATGTGAAAGATGAATGGGTACTGGACTCAGGCGCAAGCTTCCACATTACTCGAGACAAAGAGTTGCTATTTGATTTAGAAGAGTTTAATGGAGGAAAAGTTTTGATGGGAAACAACACACACTGTGATGTTCAAGGCATGGGGAAGATAAAGATTGTCAATCCAGACGACTCAGTTGTTATCTTATCTGAGGTCAGATACATGCCTTCTATGAGTCGAAACTTGATCTCATATGGATGTTTGGACAGAGCCGGATGCCATTATGAAGGGAAGCAAGGAATGATTCAGTTCTATAAAGGAGATCAGAAGGTGATTGCTGGAAAATACAAAGATGGTTTGTATTACTTAGACGGAGTAGTTTCTAAATCAGAAGCCTTGGTTGCTAAGCTCGACACAGATTTGACTAAAGTATGGCATTCTAGGCTTGGTCATATGAGTCAGAAAAATATGGATGTTTTGGTGAGAGAAGGATACTTGACTAAGAAAGACATTCAGACTCTGAGCTTCTGTGAGGATTGTGTTTTTGGGAAGGCTCATAAACTAAGCTTTCCAAAAGGAAAACACACAACGAAGGAGACATTGGAGTACATACACTCCGATCTTTGGGGATCACCGTCTGTAACCCCAAGCTTAGCAGGATGTCAGTATTTTATCACCTTCATTGATGACTATTCTAGAAAGGTGTGGATTTTCTTCTTAAAATCAAAGGATGGTGCTTTCCAGAGGTTCAAAGAATGGAAGATCAGTGTTGAGAATCAGACTAAGAAGAGCATTAAATGCTTGAGGACTGATAACGGACTAGAATATTGTAACTCACAGTTCAACACTCTATGCAAAGAAGCTGGTATTAAGCGACACAAGACATGCACCTACACACCTCAACAAAATGGTGTGTCGGAGAGAATGAACAGAACCATAATGGAGAAGGTGAGGTGCATGTTATCAGAAAGTGGAATGGAGGAAAGATTTTGGGCTGAGGCTGCATCAACTGCAGTATACCTAATAAACCGATCACCAAATTCTTCAGTAAACTTCAGACTACCTGAAGAAATCTGGTCAGGAATTAAACCAGACTTGAGCAACCTGAAACGATTCGGATGTACAGCCTATGTACATGTGAGACAAAGCAAGACAAGTCCTAGAGCAGTGAAAGGGAGCTTTGTGGGTTTTCCTCAAGGAACTAAAGGGTTTCGAATCTGGTTGCCTGAAGAAGAAAGATGTACTATAAGTCGGAATGTGACTTTTAATGAAGACGAGTTGTTCAAAGATTTGGAAGACTCGGCTAAAGAGAACAGAGAACAAGAAAAAGAAGCTCCAGAAAAGAAGGTTAAGCGTGTTACTTTCAGTCCAAATTTAATCCAAGGACCTTCAGGAAGTATTGAGAATGTCGTAAATCCAGCTCAAAGTGGAGAAACTTCAGATATTGAAAACAAGTCTGACTCTGAACCTAAGGAAGATGAAGCTTCAATGATTCAGGAAGAGCAAGTTGATTTGGAAAATTATGTCCTATCTAGAGACAGGGTTCGGAGAGAGATCAAACTACCATCGAAGTTTGATGATTATGATTTGTTTGCTTATGCATTAGCTGCAGCCGAAGACTTAGACATTGATGAGCCTAAGACGATTGATGAGGCTAGGAGATCTAAGTACTGGAAGCAATGGCTAAAAGCCATGGAAGAAGAAATGAGTTCTCTTGATAAGACGGGTACATGGGTGATTGTTGAGAAGCCAGAACAGAAAAAGACTATTGGCTGTAAATGGGTGTTCAAGTTCAAAAAGGGAATACCAGGCGTGGAAGAACCTAGATTTAAAGCCAGACTCGTAGCACAAGGTTTTTCGCAAGTGGAAGGTATTGATTATACAGAAGTTTTTGCTCCAGTAGTGAAACATGTTTCGATCAGAATCATGCTTTCATTGGTGGCAAATGAAGATTTTGAGCTTGAACAGCTTGACGTTAAGACTGCTTTCTTAAATGGAGAGCTAGAGGAAGAAATATTCATGAATCAGCCAGAAGGGTTCGTGAAGAAGGGGAAGGAAAGGAAAGTATGCTTACTAAAGAAGTCCTTATATGGACTTAAACAGTCCCCCAGACAGTGGAATAAGAAATTTGATGAATTTATGAAGACACAGGACTTCCGCAGGAGTTTATATGATCCATGTGTCTACATAAAAGGATCAGAGATTTCGCAGATGATCTACTTACTTATCTACGTTGATGATATGTTAATTGCTTCGAAGGATTTATCTAAGATCAGAGAGCTGAAAGAAAATTTGAAAGATAGATTTGAGATGAAGGATTTAGGAGCTGCAAGTAGAATTCTTGGGATGGATATTATCCGAGACAGGAAGAACGGATGGGTTAAGTTGTGTCAGAGAAATTATTTGGAACATGTTTTAAGAACGTTTAATATGTCTGAAGCCAGAGCAGTGGTCACACCAACTGGAGCTCAGTTTAAACTAAGAAGTTTGAATGAAGAAGAGCTAAGAACAGAAAGAGAATTGATGAGTGAAATTCCGTATGCTAGTGCGGTTGGTTCTCTAATGTATGCAATGGTGGGATCTAGACCTGATTTGGGATATGCAGTGGGATTAGTCAGCAGATTCATGGGAAATCCGGGAAGGATTCACTGGGAAGGTGTGAAATTTATTATGAAGTACCTTGCAGGAACATCGAGTTTTTGCCTAAATTTCACTAAGAGCTCTAACTTTAAAGTGGAGGGCTTTTGTGATGCTGATTATGCGAGTGATCTGGATAGAAGAAGATCTGTCACTGGATATGTTTTTCAAGTAGGTGGAAATACTATAAGTTGGAGATCAGGGCTTCAACACATAGTTGCATTATCAACTACGGAATCAGAATATATGGCTCTAACAGAAGCTGTAAAAGAAGCTATATGGTTGAAAGGATTTTGTGGTGATTTGGGATTTCAGCAAGAGAGCGTTAAAGTATTTTGTGATTCGCAGAGCGCTATACACTTGGCCAAAAATGGAGGTTTCCATGAAAGGACCAAGCATATAGACACTCGTTTGCATTTTATTCGAGATGTAATTGCACAGGGAGATGTGGTGATTGAGAAAATACATACATCTAAGAATCCTGCTGATTTTCTGACGAAGAACTTACCAGGAAATAAGTTCCGGGAATGCCTGGAGCTTCTAAAGATCGCCTAAGAAGAATTGTAGTCCTTGCAGGTTCCGTTTTGTTGACGTTTGAGAACCTGGCAGATGAGGACAGAAGATTGAAATCGTCAGATCGATATCATTGATCAGAAAGAACAGAATCAAGTAAGGAAGTCTGTTTTGAAATGTTGTTACCTTGAAGCGTGTGTACAGTGGGAGAAGCTCATCGATTCTGTGGCTGTAACTGGACACCGGAAGCTTGTATGGAAACGACAGAAAATAGAAGTATATTAGTTGCGCTATATTCTTAAAGAAATAGGACTGAGCAACTCTACGAGACTCAAGAGCAGTTGTGCAAGGAAGAGAACATTTAAGTGGAGGTTGGACCTATCACGGAGTTCTTTCAATACGAGTCTAAGTAAAATAGGCAGGTAGTATCTCTAAGCAGTAATGCTTTGCCTGCTGAATTGTCAGGAAGCTTGGAGCTTGTTCACTGGAAGTTAACTTGGCTGAGAGGTTCTCTGGACACTTGATAAAAGAAGCAGAACCTGTGTTAGTGTTAGGCACAAATCAACAGCCAAGATAAAACGGAGAAAGACTAAAAGTCTTACTTGGATTAATTGTGGTTATCTACAGATATGGTTTGAGGATTATATTGTTTTCCCAAGACTTGACTGAAGAAAACAGTGTTGAACGCATCTCTGAAGATTTGATAACAGAAGATTGAACAAGTGCATAGAAGAAACGAGAAGATACAGAGTCAGTTGTGAAATCAGAGGGTATTGAGAAGACATTTGAGTTGAATTTACCTGAGATTTGATTCGGGATCTTCACGAGGAACTGAGTGAGCAGAATGACAGAGTATTGAACACACGCCATTGGAGGCGGATGTTCGGAGCTTCACTAGAGCAGGGATTGAAAGGAGACAGGGGTCGACGGAGGTTAATAAGAGAACGAAGCTGGTTCTTTAGTTAATCAGGAAAGGAGCAATCGACAGGAGGTGGCGACAAGATGTCGAAAACTGTCGGAAGATCGAAAGAGGAAGGAGCTGCTACGGCATCTTTCATCAGGGTTTGGTGAGTCAAAGTGGAGATTGTGAACTAATGTGACTCAGCCCAAATCCATCCTGTCGGCCCATAACAAGCATCATCAACATAAGAGTAAGAAGAGAGACTTGGGCTTTAGTGCACAAAGGCCCACTCGCAAACGTGAAAGACAAGTCGGTGGAGCAAGACTTATAAATACATCTTGTAACACCTAGGTTTTTCATACGTTGTTTTCTTGTTGTTGTTGGCTGCTGTTCTATCTTGAGGTTGTGCTTGAACACCTGAGATTGAGACAGAGCAAAGAGAGATCATTAGTGCTTGTAAACTCCTTTTGATTCTAGTGAAGTTTGTGGGCAAGAGATCCCACACGAGACGTACTGGTTGATACCAGGAACTCGTTAAACTTGCGTGTGTCGTAGATTATCTTAACCTATCTAGCTAAATCGAACATACTATATCCTTCACAGAGATGGTTACGTACTGATGATGTATTAATCACTACAATAAAGTAATTAACCGACAAAACACATTGCCAACAAACTGAACAGAGCAGAAAAACGTTCTCGTGTTTCAGACAGTAAAACATACTACAAAAGAAGAACAAGAAGTTCGTGTTTGGTTTTTATGACGAAGGGTATGACGTCAGCCCCGAATATTCACTCGCCGCCACAGCATCCTCGTCTAAGAACAGATTATCACTCCTCCTAACCGCCGCGTGGATCAAAACCAACACGGCGGCGGTCAACACCGCTCCGAGAATATTCGCCGTCGCGTGCGTGAACAAAAGCGTAACGACGGTCAGCACCGAGAGACAGATCATGACCGTCCGATCGTCGATCTGATGGTTAAAAACCACGAGAGGCTCGTCGCGGAGGAAGTAGAGGAAGATCCAGAAGACGACGAGGACGGCCAAGACGAGGAGCGACGTCGGGTGGTAGATGAGGCTCAGGAAGAGGACGACGAGGACGGCGACGGCGTAGTTGGCTCTGAAGTAGGCGAGGTTGGTTTTGATCCTCGAGATCGCGTCGAAGAAGCCGTGGGGGAAGGTCATGGACTCGCGATCGAACATTAGTTTCCATGGGCGGCGCGTGGCGAGACCTGATTTGATGCGGTGTTTGGCGCGTGAGATGTACTCGAGATCGATCGGGGGAGATGGATGAGACGACGTCGGAATGGTGCCGTAGTTCGTCATTTTTCGTTCACGCGCTCCAAAAAAAAAGAAGAAAATGCTTTAATTGCTCAGTCTCGTCCCCCTAATGGATTAGGTGATGGTGCAGGCATTTATGTCATATATATATTGATAAATATCATAAAAAGTAGATGATAACATATCCAAACTAATTCATAAATGCTAACTAACTCTCTTCCATCCAAAAGAAACTATGAATCCAAGAAAGAAAAAAAAGGTTCCATATATAATTTTTCAAAATATTAGACAGTTCACAACTGTTAAACGTTTTAGCAATATACATTTGTGTCGTATATGTTTTCACCTAAAACTATGAATCCGCCTTTTTACCAATGATACTAAATTCAGTAACTGGAACGATTGCCGGGCCTGTTAAATAGTGGCCCGTAAACCAAAATAACTTTTTGGCCCTTTTTATTTTTAAAAATCAAATTTAAATTAAAAAAATGGTAGATATATGTTTTCCAACCCTGGTTTATAGAGAAGTCTCAATAGCTGTTTACCAGCTAAGTTACATAGATATTTCTGTTAATTTGACCCTACAAATATATTTTTTTATCGGCCTGAAGCACATGCTTCATGGGCTTCTACTTCTGGATGCGTATTTTAGTGTTGTGTAAACCTAATAAAATCTAACGAAGATATAAAACCGTAACAGTCTGTGAAGATTATTGGTTTGTTTTCTGAAGTGGTTTGTTTTCATTTTTTCTATGTTATAATTTAGAAAATGCAGCGGATGCACGAACTTGAAAACAATTCAAATAGCATAAAAGATTGCAGCTAAGATACACGTCACTGAAGATTGTTCATTAAGAACAAAGATGTTGTGTGTGGCTGTAGTGGACACCGCGTACGTTTTGATAGGATCGGCCAATAAAAACCAAGAGATCAATGGAGGGTTGTCGAGACATCGAGATTGCTAATTGAAACAACCAGCACCAATGAAATCCCACCTTACTAGTTGTCGCTCTGGTATGAGCATACCGGTGGAAAGATCACAGTAGATGAGTTATTGTCAGAGCCAAAGAGTCTTGAATGCGTTCCAGAGGGTAAAGGTTCAAGATGTTGCCTAGGTTTCAACAACCTGAAAGAAAGTTTCACAGTAAGAACTATTCATTATATTATAACTTCCAATACATGTACACTTTAACTTGTTGATTATGATGATAAGTGCATATAAATAATGCTTATGAGAGGATTGTTTTCAGTAACTAACACACTTACTGGTTCTTTTGTCAGTTTCCATGTTCCAACAAGTAGATGAATGGTCTCGAGCTGTTCTTTTCAAGCTTTCTTACCTGCAACAAGGAGAAGTGTCATCAAAATCTATAAATAGAAACAAAGCAGCTTTCAATAGTGGAACTTTCTATGCAAATCGATGGGTTTTTACCACTGAATGAAACAGCCAAATCATCTCTTAACATAAAACAAAAGGTTATTTACCATAATTTTTGTCTGAATCTCATTTTTGATCAAATTAAGTGTTACTTTTGTGCTTAGTGCGGCCCAAAGCCCACCCATATATGTATATTGAATGAATCTTTAACTACATCAACTCTTAACCATATTTAAGCACACTTTATTGTTTTTGGTCAAATGATAAGCATAATTTCAAAATTAAGGATCGTCATTTCCCAAAAACAAAATCATTGTGCAATGTCGCAGATCGATTTGGTAAAAGTTTGGTCCCCATTTGATTTGTTTTTTTCCTAATCCAAACTACTTCATGAAACTTGGTGAAATGGAGTATATCAGATCTCTAAACGATTTCAACACACATGATAAACACAAACATAACTAAACTTTTTTAAAAAAACAGAGAAATTTTTAAAACCATTTCATCAAAAGTCCCAACAGACCAAGAACATAAAAGCAAATTATAACAAAACGACAACTACAAAAAGATAAAATACTGACAATGTTTCAAAGAGTCGCGAAGCAAATATCAAAGACTGATGATAAGCAAATGAGTGGGCATCAAGACAATCACCTATCTAACGCACACATACACATAAGCTTGCATAAACTAATACGAAGATATCATTCATACAAGTCAGAGAAGACATGACTTCTCTAAAATGCCAACACCAATATAATCTAACCATATAAGAAAACGCGAGCACCAGAAAACTGTACGATACCGGAGTTTACTGCTACATGGTTTCCTAGTTTATCAGCACAAACATATGAAAAATGAAAGAGATGTGAGATTAAAGAAAAAATGCATGGTGTGGAGGTAACATGAATAACAACATCTAAGTATGGCTGAATCGCAAGTAACTTTGAGTCACTTAAAATTTTAAAAACAATAAACCAATACTTCCTACTCTCACCAACTCAGTTCTCCAAACAAACAAATGTAGTATAGCAACTAGCAAGTAAAGAAAACATTAAACATATCAACAAAATCACCAAATGTAACAACTAGAAGCATATGAAACATGGACATACTGTAGAACATAGGCCAAAAGATCTGCAGAACAAAAAAAAAATTAATCCTGTGGAAAGTACCTGATTATGCATTATAACACGATATCTGAGTATCACCCAAGAGCCAATGAAATCTATTAAGCTAAACATTTTGACTTGTGTTATAAATTTTATACCTTTACATACAGCATTACAATATGATAAAACACTTTAAAAGAGAGAAAATAAATCTTAATAAACCAAGTGATTCAGTGCTAAAGAATAATACAAAGTTTAAGAGATCAATTCAGCATAGAGAAACAAATAATAAGGTAGAACCTAAATAAAGATTCGGAAAAACAGAGATGCATAAACTTTTTTTTAAAGGGTACTTAACATTAACTCAAGCAACATGGATATCAAGCTTCTGCAAATTGATTAACACACTAGTAATATATACGTAATTACTTATAGAACTAAAGAAACTGAAGGCAAAAGACACATAGCACATCTATTAAAAACCAATTACGATTCCGGAAATAGAACTCTGAGGAGAAGAACAAACCAAAAATATTAAAAATGTGGAAATAAAATAACCTGAAACTCTTGGCGTGACCTTTGAAACCCAGAGGAGAACTACATGCAAAAAAAAGATAGAAAGATGGAGTTAGACGACATGGTACGCTTGTTCAAATGGAAAAAAATAACATGAAATTCTTGTATTGATCTTCTGTATGTTTGGTAACTAATTCTCGACAGTGATTACTTATAGAACTAAAGAAACTGAAGGCAAAAGACATAGCACATCTATTAAAGACCAATTACGATTCCGAAAATAGAACTCCGAGGAGAAGAACAAACCAAAAATATTAACAAAGTGGAAAGAAAATAACCTGAACTCTTGGCGTGATCTTTGAAACCCACAGGAGAGCTACATGCAAAAAAAAAAGATAGAAAGATGGAGTTAGTAGACGTCATGGTAAGCTTGTTCAAATGGAAAAATAACATGAAATTCTTGTATTGATCTTCTGTATGTTTGGTAACTAATTCTCGACAGTGTGTAAGCACAATGAATTTGTACTACTGAAGTCAACCTGCATAAACAAAAAATGATTAAGCTTAAGAGTCGAATGTATGTCTAAACTAGATCAAGGAAAAAAAGCATCATATACAGAAAGAATTAGAACTACGCATAACTGAAACAGAAGAAGGATAAATACTTACCTCATCTCTCAACACTAGGAAGATTGTGTTGATGACAAGGAACAGAGGCAGCCAAATCTCATTTTCATTCTAGAAACTCGGTCATTCTTTTGTTTTTTTTCTATTTTGTTTGAGCATTTGCATTAGACCTGGGGCGTGGCCTTTTGTGTTTAACTTAAGTGACCAGAAATCCGAGTAGTCCAAAGAGGTGACTCAACCTCATCTTTTGTATCCTTTAGTCTTTTGGCTTTCATTTAGCTTGAGTGACTAGGATCTCAAGCAATTCCAGAGGATAGAGTAATTAATGAGGTGTGACAGCCTCATTTGCATTTCAGCATCATGGGACTTTCGTTTGGCTTTAAATTTCACTTGAGTGACTAGGATCTCAAGCAACTCCAAGTGTTTAACTCAGGTAACTAGTAGGGACGTTTCAGAGAGGTAATTAAGATTACCTTGTTGCGAGGCATTTGTTTAAAGCTCGAGTGACTAGGAAAACTGAGTTATGCATGGAAGCAGGACAAGCCCACATGTGTTCTGTCATCCGGAACATTTCAGAAAGGTAATTAAAATTACCTGTAGTACGAGGCATTTGTTTATCTTTGTGACCAGTTAACCACAGGACAAGCTCTTTGGTCAATCATGAAGGGACAAGCAAGCGAGAGATGCTCACTTGTGTTCTGTCATCTTAAGGGACACTTCAGAAAGGTAACTAAGATTACCTTGTTTCAGAGCATTTGATTACATCTCTGAGACTAGGAAACGAGTTCTATAAAGAGGCGGGAAACCTCATTTGGGTTCTGGCATCAGGGACGTTTTAGAGTGGTAACTGAGTTTACCTCGTTACAAGTCATTTGGCAACATGACTCTTTGGTCAATCATGAAGGGACAAGCAAGCGAGAGATGCTCACTTGTGTTCTGTCATCTTAAGGGACACTTCAGAAAGGTAACTAAGATTACCTTGTTTCAGAGCATTTGATTACATCTCTGAGACTAGGAAACGAGTTCTATAAAGAGGCGGGACAACCTCATTTGGGTTCTGGCATCAGGGACGTTTTAGAGTGGTAACTGAGTTTACCTCGTTACAAGTCATTTGGCAACATGACTCTACCACATGACAAGCTCGCTCGTTTATCTTTGTGACCAGTTAACCACAGGACAAGCTCTTTGGTCAATCTTGAAGGGACAAGCAAGCGAGAGATGCTCACTTGTGTTCTGTCATCTTAAGGGACACTTCAGAAAGGTAATTAAGATTACCTTGTTTCAGAGCATTTGATTATATCTCTGAGACTAGGAAACGAGTTCTATAAAGAGGCGGGACAACCTCATTTGGGTTCTGGCATCAGGGACGTTTTAGAGAGGTAACTGAGTTTACCTCGTTACAAGTCATTTGGCAACATGACTCTACCACATGACAAGCTCGCTTGTGTTTTGCCATCATGGACATTTCAGAGACCAGCTCATTTGTGTTATGGATCACAGACATTCTCCACCAAGGCAAGCTCTGTGTTTTATCTTCAGGGACATTTCAGAAAGGTAATTAAAATTACCTTGTTTCATAGAATTTCATTGTAGCTCTGAAACTATGAAACGAGTTTTACAAACTTGCGGGACAAGCTCTTTGGTCAATCTTGAAGGGACAAGCAAGCGAGAGATGCTCACTTGTGTTCTGTCATCTTAAGGGACACTTCAGAAAGGTAATTAAGATTACCTTGTTTCAGAGCATTTGATTATATCTCTGAGACTAGGAAACGAGTTCTATAAAGAGGCGGGACAACCTCATTTGGGTTCTGGCATCAGGGACGTTTTAGAGAGGTAACTGAGTTTACCTCGTTACAAGTCATTTGGCAACATGACTCTACCACATGACAAGCTCGCTTGTGTTTTGCCATCATGGACATTTCAGAGACCAGCTCATTTGTGTTATGGATCACAGACATTCTCCACCAAGGCAAGCTCTGTGTTTTATCTTCAGGGACATTTCAGAAAGGTAATTAAAATTACCTTGTTTCATAGAATTTCATTGTAGCTCTGAAACTATGAAACGAGTTTTACAAACTTGCGGGACAACCTCATCTTCGTTCTGGCATCAGGGACATTTCAAAGAGGTAATTAAGATTACCTCGCTAGAGGCATTTGTTTATTGGACTAGCTCTATTGTGATATAGAGCCAAAGACTTTCAGGACTGTATTGTGACTAGGAAACAGCGGGGCAAGCTCTCAGTCCTATCATTATGGACACTGAAAGGTAATTAAGATTACCTTGTTACAGAGAACCGTGGGACAAGCTGTTCTTTGAACCATGGGACACTTCAAAGAGGTAATTAAAATTACCTGCAGTACGAGGCATTTGTGACTAGTTGTTAACCACAGGGCAAGCTCTTTGAACCATGGGACAAGCTCATTTGTGTTACAACATCAGGGACATTTCAAGGTAATGACTACCTTGATCCTAAGACGAGGCATTTGTTAATAGAACCGTGGGACAAGCTCTTTGAACCATGGGACACTTCAAAGAGGTAATCTGTAATACGAGGCATTTGTGACTAGTTAACCACGGGACAAGCTCTTTGTTTTGTTCAAACGGGACAACCTTCTCTTTGTTCCGACATTAGGGACATTTTACAGAGGTAATTAAAATTACCTCGTTATGCTTATAGCTCGTGCAACTAAGAAACCGTGGGACAACAATTCACATTATGGCATCAGGGACATTTTAGAGAAGTAATTAAGATTACCTCGTTATGAGTCATTTACTTATAGCTCTGGCAACTATAAGAAAACATGGGACAAACTCAATGGCATCAGGGACATTTTAGAGAGGTAATTAAGATTACCTCGTTATGAGTCATTTGCTTATAGCTGGGCAGCTAAGAAACCGTGGGACAAACTCAATTTACATTATGGCATCAAGGACATTGTAGAGAGGTAATTAAGATTACCTCGTTATGAGTCATTTACTTATAGCTCTGGCAACTATAAGAAACCATGGGACAAACTCAAATGGCATCAGGGACAAGTTTTGAGTATAGATAAAATAAAATAAAACTCCACGCTAAAGACAGAGAAAACAAAGCGAATTTGAAAGGAAAAGAAAAAAGAAAATGAAACGAGTAAAACTGAAGTTGATAAGATAAAGAAAAGACATGTTAACAGAAAACAAACTATCTATAGAGTGGTGAATACTACAAAGACAACCGATTATTCTTGTTTTAATTTCTAAAGTTTAAAGAAAGAGGAAGTACCTGGGGAAGAAAGGTGTTGTGAGATAGAATAGAGACTGACACAGCAGCAGAGCCCTGCAACGATCACCATGAATCCTTAGAATAAAACAAGGCAATAAAAGATAAATTCAAAATCAAGAATCAAACTTCCCTCCCGTGTCCAATGAAGCGAGCACACGCTATCATTAGGACCCAAGTCAAAAAGCTTCATCACCTGACACATCAAAACCACACAGTTCATCAGTGCCTCCACACCATATAACCTCTACGCATAAGAAGTAGTAGTCAAGGTTGAAAAAAAAAACTCACTTTGCTATTAGAAGCAGTCCAGAGATAGACACACGTACCAAGCCCCACAGCAAGAACATTCTGTGAGCTCCTCCAGTCCGCAACGTTCCAGTAGAAGTCATCTTGCAAAGAAGGTGCATCCAAGACCTAAGACAAATCAAATCAAACATACAAATAAAATAAAATAATTCATTTACACATCTCTAATATATAAATAGGACACGTTGGTTGTAACTATATCATCAGTTCAAATACGAAAGATTGTTATTATACCTTGCGAGGAGGCGTTTTAGGAGGAGAGGAGTCACTAGAGAGACCATTGTCGTTGCCGAGGAGAGAAGGGAGAACAAGGACTCGAATAACGATCCGTCTTGAATCTCAGCATGTTAGGAGTTACACGGACTCATTGGAGAAGAAGCACCACCACCTTGTCCTGCAGATCGAAAGCGTGGAGCCTCGAGGAAGATCTGCAGGGGATGAACCTGTCGCTGCAAGTGGATTTCGAGGATGAGGATAGAGTCGAGATCCCGCAGAACAAGCTCGAGTCGCAATGAGGTCTGGTTCATCCTCGTCGGATAGGATATGCGGATTGAAGAAGACGACTCCTGCATGAAAAAAAATTCAAATTAAGGATCGCCATATATGTGGATTCACCAAAAATTTGAAATCAGAAACCCTAAAATAGGCAACAAGATTGTGATTTTGAAGAAGATCCATCGGAAAAAAATTCAAATTAAGGATCGCGATACATGCGGATTCAAAAGCTAGAGACGATGATGATTAGATGATTCGGTGATCGTCTCCTCCGGAAAGAAAAAAGAAAAAAAAGAGTCGAGAGAAAATAATATTATTTATGATCTAGAAGACGAAGAATTTTTTAAAATAAAATATTTGGTTAGGCGGCGTTTAAAACGACGCGTGTAACTTGACTCTAATGGTCAATAGCTTTACATACAGCCGTTTTAATTGTCGCAACAAGAGTGTCTTACAACGGCTAATTTTTGTTTCTTTAGAATTTCTCAAGTATATTGAACGTTAGTTTACTACTTACTTTTTACAAGAGGATTAGAGCATGTTTAATGCAATAATAACCCCTAAGTGGGTTCTTAGTCAATATTTTAGTATTAAAATTAAGTTGAGATTTAATGCTAAGAAACACCTATAATTTGGGACCTCCAATGCTAGTTCTTAAGTTAAGGGTTCTTAAAGTATGTAATAAGAAACCTGGAACAAAGACAGTTGTGCAGAGAGGGTAGTAGCTTCAGTTTGCAAGGTCTGGACTTTCTTCTGGAGTTCCATTATATAACGAGCGAGCCTTTCTCTCTTTTGATGGACGCAAGCTTAGCCACATTAGATGCATGTGCTTTTGCATCAGAGACTCTAGAATGGTAGTTCAGAAAATTTTGTTGCTTTCTCTTGTGAAGCTTTGACACTTTCCCCTTAGATGAAGATGACCCAGGCTGTAAGACAAATGTAAACAAAAAAGCGTTAAGAGGCAATACAAAGAATTCAAGCAGCTCGCTCTTCCTATAATTCCTGACCAATAAGTTGTCCAGAAGGACATAAACTTGACAATGGAAGCCACCAAAATAAGACAAAAAAAAAAAAAAAAACTTTCAGGCTTTTACCAAATACTCATATCACCCACCAAATTCACATAATCAGAGCAATTACAGATAACTCCAGGAAGAGTGACTTTAGAAGTAAGCAAACCTAGTCAATACTCATTATAGGAGATTATTTACAAATGTTCTATCTGCCTATTAGGGTCAAATTTCAGGGTTTCTCAAACAGTCATCATCATCCTTTAAGCTATCTAAATGGAAGAAAAGTGCTTTTGATTCACCAAAACAGAGCCTAGAGACAGATCCCAAGTTCTTGGCTTGCACCAAAAGAAAAGAATAACATCCAATGAAGAGTAAATAGTAGATTTAACCTGATCAACTCTTCATGAGCTCATCCTCAACTATCTCCCGTAGGAAAATCATTCCTCCCTCTCCTCGCACCACTATCCATCAGGCACTACCGCCGTCCCCTCAAACAATGCAAACAAGGATCATTTATGTCAGACAACCAAACAATGCAACACTATCTCAACATCTATGTCGGTAACGAACAAATCATGAAATCAAAAATAAATCGAAAATTACCTTTCGATTCTCTTCGTGGAGGAGACCCACCGAGATCACCGAGGGACTTCGTCAACGAAGCGAGCACCGACGAGAGGACGGAAACATCGAGGAGAGACTCTTCGAAAGACTTCTCGTCTTCTCGTCTTTACTTCTTCTCCCAAAATCACAACTCCAATCCCCTTCCTACACGTGTTAAGCAAGAGTGGTTCTTTAAACCCTTAATTAGGAGCCGTTACTTAAATAATTACCCTTTTTCCTTTTCTTTTAATTACAAAACTAGATTTTGACCCGCCCTTTGAAAGGGCGGGTATATTTTTTGTTTTAATTTTTTTTGGAAATTTTTTTTATTTTTATTTTTATATTTTTGTAACTATATTTGTAATTATTAGTTTAATTTGATATAATTTTGGTGACTATATTAAATATGTCAAGTACGCAACTATACACTTGTGCTATATGCATTTCAAAAATTAATTTAAACTTTATTTCTAAAGTTTACAATATATTATATTTTTAGTAGTTACCAAATATAATTAGTCAAAAATATTTCGTATTAAAAAAAATCTGACCCAGAATCGATCTAAAAATTAGAAGTCTTATATTCAGGTGTTTTGAAACCCGACCCGGATCCAAGATTGAACCGGTAAACCCGGTGATCCAAGATAAATCCAACTTAAGTTTTATGAAAAATAATATTTTAAAAGTCAAAAATCACTAAAACTTGGAACCCGATTAGTGACTAACAGATAACTTATACTTTTTATTTTAGTTTTTAATTATGTTTTTAAAATCTGTTTTGTATAACTTTTAGTAAAGAAATTAGGTTTTTTTAATTTTGCTATCGACCATTTATTAATAATATTTTAATTTTATTAGAAATAGAATATATTTTGTATAATGTATTGTTGGTATATTTTGAGGTTTTTTTATTTTGTGGGTGCATTGGTTTTACAATTTATAAATTATATATGCATGGTCTTTCATTTGGTTGATGTAATCGTAGATGGGGTAGATTAAGTTGTTGTATTTTTAACGTAGGTTCCTGACTAATATTAGTTGAATTAGTTAGTATATAATTAGGGGAAATAAATATAACTATAGACATGTTATTAGGTAGTTATGGTCTCTTTTTCTTACTCCTTTTTTACCCTTAATGAATTTAATTTCTAAAGTAAAACTGATGGCACAAAAAGTAATATGCCAAGGAGAATCAAGGGTAATTCTATAAAAGGGATCCTAATTTAATTATATTGATATCCTAAGCAATCCACTTAAAGCTTCTACCAATTTACTGAAGGAGTAAGATCGGTTATCAGGTAAATAGTTTTTCTTCTTTTTTGATATATATTGATATCTTACTATTATATTTTTAGTACAAAATTCATTTTTTTAGAAAATTAATAGCCCTAGGTGTATTATATAAAAGAAATTGACAAATAGTACTATATAAATTTTTAAAATATTACTAAAACATTTCTAGTTTTTAGGGAACCTAACATTAATTATTTATTCTCTCTTTTTAGGAAGTGTCAAACAAGTATTTTAATCATCTTCTCCGGCGTTTCTAGTCTCTCCAAGTGGAAATGAAAAGAAACAAATCTTTAGTTGCAGGCAACAAAAAAGTCAACAATATATAAACACGGCTCTCTCTGGTTGCTCAAAGTTTCAAGGGAACAGTCATATATTCTCTTCAAAATATAAAACAAGGTTTTTATAGCATAAAAATGATACAAAGTTATGTCTCAAATTTTTATCTATTTATATATAAAGCAATGGCAAACTCAAGACAGTTCCTCTTGTAAGCAGGAAAACAATCATTAGCCAAGAGGCCAGTTCATTTGGCATCCTCCAATAAGATGGACATGAATGTGATACACTAATTGACTTGCAATACCCCACACGAAGGCAGTTAGCATCAATAAACGACAGTCCCTTCGTTCTTTTTTTGTATAGAGCTACATACAAGCCTTGTGGACCATCATTGATAACAATTCTGAAACCTGTCATCTAGGCCTTCTTGTTTGGCTTGTAAAGAAGGCGGCCCAAGATGTCGATGTGCCTCTCCTCAGCATGCATTAGCATAACCACACATGTTACTACTAGCTTGTTTGTCTTAATGAAATCTCAAGTCTCAAAAATTCTCATGCTTTTAGCTTCTATCTTGAATTTGTTTCGAGGGTTTAACTTTGAGAGGTGTAAGTGAATTCGGTTACCTTGGAGAGGCCACTTAAGCCATCCCCATGTCTCTGTGTCCTCAAACAGGGCATTGTGCTCTCCCAACCCCCAATAAATCAGCATTGGGCACTACAAATGGATGGCCTTCCAATGTTTCCGCTTCATCTTAACTGAATTTCTAATATATACCTTAAAATTTAGTAGAAACATACACACAAAAAAAACATGACCCGTGGCAATGCCATCTCTTTTTTTAGCTTCCCATAAATAAGCAATTGCGACTCTTGAATTTCTCCAGAAACGTGGCCACAATCAAACACACTTTCGCTCAAATCTCTCTTTAGCCCAAGTACTTAAAGCATCTAATCCCTTAGAAAGGGGTTATCTCACCATGAATTTATAAACTCCTCAAATACAAGACAAGGAAAGAGTGTGGACTTGAAGCACAAGGAGAGGAATGATGTCATATATATATTGTTCGTGTCAATATGTTTCTATAACTTCTTACTGAATGGGAACATAAGGATAATAGGAGATAGCTGATATCCAATCCAACAGGAAAAAACAAATTATAGAAACATACGACATAGTTTAGCAATCTAACTTGCATAATTAAAAATTCCTTATTGAGAGCACAGTATTTAGATTTTGAGTAGATGCATAGGCATAAACAGTAGATGCATAGACATAAACAACAAGATGAGCGTTTCGAAGTGAACTATTTAGACTCACCTCATTCTTTGTTTTCCACAGATCATCATGTATAAATTCAAGCGAGGTTTCTTCTGTTCGCCATACCCATAGTTGTAATATTGACTCCTTTCCATAGCTATAAGTAATGGTGTTACCCATTAGAGTCCTTAAAAATAAATTTTAAATTATTTTTTTTTTCAGATTAATAAAAATAAAAAAATAAAAAATATCAACCAATCTCGAACCACCACTTATTAATGACTGATCCTTAGTTAAGAATTTTTAGGATTGAATCCTTAATTTTTGATAAACCCCACAGATTATTATAATAATTTAATGTTAAAGATTTTCTCTTAAGAACTCACATTGTGAATGCTCTAAGAAACATGAAAAAATAATACATGCCTGTCAAAGTACAAGTCTAAAAGGAATAAGATAAAAGTACACAATGATACACGCATGAGTACCACTAAACCATCGGTTCCTCCACAAGAATCACGGTAAAGGCCATCTAACGAAACAATTTTTCTATACTGATTTTGTTTTTTTTTAAATCAGTCTAGGTGCCTGTCTAATCAATAATCCTCTCTAAGGCAGCAATTTGTTTTTTTTTTGAATATTAACAAAAACCGATAGGATGAGTAGCAAAAGGTTAAATCTTATATACCTAATGTGCATAAGCTCTTTCTTCATGTCTTCAACCTCACCACTCAAACCAGGAATCTGCTTATCATCCGACTGCAACTTCACCAAATCTTTCCTAAGTATCTGAACATCTCCACTTAAAGCCTCCTTCTTGTAAGACTCCAACGCACGAACATCCCCCTCAAGTTTACGCCTTTGTTGGTACGTATGCGGCTTTGCTGAAACGATGTCGATAATGTCGAAAATAGAACTCAATTGTGATCGAAAATTGCTTGAAATACTATAAATTGGATACCGCTTTCAAACATATCTTCATGCAAAAAAAATTTAAACATTTGAGTTTAAAGTTTATTGATTATTTTTAGAGATTAGTATTTATAAGGTGGATTAGGTTTATAAACTTATTTAAATAATTCTTAAATATTTATAAATGATTTATAATGTTTAGTTTAATCTTTTTCAGTCACAAATTTAAAATATTATTTTTAAAGGTAAATATAAAGTATTACCAAAATATTGGAAAATTGGAATTCTCCCCCATTTTAATCTATTTTTATTCCATTTCTTTTACGAAGTAAAATAATAAATGGTGTTCCGAAAAAGAAAAGAAAAAAATCCAGAATAATAAATATAGTTCAAATATTAAAGTAATTTTTAATCCATTATAAAGTCAAAAATATAAAATGGCTATAACAGACTTTACTCTAAAAAGGTTTAATTATGGAATGATGAGCATACTCTCACGAAACAATCAGAGGCTAATTTACCACTCATTTAGAAGAAACAAAAAAAAAAGGATTTGACGAATGGCTATATTTCCACCAGTCATCTTTTGTTATTATCCACATAAACACACGACCTAACACTGGAATAATGAAAAGGATGAGATTCAAAAGTTACTGGTTTAAATATTCAAACTGATCATTCTTTTCCTCCAAAAAAAGCAAAACATCCACAAAAATAACTAAAACCAAAATCAACAGAGACTGAAATTTAATCAGAGTGTAGGAATGGTTTTGGATGCTATGAATTGTTTCAGAATCGCTTTTTCTTCATCAATCCTCTTCTTCTCTTCAGCGTTTTGCGGTTTTACTTTCCTTTTCTCCTCCAACATCCATTTGAAGAGCTCACGTTGCTGCTTCTCCGGTATTGGCTCACGTGCCTTGACCACCACTGGCTCAGCAACTGCAACCATTGCAGAAGACACAGGCTTTTCAATGGTAACAGGAGCCGAGACTGAATCTGATTTAGCAGCAATCTCTTCACTTGCAGGCTCTATGTCCTTCTTCTTAGTCCTAAAGAAAAGGTAACCTGCAAAAGCAATAAGGGCAAAGAACAACCAATAAAACTAAGTAATGAAAGTCTATGTGTAAGGTATCTTCCACCATAAAATGCAATGATTGTAACTTCAACGCTCATGTAAAAACTATGTTACACAGATATGGACAGCTTATCACACAGCACACAAAGATTTCCATGGACGAGTAAAATAAAACTTGTATTTCCATGATTATGAATCAAAACGCGATTCAAAAAGCAAACACCTTGATGGCCAGAGGTATCGATGTAACAATCTTACATGCCTACATTACATCATCATCTATGCCTCCATTAATCAGATGTGGGAGAAGAGTGTATCACTAACTAGAGAGAGTAAACAAGGTTTATCATTACATTACATTTACATCACATCATCATCATCATCATCATCATAAGCCTTGTTAAACCTTAGAGTCGAAGTGTATGTATCACTACTAGATACAGTCAGTAAACAGATGGAATGTAAGACCACAAGGTTCTATCAAGTAAAAGCTCAAACAGATGGAATCTGAAGCAGATCACACCAGAAAGTTCAAGAAAGCTTTGTGCTTTATCACTAATATAAGCTCTAACTTCAAACAACAATGCGAACTTGCAGAAAAATCTCCAATCAAAGATGGTCCATTGGTTAGTACAGCGATCTATCAATCAACAGCTAACCAAAGGTTTAATGAAGCTTTGTGCTTTATCAATCTCTAAGCCCTAAAATCTTAAAACCCTAATTTTGGAGGGATGATTTACCTCCGACGGCGAGATTGACGGTGAGAAGAAGCGGCCACATATATTTGTACCTCCGAGCGAATGATTCCTTGGGAGGCGGAAGAGGTGGAGGAGCAGAACCACCGCCCATCGTATACGAAGCCGCCGCTGCTGCAGCGGGATTCGACGGAGGAACAGCGGCGGCTCCGTTGGCTTCGACGTGCCTCAGCTGAGCGATGATATCTGAATCAATCGAAAGTGAGATCAGTAAGTCAAATCATATGAGTGAGATCATGATTAGGGTTTTTTGAATCAGTTACCCTTCTTTTTGGGTTTGTTGGTGAAAAGCTTGGGACCTCCTTCTTCACTCATCGCGATTTTCGATTCCTACGAGGCTCCGATCAAAACAAAACAAAAAAAAGAGACTTCTTCTTCGCTAATGTTTATGTTTTTCTTCCTCTCCACTCAAATGAATTTACTTTACTTTGTGACTTTCACACATTTTCTTTATTTTTTTACTTTATTCTCCTGTTTCGTTTTTCTTTATAACACTTTATTTATTAATATTAAGTTGAACTTACAAAGTCATTATTAATTTCAGTAGATATAAATCTAGGAACATAGAAATGAATTTCGTTTTAAAATTCACAATTGTCAATCTATTTCTAGCATTTTTATGGATTACTCTAATCATTTCTACCACCAAAAATTTGCTCTAGTAAAAAATATGTTTTGATCAATTGGATCCTTTTATATACAACCAGAGAAAGAAAAAATGTAAAAACTTTTCCTTTCATATTTTTAAAATTTTCGGTGTTAAATTTATAATTCATATTTTGTAACACATTTAGGCGCAGTTTCAGAATTACATTACAATATTTTTTTGCTAAAGATGAACTACATTACATTACAAAAACATTTATGTAAAAATGGCACTTTTGTTATTGTTATAAGTTATAAACATGACGTAAATTTGAAAAAAATAGCAAGGTTAGAGTTAGCTATCAGTCGTGTAAATTGGACTATGAAGTATGAAGATGAATGAATCAATTAAATTCTAAAAAAAAAAATTATAACTCATGCCGTAAATTTGATTATCAGGGCAATGTCCACTGCATACTAGTACTTAAGGCTTGGGCATTTTACCCAGACCGAAGACCCGACCCGAAAAAATCCGGTCCGGATAAGAACCAATCCGATCAAATTACTCTATCGGGTCCTGTTGTAGAGGACCCGCGGGTCTTGGACCTGACCCGACCCGAATCCGAAACCCGGCGAATACCCGAATTAATAATATAAATTAAATAAAATGAATCAATGGGGAGTCGAAGACGAGTTATTTGTCTACAGAGCAAAGGGGTCAACCATTAGGAGACAATCAATTATTGTTCTATCTCACATAGTTTAGTATATATACACATTTTAATATAATAAAAACACAAATTTTAAATAAAATGTCAAATATTTTCGGATATATTAATATTTTCAGATTTTTTTGTATTTTTAGGTATTTTTTAGGTTGAACCCGAACCGAATCCGATCCGAACCCGATCCAGAACCGAACCGATAAATTTTAATTATCTGAATGGGTCCAACTGTATAAGATCCGACCCGACCTAGACCCGGTACGACCCGAACCGACCCGAAACCGAAAATTTGAAATTACTCTATCGGATCTTAAATTCCTAGACCCGAAAGACCCGGATCCGAAAAGACCCGGCCCAAACCCGACCAGACGACCCGAATGCCAAGGCCTACTAGTACCGCAGCAAGTCTCTCAAAATAAAATAATGAACAACAATACAAAGTAAAGAAAAATGAAAGAGAAAAAGTTTTGTTACAGGTGGCATTTTTGTACTGGTGCTTATTATCTGAATGTCAAGTCACTATATATAGCTTAAGAATCTTGGAAGAGTTTTTTGCCGTTGCTACTTTGCTAATCTGATTAAGCAAATTAGAAAAAGGAAGCAAACTCAATTATCAATAGTTTGCTAGAATTAATAATGGGAATTCGGCCAAAACAATCCTGAAATTTTCTAGAATTGCCAAAAGAAACATGAACTTTAGCGTTGACCAATAAAAACACGAACTTTTCATTGATTTTAGAATATATTAACAATGTTTTCGTTAACTTACCAATTTAGCACGCCATCAACAAATTTAATAGAAAAAAATAACATCGTTAAAAGTTGGTGTTAAGTGAAACGACGTCGTTTTGAAATGAGATGAAACGACGTCGTTTTACATGATTTGAAAATAAAATCAAGTAGACCATTGGGTTCGAACCCTGGTTGAAAATAAAATCAAGTAGTGGTACATTCATTGTAAGTACTAACACATTTACTTTTATATGGTACTGATTTTGAATATAAAAAAAATTATCTTAAAACTTTAAAAGATCTTTAAAATTTCTAAAATTGAAAAAATAATTCCAAAAAAAAAATTTCATTTTTTCGGATTATTAAAAAAATTTGAAAAATAAAAAAAATTCGAAAAAATATTCCAAAAAAGTTATAAAAATTTTCAAATCTGAAAACATATAATCAGAAACTATAAAAAATTTAAATAAATAGTAATAATTTTATATATGTATATATATTTTTTTTTGTTCTGATTATATATTTTCAGATTCAAAATATTTTATAACTTTTTTTGAAATTATATTTTTAGTTTCAAAATTAATTTTATAAAAAATTTCTTTATTTTCATATTTTTGGAATTTTAAAGACCTTTTAAATTTTTAGAGTATTTTTTTTATATTCAAAATCAGTAACAAATAAAAGTAAATGTGTTAGTATATACATTGAATGTACCACTAGTCTAGTGGTAAAATTCATTGCCATTTTATCCAAACAACCTGGGTTCGAAACCCATTCTCTTCTTATTTTTATTTTCAAATCGTGTAAAACGAAACGACTAAATTATTTAAATAAGTCAACAAAAGTTTAGGTTTTTATTGACCAGGTAAGTGTACATGATTCTTTTGGCAATTCCAGAAATGTTCAGGATTTTTTTTGTAGAATTCCCGTAGTTTGATTGTCGAAGTTTAAATTACGACATCTTTGGTTTTGTTCTTAAAACCAAATCATACCATCGGATCAAATGTTATCTTACATGTTTAACGTTTTGATGCCAATGTAAAATGTTATGTTTCAGGAAGAGAGCGAGGCATCAAATAAAAGAGTAAATGGAAAGAAGAAAAAGACCACTGAGCCCTAAAAGCCAATAACACATACACATAAAACAGATATCAACTCCAAGCTCTTCTGCTTCCACGGTCCCTAAATCCTCCAAGCCCTGTTCAAAAACCACATACCAGAGATTAGAAACCTTTGTATCATCTAGTGAAACCAGAACACATTAACTGTGAATATACTAAAGCGAAGATCTTTGCTCGTCTTTTTTTCTTTCTAGTGATACTGACCTGGAGGAGGAGGAGCTGTGCTGCGACCCATTGATGCTAATTCGTGGCTCACTTTCTGTCCAGCTTCTTCTAGTATGCTGATAAGCTCTTTGGCGAACCTCGCATTTGCAGCTGTGAAGAAACTGTAAGCTGTTCCTTTCGCCCCAGCTCTACCAGTTCGTCCAATCCTGTGAACATAATCCTCCAGTGATCCAGGGAAGTCATAGTTTATCACATACTTCACATCCTTAACATCTGTTGTTCAAAAACAAAAGAGGTTTATTAACTAAAGAGAGTTGATGCTGCACACAGAGGAGAAAGCATTAGTACCTAGTCCACGAGCTGCGACGTCTGTAGCAGTCATTATAGGACTTTTCCCTGATCTAAACTCCGAGAGTACCCAATCTCTCTCGGCTTGACTTTTATCACCATGTATTGACAAAGCAGGCCAACCATCCATGCGAAGCTGCCGAGTGATTTGGTCACAGCCCTTTTTGGTGTCAAGGAAGACAAGAATTCTGCTTCCATCCATTATGTCTTCAAGCAACTTCACCAACCTGTACAAAACGCCACAACAGTTTACGTTTACAACAATGTCCATGACTAGTGAGATGAGAGAGAGAGAGAGAGTATATAGGTAGGTAAGGAGACGTACTTGTTATACTTTTGGCTTTCGGAAATGACATCAACAATCTGACGGATTGCACGGTTAGCTTTTAAATCAGAAGATCCTATTATAACCTGCACTTAAGACCAACGAAGCCTGCTAAGTTTCTGTTGACAGCTAAGCACATATGAAAAGAAGAAAACAGAGAGTGTCTCTTACTTTGTATGGGTTATAAAGAAACTTCTTAGAGAGCTGTTCCACCTCCTTAGGCCAAGTAGCACTCCAGTACAAAGTTTGACGATCTGGCCGAATCTGCACTCACAGGTTTTCAAAAGATTGTAAAAGACAAAGCAACTAGAATAAACACATATTAGGCTGGCTGAAACAGAGGTAAGTAAACGAACATGTGAAACAATTTTTCTGATCTGAGGGTCAAACCCCATATCCAGCATTCGATCAGCCTCATCCAAAACAAGATAAGTAACCCTCCGTAGGTTTGTGTTGTTAGACTCCATCATGTCTATTAACCTCCCAGGAGTAGCTATAACAATTTCCACACCTATATTCATAATCACACATCAGAATGATGTTATAATGACCAAGAAAAGCTAATAGTTTGAGAAATTACACCCAAAAAATTAACAATTTACCTTTCTGGAGATCACGCACTTGAGGCCCTTTTGGGACACCACCGTAAATGCAAGTGCTCTTGATTTTTGACGATGAACCGAACTTAGACGCTTCTTGCTGTATCTGCACAGCCAGTTCACGTGTCGGAGCAAGAACCAAGACGATTGGACCATCCCCAGGAGCTGGTATAAAAATTACAAACTTCACATCAAACAAGAACAAAAAGAAAAGTCGACAAGTCGATCATGAGGCGTTACCTAAAATTGGTTGAGCATTCACATGGACTATGGCAGGTAGCAAGTAAGAAAGAGTCTTCCCAGAGCCAGTTTCAGCAATGCCAATGAGATCACGTCCCTTCAACGCCATTGGCCACCCCTGAGATTGTATGGGGGTAGGCTCAGTAAAACCAGCCTTCTTAACCTCTTCCAAAACATAATCTGGGATAAAATCAAGAAACTCTTATCAGTAGACATACATGACACACCTAAGCTCAGCTAGTCTCTCTAGGTGTAATCTGGGACAGTCAAGAAACTCTTATTACAAACAGCACAGAACTAACCAGAAAATCCAACAACAGAACATCTCCTTATTACAAACGAACAAAACACCCATTATACAGCTAAGACTATTTAGGGATGAACAGAACAGAACTTACCAGGAAACGCAACATCACGAAATCTTATTACAAACTCATCAAGATATCAAGAAACTCTTATTACAAAAGATAGAACACCTAAGACTCTTTAGTAAAGTATAACAGAACTTGCCAGGAAACCCCCAACATAACGAAACTCTTATTACAAACGAACAGACTACCTAAGACTCTTCACAGATGAACAGAACAAAACTTACCAGGACACTCAACATCATGAAACTCTTATAACAAACAAAAACAACATCCATCGTACACCTAAGACTATTTACGGATGAGCAGAACAAAACTTACTAGGAAACTCAACATCTACGAAACTCTTATTACAAACAGAACAGAACATCCATGGATACACCTAAAAATCTTTAGTACAGAACACAACTTAGCAGTAAACCCAACATCATGAAACTCTAATCACAAACGAACACAACATCCATGGATACACCTAAGACTATCTAGGGATGAACAGGGCAGGACATACCAGGAAAGCCAACATCACGAAAGCTTTTGACAGGTTTAGGAATATCACGACCTTCAACAGTGATCTCCCTCATCCTTCGATACTCCTCCACTTGAGCCTCCGTCATAGCTGCAACAGAGGGTGACTCGACATAGAAGTTCTTCTCGAAAGGAGTCAAACCATCCAAATCTGGCTGCTTCTTTGGAGACTCAACACTAGTCTCCCTTTTACTACTAGCTGAGCTTCCGTACGCTGAAGCTCCACCAAACCCCGAGTCACTACGAGAAGAATAGCCAAAACTTGAAAATGAATCAAACTCGTTTTGCTCAAAGGTACGAGCTTGATTAAAATAATCAATCGAATCGAGTGGAGATAAGGCTGAAACAAAAGCGAGCAACAGTTACCTTCGACGGTCACGGTAGGAGGTGGAGTCACCGGTCCGGCTATCGTAACGACTCATGATCCAATTTCTCCGATTAAAGGAGCCGGAAATCTAGTAGTCGTTAGGGTTTATACAAATCAGGACGAGAGAGAGAGAGAGAATGCTCGTATTGCTAAAGTTACGGGAGGCTTGGATTAAACTTTATATAAAAGACAAATTATAGTCCGCCACGTGTACAACTGAATGTCACCGCCTCTAAACAAAGGGGGGAGCAGAACAGAGATAGAATAGAATTAGAAAAAAAAAAATGGCGATTCTATCAGTAAGCGCTAGTCTGGTGAGAGCTGCTTTAGATACGAAGCCTAAGCTCCTCCTCAGATACAATCCCAATGCGCCGCGTAACGTCAACAGAAACCCTAATTCTACCTCACCTCCACCGTCGTCGACAGTCTTAACAACAACGGGAAGAAGCGTCTCCTCCGTTTCTGATTTGCTCAAACGTCCCCCAAGCAAAGGTAACGACTTTAGGGTTGTTGAACTTGGATGAACAAGTGTTACTGATATATCTATCTTGTTACTTAAATGGTATGTCTGCTTATATTATGAAGAAGAAGAGGTTGGTGATGATAATGAGAAATGGTTTCCAAGTCCACCGAAAGTGGGTAAGCCTAGATCCGTCTTCAATGCTGCCTCCCTTGCTTACATTGGCGATTCCATCTACGAGGTTACTCTTCTTCTTACTCCACTCCACCTATGAGTTTGTGTTTTAGGTGATTTTTAAGACAAGCCTTTTCCATTTAATCCTTCTTGTTGTTTTAGGATGCAAGAATGTCAGAAGAATGATAGTGTTGAGAGTTTAAGACAAATCACTATCTGGATTTTTAGACAAGAGTTTTGTACTTAATCCTTTTTTAGGATGCAAGAATGTTGAGTGATGACCATGCTAGTGTTTATAGCTCTATAATAGTCTCTATGAGCTTGTGTTTAGGTGATTTTAGACAAGCTCTTGTACTTAATCCTTGTTGTTTTTAGGATGCAAGAATGTCAGAAGAATGATATTGTTTACAGCATTCAGAGTTTAAAATAGTCACTATCTGGATTTTAGACAAGTTCTTTCTACTTAATCCTTGTTTTTTAGGATACAATATTGCCGAATAATGATCATGCTAGTGTTTCTACCAATAAGATAGTCACTGTGAGCTTGTGTATAATCTTTGTTTTTTTTTTTAGTATATAATCATGTTCATGTTCATAGTTACTCTGATTTTAGACAAGTTTGTAACTTAATCCCTTGTTTAGATTACAATTTTATCAACTGATATAAATATGTTACTGTTTATAGTGTTAAGAGATAGTCAACTATGAGCTTGTTCTTTGGTGATTTTAGACAAGTTTTTGTGCTTAGACCTTGTTTAGGATGCAAGAATATCAAATGAGTATGTTAGTTTCCTACTGTTTATGGCATTGAGATAGTCCCTATGAGCTTGTGCTTTAGTGATTTTAGACTAGTTTTTGTACTTGTCAAAATGATAGTGTTTACAAAAGTTAGGACAGTCACTCTGCTAATTCATCCTTCCAAGGTATTAAACCATTTTCTATTGGCTTTGTGAAGATATATGCTCGTCGCCATTTTCTATTCCCTCCACTTAGTATTGAAGAATACAACGACCGTGTTCGAGCAGTGGTGCGATGTGAAGCACAAGTATGTTTTTATTTTCTCTTCTGACTATCGGTTCGCAAAATACTTTAAGCCTGAAATGTAATTTTTTAGCATGCTTCTTCTCAAAGCATTAGCATCGTTGTCATTGTTCTTGTTTAACCTTAAAACTGTTCTGTGCATCTTCCTCTTCAGTATGCTTTGCTTCACAAGCTCCTTGATGAGGATTTCTTAACTAAAGATGAAAGGTCTGTTGTGTTTGAATCACATGCTACACTAAGTTCTCTGGCTACACTGTGTATTAAATCGATCTGATGAAAACGTTTTGGCGCAGAGAGATCCTTCGGTGGGGAAAAAACGTTGGCTCGGTTAAAACAAGGTCAACTAGGCGAGCTGGTGTTGCGGTCTATAACAAGGCCTCATCACTGGAAACTCTTGTAAGTTGTGTTGTTGTTCATAACCTGAAACTCAATTAAGTGTGTAAACAGATTTAACCTTCTAAAACTCTGTTTCTCAGATTGGCTATTTGTATCTAGCAAACGGCAAGAGATTAGAAGAAATAATGCAGAAGCTGGGATTCTCAAGTGGTTCTTCAACAGAGATAATGGTCAAGGAGGCAAAGCCAAACTATCAGCTTTAAAATAAAACTTTTATACGTATATAGCTGTATCGTTGAAAATGTTCAAAAACATTGATTCGACTTCATCAAAAACGTTACTGAGTTTTGGTGATGTTTTGTTTTAACTTTTAACTAAGTCCTAAGAGAGAGTGTTTTGGTGAGAAGGGTCCTAAAAGACCACGTAGATTGCCCTAAACCGAACTTAACCAATGTAACATCCTAAAGTATTATCTCACTCGGTCCAACTCGGACAGTCACATCCTTCTGTTGGGTCAATAAAAACGACGCCAATTTTGGGTAGAGAGAGAGACGGTGATGCCAAAAGTCCATCACACCTTTCTCTACCTGGGCCTATATATGGGTTTGAAGAGAAAGACTGAAGCCCATCAATATTTAGAGTCTTCTCTCTAATTTATTGTGCACAAACTCTAAACTCACCTATGTGTTTGATTGTCAATAGTGTTTAATTTTAGGTACCCCCCCCCCCTCCCCGCTCCATAATCCAAAAATCCCGGTCCGATATATCACCATATGCATACCGGTAATTTTCGGGTTACTAAAACCGGTTATGGTAGTGGGACCAAGAGCGAAGACCAGAAACAGAAACATTGGGAACGGGTGTCCGAAAGGTCGCCTGACCGCTTGTGTGAATTAGAAGAGAAGAGTCAAAGCCAATGATGACTCTTTGCTTAACGGGTACAATCCAATTACAAAGTGACAAGTGTCCTTTTGGTCTTCTACGGCTTCACCGACCTGTCGCTTTCACTTATGTCTGTAAGATGAGATTCCTCTCCATGGTTGCAGTGAATCATGTCATACCATTACAAGTAAGAATTTTGTATTCACATTACTATAATTATAGTATATCAGAACTTTTTTTTGTCAACATATATCAGAACTTAAACGTATTATTTATAAATATATAAAAATATAAAAGAGAAAATATCATTAAAAAGTAGAAGTATATAACATTATTAACATGTGTACCTTATTTTTCCATTTGTCTTAATCAAAATTCAAAATTATCACTAGGGAAAAAGAAAAAGGAATTCAAACTTCAGAATAATTATTATGACTATTATAAGTCTATGATTAAAGGCCGAAAATGACGTCGAAGAAAAATTAGGCGCTATGGAAAAAATAAAAATAGTTTTTAAAGTTAATTATGAAGTTTAATTTGATAAATTAAAAGGACCTATAATTTTACTTCCGTTGCATGTGCGGGGGTCCACTCTGTCTTCCTAGCAATATAAGCTTGTGTATTATTTACCTATTCTTATTTCTCAATAGGCCCTATTTCTCACATACCTTTTGAATTTGATAAACATTTTAACCGTAATTATTTATCAAACCCCAAGTGATTATATAAAGATAACCTACGTTTGTTATAAACCAACATGATGGGTTTTCTTGATTTAAGAAAATAAAATAAAAAAATTTAGGTTTTGTTTTATAATGTATAGTTTTCTTCATAGGTCGAGATGTCAAGATTTTAAAATGCGGAGCCACGCGTTGTTGACGTGGAGACATAGACTTGTAAATCCTTTTTGACCTATGGATTTTCGAATCTTGATTAATCATGCCTCGATATTGATGAACCTTTTGGTTAGTACTAGTGAATTGTGTTTCGTGAAATTGAAAAAAATTGTGTTTTGTGAATAAATAAACCATGTTTTATCGATGACTTTGCATATTTCGGTATTGGGTTCGATACCACCTTTTATATGAATGTTTGGAGTTTGGACATTTGTTGCTAAAAAAAAAAGGAGTTTGGAAATTTCCATTCCATGTTGGTTAACAACATTATATTGGTACAAAAGCATGCATGCTATAGATATATATATATATATATAACTAAAATACACATTTTATAGATAATTAACATAAGTACTCTGGACCTTTCTTATAAAAATACGATCTAAAGCGAAGTTTGGAAACAAAAGCGATGTAATATATTATTTTGTCTAATGCAAACAAAAAAAAATCTTGTTAAAATGATGGTATATTTTAATCTCTGTATATTGTTTTCAAATCGATCTCTTGTGTATAACTTCTTTTTTTGTCAACCTCTTATGTATAATGTCTAATTACAATTTACAAATAGAATTAGACATATGATCAGAAGTTCGCATAATTATGGATGCATAGTTGTCACGAAATAGAATGCCGCTTTCATGTGAGTGGACATTTATAAATTTCTTACATCAAGAAAACGAATTTGATTTCATTTTCTATATATAGCTCACTTATGACATTAACAACCGTGTATAAAAGATGAACCAAATTCGTAAAATGGTTGACAAACGAGGTTCGTATAAGGACACCATAACAGCATTGATTAATGATGATCAATAAGTTTTGATCAGTATTTGTTTTCATTTAAAATGTTGATAAGATAAGGAGTGTAGTGGTGTCTAGTCTACGCCCTTGGACCGACCATGGTCTACGCATGAATTATAGTTTATATTTTTTTTTAAATGCAAAAAATGTCAATGATTTGTGCATAGCTCGATGTATATAAAGTAGGTTAGGGCATGTGTCACTGATAATATTTTTTCGTCCACTGAACCATAGTTAATCTTTTCTCTTTAACATGAAAAGCCTCAAAACCCAATTCAAAGAATGAAAAGTGAACCTTTATCCCTTTTAATCAATGAATCAATCATGTATAGTACTGTAATTTACAAAAATAGTCTTTTCCGTGGGTTATAGCAAAGGGTCTAAAGTTTACTTTGCATATTATATACTCTTTATATTTTAAATTCATAATATTTTCAAATTCACATATAATAAAAATAAAATAAAATTACTATAAATATTTTATATTGCTAAATAACAATTTTTAACAACTTAAAATATATATAATTTTCGAAACAGAGATAGTATTTTCAAGTATTGTCCAGTTGATAAAATATATATTTAAGCATGGGAGTGAAAATTTTGCTCGTCATTTTCTACAACACACTTTAATTTGTTGATTATAAAATTCGAAACATACTCTGTTGATTATAATTTAGATTTGACAATGTTGTCACAAAAGTAGAAACCAATAAATTACAGATTCTGATCAAACAAAATACAGTACAATTATGAAAACTGAAATAATAAAAATTTATTAATAGTGAGTGCATGCACGAAAGCGAATTCAAACATGTCTTCTCACTATCTCGAGAAACGTACAAACTTATAATCTCCTCTTTCTGCAAGCTTTTCACACAACTGTGCGAAAGTATTTAAAATTTGGCCCACATTTGTTTATCAAAACAAAACAAAAAAGATTATAAAAAACATATTGTGTGAAAAACGGTGATAATAATTTAAAAGGACAGACTGCTCTGTGCTTCTGTGTAAGTTATAAATTATTATTTATATTTTTCTTGTTTTTCATTATTATTATTACTTTACTTTCTTTTAAATTCTGAATTTATAAGCTTCAAATATCACACAAAGAGAGAAAGATAGTAGAGTTTCTTCTTCTCTTGTCCACAACCTCTCTCCCCTCTTCTTCTAGGTACTGTGGATTTACTTCCTTCTTCCTTCTTTCTTTTTTTTTCTTCTTATTTTGTTATTGATTGTTGTGTGCTCTTGTTGTTTGTTAATGTTCTTTTGGAGTGTTGTTAGTAAAAAGCAAAGCCTTAAAAGCTTTCTTGTTCATGTTTGAAACGAACAAGAACAAAAGTCTGGTTCTTTTATGTTCAGCTTTCAAACAAACTTTCTCTCTTGACATATCTTGGACTTCGGGTCTTATTATTATTTTTGATTTTCCCATAAGCAAAAGCTTGTCTCTTGGGTCGAAGCCAACCAAGAAAGCTTAATTTAAATAGTTATATAACTCTATACATGGGTTTCAAGAATTTCTTGGATGTTTCTGCTCGAGTCTTCTTTTTGCTAGTTTTCCCACTACTCTTTGTCTGCTTTTTACTTAATAGTTAATACATACACATAGATCTGAAAAGTTTTGTTTTTAATATTTGTTAAGGCTTTCATACTGATGATGATGAACAAAGATATGTTATTTCATCATCAACAGCAACAAGTGGAGGAAAACATGTCCAATCTAACATCAGCTTCAGGAGATCAAGCAAGTGTGTCCTCAGGAAACAGAACTGAAACTAGTGGCTCCAACTTTCAGTACAACATTAATCCAAATCAGCAACAAGAAGAACAGTGTCCTGCTCCACAAAAGAAGAAGAGAAACCAACCTGGCAATCCAGGTAGTTTTTTTGTATTTACTCTATAAATTTAACAAAAAGAAAAGTATATTCTTTGTACCCTTTTGAATTTTGTTTTCTTTCTCGTTCAATAATTCATTTTCGGTGGTGTTAATTTTTTGATTTTTTTTTAATCAGACCCAGATGCAGAAGTGATGGCTTTATCACCAAAAACACTAATGGCAACAAACAGATTCATATGCGAAATCTGTAACAAAGGGTTCCAAAGAGACCAGAACTTGCAGCTTCACAAGAGAGGACACAATCTACCATGGAAGCTTAAACAAAGATCAAACAAAGACGTTATAAGGAAGAAAGTCTATGTGTGTCCTGAGCCAAGCTGTGTCCATCATCATCCATCAAGAGCTCTAGGAGACTTAACAGGAATCAAGAAGCATTTTTTCAGAAAACATGGCGAGAAAAAATGGAAATGCGATAAGTGTTCGAAGAAGTATGCGGTGCAATCAGATTGGAAGGCTCATGCTAAGACTTGTGGCACTAAAGAATACAAATGCGACTGTGGTACTCTCTTTTCTAGGTAAAATTAAACCAACATTTAATTTCATATGTTTTTTCTTATTTTATCAAAGATGCATTTGATGAAACTTGTGCATTCATATTTAAGTCTAAGGTTATCTACAAGGAAGAAGACAAAGATGTGTGGTGTAATGTGAAAATGAGTGACACATAGTATATGAGTAGTTTCATTTAATTTTGAACAGGACAAACGTAATAATTAACTTAAGTAGCTCAAAGAATCTCATTTAAACAACTATTTATTACTGTGGTACTTATTATTTATTTAACTTTATTATATTCATGAAAAAAATCTTCATACGGTTTTTACATTTATCGCCTATTGTTCTATCATCCTATTATTCACACGTGACACACAAATAATACAACAACTTTACATGGACCTACATGACTTTCAAAGTCGTATTGTTTATTTGAATAATTTGTAAGTAATTTTAGTTTTAATTTTTTTTTATTGTGGAATATGTGCAGGAGGGATAGCTTCATAACTCATAGAGCATTCTGTGATGCCTTAGCAGAAGAGAGTGCAAGAGCCATACCAAACCCTATTCTCATCCAATCTTCATCTCCTCATGATCATCAAACTCAACACAACATCAACTTCTCTTCTTCCTCGCAAAACATCACCAGCAACAACAACAATATCCATGCTCATGAACTTCCTACGAAGCAAGAAGAGCCACATCATCAGTTCCACAACATCCCTCCTTGGCTCATCTCATCAAACCCTAACCCTAGTGGCAATAACACTAATTACTTCCCGCTTGCTTCTTCTTCTGCAAGCTTCCACCACTCATCTCCGGCAATGTCAGCCACAGCTTTGCTCCAGAAAGCAGCTCAAATGGGTCACTCAAAGCCAACAACTACACCAGAGGAAGAAGAAGAGAGGGCAGCGTCGTTGATGACTACAACAACAATGGCTGCATCGATGATGACGTCACCATCAGAACATGGATTCGGGTTTCAAGACTACTATATGATGAATCATCATCCTCATAATCACCACGGCGTTGGAGAAGCTTTCGACGGTGGTTTTATCGCCGGAGACGAAAAGAACAATGTGGTGGACGACGGTGGAGGAGAGACTAGAGATTTCTTGGGGTTAAGATCGTTAATGTCTCATAATGAGATTCTAAGTTTCGCTAATAATCTTGGTAACTGTATCAACACTTCTGCTTCAGAGCAGCAACAGCGATTCAGCCATCAAGATTAGGTACTAGGTCGCTAGCATATGTATAGAGATATTTATATAGTTTTAAAAATTTATTAGTGTTCTCGAAAGATAATTTTCATATAAGGTTTTTATAATTCTATTTCATGATCGTCTGACTGTTAATTAATGAGTGTGGTTACACATGCAAAAATACATCAGAGAACTCTGCGTATTATATGGTGATTGGTGAATAAAATGGTCAAAGTGAAGTCAACATATTATTTCTCGCCCCTCCGCAGTCCGCACCAAAGGAGGCCATGTATAGGAATACTTCATCGTAATATTATTGAGTTGAAATGATTTTTTTTTTTGTATTCACATACTTATACTTAGAGAATATTACTCCCACAAACACATTCACTACAAAAATTCGGATGTAAGGCATCGTTTTTTACTCATGTTTGGCTCGGTTATTGACTGATGCAAATGACTTACCATCAATAGATTATGTGATGTAACTATGTCTGATGCAAAGCATTGTGTCACTTAATATAAGTGATAATAATATTATCATCGGTTTGGGTAAATGATGCAAATTGGAATCGTTCCTAATAATCGACGTGCATCTAAAGTCGTTCAATATAAGTGATGGTATCATTTTCTATCGGTTAACTAAACGGGACAATATTTGCCATCAGATGTTTTAAGCGACACCAATATATTGACATCATATAGTTTAACTGACACTATATTTCCATCAGTTTTGTTTAAATGATAGTATCTTTCCATCATCTCGCACAATCGATGCAATGATTTGCATCATTTAAATGCATGTTTGTATCACTAAAATAGGTGATTTAAACATTAATGTCGGTTTTTTTTAAAAAAATAAAGAATTAGTATCACTTATAGTAAACGATTCCTTATGTTAAATATCATTATAAATTCATTTTAAATATTTAAATGAAATAAATATTTAATATAAACTGAAAATCTTAAAATGTAAAAAATACAAATTGTATATGAAGCAAATATAGATAAATTCATCCAAGATAGAATACCAAAGTATAGTTCCTACAGTTTGAGATACGAAAACAAATAACTTAATGCCCAAGCTTAAGAATGAGGATTGCCTTCATGATGAGCTCCATTTTGACTATCCTTTAGAGCCTACAATGATGTTTAAGTTATTTGGAATTAGACATGCATTTCAATTTTCTTCAAATGATGACAGTCATTACCTGGTCGTATGCACTGAAAGCTCCCAAATTTGGCAGAGTTGACAACATTGCTGTAAAGTTTGGCAGCGTGGATAGAGTTGCAGCTGGAGCTCCAAGACTTGGCAGAGTAGTTGGCAAAATTGTACCAAGAGCTCCCAAATTGTTGATGAGTGCATTTGGCTAAATAAAAAGTCCACACGCATATTAAATCAGACTCTAAACACAGTACTATGTGTATGTATGAAAGAGTTACTTGAACTGTAGTACCACCAAGAAACTGTTGAACAATACCAGTCAAAATTTGAACTTGTGACGTTAACCCTGTAACTTGAGACCTCAGCTCATCCACAACTGCATTATCCTGTTCTTGTATTTGGAACTGACTAGGAGAATGTTTCTGCAATTGTGAAGCAGTAGGTCCTCGTCCAAGACACCGGATTCGTCCGGATCTTTCCGGTCCAAAAACCGTAGCAAAGTCATCATCTAATGTTGCTGCAATGTTTGCACTTCTACTCGTTGGATTCTGACTTATCAACTCAGTGAGTTGTTCCTGTCATTTCCAGTAATGATTTTTGAAATTATTAGAGTTGTATAAGTTCAGAGAAACAAAGCAACATATAATATAATTTTTACTAAACTTACAACTCGTTCTTTTGCCTCTTCATTGACAAAAGTACCATCTTGTTTCTTGCGACTCTGAATGAAAAACTCAGCTCTACTAAGCTTCTTTCCAGTTTCTTTAAACTACAGGCAAAGTTCAATGTAACATCAATGAACTCATAAACAAAATGAAGAAAGTATAATATAAAAAACTTACAATATCCTTTTGCTTTCTTGCGAAGCTCTTTCTTCCACATGAATGTGGCAACACATTCTTTTTCTGATTCTTTATGTTCTGTTCTTGAAGTTTCTATCATCAAAATGAACCTATGTGCTTGTACCCTTTCAACAGGAGATAATGTCCTAACATCACCATCACCAACAAATCTACCTATTAGTGGGAAACTCCTTTGTAGTTCTGAGTCTGGTCTCTGGTTCTCATCCACTGTAGGACGATCATCTACTCGTCCAACTCTATTAAATCTGGTCTCTATGTCTTCAAGATACATAGAACAGAATGTCACACACTCGTCGGCCAAATACTGCTCACATATCGACCCTTCTGGTTTGGCTCGGTTCCTCACATAGGACTTGAAATATCCTAATGTTCTGCACATAATTCAAACAAAGATTTCCCACTACTAAAACTATGTACTAAAGTTCATCTATGGTTATACGATACTGACCTTTCTATAGGATACATCCAACGATAAACGACAGGCCCACCTTCTCTTGCTTCTTCAACGAGATGGACAGTTAGATGCACTATAACCGTGAAAAAGGAAGGAGGAAAAATCATCTCCAACTGGCACAAAGTCAGTACAATCGACTCTTGCAACTTATCTAGCTCACTGTCATCAAGAACTCTTTAGGATATATCTCGGAAAAATCTACAAAGGTCAATGATTGCAGATACTACATCCTCTGGCAACAAATTACGAACAGCTATTGGCAACAAATCTCTCATTATGACACGACTGTCATGACTTTTAAGTCCTGATATCTTTCGCGTCTGCACATTGATACACCTTGATACATTAGACGCATAACCATCTGGGAGCTTTACATTTTTAAAAACACTTAAGAACAATGTTTTTCCCTTGTTGTCTAAAGTGAACCTTCCAGCTGCATACTTGCCGTCAGCATCAGGCCATTGCTCTGCTCGTATACCCATTTCACGGAGATCTTTTCTAGCCTTAAAATAGTCTTTCGACCTGTCCTTATCATCTAGTAATGTGTAGACAATATTGTCAAACACATTCTTCTCAATGTCCATTACGTCCAAATTGTGACGCAGGTGATGAAACTCCCAATAAGGCAACTCAAAAAAATGCTTTTCTTCTTCCATTGTTGATCATTTGAGTTTTCCATCTCAGCTCTGCTTCTTTTTTTTTTCCAGCTGCATCTACTTTCTTCCCGAATGTAACATTAACATTTTCTTGTTGTCTTTTAATGGTAGATCCCGATGGTGTAGGTGGTGGAGTTCTAGTTTCCACTATTCCGTCGAATGCTTCTTTACTTTGGCGGAATCTATGACTTAATGGCAAATATCTCCGGTGGCCCATGAAACAATTTTTCCCACCAAAACGTAACCTATGTTCTACTGAGTCGTAGTTACAGGAGGGGCATGCCAAAGTGGTGTACGTATTCCAGCCAGACAATGCTCCAAACGCCGGGAAAATATTCACAGTCCACATCACAGCAGCACGCATATTAAATGTTTCTTTCGTTGAAGCGTCTAGAGTGCTGACTCCATCAGACCATAACTCTTTCAACTCCTTGATGAGAGGTTGTAAAAAGACATCTATATCATTCCCAGGACCTTTTTTCCAGGAATTAGCATGGACATAATCATAGAGGTCCGGTTCATTGATATCCAAGGAGGAAGATTCTAAGCGAACAAGACTACTGGCCATATACTGTAACTTAAACTCATAGAACCGAAGGGATTGAAACCATCTGATGCTAATCCTAGTCTGACATTTCTAGGATCTGCTGCGAAATCAGGAAAGCGTGAATCAAATGACTTCCAAGCCTTTCCATCCTTAGGATGCCTAATTTTACCATCAGTATTAGCAGCCGTTGAATGCCAAGTCATGTCAGAAGCGGTCTTGGAGGACATAAAAAGTCGTTGCAAACGTGGCTTCAAAGGAAAATATCTTAAGATCATTGCTGGTATCTTTCTCTTTTTCTTCTCTTTTTCTGACTAACTGACGCAGATGACTCTGGTACATCACCTCCAGCTGGTACTCCTGAAGTATCTGGTACATCACCTCCAGCCTTTTTTCCTGTTGTACTTTCTTTCCATCTTGACAACTGACACACATCACACTTCTCCCTACTAGCATTCTCTTCCCAGTAAAGCATACAATGGTTTGGACAAACGTCTATGGACTGTTATGATAGACCTAGGTTATGAATGACCTTCTTCATGTCTCTGAAGGTGTCTGGTAATTTCGCAACTGGAAAAGCTTCTTTTATCAACTCAACCACCATTGATATCCCCTTATCGCTGATCCCACAAAGACACTTAATATGGTAGAGCCTTAAGATAAATGAGAGCCTTGTGAACTTTGTACACCCAGGGTAAAGTTCTTCACAATACTCACCTAGCTTTTCATCAAACTTTACTCCATGATTAGCTGTAGAAGGCTCATCGGTGTTGTTGTTTACAGGCTCATAGGTGTTGTTGTTTACAAGCTCATCTACGTCTACTGGTGGCACTTCTCCATTGGTAGAATGGTTAGTGATGTTAGGGAACAAGTCATTCAAGAGATGTGTCATAGACTCGTCTCTTGAAATTGGATCGGTGTGTATCTCACCACCGAGTTGATCATTAATTTCAGGTAGCTCAATTTCCTCACCATGTAGGACCCAGTTAGTGTATGATTTCATAAATCCATAACAGATAAGATGATCCCTAATCTCTATTCTGGTCCTAGGTGTGTAGAGCGAACACCGGTTACACGGACATTTTAACTTCTCCACTTGAATGTTACCAAAAGCAAACTCTAAGAAAGCATCGACTCCGTCAGTATATGCTTCAGATAACCGTGGTTTGTAAATCCCAGACTTATCCATTACAACCTAAGTAAGATTTAACAAATATTGTGACATATTATTGTTTCAGTTTCTAATTATGTTTCAAACACTTAAAAAAAATTGAAGATCAAACGACACTACACAAACAATCATGCGTGACTTTATATTCGAATCATTTAGATTAGATCTAACTAACGCTGAAAGAGGTATAGCCAAGCAAGCATCAATAATTGTATTTACCTTTTGGGGGAGATGATGATTGATGTAAGTCTCGATAGCTTGCTTCCTTAACCTCCTTTCTTTGAACGCAAAAACCCTACAATGAAAAAATCCCTTGATATATATATAAACTGTAGTAAATATTTTGATAACAATCCCGCTTGGGAATAGGAATTGCGGGAAAACAAATATATATATATATATACATATAAATATAAAATAACCGTTTGATACTTAGTAAATCTAACACACGATCTAAACAGGTAAGTTGACAAAAAATCAATATTTTGGGTCTATATATTATAACATTCATATATAAGATCAACTTAACCGAAATATTTCTATCCCTTTGTAACTCAATTACGAAAACATTTTACTATACTATATATAATTTACTAATATTATTTAACTATAAGAATCATATAGATCATTTAGATGGATATGTGATACTTAGCTTATTGTCTTCTAATGAACCGTAAACAATGAAGCTTCATACTCAATCTCCAAAGCAACACAGTTCCAAGATTCCAAAGCTACAGAAGTATGATATCAGAGAGGATTTGAGCTCAGAAACATCGATTGGAGAAAACCCCCAATTTGACTACACCTAGGGATTTCAGAGCAAAAATTATAAATCATCATTTCACCAATTTCAAATTGCATTATAAAGCATAAGGAGGCGTTGAACTTATCTTCATATACTGAGTGATAAAGACCGAAACTTGGGCAGATTGAGAAGACTCCATTAAGCTCAAACTCGGCCATAGATCGAAGCTTACAAGAATGAAACTGGGAACGATGGACACTCGAATCGTCATTGTCGACTCAAAGACACCAATCAGAACAATAAATTTTTACCGACCAAACAGAATTTTTTTTTTTATTACTTCAGGTGGTCTACTTGATTGTCGGTGGAGCTAGCGAAGGAGCTCGAGCTATACGCGGAGGAGTGTTTTTTGGTTCAATCTGTACATTACAGATGATAATATATGGGCTTATGTGTGTTATGGGCTTCAAATAATATAAGTAAATACCCATATTATAAATTTGGATCAGTACAACAAGTGATGATAATCAAAATCAGTTTATAAGTGATCCAAATTGTATTTTATGTTTAAAAAATCGAAAACATTTTTTGGCATCACTTAGAAAAATGATATAACAATAAGTCGGTTTTTATGTGATACAAATAATTAAAAATGGAATCGTTTACATGGTTCGATACAAAAAAAGATATGTTCCTATCACATGGATGAAAAACGATGATATATTATTGAAAATCGCATCATATAAAATAAACAACGTTAAACTATATGAAAGGCATCATTTGCTCATATCTGACGTATCAGGACATCACTACTATTAGTGACACGAATTAAACGATGTTATAGACCAGAAATCTTGTAGTGATTCCAAGTTGTCAATTACGCTCACAGACACTTTAGTCTCATCACACACTTTCTCTTAATGAAATGTCCAGCATAACCCTCACTCTTGTCGTAAAAGTGTTTGTGAAATTTTCCTAACCAAACTCTTACATTTCCTAACTAGATAACTTATAGACAACTTCTCTAACTAATGACCAGACCAGATTAAATGCACTATCCATAAAACAATTAATATTTTTTTAGTTATGTTGGAGAGATCTCATAGTGAGTCGACAACTGACCTCTTTCTCTACTTTTTTTTTTAATTTCGAAGTGACAAACCCTAATATCTCCCCCCCCCCCCGATATTTTCGAGATCTAGAAACTGAATCCACCGAAAAAATCAAATCTATTCTCTTGAAATCGTCATTTTCTCCGACATCTATTTGGTCTTGCCCTCCGATTACCGACACCGCGTTCTGTTCTGCTCTGTTTTCCGCTCCACCGCTGACAAACAAACATCAAATGAAAGGTTTGTTCCGTTTCGTTTACTGTTCCCCTCCGCCACCGTATTTTCTTGCCGCCGTTGTTGTTTCCCATCTTCTGTCCACAATCATTAACCCTAATCTCTCGCTTTCTTTCTTCTCCTCGATCAAAAGGTAGAAACACAATTTACTACATAAATCTCTTTTTCCTGATTTTTCTCCTCTGTAACACGATCTCGGGTGGCATTTTTGATGGATGCCGTGGTAGTGGAAGCCATGGTGGTGGATGTGGATACGTAGATGAAAAATGTGAAGAGAAAAATGTGGTGGTGTATGGCATGGTGGTGAATGTGGATACAGAGGTAAAAAACGTGAGGAGAAAAAGGTGGTGGTGGATGCCATAATGGTGGAAGCTATGATGATGGATGTGGATACGAAAGTGGAAGACATGAGGAAGAGGAGGAGGATGCGGTGGATGTGGATACGGAGGTGAAAGACATGAGAAGAAAGAGGTGGTGGATGCATGCCGTAGTTGTGGATGTGGATATGAAAGTGAAAGACGTGAGGAGGAGGAGATGGTGGTGGATGTCGATACAGAGGTGAAAAACATTTAGAAAAAAGAAATGGTGGAGGATGCCGTGTTAGTGTATGCTGTAGTGGTGGATGTGAATACATAGGTAAAGAAAACAACGAAGACTAGTAGTCACCATTAACACATGAAAAAAACAAAGTTAAAAAAAAAACTAAATCGGTGTGTACAATAAAAAAATTTCGATGTATTTGACCATTTAATCCACGCACCTCGTTAGGCATTTAAAGCTAACAACATTTAAATGTTTGACTAAAGATAATTCTAGTTACTTCTTTAAAACAAGTCAATGTCATTTTTGTCTAAAAAAAGGCAGCTGTATACAGAAAGTGTCTCAAGTCTATAATGTGTCTTTGAATGAAAAGAAAAATCACAATGTGTCCTTTTATGTAACTCTCTCACATATTTAAGCAAATATAAGTTTCATACAAAAATTTATATATGATTAAAATATTTCATTAGATGATCTATTTTCAACATTCGTATAACAAATTATAAAATAATTGTAGATTTAACATACTAATTACCAAAAACATACTAATTACATTTAATGTTCTAGCGGATGACCAAAGAATGAAAGAAAATAATGCATTTTTTTACTATTCCTAATTTATTTTACCATTTGTGAGAAATATTTTTTTCTTTTCCATTCTTTTTCATTCATGTTATTTTAGATAAATATATAAAAAAATTTGTTCCTCACAAAAATTTATAAGAAATAATTTTTTTTCATTCATATAATTTTATTACTCTGCGTATTTTTCCCTACTCATTCCTGATGATTCTACGATGGTTACCAGTTAGACTATTAAAAATGTCTTTAATGGTTAACTCAAAATTCCGTTTATCAGTTCATGGATTTGTCCATCTTAATCCATATCCCTGATTAGATTAACTTCATTATAACATTCATAACAGTCACTTGAGAACTCAATTATTTTATAGAACAGTGAATAACAAAGATCCACTTTACATAAGAATAAGTTTATATATATATATATATATATATATATATTTGAATTTTTTAATCCAAAAATTTAGTAAACTTCTGTAACATTTAATTATATAGAAGCAGGTAAGAAAATTACATATGGTTTATAGTTGTTGGGAGAAAATTAATCTTTGGCACAACAACAAATGCTGCCGTGACCTCTAGGACTGGCTTGACATAAGCCAATGGTCGTTGGTGGGAAGTTAGGCGGTCCACACTGACGCTTGCAGTCTTGATTGCTCTTACACGGACCTTTGTAAACACAATCTGAACGATGCTCATCATTCTCTCTTACACCTGTTAATTACCATTGTTAAACAATAAACTTTAAAAAAAAAATTCGACAAAATTCAAATATGATTTTTGATTAGAATATATATATACACGTAATACCTTTTGACTGGGAAGTCACTAGGAGAGAACATATAACGATTATGACTACAGATTGAAGCTTTGATAATGCCATTTTGTTGGTATGATGTAAAATTTCAATGATATGATTCAGTATTTTTTGGTTCTTGGTGTGAAGGAAGTAAAAGAAAAGAACATGCCTATAAGTACACGAGAGAGGCAGTGGATGGGTCATGTTTAGTATCTAATTTGTTCATTGTCTTGAAATTTCTTTCTAAATTAATGGGTCAAAACATGGTATACTATATACTGTACATAAACTTCATGGATTTCAAATTAATTTAATAAAATATGGAATAATTTAAATAAATAATCTTAAATTATTTTACAGTTTATATTTAGAAGAAGTTTTATCTCACTAATATTTATTATATGTAATATAAGTATTTTGAGAAATGATAAGATGCAATTACATATTTTAGATATGTATTATATTTTACTATATTAATTTGAATTTCATCTAAATCATGGTCAGTGTATTTGGCCAAATTATAAAAAAAATTTAGATTGTGTTCAGAAAGATTTTTCTTTAGTTATACAATTTTGTTGGTATGATGTAAAATTTCAATGATATGATTCAGTATTTTTTGGTTCTTGGTGTGAAGGAAGTAAAAGAAAAGAACATGCCTATAAGTACACGAGAGAGGCAGTGGATGGGTCATGTTTAGTATCTAATTTGTTCATTGTCTTGAAATTTCTTTCTAAATTAATGGGTCAAAACATTGTATACTATATACTGTACATAAACTTCATGGATTTCAAATTAATTTAATAAAATATGGAATAATTTAAATAAATAATCTTAAATTATTTTACAGTTTATATTTAGAAGAAGTTTTATCTCACTAATATTTATTATATGTAATATAAGTATTTTGAGAAATTATAAGATGCAATTACATATTTTAGATATGTATTATATTTTACTATATTAATTTGAATTTCATCTAAATCATGGTCAGTGTATTTGGCCAAATTATAAAAAAAAATTAGATTGTGTTCAGATCTCAAAAGGATAATCTTCTAAATGTTTTGTTATGATATTATTTTTTCTCAAAAAGGGAAATTCTAACTTTACATCACATTTAATATCATCTCCAAAATTTACCTTTAAATGATAATTATTTTTTTATAAATATCTTAAATTTATTTTAAAATAAAAAATAATCCTCTTAAAATATTTGTACTTGTTTAAGAATTGTATATAGAAGCTTATAAATCTAATTTCATCCATTAAATATTAACTAATAAAAAACAATCACTAAATCCTAAACACAAATGTTAATCTATTCTATTAAAATAGAATCAATATTTTTTATGTATTGTTGACAAGTCATAAGAGCAACTCCATCAACAGTATAAGGAGGGGTTCTCAAAAGATGATTAGTTGCTAATAAAGAAAAAGGGACTGATGAGATTCTAATACTCATCCAATAAAATCTCAAAATATATAACATTTCTACAAATGTACTAATCAATGAGTATATAATAATAAATCGAAATATCTTAATTACAAATCTGATTTTTATTTTTAGTTATATCAAAATCTGTAAAGAAAAAATTAACAAATTCCTACTAAAACTTTTAAATTATTTTTCTAATAATGCATTAATTAATTTCGTAAATAGTAGTGTAATATGATTATCAAAGTTATATAAAATGAAAATTTCGTGATTTTTTATATTAAAACAGGAATACTATATGAATTAAATATGATAAAATTATATTAAATTGGTAAATTATTTTTTCTACAAAACATTAAATTATTAACATATATTAAACTTTATATTTACAATCTATGTATTTTTTTAAAAACTCACAACAATATATTATCTAAAATTATTATATACAAAATTTAATATTATATAACTAACCTCTAGTTGATGTATTATTTTTAAAACATATGCTATTATAAAATTTTGAAATTTTAATAATTCATTAAATATATTAATGACAAATCAAATTTAATTATAAATTTAATATTTAGTTTAGTTATAATAAAGTCTGTTGAAAAATATTTAAAATTTACCACAAATTTGAATATTTTTTTATAAAATAATGAATTAATTTAGTAACAAAATATTCAAAAGTCATCTAATTTTGTAAACTCAAAAATATCTGTGCAATTTTAAATATTTTTCTTAATATCATACATGCTAAAGTATAATTTTATGAAATGGAATACTAAAAACTAATAATATTGTAAAAAATAATATTTTGAAATCAGAATTTAATAAAAAATAAGAAAACTTCATATCATAACATTCATAATATCATATATTGATAAATTACTAAAATAATACGATCAATGCATGTATGTCTAAAATTTTCTAGAATAATAAGGTTATACTATTATTTAAGCAAAACAATTTATTTGCTTATAAAAGCCTACAAAAAACTAAAATAATAGATGTTAAATTATATTCTTCAACACAAAATGAAAAGTATAAAATATCCTAAGCAAGTATCCTTTCTATAATATAACTAATTGATTTGCAAAAAATATCGTATGCAATAACAATTAATAAAAATATACAATGTATAAAACATATCACTATATATTAATGGGAATTCAGCCAAAAAAATCCTCAGCTTTTCTAAAATTGCCAAAAGAATCCTATACACTTGCCTGGCCAATAAAAAATCTCTATAAATTTAAAAGGTCTTTAAAATTCCAAAAATATGAAAATAAAGATTTTTTTTATAAAATTAATTTTGAAACTAAAAGTAAAAATAAAATTTTATTTTTCCTTAAAAAATCAAAAATCTTCCAACATTTTCATTTTTAAAAACAAATTCCAAAAAAAGAAAATTTTCATTTTTCAAACAAAAAATCGGAAAAAATAAAAAAAAATCGAAAAATATCAAAAAGTTATAAAAAATTCGAATCTGAAAATAATCAAAATTTATTAAAAGTATTTTTTTTTTATTTTTTTTTATAAAAAATGCCAAAAAGAAAATTTTTCATTTTTCAAATTATAAAAAGAAAAATTGAAAAACAAAATTCGAAAAAAAGAAAATTTCAAAGAAAAAGGGATAAAAATTTTCAAATCTGAAAACATATAATCAGAAACTATAAAAAAATTTAAAAAATAGTAATAAATTTTATATATATATATATATATATATTCTGATTATATGTTTTCAGATTCGAAATATTTTATAACTTTTTGGAATATTTCTTCGAATTTTTTTTAATTTTTTTTAATTTCTTTTATAATCCGAAAAAATGAAAATTTTCCTTTTTGGAATTATTTTTTCAATTTTAGAAATTTTAAAGATCTTTTTAAGTTTTTAGATAATTTTTTTTATATTCAAAATCAGTACCAAATAAAACTAAATGTGTTAGTACATACAATGAATGTTCCACTAGCCTAGTGGTAAGTTACCTTGCTATTTTATCTAAATAACCTGGGTTCGAACCAACTTTTAACGATGTTATTTTTTTCTGTTAAATTTGCTGACCGCGTGCTAAATTGGCAAGTCAACGAAAACATTGTTAACTAATTCTAAAGTCAATGAAAAGTTTGTGTTTTTTTTGTCAGCCCTAAAGTTCATATTTCTTTTGGCAATTCCTGAAAAGTTCAGGATTTTTTTGGCCGAATTCCCATATATTAATATATTGTCGAATAAGTAACCTATACAATATGATTATAGAGTTGCACAGTATATAGTACTAAATGTGAATCATTTATTTAAAATGTATATGCTAATATCAAAGTTATATTTTTATAAAATTAAAACATACCCTACGGACATTGAGATTAAAATCTTGTATATTTTTAATTGAATATATTTTTGAAAATTGACATCCAAATTACTATATTTCAAACAATTTCTCAAAAACTTAATATTGTTAAATAAGATATTTATTAAATAAGTATTGTTGTTTAATCGATGAAAATGTTATAAGATCCAAATTGGATGAACATTTGAGTTCAAAAATAAAATTATGAAATTAATAATTTAAAATTGGGAAATTTTTTGAAATACCATAAATTGACTACTACTTTTAAAAATACAGTCATTTAAAATACCCAATCATTTAGATTTAAAATTTAATTATTATTTTAGGGGTGATATTTTGTTTATAAATCTCTATAAATGTTTGATAAATTATTTTTAAACATTTATAAATGGTTTAAGAGAAAACTACTATCAAATAGTCTTTTACAATATATTTTCTTTAATATTATAGAAAAGGAAATTTGATATTAAATAAATTATTTTACAAATAATTTTTTCTTTAGGATTTTTTTTTAAAAATAAAATTTCTTGAAAATTTATATTAAATAATTTTTAAATTTTATTTTTACTATAAAATAATTTTGAAAATATTTTTTTATCAAAATTTGTTTTTTCTTATTATATATATTTTTAATTATTTAATATATTAAAACTGAGTTTTAAGTATATTTGTGGATTTTATTAAATTATACTATACATATTAGATGTTAAAGTTCAATATAAAGTTCAAAGGCTAATCATATCTTTTTGAATTTTCACACATATTAAAAATGTTAAATTTTGTATATATATGCACTTTTTGTGGTTAGCTGTTTTCTACAATTTTTATCAACAAAATTCAATAAATGTAGTTATTATTTTTAAATTCTACAATTAATCATTATTGTATGTATTAAAAATATAAAAATCTTATTTATAAATCTTTTTAAACGTGGATAATATTTTTTGAAACAGAAAGAATAGTTGATATTATAATATTTAAAAAGTCATGACCAAGTATTTTTAAAATTAAAATTTTATAAGCAGACAAATCAATTTCAAACTTAAGGTACCACAAAAATATAAAATCAAATGTTTTATAAAATAAATAAAAAACTATGATTATACAGTATCTTGTGGACTAAGATTCTTGAGATAGCTTCTTTCACTATAGATTCTTGTGCACTATCATAAATTGTTAAATTTTATTAGTTGTTGGAAGCTTGTTTTAATCGTTAGACAGAAGACAGAAGTGAAACCACTCATAAGGTTCATTTCTATGTGTATGTCTCTCAAAGGTCAAATAAAAAGACCATTGTTTATCTCATCATTTGTAAACTCAAAACCTAAACCCATGTTCTTTATTTTCCATGGCTGCAACACATGGGCAAGAAACCTCTGCAATATGTATCTAAAAAAACAACTAAAAACAGAGCCAAAAACAGAGTCTTGTCACTTGGACCTCTACAAGCTCTTGTTCACAGAGAGAAGGCTGTAGTCATGGTGATCATGTACATTAAGCTGCTTCAGCCATGACTTCGCTGCATTTCCAAGATAAACTAACTGTTACTGGTCAACATAATGTTGTTTCTCCCACAAACCTCCTTGCATTTTGTAGGTAACTAAGCCAAAAGGAGCCAACGGGAGTCTCTTGGACACCACTGATTCATCATCACAACCCAATGTTTTTTTCTTCCATAGTGTTGTTATTCTCATTGTCCCCTTCTACCAAGTTACCTAATCCATCAAACATCAAAAGCTAGACGTTTCAAAAGTTTGTACCCAAGATAATGTCTATAAGCTAAGAGATTCATTACAATCTAGGTGTAAGCTTTTTTGGCAAGAACATAAATGTTGTATATCTTGGAAGGCTGAAGATAGCGTCTAATAAGTAATAACTTAAGAAACATGTTGATAAGTCTTTATCTGTTTTCCTAGATGGAATATGGTATATCAGATACTAAACATGCCACAAAAGTTCAAGAGTTCGTCATGATCAAGGCCCATAACACTTGCAGACAGAGATCAAAGAAGCAGAAAATTTCCAGACTCACCAAGCAATGGCCATCCAACTCGCATGAGACAAAACAACACTCCTTAAAGTCAAAACTCTCAGATACTTCTCAGCCAATTCATTAACCTAAAACAAACCAACATAAGACCGAATGAAAGTATAAGTTAGGTTCTTTAGACATGATAAATGAGAATAGGATAACTATAAAATTGATGAAGCTAGAACCTCGGCGGTTAAGATAACAGTTTCCAGATCTCTTGTTGGTTGAATTGAACGGCTTGTTAACGGCGGAATTTTCAAGCTTTAACAAATTGGGAAGGTCAATGACGATTTCAGTCTCCTGCTTGACTGTGATTATACCTAACTGTTACATGATTGGATTAATGGCAGTTTTACATAAATGTTCTTAATGATATGGCTTAGCAAAATAATAAAAAGTTATTTTCATTACATGAAAGTTTTGAGTTTTTCATTATAACGAGATGGTTTATGCTACCAAAGTAGTTTCTTCTAAGTGTTTCTCTTTTTTTTTCTAAATGAACTAGTCAGTTTGCAACTAATTCTTTGTTAACCAATTTAACATCTGATTTCTAGCAACAATGATTCACATATATTATTAAATAAAATAAAATGGATCTCATGTACTTTGTTCTTCATTTTTTTCTTGTTCAGTTCTTTATTTTTCTTTTTGTAAAGTGAATGTTGTTTTTCCAGAACTTTTTTTTTCAGAAAATAAGTTTATAATCAGTATATTTATTATTCAATCTATCTTCTGAAATCTGTGAAAGTATAGTTCTCAAATATATACTAGATGTCCAACATATTGTAAAATTGTGTACATTCGTTAGTGTACATGTGTACATTAAAGGTTGGTGATCTACTTTGACTTAGAAATAAGATGTCGTCGATGTTAGATGTCGTCCACCGGTGGTTGTTTCTCTTTGTCGCGTCTCGTCAACATGGAATTTTCTGGGCAGCTCTTCCACCACGTTCTTCCATTTCAATCAAGCTCTATTGATATTATATTTTTTACTTTCTCTATGTAACATATGTGTAAATGTGTACAATCGTGGTCGTGTACACATGTGTACATCCGTGGTTATGTACATATGTACAACCGCGGTTATGTACAATATTATATATTATTTATGTACACATATATTCGAAACATGCTTATTGCACATCAAAATGGTGGTTTTATATTACAAGTTTTACAAAATGCACAACTCATGTGTACACCTATTTTCATGTACACTATATTCAGTTTGACTTGATCTATTTTATTATATATTTTGGTTTTTTAGTAAGCAACCGTCAATCCACCTACTCGTGTACAACTTCTTCACATATATTGGTCCATTTCCGAAGTACACATGTACATGCCACACAGTATACACAAAGTAATCAACAAACTCCTTAATTACTCATTCTAGTACTTCTTCATAATTACACGATGATCCTTATTTTTATTGCTTTCATTTTTACCTCCAAAATTTCAAAGCTAATAAAATGTATTTGAAAATAAATTAAATGAACTAAAATCAAAGCTAAAAATCATTAGATATGAATAACACACAAAACCATATGTACACCTATTGTTATGTAGTTTGGTATTTTTTTTAGTAAGTAACCACCAATTTACCTTATGTGTACAACTTTTCATATATATTGGTTCATTTTGAATGTATATGTTTATATGTCAAAAGCGTACACAAAATAACATGTGTACATTAAATAAGGTGTACACCAACATCGGAGATACACCTTCACAGATCTCAAAAGATAGATCGAGTGATGGAGAAAACGATTTCATAAAAAAAAAATTTGAGAAAAGAAATTTAAGAATCAGATTTAAATTTTCTAAAAAAATAGAGAATGAAAGAGAAAGAAGACGAAGGAAAAAAAGAGGGAAAGATGGGAGTAAGACATGGGAAGTTACAATTGAAAAAAAATATCTGAAAAAAAAAATTAACGAGAGAGAAGACATATGCCCACTACTAGTCATTTGATTTCAACTAATAAAAGTAGGGGTGTTCAATCCGGATATCGGTTCGGTTTCGGTTCGGTTTTTTCGGTTTTTCGGTATTTCGGTTAGTAAAATACAAGTATCATTCTAAATCCATATTTACTTCGGTTCGGTTCGGTTTATATACTGTCGGTTTTCGGTTTATTCGGTTTTATACCAAAAAACATAATTCTTTATTTTTGTGATCATATTATATGAATTTTAGAGTCATGTTGTCAACACAATCATTTATTAAAAAATATTATATGTTTAAATAAAAGAACAAAAAAAAAGCTTATACCATCTAATAAAATAATCAAATATAGAATTAAAATCAAAGCTCAAAATTTTGAATAAAAGTAAAAAACTAAAAACAAAACAGAAGCACGAAGCACTAAAGAAAGTTTTTCTATTCTTCCATATTTAGCGTTCATCAAATTCATGTTTCTTCGATTGAACACGAATCTCTGTTCATTTATAGATTAAAAAAAATTGTGAAGAATTTCTACTAATTATTGTCCATCAGATTTATAATCTTTATTTCAATTTAGTCAATGCTAAAATAAAGCAAAAAATCAAAAATAAGACTAAAAAATAAGAAGCATCGGTTGCGATGAATTGTTATTTAATTATACTTCAAATGTTTTACAAATCATGACTTCTTTATTACTGTAAAAAATATGGTAATAGTTATTAGCAAACAAATTAACTTATGATTTTCATACGTCGTTATAAAATATATACATATTTACATGTTTCTATTTTTGATCGGTTTTATTCGGTTTATTCGGTTTTATTGGTTATATACCAAACCATATCCAAATCCTGCGGTTTTTAGAAAATTACATCCATTCGGTTTGTATGGTATATACCAAATCCAAACCACATTGTCTATTTTGGTTCGGTTCGGTACGGTTCGGTTTTGCCATATTGAACAGCCCTAAATAAAAGTAATAAGAGCACAAGAAAATTAAGAAAAAGTGTCTTAGGAATGTAAACTTACCTATTATATTATTAAAACATGAAAACTGACTCTCGGTATAATTGTTTCAATAATAAAAAGGATGTGTTTTAAAGCAGTGGCATAGTCTGGTAATTACTGAGAAAAACTTAGGGTCAAGTCTTATTTGTACTCTTATTTTAATGGATTAGATTTATGCTCAATTTATTATATATTTTGTCACTTACGTACAAACACATATCCATAGATATTTTTGTAAGATAACAACATCATAATTAAAAAATTATATTAATATCATAAGATGTAATAAAATAATAAAAATTGAGTTGCATCAAGAAATTAAAATAAAATACTCATGTAATATTTTTTTGTAATTACTATTGTCTGTTTGTGAAAATAGAATGAGAAAGCTTAATCCTTAATATAGATGTGAAAAAATTGTAGCTATTTTGGTTTATAATTTAATTGACATATATACAATTATCTATTAAAAAGGAAAGTTAGTTATTCATAGTAAAATAAGGGAAAATTTGGAGAAATACACTTAAATAAGATTTTAATTTGAAGATTACACTATTATTTAAGTTTTTAGAAAAATACACTTTGGTATATATGAATTTACTAAATTGTCCAATCTTAATATTCTTAATTATTTATCATAATTTACTTTATATTAGTAACGATTTTAACAAAATAAGATTAAAAAAGGGAATTCTCTACTGAAAAAGAAACCCATCAAGACTACGTCTCCTTTTCTTCTTCTCCTTATTCTTCATTTCTGAAAACCTTTTTTCTTTCTAGTTTCACAATGTTTTCCATTTTCTTGGTACCTGCCACTGCATCTGTTGGATTCGGAGATCCTGTGTGGGTTGAGGGGCTTGTTCCCGGCATTGAATATTGCAGATTTTGTGCTCTGCAACTTGGCCATCCACTTGGCTCGATAGATTCTGTTCATTTTCTAACCTTTCTTTGGTTCATCATGACTAAAATTGCAGGAGTTAGTTTTTTCTTTTTTTCTCTTTTTGCTGTTATGTTTGTATACCATGAAGATGCATAGATATACATTTAAGAAAGACACTGCTTTTTGCTTCCTCCACAAGACACTGTTTTTTTCCTCCCAATTCAAACAAATAACACAGACCCTACATCTTGTTATTTTCTTATGTTGCTATGGAAATTAATCTTTTTTTTAACCAATTAATCTTTCTCTCGTGTCCTCTTTTTTTTTTTAACACATTCTCTCGTGTCCTCTCTATTCCTGAACAACAAGTGATAGAATAATTACAATAATATTATTTTTATTAATTCCGAATTTATATTTCAATTATTAAAATATTTAATCTGGGTAAAAATGTCAATTTATATTTTAGAAAGTGTAGTTTTCAAAAAATAAAATAGAAAGTGTAATTTTCAAATTTCAAACTGTTAGTAGAGTAATTTACAAAATATCCCGTAAAATAATAGGATTACTTTAACAATTTTACTTTGTTTAGGAATTTAAAAATGAATATTACTTATTTTATGGTTAGTTTTTTCTCAGTTTTCAAGAAAAAAATAGTTAGTTTTCGTTATGATTTTTATTCAATAGTTTATTGTACTTGTAGGATTAATAATTATCTTTCTTTAGTATCTTTAAAAACGAAAATTGTAATTAAAAAGTTTACTTTATTATTTTGTTTTTAGGATTAAAAATGAAAATTACTGTCCAACATTTTTAACAATATATAATTGTAAAAGACTATATAATAATAATTTTCATGTTCTAAAATCTAAAAAGAACCGTTATGTCTTCTACATCAATCTCTGATACAGCTATGACGTTATGTCTTCTCTTCAGAGATAAACGAAAACGTCTCTCCTAATTGATTCATCTCCTTTATCATTCGCCTTAACTCTATCACCCCTTTTTGAACACGATCTGTTATTAAATGCACCTTATTCCTCTGTGACGCACTGACGCGGTGTCTCTACTCCTATAAGAGATAAGCCTTTCTTTCCATGAACATCATCATCTGAACTAGCCATACACGTTTTCCTTCCCACTACGTATTATATTTACCTTCTTCCCCTCGGGATGAAATCCTCCGGGCTCCGGTTGTTGTTCCCAATCCGTTGTGACGCATCTCATGCGTTTCTGGGAATCAGGAATGCAAAGAACGGTGGAGAACCAGCAGTGACTACGGTGTTGAGATAAGCATGAAATAGCTTGGAGTACAAGCTACCTAATCCTAATGTGTTTGAGTTTATCTAAAGGATTAGGAAAATAGAGTTGTGTTAATCCTAATGAGTTTAGGATAATTATAATGACTATATAAGAGATGCAAGGGTGTTTGCATAATCTTATGAGTTTGAGAGCTTTAGTTTTTTTGAGTTGTTTTCTAAAGCATTGAGAGTTTAATAAAGAGTTCTTTGAGATTTCGATTTCTTTGATTCAATAATTGGTATCAGAGCATTCTATCTGGTCAAAAAGAAACTATTGGTGAAATCGTTCCAACAAAGAGCAACATCAAGAGTAGCGGTACGTCCATCCAGTGTCCGTTGCTTAACGACACAAATTATACTGTATGGACAATGAGAATGGAGGCAGCGTTGAGGGTTCATAAGGTCTGGGAGGCCATAGATCCAGGAGAGGCAAAAGGAGAAAAGAATGATGTCGCAAGAGCTTTGTTGTTCCAATCAATCCCGGAGGCATTGATTTTACAAGTTGGAAATCTTGTAACTCCAAAAGAGATGTGGGAAGCGATAAGTACAAGGCATATGGGATCTGATCGAGTACGCAAAGCTCGTCTGCAGACATTGATAGCTGACTTCGGGAAGTTGAAGATGAAGGAAAACGATTCCATTGACAGCTTTGTCGGGAAAATACGTGAATTGTCAACCAAATCTGCAGCGTTGGGACAGGTTATTGAGGAACCAAAGATTGTTGAGAAGCTCTTACAGAGCTTGCCGAGAAAGAAATATATACACATGGTTGCTGCGTTGGAACAAGTTCTTGATCTTGATAAGGCAGGTTTTGAGGAAGTCGTGGGACGACTAAAAGCCTATGAAGAAAGAGTTGCAGAAGATGAAACCGAGAAGCAAGAAGATCAGGAACAGAGCAAGCTCATGTACGCTAATGCAGACTCACAGGCACAAACGCAAGAGAGATATGATTCATCAAGAGGCAGAGGCAGAGGAGGACGTTATGGTTATCGAGGAAGAGGTCGCGGACGCCAAGGTTATCAACAGAATGGAGGATATCAAAGAAACGGAGGATTTCAACAGAATGGTGGTATCTATCGAGAGAGAGATGCGTCCAAAGTTGTGTGCTTCAGGTGTGACAAGTTGGGACACTTCGCTATGCACTGTCCTGATCGGCTTCTTAAGCTACAAGAAACTAATGAGAGCGAAGCAGAGACCACACATGAAGCCGATGAGTTAATGATGAATGAGGTTGTATTCCTTAACGAACGCAATGTCATACCTAGTAAGCTCAACAACTCTTCCAGTATCGACAACCTATGGTACTTAGACAACGGGGCGAGTAATCATATGACAGGGAATCTAGAGTTCTTTGCAAAGATTGATAAAAGAGTAACTGGGAAGGTGAGATTTGGCGATGATTCTAGAATAGACATCAAAGGAAAAGGATCAATCATCTTCCTAACTAAGAATGGTGAGCGCAAGGAGTTGAAAGATTACTATTTTATACCAGACCTTAAGAGTAATATCCTGAGTCTTGGACAAGCTACCGAGTCTGGTTGCGAGGTGAGAATGATGTTGGGGTCAAAATCGGTCAAGACGAAATCAATGTCCGAAAATCTCGGAAAAACATGAAAAATGTTAAAGCAACCTCGAGAGACTAATTGTTAATCGAGAAACCTTAAGAAAAAATTAAGTTCGAGATCCATCGTCTCGAAATCAACTGCTAGAAACATTTTCTACACAAGGAAAAAACCTACGGAAAACTAAAAACGCAAACGCGCCGAAGGAACCGAGCAGCCAACACCAGACGTGGCCGTGGCCGCCGGGCGGCTAGCCCCGTGCTGGCCGTGGCCGCCGGCGGCTAGCGCCCGTGCTGGCCGTGGCCGCCGGGCGGCTAGCCCCGTGCTGGCCGTGGCCACCGGCGGCTAGCGCCCGTGCTGGCCGTGGCCGCCGGGCGGTTAGCCCCGTGCTGGCCGTGGCCGCCGGCGGCTAGCGCCCGTGCTGGCCGTGGCCGCCGGGCGGCTAGCCCCGTGCTGGCCGTGGCCGCCGGCGGCTAGCGCCCGTGCTGGCCGTGGTCGCCGGGCGGCTAGCCCCGTGCTCGCTCGGGTCGTCGGACGGCTAGTCTTCGTGCATAAGTTCCAAGCCTCCGGGTCGCCAGAAATCCGTATTTCACGACTTTCCGAGTCCTTATAAATAAAACTCCTTTTTCTGCTCCGGGATTTCTGAAAACCCCTAAGACGTCAACGGATAGGAAGACTTCGTATAAAACGGTGATGGTTATCGTACAACACCATTCACCTCAGCAATGGATCGAAGATCTTCCGAAAGACTCGACATCCAAGTAGGAGCATCCTTTCAGAGAAATCGTAGAAAAACAGCGGAAGCCCGGAATACGGCCCGAAAGGGACCAACTCCGATCGGACGACCAGTTTACGATTTTCTAAAGGGATAGGTGCGACGGTTTACAATTATCTTCGCATGACAAGATAAATGATAAACTTCCGAAAAGATAAATGTCAACTTTCCGAAAAGATAAATGTCAACTTTCCCGATAAACACGAAAGCGGACGAAAATGGAAAAAGTCCAGCCCACGGCAGACTCAGCCCACCAAGGATAGACCGTCATATGGGAGTATATAAGCAATGCTAAGAGCAGAGGAAGGGGGATCCGAAATCAGAAGAAAGAAACTACTCCAGAGCAATTTAGAACTTAGGCGCTTATTTCCTTTTTTAGCGAGCTGCGACTCAACTAGGTTAGATCTAGGTTCTAAGACTAGCGACGATCGACAGCTCTCGTGGCCGAGATCTCGACCTGTTGTCCAAACGTTCTCCGCATATTCGGAAATAAGATTCTTTCTTTTCGCTCTATTTATTTTACGCATTTATTCTCGAATTAAACTTGTCTTAACTTTGTCGTGCGTGGCCCAGCAGATAGCCGGGATCCTCGGGGAAAACTAGGTCAACTTAGTTTTCCTACATTTTAACTTAACTAAAATCGACAGTGGGAATTTCGGTTCCCACAGTTTGGCGCTAGAAGGAGGGGGATTCACGGCTTATCTTTCTCGCAACTACGCACACCCGGTTAAGCATGTCTGTTGACGCGGAAAAAGACAAGCAAACACACGACGGACCAGCCGTCGATGTCAACGCTGAGAAGACTCCTGACGAAAACGTATCGACGGTCACTGCCGAGGCAAACACCGCGATGCTGGACCAGATGAAGGAACTGTTCGCCACCGCCCAGAAACGGTCGGAAGAACAGGAGAAACTAATGGCTTCACTCGCTAAACAGGTCAATACCCTAACAGCGAAAAGCAAACTCCCGCGCGGATCCACCAAGGTGAGGCGTGTCAGGAGGCTGGACTTCGGAACTTCCGAAGACCAAGAAAAAGATGCCCCGAGAAAATCTCCGGAACTCGTCCCTGACGATACCACTCCGACGGGGCAGAAGAAAACGACGGGCAACCCTCCACCTCCCGCAAGGGACAACGAAGGAGACGACGTCGAAAGAATCAATCTGGATGTCAGCGATCAATCGGATCCGTCCGACGAAGACGCCGACATCCACCACCGAAGGACCCGAAGTCAGTCAGCTCGACTGGCGGCAGCCTTCGAAAAACCCATGACAGAAGAGGAAGAAGACCTCTACTGGTCAGAGCAAGAAAGGTTGGCTGAGGACCAGACTCGGGCCTATCGCCGCCAGCGTAGACAGAAGAGCGCAAACGGCGCCAGCGAGATTCACGATCTGCGCGAGTACATCGCCAAAACTGCAGCCGAGGTGAAAGCGGTAAAATCGCAGACTCACCACGCGACCAGCACTGCCCCCGAGATCGACCTGCTCCTCGAGGAGTCGAGAAAAACCCCGTTCACCTCTCGAATCACGGAGGCGCGAGTCTCGGATCCTGGGAAAATAAAGCTTCCCACCTACGATGGAACCACAGATCCAAAGGCACATCTGCAGTCTTTCCAGATTGCAATGGCAAGGTCTAAACTTCCGGAGCGGGAAAAGGATGTCGGCTGCTGTCTCCTATTCGTCGAGAACCTCAGAGGTGCTGCGCTCGAGAGGTTCTCACACTTGAAAAGAAACTCCATCGCAAGTTTCCGCCAGCTTGCTTCAGCTTTTCTGAAGCAATTCTCCATGTTCATGGACAGGGAAACTTCCGACGTAGACCTTTGGAGTCTAATTCAAAAAGAAGACGAACCGCTCCGCGACTACATAAAGAGGTTCAAACTCGTGATGTCCAGGGTAACAGGCCTCAGCGATAGAGTCGCCATCGACGCCCTGAGGAAGAACCTCTGGTACAAGTCAAAATTCTGAAAGTGGATCTCTCTGGAAAGGCCACGCACCATCCAGGACACTCTTCACAAAGCAACGGATTTCATCATCATGGAAGAAGAGATGAAAATCCTAGCGCAAAAGCATGGACCGCCAAAAGCGTCTGGCAAGAAGAGAACCTCTCGTAACGACAAGTACGTCCATCACGAGGGGGAAGACGTCCAAGGCGAACATAACTACGCCGTTAATTCCGAACAAGGAAAGACCAACGGAAACACCTGGACGCGGAACTCGTACAAGGACAATTCCAGCTGCGAGTTCCATCAGACGAGAGGTCACTCCACCGCCAACTGCAAAGTCCTCGGCGCTAGGCTCATTATGAAACTGCTTGACGGCAAACTAGCAACGGTCAAGAGCGTGAAAGACCTGATCCTAGATTCTGACCGTCCGCCGAAGACCGACGGAGCCAATCATGAGAATAACGCTCCTGGGACTCAATCGGGCGAAAAACGCGAACGGAGACAAGACGGCAAAGGAAACAACAACAACCGCCAAAGGGTCAATATGATCATCGGAGGATCGCACTTTTTCCAGGACTCTGTCTCGTCAATAAAAGCCTACGGGCGGAGGGCTGAAACAGGCCCCGGATGGTCTCCAGAAGATGACGTTCCCAATCATGCAATCATCTTCGAAGAACAGGATACGGCCGGACTCGATAAACCCCACTACGATCCTCTGGTCATCGACTTGGTGATTCAGGATCTCGAAGTCGGCCGCATCCTCATCGACACGGGGAGCACGGTCAACATCATGTTCCGCGACACTCTGCAGAGGATGAACATACCCCTCGGAGAAGTCATCCCAGAACCGAGACCATTGACTGGATTCTCGGGCGTCACATCCATGACCCTCGGAAAAATCAGACTCCCAGTAATGGCTAAAGAAGTCACGAAGATCGTCGAATTCGCGGTAGTGGATAACCCGGCTATCTATAACGCCATAATGGGAACCCCTTGGATAAATGCCATGAAGGCGGTCCCATCCACTTACCATCTCGGCGTCAAATTTCCAACACCAACTGGAACTGCGGTAATCTGGGGAAGCCAAAAACAGTCGCGACTCTGCTTCCTAGCCGAGCATAAACTTCGCAGCAATCGGAACGCTCCAGTAGCTAACCCGAAGCGAACCAAGAAGAATCTGAGCATCTCCGAGAGCTCAGCAGAAAACAACTCGGATCTGTCCGAACAAGCCACGACTCAGGATAGCGGAAAAATCCTCGAGACCATCGCCGAAAAAACGGACGATCCAACTCCCGACGCGACCACTGACTTAGCTGAAACAGTCAAGACGCCAGAAACCGTGGAGTAATAACAACCGTGACAGAAACAGAACTACGAGATGGCTTGATCCTCGCAAGAGGTACGTAGGCAGCTCGTCACGACCCGACGAGTTCAGCTATCCCCCTCGCCAAAAAGGGGGGGGGGAAAGATAGGGACAGATATCCTTGTACTCCCGCAAAAACGCTTTTCATGTAATCGACATTATGAATAAAATTTTTTTATTTCAAATGCTTACTCAAACGCACGAACGTTACGGAAAACGAAAATCATATCTTTTGGGAACGCGAGACGTCGTTAGTTCCCAGAAAATCTTGATTTTCCTTTCTCCTCCAAACAGTCCATCCGCGACTCTAAAAATATCACCAAACAGTCCATCCGCGACTCTAAAACTCGCTTCCGTCGATTGGCCCCGACGGGAAAATAGAAACGTTTCACTCAATCAAATTCGTAGTCCGGCTTCCAATGAAGTCCTTTTGCATCCGACAAGGATATCATAGCGCACTATACAAAAAATCCAAATTTTGGTTAGCTCTTCGTAAAGGAAGTAGTTCGACTCGTACCCAAACGAATCATATAAGCCGATAAGCACTTCGCAGGTTCTAGAACGGTACGAGTCAGGTCAAAATCGCAAACAAGCAAAACGAAAGCCGATTTGTCATCGCATAGCTTCAGTCCGAAAGTAGACCTAGGTCTTGCCCTAAACCCGGCCTTGCTGGTATCTAAGACATCTCATAGGCATAAGTATTCAGAATACGAGATCCCAAAATTTGCCTCTTATCGCTTACAAACCTAACGTTCGCTACAAAGTGACCTACGGACCTAGCGACAAAAAAAGAGATTGAATGCGAAGTGACTACGCGTATTCAAACCCTCTACACTTGACGAAAGTATAAATCAAAACGCATAATTCATAAAAGGCACTTATAACAGGGATTCGAAAGCCACCAACGGTCGATCCCGAAAAACATAAAGTCACGCGACCTCCTAGGGGTCGCGACACATACATACAAACGGCCACACTTGGCCTATCATAAATTATAATCAAATGCATAGCAGTCGGTTAAAGATATTCCGAATGAAGAATCAGGCTGGTCGACTTCCTCACCCCCGTCGCCTGCGTTTGAACCCTCGCCTACATCCGCCGTATCCTCCGAGACTTGGATAGGATTCCACAGTTCTCGAATTCTCCCTTCAATCGGAGGAACAAAGGATTCGGCGCTGGCACATATCCTCATCGAGCCATCCATCGTGGCAAGTTCGCCGGAAAAAGAGAAGCCCTCACGCTGCATCTTGCTGAGGGTACCGACCGAACCACGGCACTCGCGAAAATCACCTACAAAATCCTGAGCCTCTTTGTACGCTTCGAACTCAGTAGAAAAAATTTCGGCCCTTCGGTTCATCTCGGCGGCAGCTCTTCTCCGTCCGCTCCTTTCCGCACGAGCGAGGGCTCGAGCCTGGACCTTGGCTTGCCGGCGATTTTGCTCCTCCACCTCCAACCGATACTTAGCAAATTCCCTTTCCGTTTCCTCCGCTTTGAAACGGGCCAGCCGGGCAGTGCGGAAACTCCCATCGATCGATGCATTCCACACTCTCACGGCCTGCAAAGAAGCCGAGGTCAAATAAAAAGAAAAGTGGAGTTACTCAAGCTTCAAAAAAACAAACCTCGTTGACCAAGCGAGCACCCTCCGCAGTCACCTTGTCCCTCTCCTCGTTGTCCAAAGACTCGTTACGGGAAAACGCCGGAGGGAGTTCGTCAAAGAAGTCACCCGGGGGAGGAACATCCCGATTCTATGAGGTAAAGCCAGGATCATATCTCGGCGTCGCGCCATCTCCCGACGAGGTCCCAAAAGCGATCCTTTTATCTTTGCGAGGTCTCCGCCTCTGCCTTAAAGGGGAAAAAACGTAGGACCTATCGTTGACGCAGGGACGTGTACCACCTCGTGATCGGTGAAGCGCGACCGCCCCTCGAATCCGGTCGAGAGTAAAGGAATTCCAGGAACAAGGCCTCGACCTAAAAAGATCCCTCCTGACCGAAAGATCGGAAGGAACATGCGCGAGACACCTATTCTCTAAAAAAAAAAACGCACGTTCAGTACTCGCCTTTCGAATTCTAAAAGAGGGATTACGATAATCTTACCTCGCTGGTACAACCAGTCCGTCGGGAATAGGTGGAGAAAGCCTTCCTCAACAGACTCTCCGTCTATCCTCACAAAAAAGAAACGATCAACATAATCCTTGGCGTGCGAGGTGACTCCATTGATTACCGAAAAGTTGGTCCTCGCCTTCATGGAGTAAACTCCATTGATGCTCGTCGCCTTGGAGTTCCATAACCCTTCGAAATCGGCAGGGCTAAGGTCTATCCCTAACTCGTAACTCAGAATCACAACGCCGAACCAGCTCTCTAAAGCTGACACGTTCAGCTGGCTGATTGCGATTCCAAAACGGTCAAGAGCCTGAACAATGACCCCAGGGATTGGGAACCACAGTCGGCATTGCGTCAAGAACGCCTCGTAACAAGTAAAGTAACCTTCCGGAGGATGCTCCGAACTCTCATTCCCGCGGGGATGCGCAACACGACTCCCTCCGGAACCCCATAAAACTCTCGAAGAGTTTCGAGATACTCGGGGGATACTTCGCTCGGTGAGTCAATTTCTCCACGCGCCCTCAGAGGTCGCCGGGGAATCGGGATCACGGGAAGGGGAGCATCAGTGCCAAAGACAGCGTCGCAGTACGCGCTCCTGTTGATCTCTGAAACCTCGGGCTTCGGATTCTCTTCCTCAGCGTGAAAACTATCCGAGGACGAGTGAGACTGCCTCCTCGAGGTTTTTGATCTTAAAGTCATTCTTTTCTTGAAAGCAGAGAGAGAATTTGCAAGAGAGAGATTAACTTGAGAATCTTGGGTGAAGTAAGAATGGTAAAGAATTCACAAGTCTTTATAGGCAAAGGTTTTACTATTTACCCCGACCTTCGGCACGATTTCATCTCCATACTTTCCTCATGAACCATACCGCAAGCTAGGACCTACGAACCCTACGGCTCCTAGCAAGCTGGGGGGCTAACTGTTGGGGTCAAAATCGGTCAAGACGAAATCAATGTCCGAAAATCTCGGAAAAACATGAAAAATGTTAAAGCAACCTCGAGAGACTAATTGTTAATCGAGAAACCTTAAGAAAAAATTAAGTTCGAGATCCATCGTCTCGAAATCAACTGCTAGAAACATTTTCTACACAAGGAAAAAACCTACGGAAAACTAAAAACGCAAACGCGCCGAAGGAACCGAGCAGCCAACACCAGACGTGGCCGTGGCCGCCGGGCGGCTAGCCCCGTGCTGGCCGTGGCCGCCGGCGGCTAGCGCCCGTGTTGGCCGTGGCCGCCGGGCGGCTAGCCCCGTGCTGGCCGTGGCCGCCGGCGGCTAGCGCCCGTGCTGGCCGTGGCCGCCGGGCGGCTAGCCCCGTGCTGGCCGTGGCCGCCGGCGGCTAGCGCCCGTGCTGGCCGTGGCCGCCGGGCGGCTAGCCCCGTGCTGGCCGTGGCCGCCGGCGGCTAGCGCCCGTGCTGGCCGTGGCCGTGGCCGCCGGGCGGTTAGCCCCGTGCTGGCCGTGGCCGCCGGCGGCTAGCGCCCGTGCTGGCCGTGGCCGCCGGGCGGCTAGCCCCGTGCTGGCCGTGGCCGCCGGCGGCTAGCGCCCGTGCTGGCCGTGGTCGCCGGGCGGCTATCCCCGTGCTCGCTCGGGTCGTCGGACGGCTAGTCTTCGTGCATAAGTTCCAAGCCTCCGGGTCGCCAGAAATCCGTATTTCACGACTTTCCGAGTCCTTATAAATAAAACTCCTTTTTCTGCTCCGGGATTTCTGAAAACCCCTAAGACGTCAACGGATAGGAAGACTTCGTATAAAACGGTGATGGTTATCGTACAACACCATTCACCTCAGCAATGGATCGAAGATCTTCCGAAAGACTCGACATCCAAGTAGGAGCATCCTTTCAGAGAAATCGTAGAAAAACAGCGGAAGCCCGGAATACGGCCCGAAAGGGACCAACTCCGATCGGACGACCAGTTTACGATTTTCTAAAGGGATAGGTGCGACGGTTTACAATTATCTTCGCATGACAAGATAAATGATAAACTTCCGAAAAGATAAATGTCAACTTTCCGAAAAGATAAATGTCAACTTTCCCGATAAACACGAAAGCCGACGAAAATGGAAAAAGTCCAGCCCACGGCAGACTCAGCCCACCAAGGATAGACCGTCATATGGGAGTATATAAGCAATGCTAAGAGCAGAGGAAGGGGGATCCGAAATCAGAAGAAAGAAACTACTCCAGAGCAATTTAGAACTTATGCGCTTATTTCCTTTTTTAGCGAGCTGTGACTCAACTAGGTTAGATCTAGGTTCTAAGACTAGCGACGATCGACAGCTCTCGTGGCCGAGATCTCGACCTGTTGTCCAAACGTTCTCCGCATATTCGGAAATAAGATTCTTTCTTTTCGCTCTATTTATTTTACGCATTTATTCTCGAATTAGACTTGTCTTAACTTTGTCGTGCGTGGCCCAGCAGATAGCCGGGATCCTCGGGGAAAACTAGGTCAACTTAGTTTTCCTACATTTTAACTTAACTAAAATCGACAGTGCGAATTTCGGTTCCCACAAATGAAAGATGATTGCTTGCTCTTGTATGATCGTGATGGGAGGCTGCTGGTAAAAGCAAAGAGAGCTATGAACCGTCTTTATAAAGTGACTATGGAGGTAGAAAATACTAGATGCTTACAGCTAGTACATCTAAAGGAGTCATCAAAGTGGCATGCGCGCTTAGGGCATATAGGTTTGACAAACTTGAAGAAGATGGTGGACAAGAACTTGGTCATTGGAATGCCAAAATTTGGAGTTGAGAAAGAAACATGCGAAGCTTGCTTGCGTGGGAAGCAAATACGAGAATCGTTTCCACAAGCAAGCTCATAAAGTATTAGAGCTGATACATGGAGATTTGTGTGGTCCCATTACACCACCAACCGCCGGAGGAAACAGGTATGTGTTTGTCTTGATAGACGATCACTCGAGATATATGTGGACCATTCTCATGAAGGAGAAGAGTGAGGCTTTCACAAGATTCAAACGATTCAGGAGCTTAGTTGAGCAGGAGATGGGAGTAAAAATCAAAACCTTTCGAACAGATAGGGGAGGAGAGTTCACGAGTAATGAGTTCAAAATTTACTGTGAAAACTCAGGCATCAATCGTCACTTAACAGCTCCATATTCGCCGCAGCAGAACGGAGTTGTCGAAAGGAGAAACAGAACATTACTCGAGATGACACGAAGTGTTCTAAAAGGGATGGATGTACCTAATTATTTGTGGGGTGAGGCAGTAAGGCACGCAACCTACCTTATAAACCGTATTCCTACAAGAACCTTAGTGTTTCAGACTCCATACGAGAGTTACAAAGGGAAAAAGCCGTGCATTGAGCATATAAGAGTGTTTGGATGCGTGGGGCATGTGAAAGTGGATACACCACATCTAAGAAAATTAGATGATAGATCAAGACCACTTGTTCATCTTGGTATTGAACCCGGATCCAAGGCTTATAGGTTATTGGATCCATCATCTCGCAAGATAATTGTGAGTCGTGATGTTGTTTTCTGTGAGGAACAGAGGTGGAAGTGGCGTAAAACAGAGAAAGAGTCACATACTGAGATGGGTGTGATAGACTTCGGAGTCAAGGAAGATGGAAACGACGATACTAACAGTATTGAGAGTGTTAAGGATGAAGCAGACGAGGAGGACGAGATGAATCAAGAAGAGCCACCAGAGGTACTAAGACGTTCCACTCGTATCTCTAACAAACCAAGTTACCTTGAGGATTATAAGCTATTGTGTGAAGAAGATGAACAGTATGAGAGGTTATGCGAGGCTGAGTTCGAGAATCTTCTCATGCTTATTAATGAGGAACCTTGGAGTTATGAAGAAGCAAATGAGAAGAAGGTGTGGAGAGATGCTTGTAAGGACGAGATCAAGTCAATAGAGAAGAACAATACTTGGACATTGGTTGATCTCCCTTCTACTTGCAAGGCGATAGGATTGAAGTGGGTATTTAAAGTGAAGAGGAATGCGGATGGTAGCATTAACAAATACAAGGCGAGGCTAGTAGCTAAAGGATATATACAGAAGCATGGAGTGGACTACGACGAGGTTTTTGCTCCGGTTGCTCGAATTGAAACAGTCAGGTTGATCATAGGAATGGCGGCTTCACATCGATGGGAGTTGCATCACCTAGATGTTAAGACCGCTTTCTTATATGGCGAACTAAAAGAAGAGGTTTATGTTAAGCAACCTGAAGGCTTCGTTGTAAAAGGCAGTGAGACTAAGGTAAACAAGTTGAGCAAGGCTCTCTATGGCTTGCGACAAGCTCCTCAGGCGTGGAATGAGAAACTCCATAAAGTGTTGCGAGAATTGAAGTTTGATAGATGCTTAAAGGAGCCATCATTATACCGAAAGCAAAATCACGAACATCTTCTAGTAGTGGCTGTCTATGTTGATGATTTACTTGTGACAGGGTCCAACCTAGAGATGATTCTTGAGTTTAAAAGTGATATGGCGGCAAAGTTTGAGATGTCTGATCTTGGAAGACTGAGCTACTATCTTGGGATAGAGGTGATTCAACGAGATGGGAGTATAATCTTGAGTCAAGAGCGATATGCAACGAGAATCTTGGAAGAAGCCGGCATGAAAGGATGTAACTCTGTGCATATACCAATGGATGCAGGAGTCAAACTCGGAAAAGCAGAGAAAGAAGAGGGAGTTTATGAGAGAGAATATCGTAGGAACATTGGCTGTCTTCGTTACTTGATACACACCAGGCCAGATCTTGCGTGCAGTGTGGGAATATTGAGCAGATACATGCATAATCCTAAGGTTTCACACAATGCGGCTCTGAAACAGGTACTTCGTTACTTGAGTGGAACATTGAGTTATGGTCTGGTATTTGAGGCTAAGTCGGAGGACAGTTTAGTTGGCTATAGTGATAGCAGTTATAACGTGGATCCAGACGATGGGAAGAGTACGACTGGTCACATCTTTTATCTTGGTGGTAATCCCATTACGTGGTGTTCACAGAAGCAAGAGATCGTTGCCTTATCGTCATGTGAAGCCGAGTTTATGGCAGCTACAGAGACTGCAAAACAAGCTATTTGGTTGCAGGATCTTCTTAACGAGATACTTGGACGACATGGCGAGAAAGTAGTGATAAGAATCGACAACAAGTCTGCAATAGCTTTGTCCAAGAATCCGGTGTTTCATGGACGCAACAAACATATTCACACTAGGTTTCATTTCATCCGGGAATGCGTGGAGAAAGGACTTGTGAATGTTGAGCATGTTGCCAGAGTACGACAAAAAGCTGATATACTTACTAAAGCACTGGGAAGAGTTAAGTTTGTTGAGATGAGAAGTCTCATAGGAGTTCAAGACTTGAAGAATGGAGATTTCAAGCTTAAGGGGGAGAGTGTTGAGATAAGCATAAAATAGCTTGGAGTACAAGCTACCTAATCCTAATGTGTTTGAGTTTATCTAAAGGATTAGGAAAATAGAGTTGTGTTAATCCTAATGAGTTTAGGATAATTATAATGACTATATAAGAGATGCAATGCAAGGGTGTTTGCATAATCTTATGAGTTTGAGAGCTTTAGTTTTTTTGAGTTGTTTTCTAAAGCATTGAGAGTTTAATAAAGAGTTCTTTGAGATTTCGATTTCTTTGATTCAACATACGGTAATAGAAGGATATGCATTTATGTGTTTGGCAGCGACAGAGTTTAGAGAAAGCGAAGCTAATTTGTGATTCCTTTCGTTTTCAATAATGGTGGATGATGAACTATATTATGAAATTTTGATTCGCTACAAAGAGTGTAGGTCGTTTTCTTCTCAATCTGTCCTTCACATCTTATTTACACATTTCACAATTTAGAACTGAAAACTTTAATATGATCATTAATTCAAGAACACAAAATTTTCAGGTTTTTTTTGTTGCAATGTTATAACATTTGTTTAATCTGCATTTGAGGTTTTCGCAATCTTGAATTATATGTTATACTGCAGATTTCACGAGATCATCTTTATGCTACACGATAACTTTGACTGAGATTACTATCTGATAAAGCGGGGCACAAGAAGTGGTTCGGTGGGTAGTTAAAACCAAACATGCGATTGCAGTTAAAGTCTGATTTGATGGGTTTTTGTCAGGTTGTAAGCGAAGCAAAGCGGTCTTGGTTGTCGATAGATAGTACTATAGCTCTCTATTAGTTGATCGGATGTGTGTAACTAGCTATGATCAGACAGGAACATAACTTGATAAATTTTGGTGATGCATTGTGATGAATGCTAAACGATTGAAGGGAAATCAGTATTGTAGGAATGAAACTTCAGGTTTTACAGAAAAACTTACCTATTATGTTAGAATTTTTTTTGAAAAAAATTGATGGAAAGATGTTGATTCCATTTACTGTAGCCAAATATTTGGGACCAAAGGCATCGCTTACAATCTGCAATTGTGTAAATAATTGCGTGATGAGAATGTTGACTACTATTAATTTCAACTTCTGTTTTCAATCTCAGTTCATTTTATTTTCCCTTCATAAGACACTTATTCCTTTCCTTCAATCTGTTACGATAGTTTATCTTTCCTTGCCTCTGAATACTTCTTCAAGGACCATCTTCATTCTTTTGGTACACTTTTAATTGATTAAAATTTGTAACGTACGTAGGCTAATGAAGTAAGCGAATAATTTCACTTTTGTAACCTAGGAGGTCTGTATTCACTTTCTAATATGTAAATTTAAAATTAATATATCTTCATAATTTTTTTTAAATGATTAATTTCCATTCATCGAAATGTTTAAAATTTATAAAAATCACAGCCAAGTAAATATTTACAAACAATCTACATATTTAAAATTATTGATAAACCTAATTTAAATTTACTTTTAAAAATATTATACAAACAGGTTTCAAGTACTCTTATCTAAAATGTTTGAGAGTATTCTTATGCAAGAAGTTAATATAGTATAATACATGTAAGTATTTAATTTTAGCTTGCTTTAAGAAAAAATCAAAATCGATAATGCAGGAATTGAAATAAAATCGAAATATTCATATCTTTGGAAACTATTTCATTTCTAAAATGTCACGAAAATATGATTTGTTTATAAATTCTCTTTGAAATATATATTAACAGCTAAATTTTGAATTCAAATTATTGTATCAAAATATTTTAGTACAACATGTTACAAAATAATTTTATGTATATATTAACAGCTAAAATTTTAATTCAAATTATTGTATCAAAATATTTTAGTACAACATGTTACAAAATAATTGTATGTAAAATACTATTATATTATTTATAAAATAGCGGAATATTATTTATTTTAAACATCCCTTATTCAGTGAGCAAAAATGTAAAAGGTTATTGACAAATTAATGAAAATATTTTTTTACAACAAATAAGTTTGACGATATATATAAAGTATAACAACGACCCGAATATCAATTCCCACAAAATATAAACATACACATAAACAGTGTTAAACAAAAAACAATTAAATTTATTTTTACAAAGGACAAGTTAAAAGAAATGGTAAGATTTACAGAAAAAACATCAGATAGCGGACTACCCCTTATGATTTTTAACAAAAAAAAAATAACAGTACCAAATAATAAATATATTTTAAGATAATTTTCATAAAATTAAAAATAAACTAAATATTAATTTAGTTGACAAAAAAATTAAATATTAAATTTTTTTCTTATATCTCGCCCGTAGAGAGAGTCTGCCCTAGTTATTAATAAGATTGTATCATTGTATCATTTTTGACATATGTCACAATCTTATTTCCTTTTCTAGAATCAAAAATAACTGAGTGTTGTTCTTTTCATTGTATAAAATAATTGAGTATTGTTTAAATAATACTTAGTTATTTTTTGGCACATGTTTGAAAAAAATATTTATAAAATAATTGATTCAATATTATATTAAAAATGAAAATTAGTTATTTATAGTAAAATAATAGGAGTACTTTAACAATTTTATTTTGTTTAGGCTTTTAAAAATGAATATTACGTATTTTATGGTTCGTTTTATTCTCAGTTTTCAAGAAAAAAATAGTTAGTTTTTCTTTATTATTTTTATTCAATAGTTTATTGTACTTGTATAATTAATAATTCTATTTCTTTAGTATCTTTAAAAACGAAAATTGTAATTAAAAAATTATTTTCAAATAGCTTTTTACAACTATTTTGTTTTTAGGATTAAAAAATTTAAAACTATTGTCCAATACTTTTAACAATATATAATTGTAAAAGACTATATAATAGTAATTTTTCTTTTTTAAAATCTAAAAAGAACCATAAAGGAATATATTGTAATGATAATTTTCTTTTTCTAAATCTCTTTTAAATCATAAACAAAATATAATTGTATCATTTTTTTGACACATGTCACAATTTTAAAAAAATTATTAACATATGTCACGATTATGTTAGTTAGCGAATTTTAAGAACTAAGCTTTATATTGAAAGTAATTTTAGTTTTAATTAGTTGTGATTTTTTTTGTGGAATATATGCAGGAGGGATAGTTTCATAACTCATAGAGCACTCTGTGATGCATTAGCAGAAGAGAGTGCAAGAGCCATACCAAACCCTATTCTCATCCAATCTTCTTCTCCTCATCAAACTCAACACAACATCTCTTCTTTCTCCCTCACAAAATATCACCAGCAACAATAACAATCTCCATGGTCATGAACTTCCTATGAAGCAAGAAGAGCCACACCATCACTTCCAAAACATCCTTCCTTGGCTTATCTCATCAAACCCTAACCCTAATGGCAACAATGCTAATTATTTCCCTCTTGCTTCTTCCGCAAGCTTCCACCACTCATCTCCGGCAATGTCAGCCACAGCTTTGCTCCAGAAAGCAGCTCAAATGGGTCACTCAAAGCCAACAACTACACCAGAGGAAGAAGAAGAGAGGGCAGCGCAGTTGATGACTACAACAACAATGGCTGCATCGATGATGACGTCACCATCAGAACATGGATTCGGGTTTCAAGATTATCGTTATCATCACGGTGTTGGTGAAGCTTTCGAAGGTGGTTCTATGCCGGAGACGAGAAGAACGATGTGGGGGACGACGGTGGAGGAGAGACTAGAGATTTCTTGGGGTTAAGATCGTTAATGTCTCATAATGAGATTCTAAGTTTCGCTAATAATCTTGGTAACTGTATCAACACTTCTGCTTCAGAGCAACAACAGCGATATAGCCATCAAGATTAGGTACTAGGGCACTAGCATATGTATAGAGGAGATATTTATATAGTTTTCAAAATTAATTAGTGTTCTCGAAAGATAATTTTCATATAAGGTTTTTATAATTTTATTTCATCGTCTTGACTGTTAGTTAATGAGTGTGGTTACACATGCAAAAATACATCATATGAGTGTGGTTTCATGATCATATAAGGTTTTTATAATTTTATTTCAGATCGTCTTTTTTTTTTATCTTCAAAAAAAAAATACATCAGAGAACTCTGCGTATTATATGGTGATTGGTGAATGAAATGGTCAAAGTGAAAACATATTATTTCTCGCTCCTTTCCAGTCCGCACCAAAGGAGGCCACGTATAGGAAAACTTCCTCGTAATATTATCGAGTTTTAGTTACAAAAAAATAAAATTTATCTAGTTGAAATATTTTTTTTTGTTTCACGTACATAAGCAAATATAAGTTTGTTACAAAAAAATATGTATGATTATAAAATATTTCATTAGATTTTATATTCACAGTTCTCGTACAGATAATTATGAAATTTTAAAATAACTAAAAATTATGGATGATTATAAAAATAACATCTTTAACAAAATGTTAAATTAGAGTTATTTAACATACTAATATACAAAAAAACAAAATACACTTAGAAAAGTCGTAAATGTTTAGCTCAAAATTCCGTTTATCAGTTCATGGATTGATCCATTTCAATCCATATTTCTTATAGCATATTTTAATAAGTTAGATTAAAATCATTATCAAATTCCTAACAATAAGAACTCAATTATTTTATAACACAGCGAATACCAAAGATCCATCTGTAGATGATTTTTTTAATCCAGAGATTTATATATTGTGTAATAGTTGATGGGAGAAAATTAATCTCATTCTCAAAAAAAAAAAAAATTAATCTTTTTGACAACAACAAAAGCCTTGACCTGTACGACTGACTTCGCATGAGCCAATGGTCGTTGGTGGAAAGTTAGGCGGTCCACACCGAATCTTGCACTCTCGATAGCTCTTACACGGACCTTTGTAAATACAATCTGATGAACGATGCTCAACATTATCTGTTAAACCTGTTAATTACCATTGTTATACAATAAATATTTTTTTTTGATGTAGAAACAATAATTTTTTTAAACTAGACAGATATTAAAATATGATATTTAATTGTAGATGTGAATAGAACATATAAACCTTATTACCTCTTGACTGAGAAGTCACTATGAGAGAACATATAACGAGTATGACTACATATTGAAGCTTTGATGATGCCATTTTGTTGGTATGATGTAAAATTTCAGTATTCAGTATTTGTTTTTTTTTGGCTCTTGGTGTGAAGGAAGTAAAAGAAAAAGAACATGTCTATAAGTACACGAGAGAGCCAGTGGATGAGTAATGTTTAATATCTAATTTGTTTTTTTTTTTGTCAACATATCTAATTTGTTTAGTCTTGAGATTTCTTTCTAAATTAATGGGTCAAATCTTTGAAAATGTGATATAAATCTTCATTTTCAAAGATTTATACAATGTTTTGAAGATTTATATCACATCTTCAAAGTATCTTCAAAACATTTCTTTAACTTACTTTATAAAAAATGAATGGTTTTGTAATTTACATTTTGGCTAAATAGGTCGTGCGCGTCCGAAAATTAAGGGAGGATGAGAGTTTACAATATATATATATATATATAGTTTATTTTTAAGTAAATAACATGAAAAATAATTAGTTGGACTAGATTTGATTATGTTTTTAATTTAATAGAATATATAATAGCAGATCTGGTATATTTTTAAAAAGGATATATTCTTTAAAAATTTCATAAATATATAGTATAAGAAAATTTCATAATAGGTTTTATTAGTTATTCTTTGAAGGTAAATACATATTAGGAAAAATATTTTAAAATGAATAAATTTTCATAAATACTTTTTGAAGTATTTATATTTGGAATAAAATCTTGATTCATTTAAAATGAAGATATTTACTAATATCTCATCAAAATCTATAGTTGAAAATGTCTTCAACTAAAAATCAGTTTTATCGTTCAGATCTTATTTTGTGGGATACTAGTAAATGGTTGTGTATTATATAATTTAAATATTGTGTAGGAACTCAGTTATGAAAATTATAGTTGAATAACAAACCAAATACGAAATTGTGTGAAAATTTAAATATAAACATTCATGTTATACAAACATTAACATTCATGAGTTAAGTGTGTGTAAGTATTTGAACACTAATTAAAATATGAAAGACTCTATACAACACTTAGTAATTTTTATGTTAATGTGTGATAACATGTGAAATACAGAGAGAAATGACTTATGCATATGTAACTTTATATTGATTTTAATTAGTTATAAATAAGGGTTGATATTCATGTCAAGTCAGATTCGTTTATGTTTGGTTGGTCTATTGAGTGGGAATCTCTTTTGTTCGGTTTGCTATGGTTAAATATTTATACAAGATCAATATATATAATGTTAGACTAAGCCCATCAATCGTAGATATTAATTTTGTTAAGTAGGTTTAACAATTTTTTTACAGCAGATAAAATAAAACTCTAATTTAATAGACTAGATTCTTTCAATTTTATATAAAAATGTTTGCAAATAATCAATACTATTAAAACTGAAGGGCCTTTTTTGAGATCACCTTAAACTTTTGAAATATTTACAATTTCATGCCACTAGAATATTTGTATGCTATGATTTTAATTAAATTTACTTTATCAAAATATTAATTTTAACGATAAACAAGATATATAGATATAATCCAACCATGAATAACGCCTTTTTTACCTACCATATCTTCAAATTATACACGATAAATTTGTTTGAACAATTCTTAAATAATATTCGAACAGAAATACGTGAAATACTCGAATACTAGGTAGTAACCCGTGCCTTGCGCGGGATGAGATGGTTAGATCAGCAATTTTTCGAAAATATTAGAAAGTATATAAATATAGTTTGGAATTTGGGTTTTGTGTGTTTTTTTTGTGTTTAATCTCGGTGGTGCTGATTTTACAGTATAGACGTCACTGAGATAGAAACATATATAAATCCTTTACTTGAGTGACATGTAAAAATTTACTGGAACATAAGAGTAAACACAAAACATGTTACCTGGCAACTGCGAAAGCATGTAATCATTTATTTTATCCACTTCATCATTTGTGAGAGTGAGAATGGCTCGATGTCTATACAAATCCTTAACTGTTGAGGTTTGAAAAGCTTGTCCATAAACCTCTTTTTCCATAGTCTCAATAGTTTATACACATCACCGGTGTGATTTATCTTACTCTGATTCATTTGCAAGAACTTGCATATAAAGATATAATTATTATTATACAGTTTGATTTTCATATGCATGATTTTTGTATAATAACATACCTTCCTCGTAGGTCATTGACTTCAAACATGTAAGGATTCCACAGAACTTGGCTGTATTTTTTGAACCATGTAAGAAGAACTGATTTTGTGTATAATATCTAATTCGAGTAAGATAAATATTATTAATATCTAATCAAATTATATGTACGTAAATATTTGTGTAATCACACTCTTTGCATAGGTTTTATGTATAAATATTATTAATATATAATCAAATTATTATGTATGTAAATTTTTGTGTAATCAAACTTGTTCTATATTTCTTTCTTTGCATCTTACTCTCGAACTCATTTTGTTTATCTCTCTATGGCTCTCTCTCTCTCTCTCTCTATGGCTCTCTCTCTCTCTCTCTCTCTCTCTCTCTCTCTCTCTCTCTCTCTCTCAGATTTTATCAGTATTGATGAGTATTTAAAAAATAAGATTAAGATTTTAACATATTTTTATTTTAAACATACGAATATAAATATTATTAATGTCTAATCAAATGTTTGATGTATTATTAAAACTAAATTTGTTCTTCAGATGTTTTATGTGTTATTAATATAAATATGTATTATTCAAATACGATTCATATGTTTTATGTATTACTAAAACTAAATTTGTTCTCCATTCGGTCTTTGTGGTTCAAAACTATAAGCATTTTAGACATTACTTAATTTAATATACTTTGAGATTTAAATTATTATCTCTCTCTCTCTCTCTCTCTCTCTCTCTCTCTCTCTCTCGGTATCCCCCTCATCGTAAACCCTTTTTTTTAGAAATATAAAAATGTAAACATTCTTTTAATTCATTGATTATCTTTTAACTACCACAATTTTGTTTTATATGGTCATGAATTTTTCTTGGGTGAATTACCAACTAATCATAGTTTGTCAATTAATGTACAGTTTTATAAAATTTAAATAAATAAAATAATAATAATTTGTGTTAAGTTTTTAAAATAAATAAAAAATATTAGTAGCTGCCAAAAGATAAATTTTTTTAACAATTTTAAAACCGTCACAAAAGAGTAAATCATAAACATTAAACACTATACCCTAAACCCATGGACAAAACTTAAACCCTTGGGTAAAAATCCAAACACTAAACCCTAAATTCTTGGATATACCCTAAACCCTTGGAAAATCCTAAACACTAAACTGTAAAATCTTGGATATACCCTAAACACTAAATCTCTCTCTCTCTCTCTCTCTCTCTCTCTCTCTCTCTCTCTCTCTCTCTCTCTCTCTCTCTCTCTCTCTCTCTCTCTCTCTCTCTCTTGGTATCCTCTTCATCGTAAACCTTTTTTTCTTTGAAAAATATAAAAATGTAAACATTCTTTTAATTCATAGATTATCTTTCAACTACCACAATTTTTATTTATATGGAAATGTTTCCTAGTTTAATATTTTATCATGAATTTTTCTTGGGTGAATTACCAACTAATCATAGTTTGTCAATTAATGTACAATTTTTTTAAATATAATAAATAAAATAATAATAATTTGTGTTAAGTTTTTAAAATAAAAGAAAAATATTATTAGCTGCAAAAAGATGAATTTTTTTTAACAATTTTAAAACCGTCACAAAAAATTAAATCATAAACACTAAACACTATACCCTAAACCCATGGACAAAGCTTAAACCCATGGGTAAAAATCCAAACACTAAACCCTAAATTCTTGGATATACGCTAAACACTAAATCTCTCTCTCTCTCTCTCATCGTAAACCTTTTTTTTGAGAAAAATAAAAATGTAAACATTCTTTTAATTCATCGATTATCTTTTAACTACCACAATTTTGTTTTATATGGGAATGTTTCATAGTTTAATATTTTATCATGAATTATTTTTGGGTGAATTAACAACTAATCATAGTTTGCCAATTAATGTACAGTTTTTTAAAATATAATAAATAAAATAATAGTAATATGTGTTAAGTTTTTAAAATAAATGAAAAATATTAGTACCTGCCAAAAGATGAAATTTTTTTAACAATTTTAAAACCGTCACAAAAGAGTAAATCATAAACATTAAACACTATACCCTAAACCCTTGGACAAAACTTAAACCCTTGGGTAAAAATCCAAACCCTAAACCCTAAATTCTTGGATATACTCTAAACCCTTGGGTAAAACCCTAAACACTAAATTGTAAACTCTTGGGTATACCCTAAACACTCTCTCTCTCTCTCTCTCTCTCTCTCTCTCTCTCTCTCTCTCTCTCTCTCTCTCTCTCTCTCTCTCTCTCTCTCTCGGTATCCCCTTCATCGTAAACCTTTTTTTTTTGAAAAATATAAAAATGTAAACATTCTTTTAATTCATCGATTATCTTTTAACTACCACAATTTTTATTTATATGGAAATGATTCCTAGTTTAATATTTTATCATGAATTTTTCTTGGGTGAATTACCAACTAATCATAGTTTGCCAATTAATGTACAATTTTTTTTAAATATAATAAATAAAATAATAATAATTTGTGTTAAGTTTTTAAAATAAAAGAAAAATATTATTAGCTCCAAAAAGATGAAATTTTTTTAACAATTTTAAAACCATCACAAAAAATTAAATCATAAACACTAAACACTATACCCTAAACCCATGGACAAAGTTTAAACCCATGGGTACAAATCCAAACACTAAACCCTAAATTCTTGGATATACCCTAAACACTCTCTCTCTCTCTCTCTCTCTCTCTCTCTCTCTCTCTTGGTATCTCCCTTATCGTAAACCTTTTTTTTTTGAAAAATATAAAAATGTAAACATTCTTTTAATTCATCGATTATCTTTTAACTAACACAATTTTGATCTATATGGGAATGTTTCCTAGTTTAATATTTTATCATGATTTTTTGGGTGAATTACCAACTAATCATAGTTTGCCAATTAATGTACAATTATTTAAAATATAAGAAATAAAATAATAATAATTTATGTTAAGTTTTTAAAATAAATGAAAAATATTAGTAGCTGCCAAAAGATGAAATTTTTTAAAAATTTAAAAACAGTCACAAAAGAGTAAATCATAAACACTAAACACTATACCCTAAACCTTTGGATAAAACTTAAACCTTTGGGTAAAAATCCAAACACTAAACCCTAAATTCTTGGATATACCCTAAATACTTGGGTAAATCTTACACACTAAACTGTAAACCCTTGGGTATACTCTAAACACCAAATCTCTCTCTCTCTCTCTCTCTCTCTCTCTCTCTCTCTTGGTATCCCCTTCATCCTAAACCTTTTTTCTAAATATAAAAATGTAAACATTCTTTTAATTCATTGATTATCTTTTAGCTACCACAATTTTGATTTATATGGGAATGTTTTCTAGTTTAATATTTTATTATGAATTTTTCTTGGGTGAATTACCAACTAATCATAGTTTGCAAATTAATGTACAAATTTTTTTAAAATATAATAAATAAAATAATAATAATTTGTGAAGTTTCTAAAATAAATAAAAAATATTAGTAGCTGCCAAAAGATGAAATTTTTTTAACAATTTTAAAACCGTCAGAAAAAAATAAATCATAAACACTAAACACTATACCCTAAACCTTTCGACAAAGCTTAAACCCTTGGGTAAAAATCCAAACACTAAATCCTAAATTCTTGGATATACCCTAAACCCTTGGATAAATCCTAAACACTAAACTGTAAACCTTTGGGTATACCCTAAACACTAAATCTCTCTCTCTCTCTCTCTCTCTCTCTCTCTCTCTCTCTCTCTCTCTCTCTCTCTCTCTCTCTACATGGATGGGAAGGTCACGTTTTCTTCTCTTTTTTTTTGCAGGGTCTGGTCTGGTGGTGTAAGCCATGTTTTTATTGTTGAAGAAAGAAGAAAGGCTTGTTGCCTTGTTTGTGCGTTATCTCTTAGTTTAAAGAAAAGAGCTCACACCTGAAATTCTGAACTATTTATTTATTTCCTGTTTCTTCTATATATTTTTTTTATTTTTATAAAAACCCTTTCGAGAAAAATAAATATATTCACAAACTCTCTCTATAAGGAAAAATATATACAACTTACTGCCAAGAATGGAATGAAACCCATTAGTATTATTCATATATTCTTTCTATATGTAGATTTCAAAATTATATTTACTTTTTGTTTAAGATAATTGATGATGCATTATGTAGTTAGAGTTAGAGCTGTGCAAATCAAACCAATTATGTAAGCAACCGATGGTAACATTTTTTTAAGAAATGAGTGTCTAGTTTAATGTGAACGTATATTCATCCGAGAATCTCTGATAACCCGTGCCTTGCACGGGATGAGATTATTTTTAAGATATTAAGACGTTAGGTATATTTATTTTGGATATCAGTTTAGTTTTGGGTTGTTTTCGGGTTTTAAGATCCTATGATATAGATACATTCTAAATTCATATTTATTTTTGTTTATTCGGTTAAAATTGTTGAGATTTTTGGGGTTTTAGTGATAAACTAAAGACTATTTGTATTTGTTTGATTTCATGTTCTTTGAATTTTAGACAATTCTAATATAAACCAATCGTTTCATATTATAAATAATGAAAAAATCATAATAAAATCAAATTTATATAACTGTTGAAGAAAACTAAGATGCCTATAAAACAATTCATTTCATTACAATTTGGTTAATGGTGAAATGAAGATTTTAAAATAATAATATTCTATATTACGCCTGATTTAGAATCTTCACCTCACATTTTGTTATATAAGTACTAACTTTAATGTGCATATTTGTGTGTATGTAAATTTTTTTTTAAAGTGTTTCATCGCTATATACATATAGCGTTAACTAATATTGAAAGAAATGTTTGTTCATATAACAAATGAAAGTTTTAATTTTTAAATTAAAATTAATTAAATATAAAATATACTTAGTCATTACAAAATATTTTTTTAAATAATGACAATTAAACTATATACATAAATCGTTGTATAAAAATATATACATAAACAATAACATTAATATATCTACACATTGAACCTGCTGAGTTTAATTCTTACAATGTATTAAACATAAGGCCAATGAATTTTAACAATCAAGCATTATGTTTTAACATTTATTTTTCAATTTGGTCTGCGTAAAACATCTTCACAACCTACGAAATAAAAAAAAACTCGAAACTTAGACATGTTTAAATAAAAAAAACGAAATTTATAAAATGTATTCAGGTGAAGAGTAAAGATGCCTACATTGGAGTCGATAAAAACCATTTCAATAGTTAGACCACTACCAGCAGAATATTGCTTCCACAAATAAAGGATCTTAACCATAATCTTTCACATTGACTTGAATAGTTTCAAATCATACACATAAGTTACCGCAACCATTATAGGAGAATGAGATAAACTTGTTAAGGTTTCGGGTGTAGTGAATAAATAAAATTATGTGGAGCAGTGAGTCTTATATAGGTTTACTAAACCTAATTCAATAAATGTGGTATCTTGGTATAATATCGTATTAAATGAAAAATATTTTTACCTTGCCAATCACTCTTAGATATATAAATTTCCATAACAAAAAATGTGAAATATATGACATTTAGTATCATCAATTTACCTTGCTAATCACTCATAAAATATAAATATTGTCCAAACGTTAATGCTAGCCGGTCTAATTCGGGATGGGTAGAATTCATTGATATCGGTTTAAAAATCTTAACCATATTATTAAAATTCATGTGTAATAAAATTGTAGTATTTCATTCGCTTTAAAATTTACGTGTACTACATGAGAATGACTCGTAAAGCATACTTGACAATGGGAGACTGTAGTAAGAACTCTTATAGTTTGTATAGAATGTGTTATCGTTTGTGTCAAACTGTTATTGTTTGTGAAAACAAATGCTACAATGTCTCGAGACCCGTACTTCGCTAAATGCAGAAACTGTCGGGTCAAGAACAGAGTCTGAGGGTTCAACACAACCCACCCGAATCAAGACTTCATTTGTTACTCCTCTCAAAGAGAGACAACAACAACAACGACGTCCCGGTGATATGCCTCATCTTCGCTTTAACATGTATCCTCTTCGCTATCTCCGTAGCGGTAGCCATCTTCCGATCAAGAAGAGCGAGCTTATATTAGTTATTTTTTTATGAAATTTTCTTCTTTTCGTAGATATTTGAAACTTATTAAGCAAGAAAATAAATATTGTTATCTCTACTTAAAAAAATTGTTAATTTTAATTAATAAAAAGGTCCTCAAATAAATCCCACACAAAACGCCAAAAATACCAAAAATACCAAGGTCGAAGATTAATAAAAGGGTTAGATATATACAAAGTTCATAACGTAAACAATTGTTCTCGATCTTCTTCTTCTTCTTCATCTGTATACCATGGAGTTCCTTTATATCGTTCTGATATACCATCTGAAGATTATGTTATTCAAACATAGACGGTCGTCACGATAATGTCCATGTTATTAAATAAAAAATGTGTTTGAAGATTATGTTATTCTAACAGACCAAACTCATCAATTAACAAAACCGTTCTTGCATGAATTAAAAAGGCAAAGGAACGTGCATGAATTGATAACAAAAACAGATTGTATGAAGTCATTATCTCTTTATTTTATATAGTTGATCATTAACAAAACCTAAGAGAGACCTCGACCAACCAACCTCGCAACTCATCAACTGACCGCAAAACTATATATTTACGTGAAAAAACAGAGAAGATACTGAGAAGAAACTGAGAAGAAACTGAGACGATGCGGAGAAGAAACAGAGGCAATTGCGCGAGGTTTATATATATACTCATCAACACGATTGTCATGATCTTGCTCATGTCTCTGCGTCATCCCATTGCGAGAGGTTTATATATATATGAGCAAAATCATTCCACGTCCCAAGCTCAAGACTTCTAAACCCTCTACATCACATGAACTAAAGCTTCATGATTTGAACCCGAAGGAGTGCAAGAAGTTGTGCGTAAGTCTCAATAGCATCCTTAACTTTTCCTTTGGCTACACGAACCTTTGCATTCAGACGTAACAGCTTCCCTTGTTCCCACTTCCCTGTCTCGTTAAGCGCTGCATCCACGATAAAACCCGAGCCAGAAGCAACCATACTTGAAGACCAGACTCTGCTGCAACCTTCAATGCTTGCATAGCGTATGCTAACGTTGAATCAAGCTTCCTCTCCTCTCCATTCTCTAATGCAAGATGGTATGGCAATGCATAAGGGAACTCAGAAGAACACGTCTCGCTTTGGGTTATGTTCGCTATGAACAATGGTTGTTCCTTTACATCCTCGCGCCTCCTTGTCTTTACACCGTCTCTTCCTCCTCGCTTAGTTACCTTGACAACTAAAATTAAAGCAAGATACGTATGTTTACGTACGCAGAGAAAACGTTCAAGTAGTGTTTCAGAGAGGCAAAGAGACATGAAATAGAAACAGAGAAATCTCACCGAAAATGCTTCTAAGTGTTTCTGGTTCGTGGTGGTGAGTTTAGTACGATCTATATCCTTTTGTTGAGATGGGGATTGAAACTATATGTTGTTATTGTGGTTGTTTCTTGTCGTTTGACGTCAAAGCTATGAAAAAAAAATTCGTTATGTTCCTTTGTTATTTAAGCAAAAAAGGAAAGAAAGTTAAGCATTAAATGTTGTGTTTTTTTCAAATCGCTCACAGAGTGACACGTGGATCCGAGCCTTCTCATGCATTCTCACAAAAATCGTTTAAGGAAAGCCTTAAAAATGCTTCTCCTTTAATATATAGGGGATACTTAATAGCTCTGCGGCTATTAAGATGACGAAACCATCTCAAACCTGACAGCAATGAAGATTAGAGGTGTTACTGCGTTTGTTTATGGTTTTCCAGTCATATTAGTCTGAATTAAATGGAGGAAAGAATGACATGTTACAGCGATGAAGATCGAAGAGGTTTTGTGAATCTCAATCAGTGGAGAATATGCGATTCTCAGCTTGGAGATTTCCATATACCAGCATAAAAGGCAAGGCTTGAGATGAGGTAAAGGTTTTGGTGGAATATTTACTGTATAGATGAGATTGTATGTTAGGGTGTAATAGGTAGTCTCTGCTCCTGTTTTATTTTCACTTTTATGTTTATTATAATTCAGTGAAACATTTCTCAATGGGTTCAAAACAGAGTGTTAAATTTGATTATTCCCAAATTACAAAAGGTATGGGTGGTAAAGGTTTACTCCAGATGTGTTTTGAGTAGAGGGCTCTCTTTGAGGAGCACGGAAGTCTCCAATGGTCCTCAATAGAGTTATACAAAAGACTAGGATTTTTTTTGGTGGTGGAATGTTGAACGTGGATCATTAAGTAATACAAGGAAGTATCAGTTGTAAATCATCTAACGTTTGACAAATTTTCCATTATGATATATCTCCCTTTGCGTTGTAGGATCTGTTCTATTATTCCTATTATCACTTTCACTCTTCTGTTAATTGTACAGGAGAGCAAGGTACAAGAGAGCAAGGGTGATTTTCAATCATGTTTAACTATTGATAAAAAGTTTATGGTTATAAGGGTGGTGCTAAGGCTTCTTTATGCCCACAAGAGTTTCAAACTTCAATGGACATTATGGAACAAGGAGTTCAATTGACGGAAGTTTACGGTGATGGTTTTCTTGCGGCTGTTAGAGGGATCTACTGGTTTTATATTCGACTGGCTGTGATTCAAAGAATGGTATTCGATTTAATCAGTATTTTTGGATACCTTTGGAGATTCAAGGTACAAATAGTCATGGGAGGAAAGAGGCAATCGTCTCCATAAGGGTTGTTTGTTGATGTTTTTGTTTTGTTAGAATTTCCGAAGATTTGAATAATCTAAGGTGTATTTTTGGTCAAATTCTGACTTCAGGTATTCTTACAAATAAAATTAGGTAGCTAAAATGGTGTATGTGGGTGAGCAGTGTGGGTTACAAAATGTATGGATGTTGTCTCATCCCTTTCTAATTAATAAGAAGCAAAAATACGGATGACCGGATGTGATACTCGCAAGTCTAATTCACAAATGATTTGGAACTTTCAAATGACCCATATATATCAGTATGCGGAAGAAAAGGTGCAAAGGTCACAGATTTAATAAGAATCAAATAAGACCCTTTCTTTGATTTAGATTTGCCGGGAAGATGATGTCTCGATGGAAGGTAGAAAAGTGACAATGGTAGCTCTGTTTGCTTCTTTTTTCTAATCAGATAATCTTTGCTAAGGACACCAAAATAACATGAATAAGATCAAAACTGATATTTCAAAGGCAAAACAGAAATTAATTTTACAATCTTATTATCTATTCTATTAAATTAGCAGTATGACCAATTTGATAAATGATTGGTCCAACTATTTTTTCCTCCACATAATCTCTAAAAACTAATTCACCATATAGATTTTCCTCTAAAAATTAATTCGCCGGCGGTTATAGTAATGTCCAATATCTTTCAGTTATTATTAATAGTGTCTAATACTATTAGTGCTTCGTGAACTTTAAAGTTTCGAAAAAGTAATGTTTTATTTGCAAATTAATTACGTGAATAATCAGCATAACTTAATCTTATATTTTAAATAATCAATCTAATCTCATATATTATAAAATTATATTTCTTAAAAATATAAAACAAAAAGTATATCTGTCTTTTTAAGGGTGGATCATAAATTTGGTTCAACTATTTGAAAAAATTGATTTGCGGATGCGGGTTATAAGTATTTTATTTGGGATGGATGTGGATTGGTAGATTTTGGATTACGGGTACCCGACGACCCGAAAAATATTTGAAAGATAAAAGTAAACGCTTTTTAAGAATATGGTAACTTAAAAAAAGATAAAATTTTAAAATATATTTTTATTATAAATATATTTTTTATAATAAGTAAATTAATAATTATTTTTTTAAAAAATTATAACCCGCAGATAACGGCAAAATTAAATGAGGTGGGTGCCGGTACAAATTATTTGTTTGCAGGTTGTGCGGGTCGTATTTTTTTACCAAAACAAAATAGAAACCGCGGGTTGGCGGGTTCGACCGGCAATCCAGCCCTAACCGAGCGTATACCGGATCAATTTTTAAATTGCTATTATTTAGTAAAATATATTTTAATTAAGATTTATACACAAATATGATTACAAAAAAAAATACAAATATAATCACAAAAAAACATAAATATGAAAATTAAAATAAAACAGAAATATACCCGTCCTCTAAAGGGCGGATCAGAATCTAGTCTATATTATTAAAACTGAAGTACAAATTAGGTTTGTTTGGAAACATGGATATCAATTTTAAAAAATAGGTTTGTACGGAAACATGGATAGTAGTTCAAAAGAAGAGTTTTGTTTGGAATCATGAATAGCAGTTTAAGAACTATGTTTGTTTGGAAGCATGAATAACAATATTAAAAATGAATATAATGTTGTTTGGAAACATGAATATCAATATATTAAAAGAAAGTAACAAACTTATTATTAAAAAATGGAAATCCATTATATTCTTATAAACTATCTATTTGGATCAGTTTTAAAATATACGAAAATGAGCTAATCTAATTACCTAAAAATATCTTTTGTCTAAAATAATCATAAAACAAAATTTAAACTTTATATATATTTTTAAACCAAAATAATAATTTAAAGTTGATTTATATCAAAAATTGATTCAAAAATATACATATACTAAAAATTTTATTTTACTAAAATATTTCCAATAACCATTATTAAAAATTGTTTTCAATATATAAGAAAAACACAATACAAAGTCTAGTTTCATATACCAACTTAAATTATGGTTTTTATATTTTACATTAAGTTTAAAAATATAATATATGTGATTATTTATATGATGGTACGTATTAATCACTATTAATTATATGATTACTTATATGATGATACATATAAACATGATTAATTATACGATGACACAAATATGATACATAATAGTGACTAGGGATGGGATTCCGGGTATCGATTCAGGTTCGGTTCGGGTTTGTTTGGATTTTAGGTTTTTGGGATCAAAAAATTCAACCCCATTCAGATATTTCTAAATTTTGGTTCAGATACAATTCAGATCTTTGTGGGTTCGGTTCGGGTTCGTATAACCCTAAATTATTTTTAAAATTTAAATTAATCATATACTTTAAGTTTCTCAAAATCTATAGAAAAAATAATATATTATATATAAATTTGAGTAACATATGTCAGAATACCTAAAAATCATTAACATATAAATTGATTTAGTTTAAATATTTGGATAGAGAATCAATAATTGTTTTAAATATTTTTGGTATTTTGAGTATACTTTAACTATTTAAGATATTTACTTTTGACTATTTGTATATATTTTCAAGTATTTAAACGAACTTAAAAGTACCATATATATTCTAGATGTTTTTATATGCATTAAATCTAAAATAATTAATATATATAAGTATATAAATCTATTTGAGACATATTCGGGTATCTGAAATACTTTTTTCGGATTCGGTTTCAGTTCTCAATACTAAAATTTTGAATAATTGGATATTTAATCAATTTCGGTTAGTATTTGGTACTATTTTTTACATCGGAATCGGTTAGATTTTTTTGGATTCAAGTTTTTTGTTCAACCTTAATATTAACATGAAAAATAAACAGCTATTTATTTTATAAAAAGTATATCTGCGCGGGCGCGCGGATCAAAATCTAGTATTATTTTATGAAAGACAACTATGAACAAGTAAAGATTATAGGACACTTTTTCACAATTTGTGTTCAGAAAGATTTGTTTTTAAATTATATAACTAGATTTTGATCCGCGCTTCGAAAGCGCGGGTTTTTCTTTGGATTTTAAACAAAACTTGTGAATTAGTATTCAATAATTGTTGTATATTATTATGTTATAAAGTCATATTTTATCAAAATAAGTTTATATAAAATTATACAATTTTTAAATTAATTTATTCAAGATTTTGTATGTACATTCTCATGTATTTATTTTTTACACTTGAACATTTTGTCGGACCCGAAAAACAAACCGAAATCGACCATAAAACATAGGTGCAATTTGGGTCTATGACCCTAAAATATAGGTGCCTTTGGACATGCGGTCTGTATTCGAGTCCTCAATCGGGTGCTCAAAAATACTTGGATTTTTGTGTGTATATTATGTATATTTGGGTATTTCGGATAGATTTTTCGGTATTATATATATTTTGTAAGTTTTGGTTTGTGTTTCGATTATAATTTCGGGTTTCAGGTTGTAAAAGTAATGCCAAATCACTTTTTCATTAACAAATGATTTGCTAAAGTGTTTCTATTAAATTTGATTTTGCAAATGTTTGGAACTATGTAATGTAAGATAACACAGTATAATATGATGTATGATATATGCTAATTTTAAAATAAGTGTCGAAAATGTATTTATGTTAATAAAGTTAGTGGATTTAAATAGAATATGACATATCTATAGTATATTCTTTTTTATAATATTTTTAACAATATATGATATATCTTGGTTTTTAAAAGTAAGTTAAAAATATAAGACTATTCAACTTTTGATTTGTTTTAAATTTAAGATGTCTTTAAATAAAGTATATTTTATAAAATATACAGAAATTATGATTGATTTATCCGGACCCAAAAGACATTTAAGCTGTCTCTATATATATATATAAATTATAAAGTCAGTTTAATATTTATATAAGAATACCAAGTAATATATCAAAATTTATAAAATCAATATAATAAGTATATAAGAATATTGAGTAATAAATGATTTATTTAAAATACTGTATAGTTAGAGAAAATAAAAGTAGAACCAAAAATAATAATATATTTAGTGAGGTGCAACAATTTTTTGTAAGTGAATTTTTAAGATGATTCTTTATAATAATATAAATAATAATAACAATTGTGGGTGGTCTAGTATAGTTCAAGAAAATATATAAAAATAAGCTGAAACGTTTAAGAAATTACTTAATGTATCATGCATATATTGAAATACATATTTATTCATGTGATAGGGTACCATTGTAAGTGAACTATGCCTGCTTTATTAGAATACGCTCAACGGTTATTCTATGTTTTTTTGTTCATGTCATTGTTCTATGGTTCAACGATTGTGAGTCCTAAGGTTATCATTTTTTTTTGTTTATACGAAGGTGATGAATTAGAATTAATTCTAATAACTTCAAACTTAATTATGATATAGCTATAACATTAAAAAGTGGTTGTCAATATAAGTTAGTAAGGGTCCCACCATATATGTTTCCAAAATCTATCAATTGGAAAAAGATATTCCAAGATTCTAGTTCAACCGATTATATATTTTGAATTTTTAATTAACTAAAGCAATATAAAATAGTACATATTTAGTTACTAAATCCAACAACCTTGTAAAATATACAGAAACTAGGTGATACCCGCGCCCTGCGCGGAGAGAATTGACTAATAAAATTATAACTTTTATTCTATAGATATTAGAAAACTAAAAATTATAGTAACAAATATTACATATTATATAATAAAGATTGGACGAAATTATGCATGTTTATATAAGGTGAACTTTGATTTTTCTTAAAACTTGTGTAATTGATTAGATGTAACATCTGAGTATTTTTGTGGAAGTAAATCTATAAGAGTAAAAAAAAGATCTATATAAAATTAGTTATGAATTTAAAATAAAACAAAACACATGCAATTTGATTTCATAATATAAATTATGAGTATAAAATAAAACGAAACATATGCAATAGAATAATAAAATATGAAAAGAAAAAATTATTAAAAATAAACAAAAAATGTTTTCAAAAAATATCTTCAGAATTATTTATTTGCAATCCTATAAAGAAATAAAAAAGGTATCAGCTTACCAAATTCACTAAACGAAATGATATACTTCTTTCTGAAAGCATCAATAGCACTCATTGTCTTTGCGTGTTTTAAAATTTGTAGATTGTAATACAGTACAAGAAAGTTTAGTATGATATATTGTAATAATTAACATGATTTAGCTCATGATAATTGTATCAATCAAATATATTACATGGCAAGATTAATGGCAGAAAATACCTACAATTTTCGTGTAAAATGTTTAATTGGTCTCAAGAATTTCAATATATTAGTAGTAACTTTCATATATTAACTTAAATCAATGCATATTGATTAATATTATATTAGTTTCCTAATTTTTCAATAGCATTAATTATGATTAAACGTAAAATTAGCAAAAAATCAAGTAACTATAGAAACAAAACATTATTGGATTTGATATTAAAAGATTTCACTAAATCTCTTATTTATTTAAATTATAAGGTAGATTCCCTATTTATTTACTTAAATTCTAATTTTTTCAATAGAATAATTATGATAAAACGTAAAATTAACAAAAGAAATCAAGTAAATATAGAAGTAAAACACTATTGGATTTGATATTAAAAGACGTATTCAGATCTCATATTTATTTAAATTATAAAGTTGATTCCCTATTTTTGGAATAGCATTAATTATGATTAAACATTAATTATGATTAAACATAATAAGATTATATATACATACATATATATTTTATGTTTGAATATACAAACATTTATTTCAATGACGAAAACATATTCTAAAAGTTAAGGCGACATCAGCTTCAACACTTTTTAATTTAAAATTAGTACAATACATTATCTACTCCCTAATTAATTTGCATTGTAACACAAATAGTACAACATATGTATCCAACATATTACATTAAACATAGCTAAAATTGTAGAAACTCACATTAGAATCAATGAGAACCATTTCAATGATGATTTGAGAAGCAGAGTGTGGTGTGGAGATGTGCTTTGGGCACCGTATTTATATACGTCATGGAAGAAAGTTTAGGGTTAACCAGCTTTGTGAAACCGTAATAATTATTTTTGTTCACAAATTAATATTACATAACTTGCGCTCTAATTTTTGGCTAAAACATGCCTAAACTATCGAATGCTAATAAATTAAGGCAAACAAAAATCAATTCCCAATGTATCTTTCTTTTTATATGAACCTAATTGACAAAAATTATCTTCATTTATTGATTCAAAAACTGACACCTAAATTGATTCCACAAATTTAATATATGAATTTATTACCAAGATTTCAAATTGATTCACAAAATCAATCAACCATTAGTCAATCAAAATTTTTGACTCCATGTAACAATCATTTATTGTTTACGGCCAAACGTAAACATATGATATAGTTTCGTATGTAATATAGAAAATATATACATAGGCATAGATATAGATTTCTGAAGGCAACGTTTTTAGCAAACAACAAATATATTTCATGTTTGAATATACAAACATTTATTTCAATGACGAAAACATATTCTAAAATTTTTGACTCCACAAAATAATCAAAATTGTTTTTTCGTTCTCTATTATCGTTGACTCCAAAACAATATTATATCAAGGACGTTTATGTTCGTTCTCTAATAATGTTGCAGTAAAATAAAAAAACCGAAACATATTCTTTTTTGTTATTTTGTTCATCACAGAACCTAAGTAATCATGAAGTCTCAAATTAATATTCTTGAAACGTATGTGATCTTGAAACGTATGTGATAAACAAAAAAAATGCTTTATATTGTAAACACAAATATAAGAAAACCATATGGGATATATACTATTTTATTACAATAACGAAATCATTTATAATATATGTTTTATCATATTATGTAGACGGAATGTATATGTAATTAAGGAGCATTTAGTTTTGTTATCTAATAATTAGAAAGCATATAGTATATTATGTGAAGCTACAATTTAATGATCAATGGCACTATATGTAATTAGTCTAGTAAGAAAATGGCTTTTAATAAAAGGGTGTGAGAATGATTATGGTGTTGCCACATAGTAAATGACACACTTGTAATAAACACATGAATTAAAGGTTTCTTTTAAAATAGTCTCTTCAAATAATAGAAAGAGGATTATGATTGATTTATCCGGACCCAGAAGACATTTAAGCTGTCTCTATATATATATATATATATATATATATATAAATTATAAAGTCAGTTTAATATTTATATAAGAATACCAAGTAATATATCAAAATTTATAAAATCAATATAATAAGTATATAAGAATATTGAGTAATAAATGATTTTATTTAAAATACTGTATAGTTAGAGAAAATAAAAGTAGAACCAAAAATAATAATATATTTAGTGAGGTGCAACAATTTTTTGTAAGTGAATTTTTAAGATGATTCTTTATAATAATATAAATAATAATAACAATTGTGGGTGGTCTAGTATAGTTCAAGAAAATATATAAAAATAAGTTGAAACGATTAAGAAATTACTTAATGTATCATGCATATATTGAAATACATATTTATTCATGTGATAGGGTACCATTATAAGTGAACTATGCCTGCTTCATTAGAATACGCTCAACGGTTATTCTATGCTTTTTTGTTCATGTCATTGTTCTATGGTTCAACGATTGTGAGTCATAAGGTTATCATTTTTTTTTGTTTATACGAAGGTGATGAATTATAATTTATTCTAATAACTTCAAACTTAATTATGATATAGCTATAACATTAAGAAGTGGTTGTCAATATAAGTTAGTAAGGGTCCCACCATATATGTTTCCAAAATCTATCAATTGGAAAAAGATATTCCAAGATTCTAGTTCAACCGATTATATATTTTGAATCTTTGATTAACTAAAGCAATATAAAATAATACATATTTAGTTAATAGGTTGAACAACCTTGTATAAGTAGATTTTTTAGAAATGCTTCTGTTTTAATAGTATAAATGGTCAAATCTCTAAAGGATAATTTACTAATTGTTTTGATACGGTATTAACTTTTTCTTAAAAAAGAAACTTAATAAAAATAAGATCTGGTTTCAAACAATTATTGTTCTCGAATCCCTGGAAATGTAATAAGGTCCAAATTGCAAGAACATTTCAGTTCAAAAAAAATATTATGCACTTAATAATTTATAATAAACCAAATGCATTAACAATGAGTAGAGAGCACTTGAATCTATTTTACTAAACATTATAACTGAGAAAACATGGTCTCAAACTAAACTTTAAACATGTATAAACATAAGTTTGTTGCATAATAATGAACTTTTAACAAGATCATATGATCGTCGACTTACTCAAAAAGAAAACTTATTGGAAGTGGTTACTGTTGTCTTGTTGTTCTCTTCAACACAAAGCATGTTATTTCTTTCCACACAGTTCCAAACTTTCATTTAAGTTGAAACAGAGAGGTAAATAGTTTCATCAGAGACCCGCGCTTGGGTCACCGGAGTTTGCTGCCACGATTCCAACTTCTTTGCCGGAGCTTCCTTCTTCTCCCTGAAAAGCAACTGAGTCGCCATTTAGGCCGTCAACGATCTCGTCAATCTTCTTAAACTGGTATGGCCACCTGCTGTTATACAGAAACTGCCTCAGATCGAACCTGTTGTCCTCTGGAGAGTAACTCTGCAACAAGAGAACCCTATGAGTTTTCTCTCACTCGTGACAGTTTCAAAACATGTGTAAGACAAATTTCTGTTAAGTAGCAGTACCTCAGCGTGGTAGGACGGTGTGAGGACAGTCATCTTGTGTCGATTGATGGAATAATACTTGAAGAAGTACTTCACTTTCTCAGCTACTTCTGCTGGGCTTAGCTTTGTTCCCCACTTGTAACATAGATTCTGCAGAATCATTACATAATAATTTCAGTTTCTCTGTATCATGGTAACATTTGTCTAAAATGATCAGAGATCAAACCTTGAACATGGAAACTGGGCCACACCGGAAAATCTTCCTCATTCTTCCATAGACTGAAAGCTCTTCATATGTCATTCCCATGTCGACTTCATCAAGCTGTTTCACAACACAAGATGCCTGAATAAACGCTTCAGCTATAGATAGGACTGGGATTTTGAATCAAACCGAAATTTTCCAGTTAGTTCGGTTCGATTTGGTAGAGTTTGGTTTTGGTTGGTTTTGGTTCGGTTTAGCATTCGGTTCTTCGGTTTTCTATAAAAAATAAAAAAAATAATCAAACTATACCCAAAAACCCCAAACCAAACTAACCAAATTTCAAACCCAACTAACCGATTTAACAAAATTGATCTCAAAAACTTTGGTAGGATTTTCAAAACCGAACTAACCGAATACCAAACTTTATTTTATTTTGGGTTAGTTCAGTAAGATTTATGTTGAACCGAACTACCCGATCTGAAGGCCTAATAGAGATTCACAACCAGTTTTGCTATTACCTGCGAATAGTCAGAACGAATGGGCTCAAGCTCAGCTGTTGGTGGAGCAGCTTCTATGTCAGCCAAGGATTGATAACCGAGATTGGTTGCAGCCCATCTTAAGAACAACCTCAGATCCTGTTTACTGATACTACCTATGGGGTTTATGTCTGCTGAGCTACAGTCATACTGTTTCAACCAAAATAATGAACTACATTAACAATCTATTTGCAATTAAGATGTAGCGACAAGTACTCATCACCTTTGTTAGGTAACCACGAAGTCCTTCATCAACGTTGGAGCTGCCTAGAACAAGGTAAAAGCCTGGTTTGCTATGAACCCAAGGCAAGAGAGACGCTAACATAAATGCTAACACCATTCTCATCCGTGCTTGAATGTTCTGCAACCCAAGATTCTCAACGTTTGATCCTCCATCAACCTGTACACAAAACCCACAACCATTTCCTTTTCATTTCATTATGATCAAGTTTGAGTTGTTCTAACTGTTTATGTGGGCAGTGTGAGCACTTTACCTTATAACGTGGACGCATGCCAGTAACCGTTTGAAATAAAGTTAGTACCGCAGAGACAACGCCATCTATGCAAACATCAAGATGCCATGCACCGATCTCGTCTGCCAGCTGCTTTGCACGCATTTTTGTCGCCTCAGAACTGCAAAATCAAGATCTCAATAACCAAATATTTCATGTTTGTTGCAGTTACATTTTCTTTGATACCTGTTTTCTGATCCCATAAAGACAGTGTAAAATATTCGCTTGGCGAACTCTTTGCTATCAGTAGGAAACTCTCCATTAGCATAATTCCCAATCCGTTTCGCATCAGTTTTCACTTGCTCATCTCCATTTGCAATCTCTACACGAGAAAGAAGAAGATATCAACAGCATCATCAAAGTCTCTTCAGACACACAGTCTGAACATACCTTTAACAACAAGCTGGCACATGCAGCCAACAATAGCCGCCACAGAAGAGCTGTCTGCTCCACCAGAAAGGGGAAGCAAGAACCCTGAAGCGCCGCTTCTTCTCAAATAGTCCCATAGCCAGCAAGCAGGACCAAAGGCTATCTCTTCTTGTGGAGAGTGGTACATAATCTACAAACTAAAAATATCATATTTGGAAACTTTTTAAAGATATAGGAAGCAGAGGAGGATTGAGAACCTTCTTCGGACTGCTTAGTGTCATTTTTAGGTTGAAGGACAGTGTCAGCTTACAGGGCACGTATACTGAAGATACTTTCACCTTACAGCTTGCTTGTTCCTGAAAACTACTTATCGATCCGCGAAGACTAGCAACCTTTCCCAAAGCAAAGAAAGCAAGATGGTCTTAAAGAATCTTGTCATATGTATCATTAGAAAAAATGTAAATCCAGAGATGATACCGCATCTAGATCCACTTGGGAAGTGATGACCTCAACGTCTTTCAACGAGAACTGTGAGCCTTGAGCTACAACATCCCCGTTTACAACAATGCATGCACATCCATCTTGCAATTGGGTTAAAACAAAACAAATCAAGATGATCACTAAGACTACTCAAAAACGAAGATTTTAATCCTCCAAGGTTCTTTGAGCAAACCGTAGTATAAGCGGCCACCATCGCATCCCTGTTGATTACTGTACATATAAACACCACCACGAGCGTGAGTAGCACCCATGAAAGCATTCAAACGAATATCAAGCTTTCTTAGCTGGTGATGACTCCCACTCGCATTCATAAACACCTCCACACCGTTCAGCGCAAGCTCAGCATGAGGAGGAACTGGACTAAACAGTTCCTCACAGACTTCGGCTGCAACAGCTCTGATAAAGAAAATATAACAGCTGATAAGCTTTAGAGTCATTGACACAATTCTTGAAAGGAAGCATTAATACTCAAAAAACTCACGTGTCGATAAACTGGATGTAACCATAACCAAAAGGGACTGACTCCTGTGACAAGGCCTCTGAAACTTCAATAGGGAGATGAAACTCCTCGAGCTCTCCTCTCTGTTTCCAAGCAGTGAACCACCTCAGCTCCCTGTAGTTTCCATCGTTTGCGAGGCACATCTTTGGTCGGATCATGATGATTCTCCTGTTCATACAGAGAACCTGACAGTTATACCGCTCTGCTCCTTTGATCACAGGCATTCCTATGCTACACAGTATATCATCCGTCCAATCACCAAGCAGCAATTCCTTCAAACACTCCCACCTAACAAAGAACATATTCATTGAGAAAAATGTGTAAAAAAACATGATCCAGAGGAACTAAAGGAGAAGGAATTTTACGCGTGAGTGACGGTGTCTATCTCCAAGAAGTGATCCTCACAGCCATAACCAGTGACCTCGAGCTCAGGACCAAGCCTGATGACAGCACCGGAAGCCTTTGCTTGGACAATGGAGGTCTTGATGTTCCTCATGTTGCATTCGAAGTCCATAGCCCATTGGTTCAAGTTACACGTGGCCACTTTCAACAGCCTCATCTTCGTTTCTCAAGTAGACAAGTAGTGTGATAGTAACAGTTTTAGAGAAGGATCAAAGCAAAACACTCCTATCCAATAAAAGTTTGGCCCTTTATGGTTTTCTATGAGATAATAATATGATAACTAACATTCAAAGAGAAAGAGATGCAAATAATGATCAACGCACCTTTTGGAATGGAATCTCTGAGAGCTCAAATTCCAATCTGATCACACAAATCAGAGAAATGCCAATAAAGCAATTTTATAATCTCAAATTTCAAAGTCCAAAAATTGATGAAAGTGTCAAACAAGGAACATCGTCTCTCACCTATTTTCTGCGTATGGAAGACTCAAAAGTGTTTCTTCTCTACTTGAGAACCATTCATAGCGTTGATTTGAAGAAGAAGATGAATCACTCGTACACGGCGGGTTGATCTTACTTCAGATGGGCCAGTAATGGGCTCACTTAAAAAGCCCATTTAGTTTGAAGAATCACATATGCTCTCGTCGTAGTCTAGTCAGTCGTACACGGCGCGGGTTTGATCTTACTTCAGATGGGCTAGTAATGGGCTCACTTAAAAGCCCATTTTGTTTGATGATTTTTTTAATAACCTCCCCCCCCTAATTTTCTCGTCGGCGTTTAGTGGAAACGTTCACCGATCATCACTCTCTCCGTCTTAGCTCTCTGTTTTTTCCAGGTACGCGGCAAATTCTTCCATCCTCTTTGATTTATTCTCTTCTTGAATCTGATTTAATTAATGTCATCGTCTCCAATCGTGTTCGAGGTGAGATATTTATGCCGGGGATCTCTAGGTTCTAAGTAGAGTATTTAGATATGTTTCCGCACAGATCTGTTTTTATTTTACTGTTCACGGTTTGATAATACGACGTCGTTTAAAAATCAGGCAAGTAGTGAGATCGGAGGGATGGATCAGTTCTCGGGAGGCAATTGGTCGATGATCCCCAACGTTCAGGCGCAGGGTAGCTTCGGTACACCCACCAATCAAGACCATATATTCCTCCAGCAACAACAACAACAGCCACAACAGTTTCATCATCAACAACAACAACAACAAACCCAACAGCAGCAGTTTCAGCCACAGCAACAGCAACAACAACAAGAGATGCAGTTTCAACAATTCCAACAACAACAACAGTTCATTCAACAACAGCAGTTCCATCACCAGCAGCACCGTCTCTTACATTCTCCTAATCAGCAGCCGCAATCGTCTTTGCAATCCCCTCCTCCGCAGCAGCAACAGACGATGGTTCATACTCCGCAATCTATGATGCACACACCGCAGCAGCAGCAACAGTTGGTGCATACACCGCAGCAATCGGTTCAGACTCCGCAGCAGCACCAGTCTTTAGCCTCTCATTTCCATCTCTATCCTGTAAAGCAACCAAAACCAAATCATCCAGTTTTTTTATGGGAATCGTTGGGGTCTAATGTATGGTTTTTTTGCAGTTGGTGGAGAGACTATCAGATGCTGTTGAAACAGGAACACGAGATCAGAACTCTGATGCTCTGGTTTGGTTTCTTTCCTTGTCTCTATCTAACAAAGATGATCTGTAGTCTTTGTTTGAGGTTTCTTTCTAGGGTTTTTAGGTTGTTGAATTGTCTGGGTGTGGAAATTGCAGGTGAGTGAATTGAACGGCCATTTCGACAAGTGCCAACAGCTTTTGAATTCGATTTCAGGATCCCTTGGATCCAAAACTACTATGGTAATGAACCAATGATTCTTGTTTCTCTCTGCTTAGCATCATTTAGCATGTGGTTATGGGAGGTATTTTAGTACTGATGTATGTGTGTTTTTTTTAATAGACTGTTGATGGGCAAAAGAGGAATCTAGAAGAAAGTGAGCAATTGCTTCAACAAAGAAGGTAACGCTTTGCAAAACATATCATTTGTCTTTTGTTTGATCAGATTTTTCTTCTTACACTTCTGTGTTATTAAAATCTTTGGTTAGGGACTTGATTATGGAATATAGAAAATCTATTGAAGACCTTGTCAAGATTGAGCCTTAGTTTCATATCCCTCGCTTAGATGTGGTGTATCTTTATTTACGTCTACTCTACACTTGTAGCTTTCTAATAAAAGACCAAGATTTGTAATCAGTGAACCACTTCTTAATTCAAAGAATAATGATGAAAATGTTTTTTTTTTCTTCTTTTTGGTTTCTTTCAAAATATTACAATAGAACAAGTGATCATGTGTTTTCTTTGTCTACATAAATCTTAGAACAAGTTTTAAATCTTGTTCTGTAAACGTACAAGACATACACCAACACTTCTATACTCTTGGCACCTGTTACAAAAACTGCAGCTTACTCTGTTTGTTGCAACCTTTGATGGAGCTTGCCCTTCTTCTGCGAGTTTTCTCAATAAATACTGAGGGTTGATAAGGAGATCAGCCCAGGTAGCTGTTGATGAATCATAGTCAGTGGTTCAGAATACATTGTGAACAGAGGAAAAAAGTAATTGCAAACATGGAAAATTCAAGCATTCTAGTAAGGTTCCGTTCCACAATGAAATCTAAAAGAACATGTACCGAGCTGTTACTAAGTTCTGCTGAGATGTCTAGTTGCACCCACATGGCTTGGCAACGGGTAGACAACAACAAAAATAAAAGCCTGTATATAGAGGATTTCTGTCATGAGAGTTGTAAAATAATAAGTTCAATGGAAAAGCAATCACAATGTTTAAAGATAACATGTAAAGAGTACCTTAAAAGAGTCATTAACTCATTGAATCCAAGAACAACTAAGGCAACCATTGCCCATGGAGGTGGCTGATAAGCTACAACAATGCTACTTCAGGAGGAGGAAGAAGAATATGAAGATCTTAAGTGATGACCTGGAAGATTGGGAAGCTGCAACAATGCAAGTGCTGACTCTCAACAGCACTTGCAATCAAATTATCAAGTAAATACTTATAAATTTTCAGTTAAATTCCGGTTTGGATTTTCTGGTCCATAATTTGGGCTTTGTTAATCCAACACAAGCTGGGTCGTTATTAAGGCCCAATAGATGCCGCGCCGACTCGCCGAATTACTGCTTAATTTAAAAAGCAAATATTAAAAGAGAAATCGATTTTATAGCTCTTCCTCTCGTCATTTGTCATCTTCTTCCTCTCTCAGACCAGACAGAAGCTGTCTTTTATCCGAAGAATATAGGGTTTTCATTTCTCTCGTATAATCCAAATCGTCGAAACCCTAATACATCTACATCAGGTGATTCATCTTTCTCTCCTTGATTCCTTTTTCTTTTCCAATACTCAATTCCATGATTCTTGGATCATTTTTCTTGCTTCTTTTCTCGTTGATCGATTAAAGTTTTGTAGATAATTTCTATTCTCTCTGATCTGGATAATTTCTTCAATATATGTGTATTCTCTTCACGGATCGGGCTAGATTTTCATTTTTTTCAAAGTTGACTCCAAAATCGAAATATATTTTTTGATCCGATGAACATCTTCTTGTATCAGCTACGATGATCACGAGCTGTCACTTTCATGTTCTGTTTTAATTCGAGTTTTTCATGTCCTTGTCTCACAGGCTTTAGCATCCTTGTCGAGTTTGCTTCCCTTGTTTCAACCAAGGTTCATGTCAGATCTTGAAGTTCAAGTCCCCACTGCCTTTGGTAAATCTTTCACCTGAATTAAAACACCTTTGCGGTTGAAATTATTGCGAATATAAAATAAAGTGTTTTTTTTTGTTCTCGTTAAATTGATTGGGGAAGCTAATTTTTTTTTTTAATTACTGTTTGTTTGTTGGTGGTATGTTAAGATCCGTTTGCTGATGCAAATGCTGAGGACGCTGGAGCTGGTGCTGGAACAAAGGAATACGTGCACATACGTGTTCAGCAGCGTAATGGTAGAAAAAGCCTGACCACTGTCCAGGGCCTTAAGAAAGAGTATAGCTATACTAAGATCCTTAAAGACCTTAAGAAAGAGTTCTGCTGCAATGGCACCGTCGTCCAGGACTCTGAACTAGGACAGGTCTGTGTCTCTGTGTGTTTCGAGATCCCTTTTTATTATTACATCTTTGTCTACTAGGCAAAAGTTTGTTCTATATAGTCAAGCTCTTGTGGGTTTCTAAACAAGAAATACTAGTTCTGATTTTAATAAATAGATGAACATTTAGATTTGAAAGTTGAACTTTTTAGATTATATACTTTATCATGAGTTGAGAATTTTTCAATAAATTGTAGGTTATTCAGCTTCAAGGTGATCAGAGGAAGAACGTCTCTACTTTCCTTGTTCAGGTAGTTACTCTTGTTTTTTGTACTTTTGAGGTTTGTTTATAGCAGAAGATCTTGTATTCTGATCTTAAGAATGTTGTTGAACCAGGCTGGTCTTGTGAAGAAGGATAACATCAAGATCCATGGTTTTTGAGCAAACTCTATATACTTGTTGTTGTTGTTCATCTTTGAACAACGAGTTGAATTTGCGGAATCAATCATCCCTTCTCAAAGGCAGCACTATAAACAATCACTTATGTATTATTATTAATGCTTTTCTTCTATATATATTGTGTCAGAAAAATTAAATGGTTTGCTTATGAGCGGATATAACAAATGTATGAACTCTTCATTTGCGTTTGTAGTGTGAGATCATCAATAAAACTGTGCATTGAGTGCAAAATAAAGTTAGACCGGATTAGAGAAGGTTTACGGTTTGATGCTTAAACCAAAACGCGGTCCAAACTGGGGTTCGATCCATTTGCTCTGTGCGTGTGTACTTCATGAACTGTAATTTATAGAAAATTATTACAAAAAGCATTAACACTATGGTTAACGATATAATCAGTACTTGAATTTTACTATTGCAAGTATTAAGACAAATAACAAATATCACAAAAAAACGATTCGTTTTGATATTGTTCGTTACTTGTTTAACGACCGAAAATGATAACTAAACCAATAAAACCAAAGTCCAAACAGATATTTCTTTGTTGAGAAGTAACCATATATCGAATATATGTATTTTGTTACTTCTTCCTTTTAGTATTAGGTACAAATATTTTACTTGAAATGATTCTCGTGTTTTTACCAAATCGAATAAACAAAACAAATTTTCATAACCTTTTCTAATAGGATATTATTTATCAAGTACTTCTTACAAAATTGGAAATATATCTAAATAATTCATAAGTATATAAGTAGTAAGTAATCGAAATAACTTGCAACTAATATATTTTGGACAACGAGGACTTGTTTTCGACAAGTTAAATATAAGTCCAAAAATTCATCAATCGTTTAAGATAAGTCAAGTATCAAGTATAACTAAAAAATCAAGTACTCACCTTGCACTAACCCCTAATAATTTGTATTAATCGAACGAATATTCTTTACCTTTTATCTCAGTGCTGAATAGAGAAAGTTGGTTTATGCAAATAGATTACTTTTTACAAAATTGGAAATATATCCAAATAATTCACAAGTAACTTATAAGTAGGAAGTACTCTAACAAGGTAATTAACTTGCAAATTGTTGTAAACCATCCGGTTTAAAAATGCTTATAACCGACTTTGTATTAAACCGGCCATCCTTATGTGGATTGGGCCTTGTTTTATTTTGGTTTAATGATGGCGACTTTTCTTAATGTTTAAAAGAGTCCCACATTGCTTATGAGACTTGTAATAGACGGTCTAAGCTCCATATATAAGGAGCCTCTTGTCTTTAATATTGAATAACACAACAACACCTTCACATCTTATTTACAACACGTTATCAGCATGAGACTCTAAACCCTAGCTAAAATTCGGCGACCACAAAAACCCTAATTTCGGCCGTAACTTCAAACAGCCATATTTCCCTAACCGTAAGGATCCAGACGGCGAGTAATATATCAAACTGAAGCATTTGATGAGAGGAATCCAGCGCCGCAGACCACGCAGCAATACGACTTCAGACGCGCCGTCACCTCCCAGTGCAAGCCGCGCCGTCAAAGATCATCCAAAACCCTAATAGCCGCCAACTCCTTATCTCTCTTAATTTCGATATCTATTGTTCTTAGATCTCATACTAATCCAACTTTGAAACTTTCATTGTTGATTATTCAAGGTTTCTAAAAAAGGAACCAAGGAGAAAAGATCGGCAAAGATTAAGGTAAGATCTCAAGAACCCTAATCTTTACTTGTAGTTCAAGCAATTCAGATTTCAAACTTCTCTTCATCTTAAATCCGATTTAAAAGGTTTTGCGATTTGATTTGGTTGATTTTAGTTCTTGTTTTATTTTAAAATCAAAACCCTAAACCCTTAATAGTTTTACATGACTTTAGTTTTGTATGGACAACAAGTGATACCCCTTTAAGGATGACACGCTATATGTCCAAACAAAATTTAAGGTCAATGTTTAACCTAATCCTAAAATCAGATTTGAATTTTAAACCATAATCCTTAAAGTTTAAATCCGATTTTAAGAAACCCTTAAATATAAAGCATGTGATTACATGATTTTCGTTTTGTATGGACAACAAGTGATACCCCTTTAAGGATGACACGCTATATGTCCAAACAAAACATAAGGTTAATGTCTTCCACATCTTTTGGTCGATGATGCACACCATAGTGTGGCTAGACTATGATTTTCTTTTAGGTCAATGATGCATACCAATAGGTATGACTAGACCATATGAAGTAAAGGTCGATGATACGTACTCTTAAGTACGATTAGACCATAAAACAAAATCAATGGTCGATGATGTTCACCCTCAAGTGCAACTAGATTTTTCACCCGTGATTCACGGTGATCATCCACGATGATCCGCGTTGATCTATGATCCATGATGATCCTCGATGATCCGCGATGATCTACGATGATCAGTGATCCACGGTGATCCACAATCACCGGTGATGGATGATGCGCACCACAGTGCAGCTAAATCACGATCTGTTTTATTTGGTCGAGGATGTGTACCGAATGGTACTACTAGACCATTAAACCGCATGGGTCGATGTAGCATACCATATGGTATGGCTAAACCATGCACTCGTCCATCCCACTATTTTCAAATGATTTATAAATCAAACAAGTTGATTAAGAGATGGATGAGTTATGAGAAAGTAAATTTCTAAAGAGAATGCAAACTGGCCGTATGGCCCTCTTATTTGTTTGCTGGCAGTGTGATTTAATTGTGTAATAACCGAATGGCATTGGTCACACAAGCCATATGGCTTTATTGTTTACATACTGGCCGAGTGCCTTTTATTTCTTGGATAGCCAATGGCATCAGAAATTGTATGTACTAACACAAATCATTTTGATATGATTCAGATGTCGAGACTCCATCACTCGGATTACCCAGCCCTTGATCTCAATGGAGACAATTACCTTGATTGGGCGATGAACACTTCAGCCGATTTAAAGTCTAAAGGACTTGGGAAGTGTATCAAATACGGCAATGATACCCTTGCATATGAAAGGCGCTGTTTTGATAATGAGAAAGCATCTCGTGAAGGATCTGTATGATGAGTGCAGCTACATCAACGATCCTTACGATCTCTGGTCGAGATTGAACACCATGTTCTTCGAGCCATTACTAGATGAGTCCATGAAAGAATGGAAGGCTCTGAGGTTCCAGGATTATGAATCCGTGGATGACTATCACTTTGATCTTATGAGAATCACCTATAGTCTTAAACTATGTGGTGAAGTGATAACAAACTATGACTTGTTAAGCAAAACTCGTGACACGATCCATTCAAAGGAAGTGTTGTTATCACAGAAGGCTAAAGGTTTCACAACCTATTACGACCTTCTCTCATACCTTTCAGTTCTTGAGAAAAAGAAGCAGAAAAGGAAAGTCAACCTCGACATACTCGACTATGTTATGGAGATAAGTGCCGAGTATCAATGTGAGATGATATACGGTGATGCTGAAGAAGCTAAGAAAAGAAAATTCGGGTGGACTCATATAGATGATGAGATTGGTTTATTCATTGAATAGAAAACCAAATGTGAGCCACGTCCAAGATGTTATTATGGACTGGCTGGCTATTGTTTAAGCCTTTTGACATTCTGATTTCATACTTATGATTTGGTGTTTTGTTTTAAATATAATTTGTCATTCAAATTTCATAGCATTAATAAAAGTTTTTCTTTTATCTTGATTGATTTGCTTGAAAAATATTTTTTGATTGACAAATGAGAATGAAAACTCGAGAAGAGTATGTCTAGATCACCACGCCCAAGGCATGGCCTTAAGAGGCACGAAATTTATAACCTAAGACCCATTGAGAGAGACCCAAAATCCCCACTGGCCGTGGACAAGGATACCACAATAATCGTGGTTGTAGATCCAATCATGGCCGAGGAGGGAGTAAAGGTCGAAATGGCATTACAAGCCACATCAAAATGGTTTCAATAATAAACCAATGGGCAAAGCAAAGAAAAAGGAAATGTTCCTTTAGCTTATGAAAATCGCCAAATGCATACATATAAAAGAGGTCGAGACTACATTCTCCCTACTGATCTAATACTATGCTAAGGATCAGTGTGATAAGGCATAAAAGCCTAGGTAACCAGTAAGGTTCACCAACGAATTAATACACTTTATGGCATGACCGGATTAGCCATCCTTGTCCGAACTTGATTAATAAGGCACAAAGAGTTATCCCATAAGATCTCACGTTGTGAAACATGTACACAAGGGAAACTCAGTAGGCTTCATTGTTCCAAGCAACACGAAAGTATAATCTGATCATAAGGGTAGTGAGGACAAAACCCGTGATCATGACCAGACCACAAATTCGTGTATCATGGTCTAAAACCATGCTGGCCGTCCAAGCATTACTTTTAAGTGAGGACAAACAAACATATTCTATAGCATGTTCATGAGGGGGAGAATAAACACTCCGTGTGGTCCATGACCATACTATAAAACCCGAACATGAGCCTGGCCGAAGGCCATAAGGCATTATAGCTTGGCCGTATAAGGCATAACCTATAAGGTTGAGACTTCAAAAGTCTATAAGCTTGGGTACACCACAAGAATACATGTATGAAAGATAAGATACATCAGGCCATATAAAGTGAGCATAGATATTCCCGTCTAAAGATGATAAAGGGTCATAATCCAGATATAGACTATCCTAAGATTTTATGAATAAACCACCACATACCTATGTGCCATCTAGGATGGAATACCTCATCTAAGGATGAGATGAAAATCGGGAATATATGTTGGATAAGAGAACATGATCTTTCTCCCACGAATTCAATGAGACCATGAGCCAAACAAAGGTGATCATATTGTGGCCAAGGTACACGGATTACATACAAGATGAATCCGACTATCCAACATCATGGAGAAAGCTATAAGCTGGTAAATAGAAAGTGAAAGTGGAATGGTTTTAACCATCCAAGTCTTGGCAAAGATCCTCGGACCAGATATATATGTACTGGACGTCCATAAACAAAGAAAGAATGATAGCCAGACAGACCCAAAAGAATGACTAAGTCATACCAGCTTAGCACCACTATATAAATGTCATAGTAGAGACATAATCAAGTTGCTGTAGAAGTCTATACAAGATAGACCAGTATGTTCCATATACAAGGAACCTCGGATAGAAAGAGATAAGGTGCTCATAATGATAGATCCGGGTTCATGAAAGAGAAACCATACTAGACAATGAGATAAGACAGGCCGGTCCTAAGGTACAGGTATCATACAATGTAGCCTTGCAAACTACAGAGTATTCAATGATCCTGATAATAATAAAATCTCAATCGATTGTATCATGTCTAGAACGCGATAGAACGCGATGGAACAATATATAAAGTGTCGACACATACACACACTCATAAGTGATAAAGAGAAAGCACTTGAGCATAAGAGATATGCGAGGATCACTAACCCACGTAAGAGTACTCATAGAGAATAAAATGGGACGTGGAGTTAAACCCAAAGAATGTATGAGATGGGCGTATTGGCCAAATACATAAGATAGACGCCATCTAACCAGTGAACAGATGAGTCTTGTGAGGAAAAGAAAATCGTGAGCTGTAGAACATGAAAGTACAGACAAGTGGTCGTACATGTTCTACATAAAGCATTCAAAAGGAATGGCTTGATCACACAAGGATACTCACAGGGACTAAGGAACAAGGAAATAAATTCCTAGGTGGTGAATGCTACTACCCAATATCGAAATTAATAAAGATCTGGACATCTAAGGAAGATGTAGTAGACATTGGATATATCACTGGATATAAAGGTAACATAAGATACCTTGAGAAATGAGTTCTCATAGAACAACATCGTTCCTGCGTTGTTCATGGACTGAAATGCAGCTGCATGCGTGTATGTACACACGATATGATAAGACTAAGTGATGCTTAGTAGAAAGTTCTATAAGAACGTTTCAGATCAGTCCATATAGTAGTTAATATATTCCTTGTGTTTATACTTAAAGAAAGGATGATTAAGATGATTGATTCTTGGAAAGGCTATGAAGAGACTACGATGATCTATAGTAGAGATCATTAGCCGTATATGAATGTTGGGATCTATGATCCAACGTACCAAGAATAGATTGATCAAATGGTCTGAGAATCCATCAGATTCACGACCAAAGGGAACCATACCGACTAGGATCATGTCCGACCTAGTTCGACCTTAATCATCATTGGTCCCGACCAATCCATCCCGTCCAGCTTGTTCCGACCAGTTCCTCTAGGTCTTAAATCCGACATAAACCATCCAAGTGAGAGGAACGTCCTATTGACCAAAAAGTGGCTTAGTTTTGATTAAACTTCAAACTATAACACAATAGCCACTTCATGAACAAACCGTGTACATATACTAAAAGTTCATAAAGAGTTTTGGTCAAAAGATATGAATAAGATATATAGTGGACAAGAACATAATCCGGATGGATTATGGATGATGTCATGATCCGGACAGATCATGGACATACAAAGACATTCATGGTCGAATTCATCTAAGAGAGATAAACCATATGATCCGAATGGACCATGAATATCATGAAAGTATTTTGCTGATGCAGGTTACCAATCCGACCCACACAGTGCTAAGTCCCAAACCGGCTACGTTTTCACATATGAAGGCACAGTCATTTCATGGAGATCAGTCAAGCAGATCATATCAACCACATCATTCAATCACTCGGAAATATTGGCAATCCATGAAGCAAGTAGAGAGTGTGTCTGGTTGAGACTCATGACACACCATATTCGGACAGCATGTGGGATCACAGATGGTAAGGATGGGCCGACCATTCTTTATGAAGACAATGCGGTCTGCATAGCTCAGCTCAAAGATGGATACATCAAGGGTGACAAAACTAAGCATGTTCTCCCCAAGTTCTTCTTCACCCACGATCTTCAGAAAGAAGGAGAGGTCAAGGTACTCCAAGTCAGATCCAGCGAGAACTCAGCCGACCTCTTCACTAAGGCATTACCAACTTGCACGCTCAGGAAGCTTATGTAGCAGATTGGTATTCGTTCACTGAGAGACCTTCAGTGATATTCACTTCAGGGGGAGTAATGCGTCTATACTCTTTTTCCTATCCATGGGTTCCCTTTTACCACATTGGGTTTTGGGTTTACCATGGAAAGGTTTTAACGAGGCAGTATACCAAACGCATTACAAGCCCTAGATGGTTATGGTATTCAGGGGGAGTGTTGTAAACCATCCGGTTTAAGAATGCTTATAACCGACTTTGTATTAAACCGGCCATCCTTATGTGGATTGGGCCTTGTCTTATTTTGGTTTAATGATTGCGACTTTTCTTAATGTTTAAAAAAATCTCACATTGCTTATGAAACTTGTAATAGACGGTTTAAGCTCCATATATAAGGAGCCTCTTGTCTTTAATATTGAATAACACAACAACACCTTCATATCTTATTTACACCACAAATAATATATTTTGAATAAGAAGTACTTGTTTATGACAAGTCAAATACAAGTCCAAAAATTTATCACTCGTTCAAAGTAAACGAATCATCAAGTATACTTAAAAAAACAAAAAAAAAACAAGTATTCCTAATGATTTGTACTAATGGAACGAATATTCTTTACCTTTTACCTTAGTGCTGAGTAGAGAAAATTGCTTTATGTAAATACTCCCTCTGTTTCAAATTATATGTCGTTTTAGAGCAAAAATTTTGTTTCAAAATAAGTGTCGTTTTATGATTTCAATGCAAAATTTAATGACTTTTTATTCTAAACTATTTTTCTATTGGTTGAAATTTGGTTAGGTGTATTGGTAATGATGTTTTTATCTAGTAAATATACAAACTTAAATGTTTTATTAATCCGTGTGCCGAAGTCTAGAACGACAAATAAAATGAAACGGAGGGAGTAGATTACTACATGATATATGCAGTAATCAAAAGAGTATCCTCTACCTTTTATTTCAGTGCTGACTACAATGAATGTAACTAAATATGTAAATTAATAAAAAAAAAATTAACTTTATTAGCTAAAAAAATATAATTAATTAAAAAAAATACAGTAGGAAGCTACATTAAGGAAAGAGAGAGAGGGTAAGAACAAAAAGGAAACAGAAACTTGCTGGCGTTGGTTTTTGAGTTTGCAGTGCGTGAGAGTGAAGGAGGATAAGAGAGAGAGAGAGAGACAGAAAGACATTCACCGTCTTTAGAGAGAGAGAGAGAGAGAGAGAGAGAGAGAGAGAAAACGAGAGGAGCCCCAGCCAATCTCCTTCTCCCTCCCAATTTTTCATCTCTCTTCTCTCTCGTTTGGTTCCTCATCTCGCATATACGATCTGTGATAAAAAAAAACACGCGTTTTCTTCGTGTTGATCATGAACGAGCCTCCCCGATATTTCAGGTAAATCTCGCCGCGACGGAGGATTTCTCCGATCTCTAATCTCTTTATATACGCCGTGAGGCTCACGTGATCTCCATCTCTTGCCTTGCGTCCCAAGTTTATCTGATTATATATTCGCTGATTGTCATCACCTAGGGCAAAATTGAACAACCTAATTTCAGATTGATTGAATCTAACACGTTTTCATCGTTTCCTTTGAATCTGAAACAGTACCTAGGGCTACATTGAGGAGGAGGAGGTTCAAATTATTATTTTTTTATTTTAATCAAAATCCAAATGGCTCATCGTCGTAGTAGAATAAGATCAAGAATCAAGAAAAGCCATTTCTACACCTTCAGATGCCTGAGGCCCAAAACACTCGACGATCAATGCCCCCACGTCATCAACGGACCAGGCTACACCCGCATCGTCCACTGCAACAACCCTCACCTCCACCTAACCACCAAGCTCCTCAGGTACAGATCCAACTACGTCTCCACCACTCGCTACAACATGCTCACTTTCCTCCCCAAATGCCTCTACGAGCAGTTCCACCGCGTCGCCAACTTCTACTTCCTCGTCGCCGCCATCCTCTCCGTCTTCCCTCTCTCTCCTTTCAACAAGTGGAGCATGATCGCCCCCTTGGTCTTCGTCGTCGGGCTTAGCATGGGGAAAGAGGCGTTAGAGGATTGGAGGAGGTTTATGCAGGACGTGGAGGTGAACTCGAGGAAGGCTTGTGCTCATTTAGGGAGTGGGGAGTTTGGTCGTAAGGCGTGGAGGAAGATCCGTGTCGGGGATGTGGTTAGAGTTGATAAAGATGAGTTCTTTCCTGCTGATTTGCTCTTGCTTTCGAGTAGCTACGACGATGGGATATGTTATGTGGAGACTATGAACTTAGATGGGGAGACTAACTTGAAAGTTAAGAGATGTTTGGACGCTACTCTGGCCTTGGAAAAGGATGAGTCTTTTAAGAGTTTCTCTGGAGTAATCAAATGCGAAGATCCGAATCCGAACTTGTATACTTTTGTTGGGAACCTTGAGTGTGATGGTCAGGTTTATCCACTTGATCCTAACCAGATTTTATTGAGAGATTCTAAGCTGAGGAACACTAGTTATATCTATGGTGTTGTGGTTTTCACTGGTCATGACACGAAAGTTATGCAGAACTCGACGAAGTCTCCTTCGAAGAGAAGCAGCATTGAGAAGAGAATGGACTATATCATATACACTCTCTTTGCGCTTCTTTTGTTCGTCTCATTCATCAGCTCTCTGGGGTTTGCGGTGATGACGAAGCTTCTAATGGCGGATTGGTGGTACTTGCGACCAGACAAGCCTGAGAGCTTGACGAATCCAACTAATCCTTTGTACGCTTGGGTGGTTCATTTGATCACTGCTCTCTTGCTTTACGGCTACTTGATTCCCATCTCGCTGTATGTTTCCATCGAGTTGGTGAAAGTCTTGCAAGCATCTTTCATTAATCAAGACTTGCAGTTGTATGATAGCGAGAGCGGGACTCCAGCGCAGGCACGCACGTCGAATTTGAATGAAGAGCTGGGACAGGTTGATACCATCCTCTCTGATAAAACAGGGACTTTGACGTGTAACCAGATGGACTTTCTGAAATGCTCGATCGCGGGTACTTCTTACGGCGTCCGTGCCAGTGAAGTGGAGCTAGCTGCTGCAAAGCAGATGGCGATGGATCTAGAGGAGCAAGGTGATGAGATTACAAACCTTCCAATGAGGACACAACGCTACACCAGGACTTCATCAGAGGTTGAACTGGAGACTGTAATCACTGCTAGTGACGAAAAGGATCGGAAGCAGACCACTGGCATTAAGGGGTTTAGCTTTGAGGATAACCGTCTAATGGGTGATAACTGGGTAAATGAACCGAATCCTGATGACGTTTTGATGTTTTTCCGTATACTCGCGGTTTGTCATACTGCTATCCCTGAGGTGGATGAAGATAGTGGAAAGTGTAGTTATGAAGCTGAGTCTCCTGATGAAGTTGCTTTCCTTGTTGCTGCTAGGGAGTTTGGTTTTGAGTTCACTAAGAGAACTCAAACAAGTGTGTTTATTGCTGAACGGTTTTCACCTTCAGGCCAGCCAGTTGATAGGTGAGACTGATATTATGTAAACTTTTTTATTTTGTATAGATGCCTAATCATGTGGGTGGTTACTTTTTTACAGAGAATACAAAGTGTTGAATCTTCTTGACTTCACTAGCAAAAGGAAAAGAATGTCTGCCATTATCCGCGATGAAGAAGGGCAGATTCTTCTACTCTGTAAAGGCGCTGACAGGTTCAAGCCAGTTCCATATTGATTATCACTTCTTCTAAGCAAACTTTGATGTTTTTTTTCCTTTTTAATTTTTGTAGCATCATATTTGACCGGTTATCACAGAAAGGAAAAGAATACCTGGGAGCTACTTCCAAGCACTTGAATGAATACGGTGAAGCTGGTTTACGTACATTGGCACTGGGTTATAGAAAGCTGGATGAAGCAGAGTATTCGGCATGGAACACTGAATTCCACAAAGCCAAAACATCTGTTGGAGCTGATAGAGATGAATTGCTCGAGAAGGTATCAGATATGATGGAGAAGGAATTGATCCTTGTTGGAGCTACTGCTGTGGAAGACAAACTGCAAAAAGGGGTATGTATGAATCATACTTCATTGTGATTACCCAATATGGCTTGCTTTCAGAACTCCTTTCCAGCTTACCGTTTGTAGTTCACTTGATCAGGTTCCACAATGCATAGATAACCTTGCTCAAGCTGGTCTCAAGATATGGGTTTTGACAGGAGATAAGATGGAGACAGCAATAAACATAGGGTTGTTCTTCTTTATTGCGGATACTACAGACACTGAAACTGATTTTCTCCTCTATAAGACTAAATTGACTAAATGATTTGGTTGGCCACAATGCAGATATGCCTGCAGTTTACTTAGACAGGGTATGAAGCAGATATCCATTTCATTTGCTAATTTAGAGGAATCATCTCAAAACTCCGAAGCTGTACGTATTTTATGTCGACACTATAAAAATACCTACATTACTTTTTCATTTGAATATTTCGTGTGATGTAAGAAAAATGTCGTTAATGTTCAGGCTGCAAAGGAGAGCATTTTGATGCAGATCACAAATGCATCACAGATGATCAAAATAGAAAAAGATCCACATGCTGCGTTTGCTTTGATCATTGATGGGAAGACACTTACATATGCTTTGAAGGATGATGTCAAGTATCAGTTTCTTGCACTTGCAGTTATCTGTGCATCAGTAATATGCTGCCGTGTCTCTCCTAAACAGAAAGCACTTGTATGGAAAACTCCTTTTAAAACAATTTTATTTTTTCATTGGTCAGTATCCCTTGAAATATAATGCATCCAAAAACATTACAATTGTCTTGAATTTTTTTTCCCAGATAACAAGGCTAGCCAAAGAAGGAACAGGGAAGACAACTTTAGCAATCGGTGATGGTGCAAATGATGTTGGAATGATTCAAGAAGCTGATATTGGTGTTGGCATCAGTGGCGTCGAAGGCATGCAGGTGCTTAAGCCTCTCTTCAACACAATGAGACATGGTCAAGTTTCACAAAACTTGTTTCTGTTTTTTTTTCCTTGTGCAGGCTGTAATGGCAAGTGACTTCTCCATAGCGCAGTTTCGCTTTCTGGAGAGACTACTTGTTGTCCACGGACATTGGTGCTACAAAAGAATAGCTCAAATGGTTAGCATATGCGTTTCAATACTTTGTATATCACACCTATACACCTGATCTTCATTTTGTTGTTTTCACAGATATGTTACTTCTTCTACAAGAACATAGCGTTTGGCCTAACTCTCTTCTACTTCGAAGCCTTCACTGGGTTTTCTGGTCAATCAATATTCAACGACTCCTACTTATTACTCTTCAACGTTGTTCTCACTTCTCTCCCTGTCATTTCTCTCGGAGTTTTCGAACAAGATGTCCCGTCTGATGTCTGCTTAGAGGTTTTAGTCTCTCCATCATCTTCAACAAAACCTTCTAAAATTTCATATCTTGATTCATTTCTTGGTCTCTTTTTGTTTTCAAGTTCCCTGCATTATATCAACAAGGCCCCAAGAACCTATTCTTCGACTGGTACAGGATCCTCGGATGGATGGGGAATGGAGTTTACGCATCCATAGTCATCTTCACACTCAACCTCGGAATCTTTCATGTCCAATCATTCCGCTCTGATGGCCAAACCGCAGACATGAACGCCATGGGAACCGCCATGTTCACTTGCATCATATGGGCAGTAAATGTACAAATCGCTCTAACCATGAGCCACTTCACTTGGATCCAACACGTAATGATTTGGGGAAGCATAGGAGCTTGGTACATCTTCCTCGCTCTTTACGGTATGTTACCACCAAAACTCTCTGGTAACATCTTCCACATGCTCATCGAGGTTCTAGCCCCTGCGCCGATCTTCTGGCTGACCACACTCCTGGTCATAGCCGCTACAACACTTCCTTACTTGTTTCACATCTCGTACCAAAGATCAGTGAACCCTCTTGACCATCACATTATACAAGAGATCAAGCATTTCAGGATTGATTTAGAGGATGAGAGAATGTGGAAACGAGAGAAGTCTAAGGCTAGAGAGAAGACAAAGATTGGGTTCACTGCTAGAGTCGATGCTAAGATCAGACAGCTAAGAGTGAAGCTTCAGAGGAAACATTCGGTGTTAAGTGTCATGAGTGGGACTTCGTCTAATGATACAACTTCAAACTCACAACAGACTTGATCTGAGACCACCCAAGTAAATTTTGTTTTATGTCATTGTTTTATATAAGTAAGTGTATCGAAGATAGATAAAGAAAAAACCACACAGCTGACAAAAAAAAAAAAAAACACACACACACATTATTATTCTTTTTTTTCTTTCACTATTCAAATCGTAGTATTAATTGAAAACATATTTATATGAAAATGTTATCATCTGAGTGGTCTTAAAATATGACTTGCTAAAATAACATACATTGATGATGTAATGCTGACTCACAGTCACATATGATTAGACTTCTAACTAGACACAAAATATGATTTAAATAAATATAAAAATGTTAATATATATTTTTAAATTTAACAAATTACATACATTAACTAATTTATTAGCCTAATCATATTAAGTAGCTAAATAATTGGACTACTACTCCCTCAAATTCGTAGACATATTTCACATGTATTAAAAAATGATAAGAGTATTAGTATATCTTTATTAATCTACAATTATTTAAATAAAATTGACTTAAATACATATCTATTGGTTAGTTAAAAGATAAAATGATGATAAATGAAAAACTGCATTGAAAATGTAGAATGACACTTTTTGAAACATGCAAAAAATGCTAAAATAACATATTTTAAAAAAGAGAGAGAGAGTATTATATAAAATTTGAATCATAGTTACTACAATATTACTAGCCATCAAATTTTTAATAAATAATAAATTATAACTTTATACATTATTGTAAGGTTTTCACTTATATTTATAAGCATATAATATAAAAATATAGTTTATATCATATTATTCAACAAAATTATATTGTAAAGTTCAACATGACAATTTATCAGTAGTTAATATAAAACTAATCATACTGTTTGAAAATAAATAATTAATGCAGTTCAAAGAAAGACAATACATGATTAAAAAATTAATCAAAATAAAATTAGTTATATTTTAAAAACCTTCTATAATCCAAATATTATAAACAAAAATACCAATAGTTAGATTTTCAAATACTATTCACTTCCACACGTACTAAAAATATATAACTGATAATTAGTTTATATTTAAACATACTAATGATTTGGTAAGTTTTTATAAGTTTGATAGACTGAATATAATTATTTAAATATATTTCGAGTTCAGAATTTATTTATTAATATTTTTTGTATTTGAAAATTTTGATTAATGATTTTTTGGTCTGATATTTTAAACAATTTAACATAGAAGTTAATTCCTTGTTATTAAAACAAAATAAAAATTATAAACAGAATGTATCACGAATTTCATAAATGGTACCAATAGTAAGCATAGTATTCTTATTAAACCTTATTTTTATAGTAAGTATCGTTTTTTGTTAAACTAATACATAAATATAATAAATAAATAAAAATTTAAAATGAAAAACCATCGTAAGTAGAAAAGAAACCATGAAAAATTGACTTTTGGGTTTATGTTAAAAAAATAGTCATTTGTAAAAACTATTTTTCCTACATTTTATGGAATCTAATATATTTTTTTTCAAAATCAAGATAAGATGCAAAATAAAAAAACATAAACCAAAAACTAATCTAAAATCAATATAAATTATCTTTATTATTCAATCACACCTGTCAACTTTAAATCTCTATAGAACAAGCATCACATTTTGAGAAAAAAATGACAAAAAAAAAACTCGATTTTAAGATTCGAAGCATAAATAATGGAATTTGAAATTAATTTTAAATCAATAAAAGGAAAAAAACAAAGCTTTTTAAATCTAATTTTAACTACAACTGAAATAATATATTGAAAATAAAAATTTCCTTTCTTTTTTTTGACAAAGGAAGAATAAAACAAGTGAAATGGAAAATTTTCCCTTTTTATATATATTTTTGGTTTTTTGGGAAGTAGCAGTTTTGTTTTAGTTCAAATGAAAACGAAAATTAGCAAAAAAAAAAATGAAAATTTAATATTTTTGGTTGTCGGGAAGTAGCCGTTGTTTTAAGTTTCTTCATTTATATTTATTTTTAGTTTCTTGGGAAGTAACAGTTTCTTTTAATTCAAATGAAAATGAAATTAGCAACAAAAATAAGGAAAAAGAAAAATTTAATTGTTTTGGTTTTCGGGAAGTCGCCGTTTCTTTTAATTCAAATGAAAATGAAATTATCAACAAAAAAAGGAAAAGGAAAAATTTAATTGTTTTGGTTTTCGGGAAGTAGCCGTTGTTAATTATCTTAAAATAAAGTTCACTTCACATGATCTCACATCAGATAATCCCATTCTCATTTCCATCAAGAAAATAATAATCATCATGGAGACACCATCGCCGATGGCTCTACGAACTAGACATACTTGCCATCTGATTTTTGGAGACAAGCTTCAAAGGGGCTACTTGCCTACTTTCCGTTCCCTTCTCTGTCGCTCATATCCTAATACAACCGATAGAAAACAAGATCATGTTTGTAATCGGGAGCTTCATCATGTACAACGTCTCCCTTTCTCTCAGCCTTAAGGTATTAAAATCCTCTCTCTTTCTCTGTTTTTTAAAATGTTTTTGTTTTCTCAAAAGCTTTTTGTGGGGAGAGGGAGCGGGAAGATTATATATTACTGGATTGATTATAAGACACTTTGTAAATTCATGATGTGAAAACAAGTAGAACAGCGTCCTGTCTTTGACCGTTAGTGGTCGTAACGTTTCATTTGTCTTTTTACCCTTATGATTACTTAGTCCACTCATAAATAATCAATCCGGTAGCTAAAATCGACTTCTCTCTCTCTCTCTCTGTCTTTAAAATGTTTTTTTTGTCAAAAAAATTTTTAGGGGGAAATTCTATATTACTGAATTGATAGACACTAAATTCACAATGTGTAAACAAATAGAATGCGTGTCCAGTCATTTATTTGTCCGTTAGTGATCACTAGTTTCATTTACCTTTTGTCCGTATGTTCATTTAATCACTCAAAATCAGTTCGGCAATTAAGAGTTTCCCCATTCATATTTTCTTGGTTTCTTTTTTCAAATCTTCTGCTTTTTGTGTTGTGTGTTTCCTGTTTTTTTTTTTTGCGTTTGCTTGTTGGTCCAGTTAGAAAGCAGTGACGCTGTGTTATGGAGAACTTTGACGTTGAAGGCTCATCTGGATATGGGTTTTTAAAGAAGATGCTGTCAACCTCTTCTCAATTTTACAAGAGAACAAGGTAAACAACAACGCAAGGATTTTTTTTGTAAAGTTGGGTTTGGTCTTTACGGTTGATTGATTGTTGCAGTTTCCATGGAGATCCTTACAAGTACAACAACACGTTACCGCCACTTCCAGCTAGCACGAAGGAACCTAACTCCCACTATTACACTTTATATGTCTACTCCTGATAACTACGTTGACGTTGTTAAGATATTCTCTCTTATGATGAATTTATGTTGCTTTTGGATTATTTGTTCTTTTTGAATGTTCTGGTTTCTTCTTTCTTTCTGTGGTGGTTATAGGTGGTAAAGTGAATATGTGTGTAACCAAAGCCCTCTTTTATTTGTTCTTATTACAGACAGAGTAAAAACTAAAAACAGATAGCAAAATGTAATAATGTTTGTTGATAGATAAGTTGAATGCACAATCCAATCGAATTGGTTTATGTTATTTTCTATGAATATCTATTATGTTCTTTGAATTATGTTTTTGAGGGGGAAATTTTTTTTTATATACTGCTGCTTATTTTGTGGATTTTCTTATGTTGCTTTTGGATTATTTATTCTTTTTGAATGTTCTGGTTTCTTTTTTCTTTCTTTGTGGTGGTTATAGGTGGTAAAGTGGATATGTGTGTAACCAAAACCCTCTTTTATTTGTTCTTATTACAAACAGAGTAAAAACTAAAAAACAGATAGCTAAATGTAATAATGTTTGTTGATAGATAAGTTGAATGCACAATCCAATCTAATTGGTTTATGTTATTTTCTATTAATATCTATTATGTTCTTTGAATTATGTTTTGAGGGGAAATTTTTATTTATATACTGCTGCTTATTTTGTCGATTTTCTTTTATTTTGAAATGAGTTTATATAAATAATCATATATTATTTTGAAATGAAGCCAGTTACAAAAAAATATATATTATTTTGAAATCAGAATAAATAAAAAGAAGGTAGAATAAAAATACTTTAGTGATCTGTTACAAAAAAAATACTTTAGTGACAAAAATCATCAAAAGGAATAACTTATTACTCCATATGGTTTGATATTATGTTTAAAAGAAAAGTTATTATCTTTAACATATCAAGCTTATATTTTTTATTTCGTTTTGTGAAATCAAATTATTTATAAAATATATCATCGTTTTAATTTTTTATAAATATTTCCTTTATATATGTAATTTAGAATTCAGTATAAAAAGGAAAAAAAATCTAATGAAAAATATCAGAAAATAAAAATAACAATTCCAGATAGCTAGAAATAATATATGATAATTTCTAATAAAAATTAGAAATTAAATAATAATTATATTTTCCTTTTATGTTATTTTCAGAAAAATAAAATATTTATAATAAAAATTAAATAATAATTATATTTTATTAAGGATACCAATGTTAATTCGTTGAGCCCAACATTGCTCTCATTGGTGATTGAACTGGAGCTGGAAAGTTAATCATTAATTTCCTCGGAAATACAGTCATTCCCATCTCTAATGTGGCCACTTAAAATTTTAAAATTCTTTGATTGACAGGTGACTTTGAATATAGCTGATATAAGTTTGATTAATGCAGATGCTAACTGTGGAGACACTGAAACTGTAGATCAGTTGTGCAGGTGTCGAAAACAAAAAAAGAAACCCACCAACCAATTTCACATACTCAGTGATTATTGGAAGGATTTGCATTGCCCAGGAAATAGAAGTGGGACATGGCTTCCGAAGGTATAAGTATAACTCCAGATAAATCACTTACAATACTATTGTCATTATCTTTGTAGCGTTAAAGATTCATTCTGAGCATTGAGTTATTTAAAAGAGATGATATCTCAAAAGTTGAGCCTACTCCCACCACTATAATATTCTAACCAACATCCTTTATATTTCTATGGTTACATAGATAATCCTGACAGATATCTCTATTTGCTTCAGGAGTGGAATATCAGTTTATCAAAATTTGCTTATTGTGTCCTATTTAAGTCATCTTCCTCTCTTCGTACCAAGCTTGACGCAGTGAAAGTGAAATTAACATTTCTATCATGGGACCATGAGAGTCATGTTATGGCAACAATGACTCTCATGGGATCATGTTTGGGGAAATTAATGATGCACAAGGCGTTATCTTTAACTCTAATGTGGTTGAGAACTGTCGATCTTATGTTGAAGACCCAATCAAGAAACCACACAGCCCAACAACGGAGTAAGTGAATAGCCAATGGCTAAACAGAGCTTGGAGTCTATTCCACAGAACAAAGGAGATGCCAAAACGTCAAAGAAAAAAGCTTCCTCCACAGACTTCCCTTCAAACGTCAGAAGCTTAATATCAACTGGTCATGTTTAAATCGATTCAAAAGTTTGAGGACTCTCGCTTTGTTGGATGTATTAGTGGTGTAGATAAATATTTGGGATAAATCCAAATATTTGTTATTTAATTTATTATTTATTTTAGATAATTATCTTTATTATTTAGGGTTTTTTGGTTTTATTATATATAGTCGTATATACTTAAGTTTGTATTCAGTTTTAATTTGATTAATAAAAGTTGAGAGTTTTCTCTGTTCCTTGTTTTCGGTAGATCATTGGTGATCTCAACGAATTTAAGAACACATAGATCTTAGGCATTCTTAGACTAAATAAGATCTTTGTGATTATCCTAGTTTTCCGAATATTCTCAGAATCAACGGATCTCTAGTTCTATCTTTTAAAGCTTCCGCTACATCAATTAGACTGAAATTTTACCTTCCATAGCATCTCGAGCATGTCAGAGTAGTCTGAGATATTTCAAGCTCAAAGATAACTGTGTGAGAAAATGAATAGTGATTTGACTAAATTGTGGAAATTTTGTAACAAATTTACATCTACGTAAAATAAAATGGCAGAAAAGATAATGCGCAAAATAGAAAGTAATTTTTCGTTATTAATCTTGAAATTTTTATCAGTCATAAACTCATAATATATTTTTAAGGTGAAAATCACTTTATTTCTAGTCTGAGTTTGACTAAAATTTTTTTAATGCTACTACACTAAAAAGTCTGAGTTTCTAGTCTCACTGAAAACAGAATTATGCAAATTAATAGACAAAATGTTTATAGGAAATCTGCAAAATAATGCAAAGAAAAATGTCATGAATCTTCATAATACAGGTAGAATTATCTTATATGGAATCAAATGTAATATTCTCATATTCTTTTAAAAAGGACTTTTGAAATTTTAAACTAAAATTTATAGAATTGTCCCTCTATTCAAAACTTTTCTAAAATTATATGATACCAAGATTTTTGATTTTCAAATATTTAAAATTTGAAGTTCATTTTCAAACATTATAGTTGTTATTCAAAATTCTTTTTCAAAAGGAAAAAGTTATTATTCAAAATTATAAATGTAAATATAGTTTTTCCAATGTTTATATCCCCCATTAACTATGTCGAAGGTTTTCTTTCTAATTCCATAAACCTTGTAACATTCACGAATTATTTGAGCATCGTAACTAGAAAATTAGATAAACATTGCATGAGATTAAAAAGAAACATGGTCAGAAGAAACAACATATGTTCGAAAGAGTTGGTTGAATACTAGAAAAAAAAAGAAAAAAACGGTCTCGAGACAATTCAGAAAGAGAGATGGGTCAAAAATCAAATAAGAAACTTGCAAACCAAGCAACCTTTCCTTCCTTCTTCAAAGAAGATCGGCTACGTTTGATGGAAGCTCCTCAACGACAACATTGTAGAACTTCTGGATATCAAAAAGCATCCTCTCATCATCCTTCGTCACAAAGTTAATCGCCACACCTTTCCTCCCAAACCTTCCACTTCTACCGATACGGTGAAGGTAGTTCTCAGGCTGAGTCGGCAGGTCAAAGTTGATGACCAGAGACACTTGCTGCACATCGATACCACGAGCCAAGAGATCGGTCGTGATGAGAACACGCGACGAACCAGACCTGAACTCTCTCATGATGATGTCTCTAGTGTTCTGGTCCATGTCTCCGTGTGTAGCTGAGACGGTATGGTCACGGCTCCTCATCTTGTCAGTGAGCCAGTCCACCTTACGACGAGTGTTGACGAAGATGACACTCTGAGTGATGGCTAGGGTCTCGTAGAGGTCACAGAGAGTCTCCAGCTTCCAGTCTTCCTTGTCCACGTTCACGTAGAACTGCTTGATACCTTCAAGAGTCAGCTCGTCACGCTTCACCAAGATTCTCACCGGTTTGCTCATGAACTTCCTCGTGATCTCAAGAGCTTCAGGTGGCATTGTTGCTGAGAAGACACCGACCTGAATCTTCGGTGGGAGAAGCTGGAAGATGTCATAGATCTGATCCTTGAAACCACGGGAGAGCATCTCATCAGCTTCGTCAAGGACAAACATCTTGATGGAGTCAGAGCGAAGAGACTGTCTTCTGAGCATGTCGAACACACGACCAGGAGTTCCAACGACGACATGAACACCAGCTTGGAGGATGCGCTGATCCTCACGGACGCTGGTTCCACCGACACAGGCGTGGACCTTGACGCCAAGGTAGTCTCCGAGCGCACGCATGACCTTCTCGATCTGCTGAGCGAGCTCCCTGGTGGGAGCCAGGACGAGAGCCTGGCACTGGACGAGGGTGAAGTCGAGCTGCTGCAAGACACCAGAGCAGAAAGTGGCGGTTTTACCAGTTCCAGACTGTGCCTGCTGGATCACATCAAGACCGTTGCAAAAAGGTACGATTCCTCTTTGCTGAATAGCAGAGGGCTTCTCAAAACCTAGAAAAATCAACACATTAGATAAAGCTAACAAGAAAAGACAAAAAGATGTGACATTCATGACATACCATAGGCATAGATACCCCTAAGAAGGTTCTCTTGAAGACCCATGGCATCAAAGCTCTCATGGACCTCGTCATACGAGGTGAAGAACTCATCTTGTCCCTCGAGGCTGCACCCAAAATAGAAACAACAATTAGCAAAAAGCACATGAGAGGGGGGGGGGGGGGAGACAAGTATTACTAAAAGTAAGATCTTTAAAGACTTACACATCATTGAGCTTCTGGTCAAACTGACGAGTATCAAACTGTGTTCCTTCTGGTGCTGATCCTGCCATGACTATAACAAACACAAACAAAAGATATCAGCTTTAGATATAAATACACTCGCACCAAAAAAAATAGCTTAAAACAAATCAAATGTGAATGTAACAGAATAGCCAAACTTGAAGTTCCATGTAGAGAGGAAAACAAGCATTAATATCTGAATATTATAATGTCAGGAGAGAAACAAGACTATGGTTCATCCAATATCATAAATACCATACAAAATATGTATCTCTCTCCATATGAGTAAATAACAATTAGAAAGTAAAAAAAAATCATCAATGTAACAGAATAGCCAAACTTGAAATTCCATTAAAGAAAGGAAAACAAGCATTAATATCTGAATAGTATAATGTAAGAAGAGAAACAAGACTATGGTTCATCCATTATCATAGATACCATCTATGATTATAGATCTCTCTCCAAACCGATATAATAACTTATGTGTTGAAAATATATATAATTAACTCATGGGTTTAGTCTTATTAATATTGAAACTATGCTAATCATATAATTAGATTAAACTAAGAATGTAACAGAATAGCCAAACTTGAAGTTCCATGTACAGAGGAAAGCAAGCATTAATATCTGAATTATAAATTAATGTCAAGGAGAGAGGAACAAGCTAATGGTTCATCCAATATTATAGATACCATTCAAATAATACATCTCTCCATATAATAACTAAGTTAATTATTTTAATATCTAAACTATGTTATTATCAATCAAATCAAGACCACTAATTGATCCCTGTAACGATGAGACATCACAGAGAGTTTTACAGATCAAATTGAAAGAAAAAATTAATTCGACCTAAAAATCAATCGCAGAGACAGTGAATCAGATAAGATCCAAACCAAACACAGAGAAAGTAGAATGAACAAAAAAAAAGAGAGATATGTCCGAACCTTGTGTTTCGAGTTGTGTAAGGAGAGAGAGCTTAAGAGCAAAAGTAAGACTTTCGAACTTCCGAACTCGGATCTGAAACCCGAATAGGAAGAGATAAAAAACGAAGAGAGCTTTAGAGAGAGAAAGTGTGCAAAAACCAATTGGTAGAGGTAGAAAGAGAATAGAACGGGTATTTATATAGTCCCCCGTTTTTATCTCTGTGGTCGTGATTAGGGTTTTCTCTTATGAAATTGCTTTTCTATTCAATTTAGGATTTTCCGGTTTTACCCTTTGGTTTCCTTTTTTCTTTACCGAGTAAGATTGGTGAAAATTTGTTTACAAAAAGATCAAAGATAAATAAAACACCCGGAGTGGGGTTAAGAGTTAAAACGTCAAGAAGCTTTTTTTTTTTTGTCAGCAATCAAGAAGATATTAGATAGCTCATACTTGTATAGTTGTAGAGACTAGCGTATAGCAGTAGACATAAGACTTTTAATAAATATTTATTGTATAGTTTTACATTTTATAGTTACTAGGTGTTTTCCTGCACCATGTGCAGTAAAAGAATTTTAAAATATTTTTAATAGATAAATATAAATTACATTTAACTTTTATTAATATTATAAATTTTCTTTTTTTTATCAATATTTTAATATAAATTTGATTTAACTGAAGACTAAAATTAAGATAAAAATTATTTTGTTTATTTGAAATTATATTTAAGAATGTGCATGTATATATTTAAAATTATAATCTGAGGTAGATTTTTCTATCTATTTATTTTAATTAAATATATTAAATAAATATGTAAAATTGCATAATTGTCAAAAATTAAAATTAAACAATATTTATAAAATCTGTAGATATATATAAGAAACTAATAATTTTACGATTTAATTTTTATAATTTTCTAAAAATATGTATATTTTTTTGAAATATGTTTAATTTAAATGATATTTCAAATTTTGAAATGCTTATGAATTATATTTATTTTAAAGATGATTTATGAGTTATTACCATATTTTAAAAAAGTCCAAAAATATAAATCGATAATAAATGTAATATATGAGTTATTACCATATTTTTAGAAAATTACCAAAAATATAGATTAACATTAAATATAATTGTCCATGTCATATTAATTTACAAGACATGTCATCAATTTTAGTAGTCATGTCACAATTATTAATCTAGGTGTTTTCCTGCACCATGTGTAGTGATGAATTTTTTAAAAGTTAAATTTTATATTTTAAAATGTAATTTATTAATATTATATATTTTATTTTTGACCAATAAGTAATATAAATATCATTAATTAAGCATAAAATTAAGAGAAAATATTTTTTTTATTTTAAATTATATTTAAGAATGATATATATAAAGTTAAAATCTTAGATTAAAAAAATATTTATTTCATTTGGTTAAATGTATTAAATCAACTTGTACAAAATTACTAAAATTATATAAAATTGTATATTTATCAAAAACTAAAACTAAATAATATTTACATAATTTGTAGATATCTAAAAGAAACTAATGATATTATGATTTAAATTTTTTTAAAATTCAGAAAATTTAGAAAATTTTAGATAATAAATTTTTTATAATTATAAAAATAAATTATACAATATTTCAAAATTCAAATGTCATATTTGAATATATTTATTTTAGTGATGATTTATGACTTATTACCATATTCCACAAAGTTTACCAAAAATATAAATCAATATTAAATATAATATATGAGTTATTGTCATATTCTAAAAAGATTTCCAAAAAATATATCAGCATTAAATGTAATTGTCCATGTCATATTTAACCATATGACATGTCATCAATCTTAATAGCCACGTCATAATTTTTTTGTGAAAACGATTGTAGAAAAGACATGTGGCAAATCACTTCTCAAATATAGACTAGGGGATAACGAAAAAAGTATTTTGTTATACAATCGGCTCTTATGGTATTAGAGCAATGAGTTCAGCTCAGCTTTGTTTTCTTTGGATAATTCAAATGTGACTCTCCTATCACTTGGAGAGATCGGATTCACCAGATATCACATACATGATCCGTATCATCTTTCATAGCTCTGATCATCTTGGATTAGTATTAACCTCTGAATCTCTTGATGGAACAAATTTTGGATCTTAGATTATATCGATGACTACTACTTTAGAGGCAAAGAGCAAAATCAGTTCTATTGATGTGCCTCATAAGAATGATATGTATTGATGATATACACACCAGTGTTCTTTATTCAACTTTTTTTTTTTTGCTAAAAATTTTCAAAGTTGATACAGATATCTTGAAAGATCATCACAAATCAAAACTTTTAACTGGATCGATCCAATGTAATTAATTAAATTCTTGATATAAGAAAATTAATCATATTCTTGATATTTCACGCTTGGAGCCAAACGTTAGGAATAATTAAGTGAATTTGAAGTAAACGTATCCGACCTTAACACATGATGTTGCAAACAAAGGCTGTTGGTAAATGGTAAATATTTAAAATGGCATCAGAATGTTTTTTTGAAGTCATTTTAGTTGTGCAGCTTAGGGGTGGGCACGGAGCGGATATCCGGAGTTTTAAGGATATCCGTGATCCGATCCGTGCCTTACGAATATTCGATTTTTTGATCCGATCCGATCCGTAACTCTTCGGATGTCCGGAACACCGGATATCCGCGAATATCCGAATTTTTACCGGATATCCGATTCGATCCGTAAAAAATAATAAAAAATTAAAAAAATAAATGAAAGTAAAAGAAAAAGAAGAAAATTTGAAATAAAATAATAATATTTCATTAATTATTTTTTTTAAATTACATACTTTCAAATTTTTTAATAACTAAATAATTAATTTAGTGAATAAAAACATTATAAAACTTATATAAAGATATAAAAATATATATATTATATAATTTTATAAACATGTATACATATATATGTATATAACAGATCGGATATTCGTTTCTAAAAATATTAGTATTTGTGATTTGCTTCGTCTTTGACGGATATTGGATTTTAGTATTTGCTTCGATTCGTTAAATTACGGATATTCGGATTTTTCGGATCAAATCGAATCGAATAACGGATCGAATCAAAATTTACGAATATTTTGCCCACTTGTGCTAGTCTACACACCTGGTTCCGTGTAGAAGGTACCGACTCATTGTCAGACAGAGGTTATATTAGACAAGCATTTGTTTCCATCCGTTTTGATCAGTACTATTGACTCAGCTATTAAACTCACTTGTTCGGTCAAAACTTAGCTTTAGTATCCATAAAAACGACCAAATCATAATCATTGATTACTGATAAAGGGAAAGATGACAGATAAACCTTCAGCACAAGCTGCTAGAAACTGCTAATATCCTATAGCTAGAAAACAATAATTTATAATAAAGAAACTAAATAACATTCTTTTCTAGAAGATTTAAAATGTTGCAAAAAGAATCAAACCTCGGCCAAGTCTAACAAACCTAAATTTCTTGCTCATATCTGATTAACTAAAGTCTTTGATTCCTCCTTGATCGTCATATTACGCCATTTATCCTTGAAATTGCACAGGAGAAAGAGTAAACAACAAAGCATAAATACAAATAAGTTATATGTTATATAGTTTCAATGTGTAGAGAAATTAAAGAATAATGTCTATGTACCTTAAGGTCGATGTTACTGCGATAAGACAGTTGAGCCCTGAACTCGGGATCGTTGATAATATAAGACCACTTTCCGGGACCGTATTTGCATATTCCGGCGAGAAGCGCATCCTCTTCTTCCGCCGACCACTTCCTCCTCTGTGCGTACATCACTAAGTCTTAAACTCGTTACGCTTCGGTCGTGTGTTTCCTTGGTCTATGGGTTACTCATCAATCACGGGAGAAAACCTAATTCCAGTATATATACAACATAGCATTAAGAAAGCCTAATCATAATTAAGCTATTAATGGGCTGAGAGTATGGCCCTTATAGAATAAAATCAAAAGCTTCTCTTTGAACAAATCCTCAAGTTGAAGTTTTGTCCCTCCATTTGTTAGTACCCTCTGCTTCAGCATATTTTCATGGTGGGGAACTATTAACTTAGTTATGCTCTTCTATTCTTTAGGACAAAGCAATTGTCAAAATAGAATGCATGGAAGAGGGCTATCCGCCAAAATTGTTAAGGTGGAGGAGGGGTATGAAAACTTAAAATTTTGGTGGTTCTCTGATTACAGAATAGAGTATGTAACTGCAATCTTCCCAAAAATCCTATAAACTGTCTGAATCTTGCAGCTGAAACGAGAGTTTTGTCCCTGGATTCAACTTTGCTTCTTCTTACATGTCTGAGCTGTGACCATCCATCGCATATATAGTAGATGGTAATTCTTTTTTCTCTATTCGTATTATTTTCATCATGAAAAATAACTGTGCTATTGAACATCTCTTCGTATTATTTTTTCTGTTAATTGAAATAATATACTTGAGTTTTTCTTGTAAAAAAAAAAAATTTTACTGCCGTTTTGTTATGTGGAAAGAAAAAAAAACCCAACAAAATCTTGAGCTACGTGGAGAAAAGAAAAAAAAATTGAGAAGGAAGCCAACGAAAGAGAAAGAAGGGCAAGAATCTCTCTTTCCCGTAGGTGACGCCGTGACGGTCCCCGAATCTATCAGGCAGTCTCTCTCTCCATCTTCTTTTGCAATTTTCCAGCTACTTTCTCACTCTTTCCTGAGAATTCAAAAGGGTTTAATTCGTTGTTTTTCTACTCTTTCTTTTTTTTTTTTGTAATCGGATTATCACAATATAAATCTGGGAAATGAATATGTTTCCTGAGATGTTCAGCTTGTTGCTTCTTTAGAAACAAATTGTATAGTAAAGGACTCAGCTTTGTCTTTTTGTTTCTTACATCAAAAATGTCTCTTTGATGGATGTTCAGGCTTTCTTGGAGACAGGGAAGTATTATTGTGTTTAATCGGCCACAAATATATATATATATATATATATATTCTTTTTTCACCATGAATGAGAGTAAGTAATGTTCGGTCAGTTTCTCAGTATTTTTTGATTGTTAACTGTTAGAAATAATCAATCAGTCCCTTGTTAAGTAGATATAGAGGAACAAAAGAAGGGCAAGTATGTTCTGATCCGTGATGGTGCTGATGAGGAGGACAATGTGTTAGGAGGTCTCTTCTATAAGCCTCTTCCTTTCTTTGGTTTTGGAATCGGATGGTTCTCGTGAGTGTCTCTTTCTTCTTTTGCTTAAAGCAGCAGCAGATTCATTTGACCTGACCATCCTCTTTTTTTTATGTTAGGTTTCTTGTTGGCTTCTTCTTCCCATTTGCGTGGTACGTCGCCACATTTCTATATCTCACTAGCTATTACCGTAGAGATCCCAGGGAGAGATCTGGTCTTGCTGCCTCTGCCATTGCTGTCAGTCTCTCTCAAACACATCCTTCCTTGATCAGCTTTAATAAGATCATTGCTACAAAACTGGGTGATTTTTGATTCGCAGGCTTTGATCTTCACTGTTGCACTGGTGATCACCGTGCTTGTTCTTGTTTTCTCGGGTCGCTAGAGTCCTCCCCCTCCGTTGTATATTCTTTCTAAAGAAAACAACTTCAGCCCTGTTTCAACAAGTAAAAGTTTTCTATTGTTGGTGATAGAAGAGAATGTTGTGAGGGTTTCAAAGAGAAGGTACTGCTTAGTCCTTCTATGATTTGTCTTTTTGTACATAAACACAGTCTTTATACATAAAACTATTGGAGGAATATCTATATAGAAATGTTGTTTGAACCATCATCTTTTCATAAGAATGCACCTTTGAACAGTGGTGGTAACAAAGTCAGATTCATCTTGTGAAAGAAGAAACCATTTTGTGCAAATCATAAAAAAGAATCCAAGAAAAAACAATTCTACATTGTGAGTTAACACTTTGCAGTTTCTCCTATCTGTTTTCTTTTTCACTAATCAAACATTAGTCAAGTGTCTCAGACATTGTTAGCATATCTGTTGTCATTGAGTTTCTTTGAGCTTGAGAAGTTGTCTTCTCTTGAGAACCAAGAAGACAACAACCAACACCTGCAACATTGCTGCTATCCCTGCAAAGACTACTCCCACCGTCTCCCCTTTGTTTAATCCACCTCTTTTTGATTCCTCCGATGATCCAAAATGTCGTGGCTCAGGAGGCGGTGGAAGGGATTCTGACCTAGACTCCGGTGGCTGCGGTTGAGGAGTAGGTGACGGTGGCTGCGGTTGAGGAGTAGGTGACGACAGAGGCGCAATTGTCTCTGCTGCTACTGGAGGAGGTGGAAAAATGTCTGTCACATTAACAAGTGGTGGAGGTGCCGTAGGCGTTGGTGGTGGTGGAGGTGGTGGAGGAGGTGGTGGAGGAGGAGGTGGTGGAGGCGGCGGTGGAGGTGGTGGAGGTGGAGATTGTGTAAAGAGAGGCGGTTCTTGTGATCTGACGAGGAGGAAACAGAAAGATAGGGAAAGAATCAAAATGTGGAGGAGGCTCCAATGTCTCATCACAGAATCAAGAAAAGCCATTATCACGAGAATGAATCAAAAACGTTTTCCTTCTCTTCTCTACCGCAAACCAAATGTGACATCTAGAGAATGAAGAAAAGAAGGAACAACCTTTCTCTCTATTTCTGATCTGAAAGAGAGAAATGGAGGAAAGTGGGCTGGATTTCAAAAACAAGAATCAAACAAGTAAAAACCAATCGTGAAGTCTGTGACAAAATTTAATTCTGAGGAATCAAGGTGAGAGAAAATAACACCTAAGAAAACATTGAGAGAGAGAGAGAATGGGTAAACATTATTTCCCGGGAAGTTTTAGAGAGAGAGAATAACAGACTTACTTATTTGAGCTAATTATGGTTGGTAAAAAATGTTCAGTAAAAATTTGTTCGTTAGAGCAACTTGTATTAACTAAAGAAAATGAGCATTCAGAGGTTCGGATCTGTTCTCATCCAGTCTGAATCCATCCTCCAGTGGCACATTAGTTGTAAATTTTATTGGTCTTTTCAGTTCCGAGTCGATTCAATTCAAATATTTTTTTCTTATGAAAATTTGGAGATTATTGGGTATAGTTCGGTTCTTCTTCGGTTCGGTTCTTCATCCAAAAAAATTAGCCAAAAACAGTGTCAAGCCCCATAAAAAGTTTTCCGGTTAAAATTTTAAGAGATACCAAAGCCGGTAAAATAATGAACAACTCCGGAATCTTAAACTAAAACAAAAGTTTGTGTATAAGGCTTCTTCTCCAGATGGGTCATAGATAAGTCCTGTTTGTTACCTGAGCTAACTGATGAGACTTGTGTTTGCTTAATCTATTAGAATGGGATTAAGGATGAAAGGCCGCTGAAAAAGATTGAATGAGGGAGGGCGGCAGTGACTTCGTAAATATTCGAAATACAACACTACTTTTAAGTTTAGGCTATTAGTTCATCTTCTTGTCTGAATGACTGATTCCACAAAAGCCAAAAAAGAAAAGATTTTAATTTTGGGAAACTAACTTTTGTCTACATCTCTTGTTAGTACAACATCTTTTATTACACGTCGACTTAGACGACAAGTTTGTCTTTTTTTTTCTTTCAAATGGAAATTGTATCACGTAATGGCAGGCACAGAAACTAAATTCTTAGTTTAACTTGGGAAGATTTGCAAGCGCATCTCTGGATTTTCTCAACAAAGACTTAGCTTCTTCACTCTTCTCTAGTTCAATCAAAGAGTTAATCTCACCCTTCAAATCTACTTCCACAGGATGCAATGATGATACCTTGCTATACACTTCGACGAGCTCAAACATGCATTGCGAAGCAGCCACATGAACCTGCGGATTTTTAATTAGAATGACAAGTATTATACTACAATCATTTTGGTTTTATCAAGTGATAATATGAAGATCAATCAACATAATTTCCATATGCAAACCGTTGGTAACAATATATATTCTTTCGGTTATTGTTTTAAAATGTTCTGTTTATCAAAAAGGACTAAACCAGCCTTAGTTGAACACACTCCTACACTTCGTCAAAACAAAGGTTCTTCTTCCTTTCTAGAACAAAACCTCATAACGCACATGATAACTAATCAAATGGTCTTAGAAGTCTAAATGCAAGTAACTAGAACTAGTTTATCAGATTTTTCATCAAGTTACCCCCACTAAAACCTGATAAGGACATCAACTACCAAAATTTGGTGTAATTTGTTAGAGAAAATTCAAAATATCAAATCGGAGAAGAACGATACCTGCGCTATCTTCACTGTGTTTATGCATTCGAGTAGTTTAGGAACCAGCGAGTGAAATAACTGAAAAAAGCAAAGCCGAATAATTAGAAAGAAGTCGAAAGTATGCACGTGTGGTAGATGTGATTAGTTACCTCATGAGCGAATTTTGTCGCATCACTAGGTAAAGGGCCATCCATAGAGTCATTCCATAGACTATGAAACCTTGAGCAAAGCTTTCCAACACATGTAATCCCAGACATTTTTACTGCCAAAAGAAAGTCAGATTGGTAAAGCAAGGTAATAAAACGTTTTATGGAAAATAAAAGTGAGAGAAGAAACCAGTACCATTCCATAGAAAACCAGGTGATAAGGAAATTACAAGAACATGAATCAAATCAGCTTTCCGGCTGATAATGTCATCTATGGTTGCTACTTGGATGCATGACTTGACGCACTCCATAATCTTTTCAAGTGGGACATGCCCGTCTTCTCCATTTTCTGACTCTGAGTACAAAGGGTGGACAGAATTATTCAGATTGCCAAAACAAGTTTCTGATGGCATAGTGCTATTTCCTATATGAGTACAAATGGTGGACAGAATCATTCCTCGTCAAATTTCTGTTTATGGTTAAACTATAATCTCCAGGAGGAAACACTGAGACGTTAAACTGGCTATTTCTACCACAAATTTCCTAATCTTACGCATGTAATCACCCAGCTAGATGAGACAAAGCTCAAGTCTTAACGATTTTTAGTCTTGAAACATAATATCCAATGTGACCAGGCAAATGATGTAACAGTGCTATCAATCAAAGTATAGGAACAATGGAATTGTTCATTGGTTATGTAACAACCTGTTTTGACAGCATCACTAGCAGACGGAACTTGAGAATTCGTTTTGACGGAGGCAGTATTACACATCTCATATAACATTGGGAAAACGGTATTGAAAAACTCTGGATCGCCAAAAGCTATTATGACCTGATAACATAAAATCAAATTATTCCAAAGGACACACTAAGCGAATAGCGTTGTGTAAGAACTGCATTATCAGTAGGTTATAATATTATGAACTCTCTCTTCATTTTTGCATAATAAGCCGCAACTCTTTACTTACCTTCTCCAGGCAGGAATAGGCTGACTCGCGATATTTCTTGACTTTCTTTTTGCATGCAGAACAAATAAGATTCAAGATGACAGTGGGAGTTTTCGGATCTTCCTTAGTTATTGCCTCGTGGCAAGAGACTGAAAGACCGCCCAGGGCATCCAAAAGAGCATCCTTTCCCTGTGAATACAAGTATTAATCTTAAAAACTAGTGCAGAAAATGTGCCTCCTTAAGGACAAGAGAAACAAATATTAATCCACTCCAATTTAATCCTTCTGTTATAAATTTCATCTCATTAAACGTTTATAAACCACCTCGGAAACGAAAAAAAGTAAATATTTAGATTGAAAGAACTTTCTCTACCTCCCATAAGCGTCCAGGGAGTTCATTGATAAGACATTGCAGCAATTTGTTGTGTTGCGGCGATAATGAATCACCCAAGACTTCAGTTAGCTTGGAAATTGCCTTACCAGCCTGAAAGCAAGTTTACGTCTTCTATGAGTACAGCGGAAACATCAACTAGTGCAAAAAAGAGAGAAAATTAGCACGAGAAAGATCACAAATTGCCTTCTTTTTGCTTGCCCACGAGGATGATGTAATGCTCTCGCAAATATGATTCACAATTTCTGGCAGAAACAACTGCAACGTGACCCTTTCACCACTTGTGATGTCTTCCCACACCTCCTCAAAGAGGCCTGAAATCTGTTTGTCATCCTCAAATCTGCAATTTATAATAACTATAAGCTTCTCTAATATTGTGAAAGTAACTTTTATTCTGTAATGAAGTATCTGCGTCTAGACAAATCTGTCAAATCTTTGTAAGAGAGAGAAGATAGTATCTGGCCCAAATATCAAAATACTGGTTGGATATTACTATGCGATGGTATTGAACACAGGAATTCCGATTTACAGCTATAGTTTCTTTATAGTAATTCAACATTAATGTCAGATATTACTTATTATCAGGTTAGACGATCGTTTACAATTTCTCACATGCATCAGACTCAGCACTCTGCAGTACCTATGGCTCACCTAAAAATAAATATAGAATATGCAGTTCCTGTCGTTTACCTGGAGAGAAATATTACTGGAACAATAGCCGACTGATGACCGCTCATAATATCAGAAGCTGTAGATGAGAAGCTTTTAAAAAGACTCGCACATGCAATCTGGGAGCCTCTATCACCAGAGTGCAGAGCTGCAGTTTCTTCGATTAAGCTTTGAGCTTGAGAGGGGCTAGAATACTTCAATACAACGCCACAAGCACTCGAAAAGGCACGTTTTGCAGCAGAACTTTTCTCCTCCTTGGCAACAGGAAACAAGAGTCTTAGCAGCATCCCAGTGAACGGCTTTATCTCAGTACCTACTTTTTGCACTAGTAATGAGATAAAGCTGGCAACACCAACCCTGTGGAAGAAAACAAAGTTCCATGAGATATCAACATCTGCAATTAAAAAACATGAAATCTAATAGAAGAGACAAAAATCCTACACTGCACGAAAGAAGTTAACCGAGACCATTAGGATGGTCAAGAATGGAACTACGTCAGTACGTCACTTATATAAACTAATTGAATGGTTAGAGTTCCTAAGTTCTCCCTCGGGAACTCTTTACAAGCCCCAGTAAAGGTTGTAGAAGAATACGGTCTTTACTGATAGAAGGTTTTGAGTAACTGACCTCGTATTGAGACCAACACCACCTCGAACAAGTTGAGTGAGACGAGGGATCAACTGCTCAAGTGATTCAGTATCCACGATATTAATACACAGATCAAGAGTTTCCCACATTGGAGAGCCTTTCGAGATTGAAATTCGTAAATTTTCAAGTTTCTCGGTTTCTATGCCAATATTAGCAGCATGCAACTGAAACACGAAAAGTTTAGGCTTTAATATGATGTCAGGGAAAGACAATTCAAACTGGCGTTGCCGACATTAAATGATACCTCAACATAGTTAAGTCCTTGGTCCTCAAGACTAGACAAACTTTCCAACATACAACAAACTAAGTCGGATAGATGTGGACGGAGGGCAACTCCTGCACCCTGCAAACGAAAACAAACAGCACAAATCATTTGTGAAGTACAGAACAAGCAATGATATGCAAGGCAAATTTGATTAATTTTTTCATGTTTGAAGTCAAACTAAAAGAACACACTATTAATTTGTCTCCTCCCAACCAAAAACCAGTAAAATCCTTGTTTGCTATACTAACATTCAGCTTACATCTATCCTCCCAACCAAAGGCGGTATAATCAAACATACTACTATAAATGTCACAATAGTAGCTTTGAGATAAAGGCATGATAAGGATAATATAGAGAAAATGTAACAGAACGAATGGTCATATATGAGTACAACTATGAGTACAACTCTAGATCATCAAAGTTAGGGCTAACCTTTGCAAGCTTCATAACAACTGCAATTGAAGCCTTACGTACACTGCTGACTTTACTCATTATTCCTTCTGAAAGCAAAAACGGGAGAACAATATCCATTGCTTGTTTTGCATCTGATATTTCGGTGAGCTTGATATCACAAATCCTTATTGTTAAGGATGTCACGCTACGACATAACTTATCACCAGCATTTCTCACAGTCTCTTTGATGTCATCCATAGCACGGAAAGCAGCTATCCATAGTCTTTTCAAATGCTCCCTAACCTTTAGTAACATAAGTTTGAAAACGAAAACCATTAAGATCATTTAGTGGAACAACAATATTAACGTACAAAACAAGAAACTACCACGAAGCTGGGTGTATATGTATCATATACTCTAAAGCAATATTGTCTATACAACCAGAACCAGTGCTAATGGAGATTAACTTCATACATCACTAGAATTTACCAATGCAGTATGCAGACGCGAAGCAACGATAAGCTTAATTTTAATGGTCTATTACAAAAAGAAGATCTCACCTGGTCAAATTTCCGACCTTGAATAATATCAGCAAGGGCAAGACAGGATGCCTCACGGGAGCGCCATAGCCGTGAACCACATTGTACTAGCAGATCATCAAAGATGTGATTCAAATGTTCATCAACAGCTTTCTTAGGGTCTTGTATCAGTGCTTTCCAGATGTGTGCCATAGCATCCTGAAAAGATCACATGAAAATTAGCAGTTATAAAAGAAACAAACAAACACACCCTTTTGGCAACCTATTATGGACGAGATGACACCATGCATTAGTAAGTGCTCTCACTTATACAGCTATATACTTTTAGTGGTCAACCAGCTTCAATTTCTTTCCGTATATAAAAAAGGCTTAGTTCAACAAATAAAAAAAATGTCTACAGGACCTTGCGGCTTGTAAAATAGCAAAAGCTAAAATATTTCTTGTGTAAAATTGAACAAGCAACTAATTAAAATAGCAACGAAAATATGGTTCAGAATGCAATATGGTGCCACTCCGTTCAATCTAAACAAGCCAGTTTCTAGTCGTTAGAGCAATTATGAATATAAAATTTGGGTAAGATGAAATATTATCAGTACGCAAAATAAATTAACAGCATAGCCTGAACAAAAATATTATGAGCATTTCAGGATGAATATGGCCCCTAATTGAATAACGCCCGCTAATAACAAGTCACATTCTGGAAACATAGTAATCTCACCTGCACATTTTTGTCAGGATCATATTGGTACCGGATCAACCTCGGAATCAACAATCGCAAATGTGGTCGAAGAGCATCTCCTGCTTGTTTGGCTATCTTGGAGAACCCAAACGCAGCTCCTCTCTTCGAATTAAGAGATGCTTGGTGATTAGCTAAGTCCATAAATTTGTAAATCAAATCTGGTTGCCCCATTTCATTTGCAAGATTACAAAGCTCCTTGTACGTGCTAATCTTTCCTCCACTGGGACTCTCACCGATAGTGCCCTCTTGAAACACTTCAGTCTCTTCGTCAAGCTGGATAAAAAATTACTTGAGGACCAAATACAAAACCTGGAGTACCATAGGAAGGGCCTCGATGAATAGATTATACCTTTATAGCTCGTTTTCTTTTGCTTGTGCCAGTTAGGGTATTAACCAGAGCATCTACCAGACTTTGCTTCATTGATGCGTCACCAAGTTCATAGACAATGCTCATGCCCTGGGATGCCAGCTCCTGTGTAAGTTCATTCTGGTCACCTAACAAGTGTGAGAAAGCCTCCTGCAAAAAAATATTTATGTTAAACATCAGTTTGTACAAGCTTCTACCCAGTGTAGTGTTCGCAGCACTTAATTGGCAGCAAAAGCATAAATAAAGAAAAAGATGATACCGGGTTTCATGTTAAAATAGTAATGGGCATAACGATTCCAGTATACAAATGGGTAATGCATCTAAACAAATTGGAATGACAAGCTTTTCATTTTCTTTTTAGTTGTGATGGGACAGGGAAGTTAACAAATGCTCATGAGTGCAATAAAAGATAAAGGTTACAACTACAAAAAGAAGATTAACCTGAATTTTAGGAAGCATTAGTTGGATTGATGGATGTTGGCCACAGTACATGATCAAAGACAGCATCCATACGGTTCCAGCACATCGTTCATCCTTCCTACTACTATACAGAAGAGTATCAAAGAGTTTTCCAGAGATTGTTTCTCTGGTCGTGACATGACTATCTTCATCACCAGTTTTTGGCATCAGAGATTTTTTTTGACACAGTTTTAACTTCTCGCATCAGAAAATTTGAGTCCGTCGAAAGAGATGTATAATTCGTTTTCAGAATCATATCAGTCGTAACTGGTACACCACCCCAGAGGAAAGATAAGGCCTCACCCGCGGCAAACAAAATTTCTTCAGCCTAGCCAACAAAAGCAATTGACAAGATATAGAGGTTTATTCAGTTCTCTCCCGGATAAAATAAAAAGGACAACGGGTAGTGGTTAACAAACCCACCTTAGAGCGTGAAAGGCTAAATAAAAGATCAAGTGCTATCTTCAAGTGCGAAGATGACATTTCATGTGAGCAGATATGTCCAAGAGAAAGGGCAATTTTCTGAACTGATTTTATATCATCACCAGAGAGTAGCTTGCTCAGTTTTTCTTGCAGAACTTCCAGCACTTGAGTCCCTAATAGAGCAAGTCAATCAACTGAAAACTCGGACATAAGATACAGACAGCCAATTGGTATAAACTGACCTGGACTAGAATCATTAACAAGAAGAGGTAATGGGCCAGTGATTCCAATATGACCCAGAGCTTCCATAGCAACAGACGCCAATGGTGCAGTCTCCAATTTAACAACATCCACCAAGCATTTAACCGCATTTTGAACAACCGCTTTAGAAACCTGTTATTAAAACAAAAGTATGTAGCCATTTTAAAAACAGATGTTAAGACATTAAGCTGCTAAACGTGATTTATCACTAACGCACAAGATTTAACCCGTGATTGGTGTATAATAATTGTAGTGCATAAAATCAAAAACTACTTAATCGGGCATACATTTCCTAAAAGAGAAAACAAAGATGAACCAAGAGATCTAATGGGACAGATTCTGCATTAGCTATTTTATTTATCTGAAGCAATAATTTTGAAGAGTTGACATGAGGAGAACTGAGAAAAAAAAGGAACAGCATCTTCTTAACTGTTTTAGTAATTCAATGGTAAGAATTGCCAGAGGGACTAGTATATTCATTAGAACTACCAAGCCATGTCAATGTATTCTTACTTTATTTTTCCGAAAAGCAAATAAGTTTCTTTGCCAATGGCTTATTACTACATGAAGTAAACCACCTCCTAAATGGAAACGATTCCTAAACAAGAGAGTTCGATGTTAGGTTAAATATGTGACTAGCATGTCCAAAAAAACTAAATAGTCAAGGATAGTATCTGGATGTAATACCACAGGCTAATTAAGATGCAACACAAGAAAGACATATAGGATTCAGATTCACAGTACCAAGGATATCACCATACTTTTGCCACAACAATCACATATATAAGAAAATCAGAATCACTTACAGCGGGTATTCTATATACGCAGTGTGCTGAAACATATCCTACAGCGCATAATCCCCCATGGTGTTCCTCAAACCTAAGAAATCAAAAGGTTAGCTTTAAAAATGATTAAGTGTCTACTTCCTGCGCCACAAGCTTTGTTGCAACATAGATTCTAAAAGAAGTGCACAACACCTTAACTTCTGCGGCGGTTGGGAAACAGAAGCTATCAATTCAGTAAGCAAGGAACATGATTCGGTATCAGAAAGAGCACATGATGCCATTCCGAGTAAACGTGATGCAGATTCACGAGTACTCAAGTCTGTATGACTAAGCAAACGCCTTAGCCATACAACTTTTCGAGAACAGTAAACTTCAACCATCTTCATGCGAAGAAAAAAAAGGAAGATGGACAGTTAGTTCTGAATAGATTTGAACTGCCAAAAGAGGAAAATGAAAGAAGAAAGAAATAATCAGAAAGCAGACCTCCGGAAGGTAGGAGCCAACTGAAACCAATGCCTTGGAAGCACACGCATGTAATTCAGCAGAGCCTTCGAATGCAAGGGAATGTTCTAATAACAAACACATCCTTTGGGCTGAATACAAAAAATCAGTCCCAACTGCCTGGGTATTGTTCTCCTCCATCTCTAACTCAAAACACTTCACCAAAAACTTAATCATGACCACATATACTTGCGACGGAAAGAGAAGTTTCTGGGCCCTCATTTCTGATGAATCTAACAGTTTGGGCTGTTGCTTGAGAATGTACTCTAGCATGTCAACGAACTTTGGGTATTTATGATCATGATTAGAGACTATACTGCGACCTTCTTCTTTCAGAAAGAGTCCTTCAAGTGCTAGTTCCCTGAACGTATAAAAAATAGAATAATAAACATCAGTTCATTCCCTGAACGAGAAACGAATGAAACATTGTAGATTATGTCACGATGGATCCAGGTAAGAGGATTTGTTTAAGCATCAAAATCATTTTGTCTTACTACAGATATTCTGGTAGTCCGCTAAATGCCTAATCTTAAGGTATCACAAATTTACTACAACACTAGAAGGAGAAGAGTAGACTAGAAGATGGTATACCCTCCAGTAGAAAAAGTTTAAACATGTGCTGACTTTATTTCAGATTTGATTTGTTATAAAATATGTGTACCCGTAAGAAGAATCCAAGGTTAACGAAAACAGAACTGGAGAGCATTCTCCGGAAACATTCATAAATTCATTTGCCGCAACTCAACATGCCTCAATCACAATAATACGCAATGAGATAAGATAAACTCCAGTACCTTACATCTAGCTTCGGATCTGCTGCGCTGAGCATGCAAATATACAGACTTGGACAATGTTGTGAATTGTACAAAGAAGTTGCCCATCGCAAAGCACAAAACCGTGCTTCATTTTGTTCCTGTGCAATATAAGCCACAAAGATAACAGATTTTATATAATCGAGAAAACTTGGAGAAAAGATCGAACTCAGTGACGCAATGAGCGAAAACAAATTATATCTGAAAGGCATACATACCGCCAAAGAATTTTCTAACAGAAGCACCTCCAAATCCCTGAGGATATTCTCTGGGGAGTCCTAAAGAGATGAATACCAAAACTGACATTGTTAGTCTCCAAAAGAATACAAAACAGAGATCAATATCAAAGCATAACCTTTTGAATCCCGAAGACCAAAACAGAAAAGGAGAAGATTAACTGCTAGCAAACCTTGTATGCAGCAGCAAGAGATATGATTGCCTCCTGGATAGTTGAACGAAGAGATTGGGTTTCTAACTTCAATGCGCTAAAAAGACGAACAGCCATTTCAGTCTTTTCCCTGAAAGTTAAGTTCACAACAAACAAAGAGTCAGTTAAATGACAGCAAAACAAGTGTAGGGCAATAGAATTAAGTCCTCACCTAAAAAGCTGAGGCAAACGTTGAGCAATCAACCCAATAGCTTGAAAAGAAAATGTTTTGGTCTCCCTTGATAAAGCATCTGAAGGAAAGCATTAAGATGTTTATTTAAATCCACTTTTGAACACCATATTAAGAACTAAGGACTTTTTTCTAAAAAGCTGACCTGCTTCTGAGCCACTGTCAAGCATTTTTAGAATAGCATTCAGTATCACAGGGCCCATAAGTTTCAGTTGATCTATTTTTCCCTGCATTTTAATAAACAAGTTGAATGACACAAGTATAGCAAACACAGAAAGAAAGACTCGAAACCCCAAGATGAAAAAGAGAAGGGAACATTGTCGGAGATTAGTATAATAACACCTAACATTGAGTTGCGAAAAAGATAATTGAGTTATTTCTTCAGAAAGAGAATGAATATGTATTTCATACTCTCTGGTATTGCACAAAACAAACATAATAGTAAGCTGAAGCATAGAAAAGAATTGACTTTACATGCTTAAAAACCCACACGGTGAACTCCATTCCCATTTGCTTTAGCCTTAAGGTCGTTCCACTTCCTGTCCCATGAAAGCAAGGTAGATAGCAAAAGTACTTAATAATCAACATGAAAAAACAACAGATAAAGCACCAATTCGTAGAGAACATGTAACTCTTTTAACTGAGCCAAGAGACTAAAGAATTCTGATCAATAATAACTGAATCTTCTTCAACATAAAAATAGCGTCAGGAACAAACTAAGTTATTCTAAAAATAGTCAAAACGCATATCATTTACTTTTTCTAAGAAGCTTGTAGTGGCTGTAGTGCAACCTGTTTCGTTCTAATTCGACTAGCTCTATAACACTGTTTATGAACAAACAATATATACTTGATATCTAACTAAACAGATATACATACATACCATGGTCACAGAAAATTTTAACCACTAGACAGTCCAGTTCTAAAAGTATGACATATATTAAACAACATACCATACATACAACCAAATATGCACTGCAATGTGGCAGGGAAACTATTTGCGGCTGCGATAGAACGACAGAATCCAGACATGAGCTTCATTTTCAAGGCTATGTTTCCTGGAGCGACACTATGTTCTGGAGCAGTATGTTCAGTGGCAGTAGTGCCTGCATACATATCAAATTGATGACTCTCAACTTAGCATGGACACCAAAAAATACCCAAACACAGGAAGAAAACCCTCAACACTCCAGATCTCCCAAAATTTATACGAATTTGCATTACATCAGACATGATAAATTTGCAATAGTCTGTATACTCAAGGATGAGCCCTAGGCATGTCATCCACTGAGTAGCAGACAAATTTTTAGCCATTTCCCCTTGCAGTAGACATAGACCTGACTAGGAGTGTATTAAATAAATCTCATTTTTATGCTTTCTTTAAGTAAGTGTGATTTCAGTGTTAAAAAAAACCTAATTAAGACATTGGATAAAAGGACCACGTACCATTGAATAGTAAGAACAGTCTCTTTATCAACTTGGGATCATCCATATTTGTTGAAGAAGCTTTCTTTTTAAGAAGCTCCTCCCCTCTCTTAGATACGGGTTCTTGACTTGAATGATTTTCACCAACAAATTCACACAAACTCTCAGTGTCATGAAGAGTATAAATGAAGTGCAAAAAGGGCAGTGATAAAATAGTATTTCATGTCATATAACAGAAACAAAGCATGTAATGCTGTAAAAACAGAAAGCATACCTATCCACTGATGCAGCAATGTACAACGGATATACGGATTCACCAGGCAAATCCATGGTTCCAATGACATTCAAGATCCCCAACTGCTTAAGAAATTGATTGACTTATTTATTAGAAAACCCTTAGTGACCAATTTATTGCTTGGTAGCAACAGAAAAAGATAAGCTTAAGGTTACTTAACAGACCTTTCTTTTCGTAAGCATGTCCCCTTTCAATTCTTTCTTTCCCGTTATACGATTAACTTGAAAAACTGAAAGCCCTGGAGGAGATCCTCCACTGAATTAAAAGGTCGTGCAAGTCTTATTAGATGCAGATATAACAAAAGATGGTGGGAAAAAAACACTCGAAATGGATTTCATACCCTTGAGGAGGTGGTTGATACAAAAGCATATGAAGACAAAAATCCAGAAATATTTCTTTATCCTGAGATGCAATCAGAGTACTATACTTTACAGAGACATCATCACTGATCTGGCGTGCATGACACTCTCCAATAACCTGAAACCAAACCTAGAGCTTGAGGATACTGAAAGACCAATAAATTTTGTGTTGTGCAAAAAGACTTTTTTAGAACTATCATCTATCCAGGTAAAGACACCACCAATTAAGCTGTCAATAGTCTTCCCCTGCGTTTCAAATTTTATAGCACTCAAGGAATCACCTGATATCACTCCCAAGTACTATCACTATATGCAGCAGTAACCACCATAAATGATAGAAAGCCATCAAATAGACAAACAAAAAGTAAAAGGAACTGCTACTGTAATCAACAAGACAAAATAAAGCAAACGAATTGTCTTTGCCATCTAAGTAATGCATAACAATTTTTTCAACAACTATAAACAAAAGAAAATATACTAAAATTTACAGTAAGGAAAGAGGATTGAGAGACACACCTTAATGGCAATTCTCAAAATAATCTCTTGATGCTGCTGAGGAAACTTTGAAACATTCTCCAGTGTCTTAGGTGCAATATCCTCCCTTTCCTATAAAACCAAGCCTCTAATTTAGTAAGCAAATGTAAATTCCAACAAGGTGATGATCGAATGAATTCGAACCTTAGCAGGAGCACGTTCAAAAGCCATCTCAACATAGACGATAGCAAAGTTCCTAACCATAGGAGAAGCAGCAGGGTCAGTGTAGAGCTTCCACAGCTCCAACAAAGGCAAACCAATCTCGTGATGGTGCTTCACTCTCTTGTTAACGTGACTTAGTATCTCAAGAACCTGCCAGAATTAGGGTTTCACGATTAATCTTAAATCGATTTTGAAATCTAAATTGAGTTGAAGAGTTTGGATTTTGCCTTGTTGCGAACGGCGGGAGAGTGGGAGGAGAGAGAGGAGATGGTGAGGGGGAGGAGCTTGGAGACTAGGGCTTCGAGCTTGGAGTCGTCGCAGAGAGCGAGCCTAGTCAGCATCCGATCCAGCATTTCCTCCACTTCGCCGTCCGATTTGGAGACCAGTGGCGATGACGATGAACCCTCCATTTTCGAGATTCTTTTAGGGTTTTTTCAGTATCTTTGATTCGATTTTAATTTTCTTTGCTTGTTCTCTGGGTTCTTCTCTTATGCTTGTTTCCTCAGTCTTCCCTGTCTTGTCGGACAAGAGAGAAAGAGTGTTGTGAAAACGACGTCGCATAGTGTTAGTGGGCTGAAGTATAAAAAGGGCCCAAACTCTTATCTGAAGAAATCTACTTATCGAACATTTTCAGTAGAGATCGGTTTTCTTGGGAATGCTTTTAACCTATTCAAGAACCCAACAAAAAAAAGGCTCGAATATGGATACGCTTTTCCAATTTGGTTCGTCGAGTGATGAAACTACCCAAAAAGTTGGGTTCATACATAATTTTCTTTTGCTTCGGCAAAGCAACCAGAACTGATTTAATACTATACTCTTAAGTCTTAAGGGAATCAGCATTGGCGATTCGGGGGAGAGGATCGTGGAAAGAATTTTTTATTATTTTTTTTTAACTTTTTCTGTTTGCTTTTTTTTTTAAAAAAAATAATAATAATAATAATAGAAGACCAATCGCGGATCACCACGTGTCATGGGACCTGCGCGAAAGTTGACGAACCGGTTCACAACGAAAGGGCGGGACGAGCCGAGGTCGTCGTATTTGATTATTTTAACATTTTTTTTCTTCGAAAAATGCGCGATCCGCTCTAAGACTCGCCGATGCGCGTGCTCTAACTATCTCAATGTCGAGTTCATTGCACTATTCTGTTTAACTAAATCAGTGTCACACTCAAAAGTACACGATAACTTGAACGTGTCACACTCAAAACTAAGTACACGATAACTGTTCTGTTCCACACCGCATTTTCCTATTTGTGGATGCTAAAATCTTCTTCTTTTTTTTCGTTAGGTTCTATATGGTATTTAGGGCATACGCAACGGTGTGCTCCCCTTCAGAATCCTTAAAAATGATTTTTTATATTTTAACTATTTTTCGGATTAAAAAAAGAAAAATCCTAACCAATCGCAGACCATCATGTGTCAGTAAAACCCGTAAATAATTAACAGACTCCACCGAATCAATTCTTAGCTAGGGAGTTTTTGAAGTTTTGTTGCCACAGAAACATAAATAAAGTTGAGCTCACATAATTTTATAATATTCTTTTTAAAGGATTTGTGCTAAGGAGCATTGTTACAGATACTCTTAAGTAAACAAATATAAAATTCCATTGGCAGATTAGGTAAACAAAATATAAAGTCATATTTCCAACATAATTGAACAGCTAGGGCCAGTTAAACACTAAAACCCAAATACAGCTACATGGAATGTCATAGGAGAGTGACACCTAAATCAGAGATAAGCTAATTGCGAGAGTTCTAATGGTTATCCTTATATCCGCGTCCCTCGTCATCAGTTATGTAAAGATGTGAATCAAAATTTAGTAGTTCAAAGACAGAACACATCTGAACAAAAGTTATATAGCTCATCGAGAGTGAAGAAAAGAGTTAGCAAGAGCTAATCAAGCAACTTCCTGTTTAAATTTAATTCCGAATTTGGATATAACTTTTTTTGGATTCTAATATAATATTTTGACTGTAGTTATGATACTGTAGCACTTGCTTATTTTCTTCTTTCTCGTTTTTTTGGTCAACCAAAAACTCTATGGTACCTATTTGGCTATTTCTAAAGACAAACTTGATTTGACAAAAAAAAATAGTCGTCGTTCACACAAGACAAGCTTCGCATAGCCTTTGAACTTAAATTCGTCTTCCAGGAATATTTTTTTTGGTTTCTTGAGAAAAAAATGCTTGTAATCTTCCAGGAAACTTACGTTGCATGTATCACTAAATATTGTTTTATGTACGAAAAATAATCCAATTGAATGTCTGAGATATTCTTAATAAGTAAAAATAGGTTATTAAGAAAAATAGTGATAACAAAAATAAGAATGAAACATTATTAAACAACTTTTTTTATAAAATATTAAACTACTTTTTGGCAAAAGGTATTCGTGAGCTATGGAATGCATCGAGTTTTTTTTTTTTGCTAACTTAATACATCGAGTTCAAACACGTTTTCTACTAGTTGGTTAATCTTTCTAATAAACAATGATCAAGACGTTACGAAAATGTATGCTAAAGTTGGTTGGTTACTGCTAAAGTCTCTATTATTGTAGTTTCTTTTTCTTTTGAATTGCTGTCGACTAATTACAACCATAGCGAATATTAAGAGAATTAGTATTTACATTTGTGTGTACTTGAAACTTCATTTTCTTCGGATCCATCTTTATTTGTGGCATAGAAAAGACAAAATTAACAATTATACAGATTAAGATGAATTTGGACTGATTTATCAGAAAATATTAATTTGGACTGATCGACCAAACAAACATCAACAGCCACTATTATTGGTTTCCTGGACTATCCAGAGTTGATGCATATGATCAGGTCCGGTTCTACATATTTAGATGCCTAAAAATTTCTCATTAAATGTTAATATTAAAAATTAACATTTAAAATCGATCTTTCATGAGCTTTATCTCAAAACCATCATTTAAACATGATACATAACCTAGTTAATTTTTTCACTGGATCCCTCGTTTTTTTGTCAGCTGTTTTCACTGGATCATTTTCAATGCAGCGATGTGCTGAAATAGAACATTAAGTTTTTTTCTTGGTAAAGAACGTTAAGTTTTAGGTTTTGATGGTAACATTTGAGTAGTCGTAGAATATAAAAATTAATTACGGGATAAAATTGATGGAATTTAATATTTGATGAATAAAAGTTGTGTAAAAAAAAATTAGGTAATTGGATAGTATTTTTTGCATGATTGCTTAATGAAAATTATTTTAATTTTTTTATTATTATTACATTTAGTTCAAATCACAATAAAACCGTAAAAAAATATGTAACAAAAATAAAATTTTAAGTCATACCTCACTACGTTCTTGCCACCATTCCTCTGGCATGTCAATCTCACCAGTGTCATCTTTGATTGTAACTCCGGTAGGGTCTTTTAATCGCATATAAACTGTAGAGCGTTTCAGTTCATAGTTATAATGGTTTTTGATTTTGTTCAAATTATAATCTTGACAGGTCCTTTGATAAAACTCGGTAACCAATATCTTTTTACCCTCCTTACTAGGATGAAAATTTAATTACATAACCATCCATTTCAACTCACGATCATATATTTCTAAAAATATTTGATGCATGTGATCCGACCATAGATGGTAATTGAATTAATTTCTCAAGAAAAGATAATTGTTGGTGGTTGTATACAAATATTTTTATGTAACTGAGATAGAAAGATAATTAATTTTAACAGTTTCAGCAAATAAACGAGAAAAAACATACTTATTCACTTATTGCAAATTTACTTGAAAAAGCAAAAACTTAACATTTATGGATGGAGTTTTACATTATATTCCATGCATTTTCTTATTGTAAAAATTCTGCAGAATCATATTTTTCGGTATTACGCGATTACGCAAGTGAAATCAAAGCCTTAGTGTCAAGTGTTCAATCAATTTAAGTTCAACTTTTGATCGTGGGAAAGTTAATAACAAATGTTGGACTTGGGATCAATGTAAGAATCTTTCTTCGATATGAACAAAAAGATGAGAAGAATGTGAGACGAAAGGGATGTTGATACGACGCCGTCTCGTCTTTCAGACAAAAGCTGCAAGTCAGTGGCAATCATCTTCTTGGGCTCCCAACAGAACATTCTTCTTTTTACTTTGTTAATTTTTCTTGGGTTTAGCATATTTCACATTTCACCTTTTCCTTTTACAAATATAAACATTTCTATTTGAATACTGTTATCATAATTATTATGACAATTTCTTTTGTTTTCTAATCTTTTTTCAAATATTGTAGCATTTTCATTGTCTAACTCCAAACTATTTAGATCATTTTTAAACATTTTATAACTTCAAATATGAAGTTTTTGGTCTCAAAAAAAAAAATTCAAAACTTCAAATATAGAGTGTTACTATTCAAAACTTCAAATTTGAAATTTTATATTTTTCATTGCATGTTGGTCCTTACATTTACATATTATATTTATAATTCTTAAATATTTTGTCCTTTAATCTTTTTGACCTTTGAAAATTTTATAACTCATAAATATTTCAAATTTTTTCTATAATTTTAATTTTTACAAAAAAAACTAAACAAAACTTAAAAAAAAGTTTTTTTTCCAAAACTAGATTTAGATAAAAACAATGTTAGAAAGGAAACTTAACAAATGCACTAATTGATCATATATAAAAGTATTACGAAAATATATTTATAGAATAATGTAGTATGTTACTTATAATTTAACATTTAGTTATGTATTTCTATGTAAAATTATATATTTTACTGTATTATTTTGTTAATTAATATTTCTCTAATATTTTTATATATGTGCTATTTATTTATAAAGTTTTATGAATTTAGATTAAATATCATAAATATAAAAACTATAATATAAAATACAATTTTTTTTTAGGCTAAGTTTAAAGTTTTGGTTTTGGAGAAAACTAGTTTAAAGCTTCAAATACGAAATTTTGTAAATTTCAAAATAGAGTATTTTTTAGAGAGCACAGGAAATCTATACTATTAAAAGAGAATCATTTTGAAAAATCTACTTATGAAAGGTTACTGCACCCTCATTAATGGTATAATAGTAATTTAGCTAATGGTTGGTCTTGCATATAATTCTAATGAACGAAGATTATATATTGATTATGCGCTTCTATCGAATAAAACAAAACGTGCAGGGCCCACACTCTCAAATTGATATACGGGTGTTTTTCTTTCAAAAAAAAAAGATATACGGGTGTTTGATGTGAGTATTACATTTCTTTTCTTTTTTTGTTACCAAATACGGTTACATTTATTGTTCGTAATAAAATTAAAAATGTATCTTGAGTCGCTCAGTTTTAATTCTACTACACATTCATATGGGATCCACACCACCTTTATCACCGACATATGTTTACTTATATATATATAATATACACTAACTATATATATATAATATACACTAACTAGTCCAATGAATTAATATCTGCATATATTCTTTATTTCTCAGACTACTAATACTTCAAATTTAAATTTTGTTTTATTTACTCAACCCATCACAGTTAAAAATATCAAATAATTTTTATATTTTAAATTTTTAAATAATAACTTATCTATACTATTAAAAAGAGAAAGAATTTTAAAAAAATCTATTTACATAAGGTTATTGCACTCTTTCATTAGACTTACCATTTTTTAGTCTTACCATATATTTTGTACCGTTACGTTAACTACATTATACCATATATATTATACCCGGTTTTTACTCTAACTATAAAACAATTACATTACACCGTATATTTACAAATTATTAAAACATTATATCAAAACTATATCAATCCTAATGGCCACCAACAACGTCTAAACATGTTCCATTAATCAAAAGATTATAACGTGGTTGATATATCCCAAGTATAACCTTTTTAAATTAATAATCGATAGATTAATATCTCTATTAATTAATATAATTTCATAGTCCCAAATTAAGTTTTTGGTTCAATTAGTATCTCGATAAATTAATAATCTTTATAAATTAATAAAAAATTATAGTTTTGGTGTAGTCCCAATATTATTAATTTATAGAGGTTTCACTGTATACAAAAATTATATCATTTTACTGACCTACAAACTATGAAACATTACACTCTATCTAAAACTGGGAATTTGAGTGTTTACCCACGGGTTCCGCCGCGTTTGACCTGTTGCGGGCCGGATGCGGATCAGTCGGTTTGAAAAATTGAACATGCGTATCCGAGTGCGGATTGAGTCGCTTTTAAGCGGTGCGGATATAGGTCAACCGAATTTGAATTGCGAGTACCCGCTAATCTGTAATTTCTTTTCAGAAAAAATAAATAAAAATTTCGTAAAAATATATAAATATTAGAAAATTATATAATTTTATTATAAATATCTATTTTTAATTATAAATATGTAATTTTAATTATTTTATTACAAAAAATATAATTAAAATAATTATTTTATTAAAATTTATATAACCTACGGGTCCCATAGGTTCCCACAAATCTAGGCGGGATGGGAGCGGGTTTTTAAATCTTTTTTAGCGGGTCATACGGGTCGAAAATTTTGAATCAATAAATATCTGACCCACGGGTTGGCGAGGCGGGTCCGCCTCGCGAACCTAGCTCCAACTCCATCTTGCCATTGATTAGACTTCTGTTTTTAATATGCCTTGGTTTTATGTGTCTTTATAATATATTTTAATAATGAATCGTATGTCTCAAACTTAATTTTATTTTGGATATATAATATATTTTTTTAGAAACAATGATATGTTTTTATTAGTATAGATTCTTAATTAATAACATATAAGAAAAAATTATATACTTGGTTTTGTATTTGTATAGCTTGATAGTTAATATACATATAAATAAATATGCCAATAATATTTTCAATAACAATAGCTTTACCTCATTTTATAACCTTTATAAGATAATTTGGGGTTTTCAGTTTAAATCGGGTGTTCAGATAATATTTAATCATTCAAATAATTTTAAATTTTAGGTACTCATTTGATTCTTGGTTCGGTGTAAAAAAAATTTTGTGAGAGATATATGATATTTTCAGTTATTTATGAATTATAATGTTCAGTTCTATTTTACTTTTCGTCTTTTTTTTTTCATTTTCGTACGATTCATATCGCGATTTCAGATAAATGTGTCAAACCTATACACAAACTTATAAAAATATTTAATGAAAAATAATTTTTTTTAATTTTGAAAACAAATCCGTGCTTCCTAAGCGCGGGTCAAAATCTAGTTTTCTCATTATTATAGCAGGAAAGAAAATACAAAAGAAAGGTTCACACGTGTGCACGCGCGACAGCCAGTAGACATAAGAGCACATCAATCACGTGCGGGCTAAAGTCATATCCACTTGTTTTGGTCTGTACCTGCCTATGTGGCCCTCTTTAACTGAAAACTCCTCTTCTCCGGTCTCTCTTTCGTTGTTCTCTATCATCATCACTATTCATTCAGAAACTATCAATATATCAGATATGTTATGTTCTTAAATCGTAATACACATAGACCATGTAATTTAAGACGCCAAACTGTATTGCAATTGAAAATACTTAGCTGACAGACACGTTACACATATAAGTTATTGTCCGCCGGGTCCCGGACCTGGGGGATTATGGGCCTTGTCCCCAGAATCTCCAGATAATAATAAAAAAAAACACTTTTGTTATTTTTAGTAGGTACATTAGGTTTGCTTTTGTGGTACGTATTGACTTTGGTGTTATTATTTTGCTCTGTTACTTGGAAGATAATGTGCTTTGCCCCATAGCTTATTGCATCTGCTGAGTTTGGATAGTGACGCAACAATAACAGTAGCACGTACCACTACAGTTAATCACAAACATAGAGACAAGGCCATGGCGTAAAGTATCATTTCCACGGTGCATCGAACCCAGGTGCGCAACAACACCAACGCCTGCGTTTAAACCAACTGGGCTACCACAACCGTGGTAAAAGTAACAAAAAGTGTTGGTAGCAAAGAGCATGGTTTTCCTATGGTTTTGGTTCAACATACAATTATTTTTTATACTTTTATAAACTAATTCCAAACTTTTGGGAAATATAGACCTAAGTCTCGATTCTAAAAAATAAATATAGCTAAATTTTTAATAGTGCACTATTCTTTAACAGTATTTAAGCACATCTAATTTGGATATATCTTAGAAGATTTGTATTTTGTTCATACTTATACCCATTCATCCTAACAAAATATTAAGGTAAATCCGCTATATTGTTTTGTTTTCTGAAGTCTAAACAAGTCAGACAAGATTCATATCAAAACCTGTCCGATCTTCGTCTGCGTTCTGATGGATCAAGGCACGGTGAGAGCCAGTCTGGTGAGAGCGTGAGAATGACGAGTCATGCATGGTTGTTATGGGACATGGTTTGCCCCTTCAGTCCTCTATTATCAGATACACGTAAACATATGGTACAAAACTACGATGTGTAAGTGTAATTTGTCCAATAGCTTTTAATGATTGATATGTTCACCAACTACTTATTGTCTATTACGTTATAATCGTCCACCTGCCATATGTAGTAGAACAAACAAAAACTTTCATTTCATTTATATAAATATATATCATTGTTTGGAGTGTAATTAGTTCTCTAATTTTTTTTTTTTGATATGAGAGATCACAAATACTGTTCAACATGTTTAGCATAAGTAGTTTTTTTCTGTATGCATGCATGCATGCCACACTTAAACATGAATTTGATGACGAAGTATCTGAATGCTAACAATGAAAACTAAATACGCTTGAGTTATTGATTGTTTGGCATGTTGGGTGGTGTCGGTCCAACTATAAGAATGCATAATTTAAAGAAAACTATTGTGTATTGTGCAAATTACAATGATTATTTTTGATAGCTAATTTTTTTGTTAACTAATTTTTAAAATGTGATTTCACTAGTATGTCTTGTGCATCCTTTGTCTAGGAGTTTTTTCATGGCTACAGATTATTATCTTTTTCTCTGTGTACCTTAACAAAGTGTACTTATCAAATTAAGATGTTTTATTTGCTTTAAGAATGTTATGTACGTATCATAAGCCTATGATTTGGCAAATATTAAAACCTTGTTTATTTCTATGCATATACGGTGAATTGTATTTTGAGTTCAACTTACGTGAATTAGAATGATTTAAGATGCATAGTACAAAATCATTTGTTGAATTTTAACATTCATGGTAGGTCATTTTTTTAAAACTTCGATAGGTAGGTTAGTTATCGAACACCGTATTATGGAAACGGCGGTAACTTCTATTTATACAACAGTTTTTTTTTTCTTATGACATCAAACGGTTTTTCAATGTATATAAAGAGTTAGCATGTGTATAAAATGATCTTATATTATATGGTAGAATCCAAAATTGCAAGCTTAAAGTCGCACTCCGGACAAAATCAAGTCAATTAAAAAAATAGAAAACAGTAAAAGAGAGTCAAATTATTGGATACTCTTGTCCATGACAATTGAGACCATTTCTCTTTCACTCTTGTCCCCTTAGCTTATTTATCATGATTACTAGTATTTAGTAACATCAAGTCAAATATTTTTACCTTTAAATTTAAAGTAGTTCCAACGAATGTAAAACAACAGAAACATCGGTAAGTGATTTACATCTGGAGGGAGGGGGTATAGATTGAGGAATTCCATCTTCGTTGGTCCTAAGTTGTTATTTGTTTCACTATCATTTGGTGGTAGTAAATCATTGGTCCTAAGTTGTTATTTGTTTCACTATCACGTGACTGATCACATAATTACATTGTAGATTGCAAATTGTTGATCGTTTTGCTATCTAAGAATTGATCAGACGACAAGACGTAAATGGCATTTTCAAATCGCTAAAAGATAGCGATTAAAAATTAAAATTTTCTTCGACATTTTTTTTTTGAATTTCTTTTTGAATAAAATGTTAAATTTGATTCAAAAGAAAATATACATTTGTTACAGTAGATGCTACTTTGTTTATATATTTTCAACCATTAAGAGGAATCAACAACAATGAAACAAATGATAATTGGTCACAAATTGCAATTAAGGTTGTAAAAACCTGCGATAACAAAACATATGATAATTTATCGTATGTTGTAGCCGATGATCGCTGCGACATGCAAATGAACAAGACAATTGTGTAATTACTGGTTTGCAGAAATTTAAATGATATGGTTTAAATTTTGAAAAGTAAAGAACATTACTTTGACATATATATTAGTATTATTTAGAACTTAAAAGTTTTACTAGTAAGGTAGGTGAAGACGTCTCGCTATTCAAAAATCTATATAAACAAGAATCATTATTTAATTTAACATGATTACCAAAAAAAACAATCATTAATTATTGGTTGGTGATTCACTAAAAATATATAAACATGGTGTAGTTAATTATTTGTACCAAAATGTTGAAAATAGAAACCATTAAAAAGCCATAGTATTGATTTTATTTTATGAGTGGATCCCATCAGGTGACAGAAAGAAAAAAAGACTCAACCTCCCTTTCCTATCTAAATTAACGACAAAGAGTAGAAAAACTGTCTTTTGCTTCTTCTTTTTTCCAGGGCCGGCTCATCACCATTTTGGGCCCCTGGGCAAAAGAAATTTATGTGCATTCAAATTCCAACAAAAGACAATAAAATTCAAAAGAACCGATAGATATTAATATTGCACTTATGTACATTGTATCAAACTTTATACTTCACGTAAATTATAGTACAAATTCATACAAGTCTCGTGCCGATATGTAATAAAAATTTCATAATTTGGTGTGGGCCCTGGGGCGGTCGCACTGACCGCCCCCTATACTAAGTCGCCCCTGCTTTTTTCAACTCAACTTCAAAAATCTACGATCTTCGTCTCAATCCAAATAACAATTAGGAGCTGATCAAGCTAAAGTACATTAGTAATACATAACTAACAAGTAAACTTCTCAACCTCTGAGCCTCGGTTTGGCGATGATGTGGTTGCTTTTCAACCCCTTTCTGCATTGTTCTTCGCATTAGAAGTGTGTGTGCAGCTCGGTTTCACGATCAAGCTGGTCAAAACTTGGAACCTCTCATCTTTGGTTACTAGCACTTCATAGCCGGTGAAGGCTTCAAGTTATATATAAAAAAAGATTACAAGTTTAGATGAGGTAAATATTCATGTGGTTTTGGTTAATGTCTGAAAACAGCAAACAATGCTCAAAAACTTAAGATACTCACCAGCGTAAAGCCATATGAATACGGGTTGAGCGAAACTAGTTAGAAAATATTTATATTGTGTAATTTTATTCGAATCGATTTGATTCTTCTATACTGGGTCGATTTATATAAGAGAAATTACTTAGACTAATGCAAATCATTCTACTAATTACTAGAATAAGTCACATTAGTTCCTAATTACTAGATTAAAATTTAAAACAGCTAAATTTACCAGAAACCCAACTGTCTAAACACTAACAACAAGTTTGCCATTATAATTTAATAAATAAAAATATATAGTAATACAAAAGAAAAAACAAATAAAAGAAAAAGAAGACGGGTCTTCTTCTCCAACGACGCAGACGAGGCCTTCGTCATCAACCCCACCAATATAGTCTTTGTACAAGAGTCCAAGAATCTCAGGTGTAGCTTGTCGGGAACGAGATGAGCGTTCTGTTATGGAGCAGGTATGTTCATCTACATAAACTCGGACTGTGAACTTGAAAGAGTCACCTACTGGCGTAGCTCTTAGCTTCCATGTACATCCTTTTAGCCAACATTTTACAAACAGCAGTGTCCGCGTTGATGCAATGACATCAAAATCAATCTTCTGGACAACCGAGTATATCTTCAGACGTGTCTCCAAAGCATGTTTCAAATCGTAACTCTGGCCCACGTCAAAATTGAATGAGCGCAAGTCGGCCATACTCATTGGAGAATCCCTTTCTTCAGTCTTTCGTGCATAAATCATCTTTTTACAAGATCCATGAACCTCTTCTACATGGTTTGGTGGAAGCCCATATGTAGTAATGTCTTCGTCATCAGTTGTTGCTCCATCAGAATCATCGCAATAATCGAATCGGTCACCCTCTTCGTCTGTATCTTCTTCGTCTTCACCCATACAGTCATCTCTTTCCATGGGTTGTTTCTGATTTTTGCCAGCTCCTTCTCCAAATCTTTTTTTCACTTTAAACTCTACACATAGCCGAACGTTCTCGAGTTTGCAGAGACCCAAGAATGCATGAAACTGTCTATCGTTTCTTATTTTCACAGGTGGTGTGTTGATGCTTTGATTGTGTAGATTCTGCTTCGGAAAAAGGTACTTCAGTTCCAAGTTGTTTTCTGCAAAATCAACTCCATAATCCTCAAATATGATTTTCACAAAATCCTCAAATCGAGTGTCCTCATCCGCAGCAACTATTATGGTACCTCGATCATTATCTACTTCAAACAACCACTTAGTTTTCTCAACTTTCCACTTCCCCAAGACAAGAATCATGTGCTCCATTATTCTCCAATCAATGTGAATTAAAGGACACTGTTGTAGTAGATCCCCATGAAAGTAGAGATAAAATTTATGAATGAGAGGTAAGAGGACGAAGAAGACGACGACAAAGAAGAACGTAAACCTAAAACGTGGTCTAATATGATTCTTAAACCAGAAGTTTAAATTAATTTAAACCAAAATTTAAAATTAATTCAAACCAATTTTAATTAAAACTAAACCGAAATATTTGGGCACTTAACCACAATTTCGGGTGGATAAATCTGCCACAATAAATTTGTCTTACTCTGGTAATTAGAATTTGTCTTATAAATATGCCGTCAAAGATGGCAATTTAAAAAATCGGCCACCACATGAAAATAAAAGTCGACCAGATATTTAAATCGGACAAACATATCTGCCATAAAAAAATATGTCTATTACCCATTAAAAATCGGCCGGCCGTATATTTAAATCGATCTTAAAAATCTAACCGATACGATAAAAAACTGCCACTTTAAAAAAATCTGCCACTACATTCGATAGATTAAAACAGATAAATCTATTGACAACATTAAATCGGACAGATAAATCAGCCATCTCAAATAAATCTGCTGTCACTTAAAAGTCTGCTACCAAATAAACAGCAGATTTAAATTTAACAGCAGATTTAATTAACATATTTAAATTAAAACATATTTGTTTTTTGTTAAACAAATCTGCCGTCGGAAATTTTTTCAAAATTTAAATTGCAATTTTGTAATATACCTTTTTGATCACAACTATAAAAAATGGCATTTTTGACCATAAAAATAATTTAGTAATTTTAAACTTTTATGACTTATTCTAGTAATTATTGAAGTAATTTGCTTCCTTTTTATATAATTATATTTTTTTTCTTAAAAACAAGTAAACTTATTTAGTGGAAATAGCTGCAACCTATGACCATGATCTGAGATAAAAATTTAGTTTTAAATCCCTAAAACCTTTATTCTAGTTTTAAAACAACGCGATCAAACAACACGGCATGCAAATAACATCACTCAGAAAACTGTATAATCCAAAATCAGTTAATCCACCCTTAAACCAGTAACTAGTTACTACATTAAGAAGGAACTAAGCAACAATTAGTTACTACTCCCTCCGTTTCAATATAGTTGATGTTTTAGAAAAATTATTTTGTTTCAAATTACATGAAGTTTTGAGATTTTAAAATTAACTTTAACTTTATTGGAAACTGTTCCACCAATTAGATTTTACTGTCTTTTTTATTATTGGTTAACTAATTTAGAAATTTTATATTTAAAATAACCTTTTAGAAAAATGTAGTTTTTCTTAATCTTTGTGTATGAAGGAAAAACATCAAGTATTATGAAAGGGAGGGAGTATATAATTTGAGAATAATTTAATTTATTCATCTGGAGATGACACGAGTCGTGTTAAAACGAGTTGTCTCGAAGACGGGAAGCTCTTCTCGATACCTGTCGATTCCAATCACAGATAGGTTATCCAACTCGAACAGATCGGAGCTCGCGCAACTCGCACCATCGTCGTCCTCTTCTTCTTCTTCTTCCACGGAGATCTTTACGACGTCTTTATTCTTCTGGTAAGTTCTGATAAGCTCCTTGGCTGCTTCAATCACGCGACGATTCTCCTCCTCCATCACTCGGATAGTATCGAAGTTTTGACGATGGCGAGTGGACTCACGCTCGTTATTTCCGTACAATCCGTTATGGATGTTATGAGTCTTATGGCCACTACTACGCTTCTTGGAGTCTTCATTGACGTGACAGAATCGCACAGACCGTTTCGATTTTTCGCTAGACGACGTCGTTTTGCTCAAACAAGATCTGGAGAAAGAAGACGCGGAGGAGCAAGTGGTGGTTGGTGACGTGGCGGAGGTGTTAGTTTTATTCGGTTTCTTAGTGAAAATAGAGTTAAGGAAAGTGGCGAGACGTCCGCCTGGAGAGATCGGCTGTTTCGTTTTCTTCAAATCGCTATACATCTTCAACGCTTTCGATTTCACTTTATTATTATTATTGTTAGGCCGTTCGAGTCTCTCGACGGTGGTTCGAACCGGCTTAGGATGATGAATCGCCGGCGGAGAGCGAGTTCGTCTGTAGAAGGAATCGGACTCGGAAGAGGAGAATCCGCTAGAGTCGGAGGAGCTGGAGCTCGATGAATGCTTGAAGAAAAGTGGCTCGACGGTTTTTGGATTCCTGGATGATCTAACGGAATCTCCGGAGACTGCGCGGCGGTTGACGAGGATTTTCTCGAGACAAACGCGATTCTCGGCACGGCTCTGCTTCTTCCTCATGGAGACGTCGGAGGAATCGTCGATGGAGTTGTAGATTTGGTCGAGGAGAGTGGAGGAGAAAGAAGGATGGCGATGATCTTGGTGACGGTGGTGGTGGTGGTCTAGTGAGTTGTTATCCCAAGGACTCATGATAACTGTTTTATTTTTATAGAGGGAGAAGGGAATGATAGTGTTGGAGTTTCTGAAGAGAGAGAGGGTTAATGGAGGAGGAGAATGATGAAGAGAGAGAGAGAGAGGCACGCTTTGGTTCTTCTTGTGTTTGCTTGAGACTTGAGAGAGTAGTGTAGTGTGTATGTAGGAGGAAGATGAAGAAAGTGAATGGTCTTATCAGCCAAATGGTATACATTTCCACGTGTCTTATTTCTTTTCTTATAAAAACTATTCAGTATTTTCTTATTAAGGAGGAATTGCTGCCAGATTGGAAAATAGTTGTTGGGTTGGCAGCAATCTATATTGAACTCTTTACTAAATTATGAAAAATTGTTTTAAATACCACAAATTAAAAATTTGTGCTAATTTTCAGAGAAATCTAGCCGCCGAATAGGAGAAGAAAAGAAGAGAACTATATAGTCGCTGATCTTCATTTGTGGTGGGCCGTGTTCCTCATCGCTGCTATGTGGGAGAGGATCTTTTTCTCCTCTTTAGTTTAAACTAGGTTTGTATAGTTAGTGTCATTTGATGTTTCTTAGCATCCTTCGAGATTATTGGATCTTGCGTTGATAAGTTTATAGGGTTGTGGAGTTTTTTGGGGTTGATTCAGTGCTTGTGTCCCTTGAGTACTTGACGATTGGGCGAGTCGTTGTAGATGAGACTTTTGTGATGGTAGCAGGTGATTAGTCGTTCTAATTGTCGTTGCTTCCCTTTGTGTCTTTTCAAGACTGTGTTATGCGCTTGGAGTATGTTTCCAGTTCTTTTGCTTGTTTCAAATGAAGTTTCGGTTCGGAGAGTTGGGTTCATCAGTGACGAGTATGGCACCATATGTCAGGTCGAAGAGCTCTTAACGGTGCAGTGTAGCAGCTGGGAGCAGTGCAGGTGCTTTCGCTGACGTGTCTCTGGGCTTTCTTCAACTTTAGTTCTTTTGCTGCTCATCGTATCTGCAGAGAGTTTAGTTCTCGGTAAGTCGTTTAGTCGACTGAGTTGTGTGCCTTCAGGTGCCTTTATCCAGAGATTGGGTTCATGTCTCCAGTGTTGGTTCTTCGGTTGGTGCATTCAAGTTTGTGACTTTTTCTAATTGGTTCTGGTTTAGTGTAGAGTTGTATCTTTCTTTGAGCTTTTTTTCTGCAACGGTGAATCGTTTCGAGAAATTTTGGTTTGCTATTGGTTTCTCTCCGGTGAAAAATTCTAATTGAGGTGTGTTCCTCGCTTTGCTGTTTGGCGGATGGGCTTGTTTCTGTTTTTTTTGTTTGTTTGTCAAGCATTTCAAGTGTTGGGGGTCTGTTCTTATTGGAGGTCCATTCTCGTTTCGTCTGGTTATCTCTTTGTGAACTTCCGGTGGTTTTAAGTTTCATGGTCACTAGCTCCTCCTTTCTCTTTCGTGAACTTTCAGTAATTCTAGGGATTTAATTTTTGAATTTTAACTTGTTTCAGTGGCTCATGTGCTCTCTGGATACATTTTAGTTTCCTTTTTTATAAGATTAGTTGCTGAGTATAGCCTCGCTTTCCTTGAGTTTAGGTATCAGTTTTCATAAATACTCTCAATCAAACATATATTAGCTTTTGGATTTATGTTTTAGTGATTATTGTTTAGGGTTTAATATTAAAGGGTTGGAATTAAGTTTATAAATATTTTATAAGTATTTAGAAAAATCAGTCTGGTGTTATTTTATCACAAATTTATGGTATTTATAAAAGTTGTCACTTCGTAATGGTAAATTTGAAAAATGGTATCACACTTGTGGTAGAACTAAAATTTCTCCATAAATAATTAATTAACTTTGGAATGTTTCACTCTTGCCAATTTTAATTGTAGAATTTTTATGTTCATGCATAGATTTGTGGGAAATAGTTTTTTTTATCAGTTTAAAAGAGAAGAGTGTGAGAATTAAGAGCAGTTCCAAACTTTTATTTCATTTTTTCACTTCAGTGTTTAGTTTTACTCCAATCATTACTCCATTTATAGAAGAATTTCAGTGATGAACAAAAACAATATTATTCTATTTATAAAGTAATTTAAAAATTTACTCAATTTAAAAATGAAAAATAGAGAATGGTTGAATCATTTTTTCTCTAACTTTTATTTTAAATAAAATTGAGTAAAATATAGATTGTGATTGGAAAACTCTTATATGGGCATCTCCTACTCTATTCTGTATTTGACTTCATATTCGAGTTTGAGGTAAAATATTTTTCAACCCCATTCTATTTTTGAGTTGAACATTTTATTTTTTTTATGAAATAGACCTTTTAATTACGAATGATTTTATTTCATACATAAACAATATTTAAAATTATATAATAACATGGAAATATTTATAATATTCCCAAAAGATTATTTAATAATTTTACCAAGATTTGTAAATAAATAAAAATAAAAACTAAATATAAATAATAAATATATATGATATAAAATAAGTGTTTTAATAATACAGTAAATTAATTTCAAAACTACCAAGATCGGTGAAGTATTGTCAATACGAAATAGAAAAAATTATTTATCTTCTGGGTCAACATTTTGATTTGATAGCATTTGTATTTGTTAAGTTTGATATATGCACAAACATCTGAATCTTGTACGAATCGTCGAATTTCAAAACAAAGTTTTGTTTTCTTCTTTATTGTATTTTAACAATAATTATTGTTACTTAAATAAAAAATATTTATGGAATTTTTGTAAACATAAATAGTTGGGTTAATCGTTAAATTTTTATAAGTTGTAGATACTACTAACAATTATTAATTAAATAAAAATAAAATTATTTAAGAATATTTTTTGGATTGAAAATAGAATAATAAAATTAAGTAAAACTCAACTATATTTTGGGATCACACAATTTTTGAGTAAAAAATAGACTAATATATTGTAGATGCTCTAATAAAAACAAAAGTAGATTTATAGGTAAAAGTTTCTTCTCTCAAAGATCATTTATATACCAGGAATAGGATTTAAAGGCGGATAATAGCATGTAATATCAGAAAGCAATCGTCTTTTGTCGTTTACATAAATGCAGATCTTCATGTTTGATTCACAGAATCATAGTCTATATAAGTTGATGAAGAAAAAAAATAATTTTTACGTATTTGATAGATGTAGACTTACGTGGAAAACTATTTTTAATTATCATTTTGTATTTAAATCATGTTGTTTTTCTTAAATTACTAATTATACACCAGATCTTCGTAATTTTAATTTGTTTTCATCCCTTGTTATTAGGATTAAGCACAAATACTATTTTACTCGTCTATATTTTTTACTCACGTCACACATATTCTGATTTTCAGTTTTTCTTCGTTATCAAATCAAGTATTAAGTAGTAGAATTTAGATAATTATAAATATACGATAAATAATAAGTATAAGATAATGTGGTTACGTGACAAGTGACAAGTAGCAAGTATCAAACAAATGTTAGTTGCTATTTTTCGAATTGTGTGACCATTACACAAACATAGACCAAGCGGTTGCAAACCTCGATCCTTGGTCATAACTTAGTCGTAGTTAAAGTTTGGTTGCACCCTGCTGGCTTAAGAAACTAATCAAATATTTGATTCTTTATTTTAAAAGAGTTTGTGTGTTTATAACGTCTTACACCAGTGACAACTTTAAAGTTGTACTTGACTACTTTTTATTTCATTACACACAACAAAGGATAAAGGATGACAAAAAAACTCCTTGATTCATTACAGCAAATCCAACATTGATCCTTGGGTCCATTACAGATTTTACTATCTTATGTTTATATATTAGTGAGTACTATATTAATTATGAACTAGATTTCGGTCTGGACTCGCATTGAACCCTGTGATCGATATATAGTTTGGTTCAAATTCAATAAAAAAATCGTTAACTAAAAATCTGATAAAACCAGTTGAAATTTAAAATATTATCATTAACCCGTGAGCTAACTATAACTGAAATATTAAAAATCCAGAGAAAACTGATAATCTTTTTTTAAATTAAATTTTTATATGCTTTTAAACTGTAAAAAATTGAAAAGCTATTAAATTTGTAATTATTTTGTAATTTGATGAATTTTTATTATCCAAAATGATATTAAATATTTTATATGACAATATTAATTTATATGTTTTTGAGGAATAAATTTAAAGTTTCAGAAATATTTCAAAATATAATTTGTTATACATTGCGTTAAATGGAATCAGATAAGAAATATCTTAGTTAATATATAATTGACCAAGATATTTGTTTATATTTACTTCTTTAAATTTTATCTTATATAATATTATATTTAAGGGTATATAGCTAGTAATATTATATGTTAGGCTGCCGCCAAAAAAAAAATTATAAGTTAGGCAAAACTGTATAAGATATAGTTAAAAAAATTATTATACTTAGAATCAAGTTGGGTCCAATGTTATGCTTTTGTTTTTTGTTTTGATAGTATTGATACTACACTATAGATTGTTCGAATTTGGAATTGGCAATTAAAGATCATTTATGAGTAATCCCAGAAGATATAATATATATATATGTATGTATATAATACTATAAACATAGATCTTTGTAAAACTCACAGACATCAAGCGTTGTCATATTTACATTTTTGAGGAGTTTGGATTTGTGAAGAAATACATTCAGTTCTCGAGCATTTCTTTTTTTTTTTTTGTTTTTTGCAACTAATGATTTTTAAAAGTTAGTTCTCGAACATTTCTCCTGTTTTTTTTTGTGTAGAATTGAAGCTCTAATGATCTATATGATCATAAACATTTTCACCTATATAATAGAAGTTCCCTATATATTTCAGAACTGATGTACATTTAAAGAAGTGGCATATAAACTAATATAAATTTACAGAAAATGTAACGTATATAATTACAGAAAATGTACATATTGGAAGGGCGTCTCTGATATTATAATGTAGACAACTAGGATAAGACCTGCGCTTTGCGCAGGGTGAAATATTTATTTTAAAATTTATGTTTTCATATTGTAACATTTCATGATTTCTGAATACATGTGTTTTTGTGTTTAAAATATATTTGATATTTATACTTTTTCAATGTAGAATAATTAATTAAGTATAAACATTTGGTATACATAGAAAAATATAGAAGCTCAAATCAAACAATTAAAATGAGATATCATTGATATTCTTATAATCATAGATTAAGGGTTATGAAAACATTTGATGGTATTTATAAGAAAAAACTCAACCGTATATATATAGCAGGCATATATAGGTTTTCGGATTGTTTGAAAAATTAAAATAATTAGCATTAATTATCTAAAACCTATATTTTAATGTGATACATTGAACCAATATTTACGTAAATTTCAATAACTACCACAAACATATTTAGCAAAGTTGTTTTCAGTTGTCGAAATTTTAGACTTGGTGACAAAGTATATTATTATCTTAAATTAAACTTACCATATAGAACTTCTTCAAAATTTTGTACCAAGCTTAAAAATTTGGTGGAATCATTAACTTGATCAAAAAGTTTCTCAACTATTCAAACAGTATGGTATAAAAACAATTAATTTAAACTTACCAAAAGAGTTTTATACATAAATTGTGTATCAGGAAAATTTGGTTTAAATATTAGGATTTTTACTGTCTTCTAATGATCATAATACCGGCAGTTTACGATTGACCCTATTTCGACTCAATTAAAATTAAAAAGAACATTTAAGCGACCTTAATTATAGATAATCCGAAATAAATAGTTATTTTCTAGTTAAACATATTGTATTGACAAATTTAAGATTTATATATGATTGGATTTTTTTATACGTATACAATTTTTGTTTGTTTATATAATCATTTATATGTTGGGCTGATACATTTGTATATTTTCTTTTACTAACTTGTCAGTAAATAAAATTTAAATATTTTTTGATTTTGAAGTTATACTAATTTTCAAAATATCAGATTTTTACTTTCGTTTTGAAAATATAAGATGAAAAATTAAAATATTAAAAAAACAATTACAAATTTGAAAAACAAACTAAAATTGTGTCTCTTTACTATAAAATATTTTTTTCTTTTATTAACAAAACAATTTTGAATAGTTGCGTCTCTTTGCTATTATTTTATCAAAGCGTCTCTTTGTTATTAATAAAAAACAACACTTAGAAAATCATTAGTTTCTGTTTTATACCAAAAGCATGCAATACTTAGACCATAATATATAGTAAATTTTGATTTAAATTTCTGTTTTAGTAATATGGACTAAGAGTATATCTTACACATTTTTTGAAAAAAAATATTATGTTGGATCACAATATAAATCAACCTTGAGCCATTTAAAGAAAGTATCATTTAATAAGATCGTCGAGTATTAATTTAATGAGATCGCCGAGTATTAATTTAATGAGATCGTCGAGTATTAAGTTTATCATATCATATACATTTATGTTTGGACTAATATAATATTTCCTAGAAATTGGATTTTGAACTTACTAATTTTTTAATTGATTTTTATGGTGTCACGTAAACCAAATTAACATCATAATTAAGTGACACTTAAGCAAGATTTTTTTAGTTAATACAAACTTAAGGTTACAACTTTTTAAATGTTTCTTTATTAATATATAGAGGATAATCATACTTTTTGGTCAAATTAAATAATCATATTTAGTACGCGTATCTTTACTTTAAATGCAAAAATAAAATTTTCATATTTTGATTAGGAAGATCTCGCATAAATGTTGCTAACTATGAGTAACTTACTTTGTACAGAATAAGAAACAAAATTATTCTCTCTATTAATGTAGTCGAATATATAGAGTAATTAATCGCTGCTTATTTCCAATTTTCTTATTGCGGGCCACGCAAGTATTCATATTTCTTATTTACGGTGTTCGAAACATTGTCATAAATAGGAAAAAAGGATTTGTAGGCGTAACTATAGTCTAAACCAATATTTGAGAGAAGTGAGACCAATGGCAAAACCTGTAATATATTTAGTAAGTTAAGGGTATTTCTATATATGGTCTGAAGAGAATTGTGGAGCTGCCATGTTAGCATGGCATTGGTGTAAATAAGTATTAACTAAAAGATTATTTTTTATTTTGCTTCCCTATTAATAAGAAAGGGATGATACATATTTATTAATTTGAATTTGTTCATAAAAAAATATTCACCTATTAATCAATAAAGGAAAAGTAATTATATGTTAGATTGTTAGTCCAATATTGAATTTATTCGTTTTATATTAGAAAAAAAAAGAAAGATATAAACTTGTGAGAATATTTTGAGTAGTAAATGTATTACTAACAATGCTCCACAATATATTCATATATTGCCATAAATTAAAAATCCAATTAATGTTGACAAAATTGTGTGAAGAAGCTTTAAATATATTATTTTACCAAGTAAGATAAGCTCAATTGTACGGTAACCGAAATTCCATATAGAGAAAAAATACTTTGATATAAGTTTCTATATTTCCGACTTTACAATATGCTAGATATATAGTTCCCTACTTATATTAAATTTCATATTCTCTCTATATATATTCTCCATATTATTTATATGTGTGACAATTATAATAAATTAAATAAATATGTGGCCAGTCCTCTGTATATGAAAATATGAGCACCAAATATAAATCATATAATAAAACATATCTTGTGTGGCTGCTTTCTCTGAGCTGGTCCTCCCTGGATGAAAATATGAACAAATATAAATCATATAATCAACCATACTTAGACATCCCTAGAAATATATATATATATATATATTATGTGTCAAATCAGAATACATTATATATTATATAATTTTTTATATAAGTTTATTGAGAATTTCACCCAAAAAAAAATCTGAAGTATAGTGGGGTGAACAGGAATCAGTTAGAACACTTAAAATTATATTAATAGCAATTCTAAATGATAAGTATCTTATATATGCAATTAATTTGATTGAGATGGTATTTGGTGAACGATAAGTCTCTCATCTCTGTATCATGTTTTTTTCTGAAAAAAAATATCTGTATCAAGTTAATACATTTTCTTGAGTTTGTTTGTAAACACATTTTGCCTTGGATTGTTAAAAAGAAAACTAAATTTTCAAAAGCCCATTATAAGTATTATTTCGGACATGAGTATTGTGTAAAGCAATGTTAATTATTTCGTTTGGTCATGGTGACGTGTAACTCTTCCAATAATAATGTATGAAGATATATGTAATAGGTAAGACCAATGGCATTTTCTGTAAATATTCTAATAATAAATGAGTTCTTAATTTAGAACAGTGAGAATGCATATTAAGATGACACATCAGCATAATGGCAGTTTTGTTAATAATTTACATATTTAAGGTTTGTTATTAAAAATGCTTTTCTTTTAATAAGAAAGGGATGTAGCTCTCTCATACTCATACATTCAAAACGGAAGCACAATTTGTCAAACTTTGAAGAAAAAAGGTAGTAAAGAATATTTAGAAACCCTAGGAAATAGGAATACAGATTTAGGATTTGCTTTAGAATCTTATATGTGTGTGAAAAAAGGAAATGTTGTGATGTGAATCAAATGGTTAAAAGAAAGACTTTAGAGAATGAATAGTCAAGTAATGCGGCTGAGAGCCTCGATCACATAATTTGACCTAACACCAACACTGGGATACTTCTCGCGAACAGAAACGATGTTGCAGGCACTAGCTTGCTATAACGTTTTACTGCTTTTCATAGAATATTTTCTTTGTTCAACGTCAGATTAATATATACTATATTTTGATCTGCACTAATAATCTTTCTTTTGAAAAAATAATATAATAATTTATACATTGTATATTATTTATTTTTAACCTTTGTACATAATTTATTGAAATTATTTACCTATATGCACTAAATTTTTGGATTTTGAAAAGATTATAATTTGTGCTACATGCTAAATTTTTCATTCAATATTTAAAATTCTATGAGAAATAATCATCAGAATTTTTATTTTAAATTTTATTTATTCTTATACCCGACCTCGGCCTACGGTTGAACCAAGAATCCGGTGATCCATATTTTAATTTTAATAAAATAGTCGGTATAAGCTTGATCAATATCATTTCTTTTTAAATATTTTTAAAACTAAAAAACATCTTGGGTTCATCTGCATACATGTTGAAGAGTTTATTTACATTACAATAGAATTTAAAAGTTCGTTAATAGTCTTTTTATGTTGTCAACATTTTATAAAGTTCTACGTAGAAGAAATTAGAGTACTGATATTAAGAAGTTAGAATTATAAAATAATAAAATTATTTATTTGAATAATATTCTTTAAAATCTTTTAATTTCACAAACTTTTCTCAAGATATTTTAAGTAATTTTTCCTGCATTTTTAATTAAAAGTTTGTTAAAATATCAAACATATTGTTTTGTAAATAACATATTTCTCTGTATATTTCGCTAATTGTTTTCAAATATCAAACTTATATCTTGTAAATAACATGTTTATCTGCATATTTTCCTAACTTCATTTTTATTTTAAAAATGATGATATATCTAAATATGTAATATTGAATATCAAAGCTTTTTCTAAAATGTAATATTGATTATCAATTTTAAATGATGAATATTTAACTAAAATCATTTTATATAATATATTAAATGTAGTTTGTTGATTATCAATTTATTTATTCTCTCTTATGGTTTTGTATAAAATATACATTTCTTTTTAGTCAATACATTCTCTAATAAAAAAAATTTGAAACTCACTGTCTATAATAATTTATATTATTGATTTAAATAGTAAGGATAATTTGAGCATTGACAATTTTGCAATTTTTTCAAAATGTATTATAAGTTACTGTCATATGAAAAATTATTATAATATAGTCATATCTAAACAATGTAACATTGTATTGAGATATTTCGTCAAGTATAAATTTTTTTCAATACTCTTCAATACATAAAATACAAAATCTATATTAATGTGTGCTTAGTATTATAAATCCATTTGTTATGTCGTGTACGTAAAGTTTTTTATATTTTCTTTTCTAGTGTTTTAATGACATACTTTAAATGAATATGCTAGAATAAAAATATGTCAATTTCAATAATGTTTTGTGGGAACCAATTTGGATAAAAATTTATATGGCCTACATTTGTTGGTATAATTTTAAATGACTACAAAGGTCATTATGGAATTTTAGTTATCAAACAAATCTTCTAACAATACGAATTTACTGTTTGTGTTTTAAATAATTAAGATAGTTTATATTTAATATAAGAAATCACACACTTGTTAATACTAAATCAAATGAAGGGTACCTCAAAAAATCTCTTTTTTATATTAAAATAGTTTGTTTAAATTTTACAAATTCATTTAGAAAATGCCATCTTTGTAGTTTTTTGTTGAAAATTAAGAATTAACATTTATGTGGTCATTTTAAATGATAATTGCAACACATAAATATTTTTAGATATTGAAAATAGTTCAAATTTTTAATAATAATTTAATTTCGTATATTAAAATATTTTTAAGTTTACAAAATAGAAAAAAATAATTATAAAACAAACAAATCCATCCTAAAATTAAAAGCTAGTTTAAATATGAGATTCTATTGTTGGATTAAATAGATTTAGTTATGACTAAATATATTTGGTTATGACTTAAATAAAAAGCATAGATTGAAAATATATCAGTGGCATTAAGTTGTAAACACTTCAAAACTCTAAGGTTATCTCAAAAAAGGTCATCTGATTTTAATAGCATTGATGGTCTATATTCATACCCACATGTGTTTTCATAATACCCTGAATCAAAATTCAAACTGTAATTGAAAATTCCATAAAATTCTAAGTACCTTAGGCCATCTTTATCGTTGGGATCTTGGCAGAGTTTTTAGGGAAAAGTGTGTGTAGATCTCACCAAAAAAATAAAAAAACGTCACCAAAATAGAAATGTTTGTTATAGGTTTTTTGCACTGCTCGCGGGTTCCACCGACTCGTGTCGACCCACGATTGATACGTTTTTTTCTTTTTTCAAGACAAAAGGTAAAAAAAAAAAAAACTGAAGAAACCCTTAGTTGGGTTTGTGGGATATGTCTCCATAATTAATGCAGTGGCGAGATATGCAGTTCAGCATCACTGGAGTTCGCTCTACTGATGTGAGATTCGTTATTTTTTTTAGTTTTAGTTAGGTTTTTTTTTATGTAACTGAATTTTTAGTTAGGGTTTACTTGGTAATTTTAATAAATAACTAGATTCTGATCCGTCCTTTTAAAGGGAATATATTTTTTTGTTTTATATTTTTAAAAAAATTTAGTTTTATATTTATGTTTTAAATTATATTTATGTTTTTATTTGTATAATATTTTTTAAAAATAATTAATAAGAGGTTTTAGTAATTATATTAAAATAGTTAGACACACATTTATCAATAGGTATCTATTTTAATAGTATTGATTAATAATAATGGAAATGGTTAGCGCAAAGTTTAATAATTGAGTGATACTGTTTCTTACATACGGTTTAGACTAATAATTCATTTTTATCATCATTTTCTCTATGAAAATAGATAGTACAAAAATAGAAAATGGCATTACAAAGTTTCACCTTATTACTTGTTATGTTTAGGATTTTTTGCCAATCTAATATTTAGGATAGTTAATTTCATGTAAATCTTTTGGACAAAATATAATTAACTTGCTACTGAATTAATTCGTATACTGTTTCAACTATTGTAAAGAAGTTTTTTTAAATATAATTTTAATATTCTTTAAAAGAATTAATTATTACGACAAAACAACAGTGAGAAAATAACTAATGGCGGGAAATTGGTATGTAAACTGTAATTACAATACATATTTTTTATCAATCAAACAATAAATAACATGATTTGTTAGATATATTGTCAAATAAGTGTTTACATATAAAAACATATTAAATTTTGATAATAAATTTATTAGTTTCTTTATTTACCAATTTCTAATAATTATAGATCAGTAGTATTTTATTAAGTATAATAATTTTTAAAGTTTTAGTACTTTAGAAAGTACAATAATTTTTTAAGTTTTTTTATTTATCATTTTAACTAAAATATACTTGAAAATATGATACATGTATTTTTAAAATAATTTTGTATGAAAATATTTCTTTTCTAGGGAGTAAATGTCACAAGCAATTTAACACTACAAAATACATTTGTTCATGTGAGTATTAAAAAATTGAACATATATAAGAAGTTACCCATTTTAATTAAAGTCTCCATCCTGTCTCCTATTTCCTCAAAAGTAATTATTAACTCTCACCACACGATCATGCTTTGAGAATCATTCTATGTTCCCCAAATCTTTCACGTTTATCATTCCTTTTCATATTCTAATGGACCTAATAACAATACTAAATCTTACTTTCTCTGTTTCTAAATAATACATGTTTTAAGATTGTCACACTTTTTAATAAAACATATTAAAACTTACTTATTAATGCATAGTTTTTTGTTATTTTATATTTTCTATATTTTTAAACCAATAAAATTTTAAGAAATGCAATTAATGTTTTTGAGATTCACAATTATTCATAATTAGTTGACAAAAATTACATTGAAAATATGAAAATACATCTTTTTGAAACAAAAAATTTTCCTAGAACATACATCTTTTAGAAACAGAGGGAGTATTTGATAACAATTTTATTATGGGAGAATTATAGGTTTCGAATTGTAACGGATCTTTTTGTACCGCCATGAATAGTAACAAAAATATTTACATATACTTAGAGTTTATTTCACCCCAAGACAGTTTTCATCTTTTTATTACAGGAAAAGGCAGTTTGGTGGGATGAGGTAGTTTAGGTGTGAAATGACTTAAAATGCCTCTAACTAAAACTTAACCGTCGCGACTTTCTTCATTTTCTCTAGTTGGGTTTTATAACTGGTTTTTTTTTAAATTTCGAAAAGGTGGTGAACCCGATACAACTATTAACTGGTTTTAATTTTTTTGCGGTTTTGCTATACCTTCAATTAATGAGACTTTTCACCATTATTTTTGTTTGGGGAAACCAAAGTTTTTAGGAGGAAACGCGAGATGGAGAATTTGGGTGAGCAAATCGTAGTTACTTCCGGTGGCAAATACAGACGGCGGCGTAGTAGTTCGTTCGAAAATGGCAAGAACTCGTAGCAGCCGGGGGAAGAACAAACAGCAAGGTTAGTTGACTATTTTTTAATTCTAAATAGCGAGACTCGTCTGAGTATTGTTTGATTTAGGGTTTGTCAGCTAGTCGCATTCTAGTTATTCCCGAAGTTGCTAGAACGTGTGTGGGATGACACAACGACGACTATGCTTGACTACCCTGGGAGCTCATTGCCGCAGCATGCAGGTTTGACAGTGACGGATGTGCATAACACGGAGCATGATGCCGAGGTAAAGCTTTCTTCTCTAGTTGGTGTACAATATTATGTAGTTGTATTTTGGAATTTTCTATTGTTCCGATACTACACAGATAGACGTCCACATGTACAAGATGTTTTGTTCGTCCTTCTAACAGAGTTACTGGACACAAATGATTTACTTGCGTTTTTGTACATGTGGACGCCATTTAATGTACACCGGTTTATGTTGCTGTTTGAGAGAAGCCCGTGGACGTTGATTTATTATACACTAGTACAATGTCCCCGTGCATGTTTAAAATGGTTATAGTTAGGCTTTGTGTACGTGTGGACGCTCTTTATTGTACACAAGTATGCCATTTTTGCTGTACACTAGTACATTTGCGATATCTATTTTTTGTTTAACACGCAACTGTTTCTCGCAGCTGCTAGTGGAGCCAATGATGGAGGTTAGTTGTGACTGCGAAGAAACGTGGGGTGTCTGGGACGAAGATAGGTACGACAAGCAAGTGGAATATATGCTTAGGCTTCTGGGTGAAGGGCATGGGTTTTCGAAGAGCGATTGGGGTGGTGGTTATGCTAGGTTGACGCTGTTTATATTTAAGGAAGGGGGTACTAAGAAGAAGAGGAAAGTGGATGATGTCGAGTTAAACGACGTCGAACCTGAACCTAAACAGCAGCGGATGAGTGAGTTTTACGAGCGTGAAGCCGCAAAATTTGGGGAGAGTCAAGCGTATACAGAGAGACAGGGGAGGCTTCTGGGGAAGATGAAGAGTATACTGAAGGGGAGAAGCGGTTTGTACACGCGAACATCATATGTTGTCCACATGGACAACCACGTTGTGTCCACCAAACCAACCACTGGCCGTCCCAGCCACGATGTGAGAACACTTGTTAAGTGAACATGTGTACACGTATTAATTGTACATGTGCACACATACATGAATGGTATAGCTAGTCTAAGGTGGACAATACGTCGTTGTACACATGTACATACCCAATTGTATATATGTAGGTACTAAATTGAATAAAGATAGTATACCGTGTGTACAAACATTCAATGTCCATGTTGAAAAGATGTAGTGTCCACCACAACGATCAATAGCTATTCGAGTTTATATGTGAGAACATTTATTATGTCCATATGCACAAGATGTATTGTCCACAGAAACATCATTAGCTTATCTCTCTTAACTGTGAGAACATATTATGTGAACATGTACAACATTATGTTATCCAGTATAAACAATAATGAGCTAATCGAGCTTAGAGGTAAGAACACGTATTAGTTGTACGAGTGGACACCTGTTAATTGTACATGTGTAAGAGCCTATGTCCATGTGAACAAGTTGTTCTGTCCAACTCAACGATGAATAGCTATTCAAGTTTATTTTGAGAACACTTATTATGTCCATATGTACACGTTGTATTATCCACAGAAACAATCATTAGCTTATATCTCTTGACCGTGAGAACACTTATCAGTTGTCCACGAGTAAATATCTAAATTTTGACGAACATATCATGTCCACATGTACAACGTTGTGTTATTTAGCACAACAATCATGAGCTAATCGAGATTATAAGTAAGAACACATATTAGTTGTACATGTGTAAACTTGATAATTGTACATGTGCATACATACATGAATGGTATAGCTAGTTCCTGGTCCACAATTCGTCATTGTACACATGGACATACCCAATTGTATATATGTAGATAATAAACTCAGTACATATAGTATACAGTGGGTACAAACTCAGTACAGATAGTATGTAGATAACGAACATATCATGTCCACATGGACGACGTTGTGGTATCGAGCACAACAATCATGAGCTAATCGAACTTTGAAGTAAGAACGCGTATTAGTTGTACATGTGTACACTTGTTAATTGTACATGTGGGAGGACAAAAGTCTTCAGGATGTAGAGGGCTGTTCCGTGGAGGAGGGTGAAGAGGTAAGTCTTGCTGGAGTTCTTCTTCGTCAAATAAGGAAAAGCTAGGCATTTTGGAGGAGGAAGAAGAAGCAGTGTTGCGGAAGGTGTGGAAGTTTGGCTTAATAGGTTGGTTAGGCGTGAAAAAGGTTGGAGGTTTCTCAGCTGCTGCTAACGGTTGGTCTTTGTCTCCTTGGTTGTCGAAGGTGACAAAAAGGTTCATACTTTCGTGCAAAGCTAGGTGCTGAAAGAAGTATGAAACGGCTCTGTCGTTGGTGAGTAGTACCGGAGGCGTTGTAAGCCCGGTGGCGAGCTCTTTGTGGTTTGGAGGCCAGTAACTCAACACAGGTGTCGGAGGCGGGTGAGTGAACGTGAAGAACTCCTTCACGACATTATTTTGTAGTTCAATCAAGGACATGCCAGCACGGGTAGGAACAATCCGTGAAATCTTCTTTTGGTCGATTACGAACTCCCAAAGGGACCTAACAGAAGTCCATTCTCGAGGGATGACCATGCAATGGCTACACATCATAGGCTGCAAAAATCAAATGAGAAGAGGAGTGAGGATCGTTTTGATGTGACGAAATAAAGGATGCGCGAGAACAAACCTGAATCTAGTAGAAGAGCGTCCAAGAGAATGAGATGTCTTTCAGTACAATTGTTTCTTGACGGAAGAAGGAAGATAACAAAAGCTGAAAAGATACAGTGAAATAATTAAACCCAGAAAATCTGAGCCGTCCGTGAATGGTTTAGATGAAATAATCTGATGGTAGGGAATTGGTAGATATAAGTCTTGTCATAAAATTGAAGAAATAGTCTAATCTTAATAAAGATAAGTAGTTGAGACAAGTTTCCGCTAAAACAATATATTTAGTTAGGAAATGGGTTAGCTCTTTAATTATTAGTATAACCAGCTCGTTAGGACAAAGTGGAAACTGTTACAATAAACTGTTTAGGTAGAAACAAGTGCTCCATTTTGTAATTAAAAACTAAGAACTGCCCCGTAGTATAAATAATTCTACTTATATATCTGTATTTTTTTGTTATTATTACAACTGTATCATATTTATTCTGTAGTTGTCTGCATGTTACCATAACACTAATGGTACACCTTGCATGCGTTACGCGTATTCGTACTCTTCATTTATAATGATATAATCGTCAATTTGTGCGCTGTTTATTGTTTCCTGGTTGAGATACCTTTTAGTATTAACAGAAAAGGAAAGTTTAAATAAGCGTAATTAATGGATAATGAGATTATAGAAGCATGTTCAAAAAGTTGATGATGCTCATTTGTAAAATGATTACTCTCGTGAGTTGAGTTTTAAGATTGGATTTTTTTCCCACTGAAATGAGAAATAAGGATACTTCATAAATTGATAAATAAAGTGCAAGTTGGGTTTGCTCAAAAAAAAAAGTACAAGGTGGGTGGGTGGGTGCAAACAGTGTCTCAAGTTCTCTATGGTTTTTTCTCCCCCTAGATTCTATGCTCTTATATGTAAACATCCTAGAAAGTTTCGAATGAGCAATAATGGTGTTATAAAAAAATGCACCAACATTTAGTCAAAGAGAAAAAGAAAAGAAATGACACTAATAGATGTATTGAAAAGTTTTAGAAAATTTATAAAATGTATTAATATAGAAGTTAGAAATGTTTCAATGTAAATTTTAATATATTATTTTATAATTTGAATTAGAATTATATGGATTAATTTTCTAAAACTTAAACACCAAAATGAATATTCTATTGAACTATATCCAAAATCGGTCTTGGAGTTGAGACACACAACCAAGTTAAAGTATTATACATACATATTAGAAAACTAATAAGTTCAAAACTAAAGAACAATTCTGTGTCAGACTCGAAAAACTCAGTCAGATAAATTAGTTTAAAACTTTGAAACAAATGTAAAAATGGTCGTCCCTTCGAATCCACGAAACTTCCCAGTCATAACATTTTATTTTTAGCCGGACCCATCCTCGTACTAAGGCTAGGCATTTTATCCGTTAAATTTGATTCGATTCGTTATCCGTTGCTATTCGATCCGAAAATTCTGAATATCCGTAAGCTTTCGAAGCAAAGCAAATACTAAAATTTAATATCCGTCTAAATCGAAGCAAATCACAAATATTAAAATTTTGGGAAGCGAATATCCGATCCGATCCGTCAATATATAAATACATGTATATTTTAATTATATTTAAAGTTTTAAATGTATAAAATTATATAATTATTATTCTAATATATTATTTGATAGATTATATTCATATTATTACTTATATAAAAGTATTACATAAAAGGAAGAGAATATATTTATGACAATTATAATTTTTTCTTAAGTTTTGTGTTATTATAATTTTAACTAAGTTTAAAAATTTACAAAATATGAAGATTCACTATTTCTTTTAATTTTTATCTTTTATATCATGCAAAAATATATTTTACAAAACAAATTTGTATCAAATTTTTAAGATTATTTGTATTAATCAAAACAAATGAGAGATCCGTAAGTATCCGCGAATATCCGAAAATATCTATTTATTTTCCGCATATCCGTTTTTCCGAATATCCGTATTTTTCCGAAGCAAAGCAAATAGAAAAATCAGATATCCGTAACATTCGAAGCAAATCACAAATACCTTGAAAAACCCGAATATCTGATCCGTGCCCAGGCCTACCTCGTACGACATTCTTACGTAAGACTGGAATGGATCGGATATCTGAGTATTTTAAAGTATCTGGATCCGGATCCTTATCCGGTAGACCCATATTTTTACTATCCTTATCCGGTTCTGGAATTCTTGATATCCGGATATCAGATTGTTTTCTTAAAATTGTAATATCCCGGCAGATATCCGGATCCGAACTTGAATCCTTAAAATAAATAAAATAATATTAAAATATTAACATTAATTTAAAAATAAAAGTACATATAATACTTTTAGTTATATCTATGTTTATTACTATATATATATATATTCATATTTTTGAAATAATTATCAATAAAAATTACGGATCCGGATATCCGGACTAAAAACCAAGATATCTGGATCCAGATTCTGTTTGGACGGATCCAACATTTTACTATACGGATTCGGTTCCTCTTGATATCCAGATTTTCAGAACGGATCTGGATCGAATCTTGGATCAAATCTGAATCTCGGATAATAAGTGTCAGGCCTACTCTTAGAGCATCTCCAACAGCCATTCATCCCTTCATTTTTTAAAGCTTTTGCACTCCAACAGTCCTTTATCCCTTCAAATTTTAAAGGGGTGAACAGTACACCTCCAAATATGAAGGGGCACTGTACAAACCTTTAAAACACTGTTTAGTTTTCACTTTAGTCCTTCTATTTATATATGTTTAATGATTGTGTACTTATTGTTTCTTATTTGGCATTCTACTATTATAATTATATTGACACTTAAATATTATGATTTGGTCTTATAAAATTATTTTTAAATAATAATAATATGTTAATAAATATTATATACCAATATATACTAATATTCAATAAAAAAAATATAAACATATTATTTCACACATTATATTTTAGAAAATTTTACTCAAATACAAAATTATATTACAATCATAATATTTTACATCAAATAAAAGTTACATAAACTGAAATATTACACAATAAAATATATCTTACAATACTAATATTCAGATAAATCCATAAGCTGAAAAATTACACATTGAATATATATTACTAATATTAAGATAAATTTGGTCTTGAACCTCCAAAATCACCAAAGTATTCTCGATATAAATTTTGAGCATTCTCTTCGGTTTGTTGTTGCTGAGTTCTTTTTTGTATGATTCTTACTTGTTCAGCTCGGATAAACTCGCGAGTGTTAATGCACCGATTCGAGATGCAAGACCGGCTCCGCCAATAAATGTTGAGATGGCCATAAACGAAGATATGCGTTTTCAACAATTTTTAGCACGTATTCTTCGAATAAAAAATAAGGATGCTTATTTAGCACTTAAAACTGCTTTGATCGTATTGATTAGTTTTGTATTTTTAATATATATATATATATATATATATATATTGTAATTTGATTTGTTTATGTTTATTATTATATGTAATTTTATGTTTTTGTGTTTTTTATCTTTTATTATAAGTAATTTGATGTTATAATTAAATATTTTTACTAATTATGTCAATAATAAATATTAATATGTTTTTACTGTTAATTTATAAAATTTTAATGACTATAATGAACTATTACTGAAATTGAGGGGTAAAGTGTAAAATATAAACTTTTAAGAAAAAAGATTTGAAGGTCACTATTGGAGAGTCACCCCTTCAACCCTTTATTTTGAAGGTGGACCCTACAAAAAATGAAGGGGCTTGTTGGAGATGCTCTTAGAGCATCTCCAACAGCCCTTCATCCCTTCATTTTTAAAGGCTTTTGCACTCCAACAGCCTTTTATCCCTTCAAATTTTAAAGGGGTGAACAGTACACCTCCAAATATGAAGGGGCACTGTACAGACCTTTAAAACACTATTTACTTTTCACTTTAGTCCTTCTATTTATATATGTTTAATGATTGTGTACTTATTGTTTCTTATTTGGCATTCTACTATTATAATTATATTGACACTTAAATATTATGATTTTGGTCTTATAAAATTATTTTTAAATAATAATAATAATATATTAATAAATATTATATACCAATATATACTAATATTCAATAAAAAAAAATATAAACATATTATTTCACACATTATATTTTGAAAAATTTTACACAAATACAAAATTATATTACAATCATAATATTTTACATCAAATAAAAGTTACATAAACTGAAATATTACACATTAAAATATATCTTACAATACTAATATTCAGATAAATCCATAAGCTGAAAAATTACACATTGAATATATTACTAATATTAATGACTTCATGTATTATAATGCATAACATGATAATTGAAGATGAACGAGATATCAATGCACCGATTCGAGATGCAAGACCGGCTCCGCCAATAAATGTTGAGATGGCCATAAACGAAGATATGTGTTTTCAACAATTTTTAGCACGTAATCTTCGAATAAAAAATAAGGATGCTCCTTTAGCACTTAAAAATGCTTTGATTGAGCATATTTGGGAGCATTACGGAAATAATCGTATTGATTAGTTTTGTATTTTTAATATATATATATTGTAATTTGAGTTGTTTATGTTTATTATTATATGTAATTTTATGTTTTTATGTTTTTTTATCTTTTATTATAAGTAATTTGATATTATAATTTAAATATTTTTACTAATTATGTCAATAATAAATATTAATATGTGTTTACTGTTAATTTATAAAATTTTGATGACTATAATGAACTATTACTGAAATTGAGGACTAAAGTGTAAAATATAAGCTTTCAAGAAAAAAAATTTGAAGGTCACCATTGGAGAATCACCCCTTCAACCCTTTATGGTATTGTTTTTCAATTTTCTACAAAACAGTATATTTGCTTTGCTTATACAGTTTAATCTGTAGAACACTACTAATTATGTTCATATCATACTATAAGATATCTCATATGTGCTTGGCGTGTATATCTCATACACTAAAATAAACTTGGTTTTATTTTCACGTAAGAATATTATTTTCCTAGTTCAGATACCATCACAGAACAAAAAAGAAATATTTTAAGCACGATTACTATCTATATTATTTTGGGAAAATTACAAACTTTTGATAAACCTAAAATAAAATGATATCTTCCATCACTAATTACAATATTACTATCTATTATTATAAAAATATCCTTATATATTAAAATAAATAATTACTATGAGTTGCAGAGCTTGCACACATGTGTGGACTGCAGTTATTAGAAAATGACAGCCTCTCCAAAAATCATACTGAGCTTGTGCATGCAATAAAAGGAGATTCCATTTAATCAACTCAACAAATTCGTTTTAATACATTTAAGTGACTTAGACTTGATTTTCCATTACATCAAAGCTTAAACTTTCCTAATGAAGATGGCGACGAGAAGAGCCTAATTTCCCATCATTTTCCTCTATAAAGACTTAATTATTTACAAGATGCTGTCAACTAATCTACTTCTAGACATGAACACCTAGTCTATAGGCCTCTCAAACATTTTGGAGTAAAATATACTCCCTCTGTTTCAAAATAGTTGATGTTTTGGATGTGTGCACAAGAATTAAGACATACACTATTTCCTAAAAAGTAAGATTAAAAATATAAATCAAAACTAATTCAACCAATTCTTAAAAATAAGTATAAAATATCATTGGTTACACAGTTTTCAATAAAACTAAAACTAATATAAAATATCAAAACATCATCTATTTTGAAACATCCAAAATTCTCTAAAACATCATCTATTTTGGAACGGAGGGAGTAATTCATAGACTGAAACAAACCTTAGGATTCTCTAATTCTAAGGATTCTCTGATATAATCCCTAGCCGGTCATTGCCTCTAAGACATAGTCATAAGTCTAATTAGTATTAGCTGACTCCTATGATCTTATTATAACGTATGATTAAAGATAAGTAAACCACTGATGAAACTGCAGTGAAAGATGAAACAAAAAGAGTGTTACTTACTCCAAATCACTAAAGGCAAGTAGTTAGAACTAAAAATCCATAGAGAGCAATCATTTCTCAAAAGGTTAAGTGAGAGAGGAAACAAATAGAGGCACTTGATTAGAGGTCTAGCCAGCTTCTTAAACTAACTCCTAAATTTTCCATAAATATCAACAACGCCATCAATTAGATTCTTCTTCGTACCTCGTCATAATGACTTAGTGTGAAATGTTATACTAGTGTGAAATGTTATACAAAAAAAGACTTAGTAAAAATATTGTACCTTAATGGTTAATGTTTAAAGGTTTCTACACCAAAGTATGAGGTTCGAATTTCAGACTATTCAATTTTTTGCAGATTACATGACATTTAGGTTTCAAGCCCCGGATAAATAAATTTATTAAACAATTATGCAAGTAAATCTGACATGTGAATCTTCATAGGACGGTTCATGTAATGTAGTTAGACATAAATTCTCATAAAATAAGTAATAACGTCGGTTGTCAAATCATCTATAATTTCTTATAATTGTAATATTATAATAAATCAACGTAAAAAAAGACAATTATAAATCAAAGAAATCAAGAAGATAATCAAACTTCTGAACCAGGGAGGGTTCGCTCCGGTTGTACTCTATCTGGTGACAAGTCTACTTCCTCTGGCTCCGAGGTGAGGATGAAGGATGGTAAATCGCAGCGGCGGTGGTTTTGAGTCCAGATAATTTCCGGGGGGTAGAGGCTATCTCAGCTCTGCGACCGTCGGCTTTTGCTTCCGGGAGGCGGTGGCTCCGTCAGCACCGCTATCGTCGGCTCTAGGTTCCGGGAGGTGGTAGTTCTGTTAATACCGCTCTCTTCGGGTTTGTTCTTTTATGTTGTTCCTTGTAGTTGTTTTCGTTTGTTCGGCGGTCTCTATGGGATCGAATTTCATTGTCCTGTCGCCGTTCGTTCTTCCCCTGAAACGACCTCGTGGTGTCGGTGGGGATGGATCGAATGAAAGGCGTTTAATCAAGTGTTCTCGTAGATCGTGGCTTGTGTGTGGTGGAAGTGTCGGCTTGGATTTCGGACGAGATGTCAATGTGATCGACGGAGGCTCTCCGGTAGAAGAATCCCAAGCGGTGAAGTGGTGTTTGGTCGAGATGGGGTTGATGTGGTGCCGTTGACGGCGGATGAGCTGAGTAGCTAGGGTTTCTCTTTGGAATTGTGGGTTGGGCTTTAGACCCAGTTAGTAGGTTTTTCTAGTTGGGCCGTCTGTATGGGCTTTTGTTGTACTATTTCGGTTGGGCTTTGTCCCTTTATAATATTATCCAGAAGGAAAAAAAAAAAAAATCAAACTTCTGAACTTATTAATGTTTAGTTAAAAGCAGTCCATTTTCTTGATGTAGACGAAAGCTAGGTCAAACTCAGGAACCAATGTTTCTTTATGAAAATCCGGGAGAGTATATGAAAGAAATGTTTGAGGATCCCAAGAAAAGAAAAGAATGACACAGAACTCAAAGAAGAACAATGACAGCACAATCTTTTCCTTGAAACGTCACTCAAAAACAACAGTCTCTCTCATCTCAAATCCCCAAACCACTCTCATCAAGAAAAGAGAAAAAGAACAGGGTATTCCAAAAGAAGCACAACACTAAAACGACCACGACCACGCACATGGCATTATAAGATTATCTTCCTGCTTTTTTTTTTTTGTAAAAAATATTATCTTCCTACTTTGCAAAATGATTTTCACTTGAGCGAAAGCTAAGGCACATTGATGGTCTAAGTAGAGACGGGATGCGTTACATTCATGGAGAACTGAGACTTTTGTGCATTGAATAAAGAAATAAGCAAAGATTCACAAATTTAACAAAATATTTTCCTTGGTCTGTATTTTGATTCATTTAACAAATAAACAGGTTAAATTTTGTTCATAATTTACTTTCCAGTTAAGATGACCAAGCTGTGGATGCTATAGCCACCAACTTGAACCGAGAAGGAAATGGAGCAACCCGAGCCTAATGATATCACCCAACCCATAGATAAGATAAATCATAAGTTGTTGTAAAAGATGAAAGAATATAGGTTAAAAATTTACTTATAAAAATTTATATCTATCTATACTATTATTTATGAAGTGATTTTGCTGATTTGTCGTCTTCTCCATGAATTTAGATTATTTTACGTATTTGTCATATTTTTATTAGTTTTTGGCTTGAATCATTAATTTATTAATGTAAATAATATAATTATTTCAATTTTCTAATTGGAATTAGAATTAGAATTATTTTGACTTTCACAAGTTAGGACCAATTTTTATTTTCATGTGATGTAAGAGGTTTTGAACTCTATAGTTTCACTTTTTCATACATTCCAAGTTGTATTGATTATAATTTTTTTTTCATTCTTTAAGTATAGTGTTTCCTTGTTGTTTCAATTGCTTGCGTTCTCTTCATCACTTTCATGTTGATGTGAATATTCTCTTTCCAGTGATTCAATCATTTTGTGTAGATCAAACAATATTTTTTTTTTGTCAAACAACATCAAAGCTTGATTCTCTCTTTAGCTCTAGATAATTTTAGGGTTATTTACATCTATATTTATGTACTTTTGATATTGTTATTTTTATTTAGATTTGAGTTCATGTTTCTTTCTTTTAGTTGAGTTTGAAAGATGTGGAAGCAAATCAGTTTAGTTACATGCAGTTTGAAATTATTAGTTAGGTATTCTAAATTATTTAATAGTATTTATTTCACATGTATGTCTTATTACTGTTTATTATAAGAAAAAAATGCTTTGATATTAAGTTCAGAGAATTGCTTATGTAATCATGTTATGAATGTGTTTTAATGGTTTAGTTTCTAGAACGGTTAAAGCAGATAAATTTTTAATAATTAGATATATCATTATGTAATTAACCATAAATTAACTATAATAATAAAACTATCATTATCTATTTTCTTTTAATAAAAATAAACATATGAAATCTTAAGATAAGTCAATGTATATATTTATCAAGTAAGCTAATGAAATTTTATCATTATATCAATTCAATTTTTTTTTAAAGTTTTCTTCTAAATTATCATCGAAATTTAGTTTTAATTTACTTTTTCTTACTTGGATTTTGTATGTTTCCATGTTTTTTGTAATTTAAAACATGTTTCTGGTTTAAAAATATAAAGTAGATTAAAAGAGACCAAAAGTTCACATTCTTACTTTACCTTTTTGAGTAGAACATTTGATATGTAATAATGATCTCATGGTCTCATAGTTTTATAGATTTTTTGTATTAAAAAGACGTAAACCGAGATAAAATCGTAAAAAATTAAAATGTATATATTTATCAAGTAAGCTAATGAAATATTATCATTATATCAATTCAATTTTTTCTAAAGTTTTCTTCTAAATTATCATCGAACTTTAGTTTTAATTTACTTTTTCTTACTTGGATTTTGTGTGTTTCCATGTTTTTTTTTAATTTAAAACATGTTTCTGGTTTAAAAATATAAAGTAGATTAAAAGATACTAAAAGTTCACATTCTTACTTTACCTTTTTGAATAGAATATTTGATATGTTATAATGATCTCATGGTCTTATAGTTTTATAGATTTCTTTTGTATTAAAAAGACGTAACCGAGATAAAATCGTGAAATATTAAAATAATTAAGAATATAAAGAATGACCTATCATGATGTTTAAATCATAATACATATGTTAATAACTATTAGTAAAATAATTGTGCCCGCTTTTGCCGACAAAACAGCTGGTTAAACTTTATATTTGATGTAAAAATGTAGAAGATGACTATATACTTCCTCAGTTTCAATACGTATGATGTGTTTAGGAAAATTTTGTTGTTTCACAGTATAAAATGTTTTTACATATGTTTATCAAAATTGTATAGCTAATTATCGTGTTATTGCTTTTAGTTATAATTGAATTAATTAACTTTAATTTATACTTTTTTTAATAATATTTAGGAGTGTCCCTCGACACAGCCAAACAGAGTATGAGTCTTGGGCTCTCTTTTAAAAGGCTCCCATTCTAAATTTTTCATCATAAAAATAGAATGGAAATCTAAATTAAAATAAACTCAGGCACATTATTAGTATGCCAGTGATAAAAAACTAAAGAAATAATAAGAAAAAAACTAAAATTAAAATCGATCCACAGTTAGATAGGCTTCCATTTTTTTTGTTTAAACAGGGATACCCTGATGATATATTTATATATAAAAAAAGTTTGTACATTAAGTTAAAACATCAAATAATCTACACTATTATTTGAGAAGTGAATTTGTTTATTTGTCATATTCTCCATGATTTTAGGATACATCATTAACAAATATTATTAAATTTTTATTTTACTAAACATATTAATATTAAGATAATTAATAAAAATTAACATACTATTATTTTTCTCCATGATTTTAGGATAAACCATTAACTTATATTTTTCATGCGTTTTTTATTATCAAATAAACCATTAACGTAAATCCTCATACAGCATGTATAATTGTCGATTGTAGAATCGTTTGTAATATTTCTCATAGTTGTAATAGCATAATTATTCAGCGTTAAAAACATTAAATAATATTATTATTTATCATGATATTTAAGATAATTAATAAAAAAATATTGTATTGATATATATATATATATATATATATATATATATATATATATATACTATTTTTAAAAGTTTATTTTAACATATATACTTATCATGATATTTAGGAAATTTAATTAATGAATCAATATTAACAATTGATAGTAACAAAATCTACTGATATTATCATAATTACGTTTATCTTATATTTAATTTATGATTTTAGTGAATAATATTATATCCAATTTCTCTGATTTTTATCCAAAATATTGATCTAGATACATTATTACAATATTAAAGTTAAAATTAAAGGTAAATCATAATAGAAAATATATCATAAAATATAAATTAATTACTTATGTTAAAATATTGTATATATATGTTTAATATCAAACAATCATACTATTTACCTCAAATAAATTAATTTATATTTGTGACGAGCATCAAAATCATAAATGAATTGATGCTAATAATGAATCTATCCGTAAAATCACAAAAGTTATCAAAATAATATATTTAAAACCAAAATAGTGAATATTATATAAATGTCAAAATGAAAATAACTATAAAAATTAACAAATATATGCGTGCAAATATAGGCGCATGAAAAAATAGGATTAAAACATAAGATAAAATTAAAAATTTAACGAATAATAAATAAATTATAAATATAATTTAAGAGAAAACATTGATAATGTTTTTTAATTTTATTATATATGTGTTTTCTGTCTGACTATTTTTAAAATCTAAATTATAGAAAATACATAATATTTGTAGGCTATTATTATTTTGTTGATGTTTTATAGGTTGTGATTGTTTATAATCATTTTAGTGCCACTGGATTTTTTGTAATCCACAAATACATTAAGTGTTTAATTTCAAATCCAAGTTTTCTAATTTTACTATTACTATATAAAAGATATTAATCTGAAATCTACATTCCATAAATAAAACTATTAAACAAAAGAACATAATTAATACTTGATTATCAATATGAAATATTGAAGTTTTATAATTTATAATATTAATTTAAAACTTTTATCTAATTTAATAATTTATTTTATATATATATCCGCACATGGAGCGGACCATCAACTTGTATAAAATCTGTATATCAAGATAAAGCATCATATAATATAGAACATAAAGAGTATAATTTATGCTTTGAAAATGTCCATCTAAAGAACTAAAGTTGATTTTTGTTTAGTGTTAAAGTTATTATATATATATATAATATATAGATATCTAATTTTTGAATCTTTCAAATCATTGAGCAATCTTACTTTGTACATGTAATCTGGATTTTAGGATAGATTAGTGGAGTTTGTGGATCATGACAAAAGTGATTCTTGACTGCCCTTTTGCTTGGTTTGGACACTAGCTTATCAAGAAGACAATGCAAGTGTACCAAAGGAAAGAATCAATGCTAACAAACTCAAACATTCAAGGATCTCAATCTTTCAGCTTGAAAAGGACATGATGATGATGTCTACACGATCAGGTTTGCAGCTGCAAGATCAAGATTCATCCTCAATGCAATCTACTGGAGAATCAAGTGGCGGCTGTGAAGCCGCAAGCTTTGGAGAGCATACCAGTATCTCAGGTTAAGCAAATGCAAACTGATTTGAACATTTTAGTCACATTACCGAACAAAACCTGCTTAATGTTTCTGGTTTTCTACTTGTCTTTTGGTTGATGCAGGTTACATCAAGAACCAGGCAAAAAGGCTATTGAAAGTTATACAACTACCCTCGTCGATGGTGTCACGAGATTCTGTGTCTCCTCCTCCGGCTTCTGGTCTAGCATCTTGGCCTCCTCAGTGTCCTGATGAAACACCACATTTCAATGGTTTCTTGGCTCCTGAATATGCATCTCAACCGACGGTAAGATACTGTAAAGCCTTGTCGTTTCCACAAAGTACAGGCGTTGGTTGGTTATATAAGGAAAGTTTTTTTTGCTTGCAAGTGCCATTGCCTCATAACATTCAAGAGAATGAACCAATATTCGTCAATGCCAAACAGCACCATGCCATCAAAAGCCGTAAAGTATGAACCTTTATACTAAAGTCACTAGAGATCATTAAAGCTGTAAACTTGGGAGTATTAAGTTATCTTTTGTTGCAGCCGTACCTGCATGAGTCTCGCCATCTTCATGCTTTGAAGAGAGCTAGAGGCTCAGGTGGGCGTTTCCTCAATACAAAGAAGCTTCAAGAACCATCAAACTCACTCTGTGGTGGTGGAAACGTAAACGGGTCTAGATCCAGCTCAGACCATAACAAGATGTCCCAGAACACACCGTTCAGATTCTCAGGGTATCCATCAAACAAACCATGTCTCAGCTCTCGTGTCAGGGACTTGAGACATCTGATATGTGAAGTCATCCTTGGCTATAAAATTGTTAATGCCTTTAGAACCCTCATTACATCATCTGCAATCTCAAATCTATAGTGAAGAACTTTGTCAAACTATTTTGCTATTTTCAACATTTTCCGATTCTCTGAGATTTACATATACACAAATGAAGTAAGATAAGCAATTCATCAAGAATAGTATATGCGCATGGACCCTCTAATGCTCTGGAGACAAACAGGACACTTGGGGTTCGCCCTTCGTTCCACGGTTAAGGCGCAGTATCTGCAACATACTACATGTCCACATGGAATGAACGCAGGAATTCTCCTTCTCGTCACACAGATCACACACAATTCTCCATCTGGAATCTCATCTGCATCTTCTTCTGATTCATCACCGACCATGTGTTGGTCTGGTCGTCTTCTGTCTCTCTGATGGTTCCGTAGTTTCCATCTATTCCAGGCCCTGAAGATAAAAGACAGTAAACAGATTTAGAATCAAAACACTGTCTAAACCCAAAAGTATCTGTGTCTCAGTAGTGTGAGTACCTGACAGCAGCAAAGCCAAGAATGCCAACAGACAAACAGCCCAGGATCACACCGCCCCAGAATAATACACTTGTAGTCTCCGTAAGGTCCACTATCATCTTGTCCTTACTCATATCTGATCTGCAAAGATCATTCAAAAAGATTAATAGATGAACAGCAAAAGAGCTGGTAGCAACAGGGGACAAAGTATTCTGAAATGCTCAACAGACTGAGAAAGAAGTAGTAGTAATCTCACAAGAAATAGGGGAGATCTTGGCAAGACTTGATTTCAGGAACTCCATTGTTAAAGGTACAGATACCAACAGCTGTTAAGCCTCTCCCAGGTGGTAAAATCTTCTCTACATGAAGCACGCCAGCCTTGGAAGAGAAAAAAAAAAATCACAAAGTTAGGGAGGAAACCACCAAGAAACAGAAATGTTTTCGAATGTACATACTCACAGGATACTCAGGGAAGAATAAGGCTTGAAGAAACGCATAGGGAGATGAATAATTAATAGGCTGCAAACGATTATACACAGTCGTAAGAGGAAGAGGCTGCCTTGCACCATCCATGTTAACAAGGAGGAAACTAGACTGCGACCGTTGGTTCTTATCCACAATAACAAACGGGACCTGCACACAGGCTCACGATGTCAAAACTAGTTTGATGATCATGGATAGCGCCAAAAGCTCATAAGAGTAGATTCAGAGAGACTTAACCATTCTCATAAAGTCAGCTCCTTGTTTGGGCATAGATCTTTCCAAAAGAAACCGGTGACCATTTAAAAACAGAGACTTCCATCCACTATACATATACTGTAAAGAGATCAAATTGAAAAACAGATACACATTACAATGCTTCCTCTATGAGATATACAATTCGTTCTACAGTCTCTCTTCAAAGTTATATGTATAGGTAAAGTTATATATATAGGGATCATAATGACATTAGAACGCTTCCTTTACATTTCTTTCTACAGTTTCGGTTCAAAGCAGTACCAAAGCTAAAGCCTTTTAATATTTGAGTTCAAATTGACATTAGAATGCTTCTTCTACAATTCGTTCTGCAGTCTCTGCCCTAAGCAGTACCAAAGGTTAAGCCTTTATAGAGTAACATAACAGACATTAGAATGCTTCTTTTACACTCTGTTCTAAGCAGAGCACCAAAAAGGTTAAGCCTTTATATATATAAAACGTACAGTTTGAGTTCTATGGATGATAAGTGCTTTCTCTCCAGTCTCCTGAGAGATTAGCACGTTGTTGTTGTTGTTCTTGTGACTCCCATCACCGGTGACTTTAGGTTCGACGGCTCCGCGAACGACCACGACACGCTGATTAACATGGCTACTCTCGTCGTCAGACGGCGGAATCAGTGATCGGAGGTCGGAGACGGAGACTTCGTGTGCGTCTTTGATCTTACTCAACGCGGCGGAGGTTGAGGCGTACTTGGAAGCAGCGTGAACGGCGCCGAAAGCTAGGGTTACGCCGAGGATTGCTCCGTCGAAGGATAGAAAGATGTCGGTCAACAGGGAAAGGACGGCACGATCCGCCGAGGACATTACGGTAATTTACGTAACCAAATACGGAGAAGCCGGGAGGAAAATGAGGAGGCTATTATCGGCATTTAAGATTGCACATATGGCGGTTATTGTAGTTTGGGCCTTTAATGGGCATTAAAAAGGAGAGAATAATGGGCCATATTTAGATTATTATTTTTTTTTTGGTCAAAATTAATTAGATGATTCTGCTAAAAAGAGAGAATTACTAGCATAGTCTTCATTTTATCCAAATATTTAGAAAAAATTAACCAGAGAATTTTTTAAAAGAATTAACCAGAGAATTTTTTTAAAAAATTAACCAGATAATTTTTAAAAAATATAAATCAAAACCTATTTGAGACTTTATGAATACATATAAGGCTTGAAATTTCTCTATCCAAATATCTAGAGTAAACCTTTTTTTTTACTCTAAATTTCTATTTATTAAAATAAAACCATTACAAAAATCAAAAGATTAAAAACGCCCACAGACGGGCTAAATAACAGGAAGAAAAACCTCAAAACCTTTACTTACTCTGCACTTTAGCACTACTGACCGTCTGACCCATTCCAAGACTGCCATACTCTGAATACAGCTCAAAAAGGGATCTCTTCCTACCCTGAAAAAACTCTCAGCCAAGTAGCTAATACTGATTCTTCTCCTTCGCGCAGGCGTTGTGCTCTCGCCAAGTGATCCAATCTCAGCCTTATCAGTTGTTTAATCTCAGCAATAATCACCGCAGGCCGTTTTCGTCCATCTGAATGTATCCGATCATTCCTTTCCTTCCAGATAAAATACAAGCAGGCCTGCTGCAGCAACTTCACAATCAACTTCACATTACCATCTCGGGCTGGGTTTTTTAACCATCTAAGACCATCCTCAAAAGGTAAGGGAGGAGAAAGATGGAGCTTAGAGGTGAAAAAAGACCAGACTTGATGACTAAAGGGGCAGTCAAATAATAGATGCTGTCTTGTTTCGTTATCACTCACGCAAAGCACACAGTGCGGAGGGACCTGCAAACCCCAGCTAAGCAGTCTATCCATCCTAACCATTCTATTCCTTGCTGCTATCTAAGTCAAAAAAGCATATGCTTGGGAACCCGACCTGAGAACCAGACCTCCTGATGCCAAAAAACCACCTCCGAAGAGGGGAATAAAGCTCTCCAAATCTCGCTGGTAGAGAAATTACCTGCACCATTTTGACCATTCGCATACCAGACATAAGTGTCATCAGCTTCCAAGTTTATGATAGGCCGCGAATCAGGCATACAAGTCTTGAGAAACTGAATGGTCGGGCTTCTACTCCTATCGATCAAACACCCAGCCATCTTCAGTCAAAGCATCTGCCACTACAGCATTAGTGTCTATTCCGGTTGTCATTGGGCCAGTAGGACCTACCTGATCGATAAGAGGACCTGCCGATGTCCAACTATCAAACCAAAAGCTCGCAGAAATGCCGGATCCAATCTGACAATGAAGAAAAGGTCTTGCGAGATCCCTTAACTTGCATAATGCCTTCCAAATCCAGCTTCCTCCAGGGTTCGGTTGAAGGACCCAGAAATTCTCATCACCTATCTAGAGTAAACCTAACATCTAAAAATTGAAAATCTAGATTATGAAATTGAAACTTATAAAATAATTGGGAATATATTTAAATCTATGATGGTTTCATATGTAGAGTCTCTTTAGTCTATCGATTTTTTCAGGCTTAAAACATCGTTGGAGAATCATGGTTCGTATTTGAAATGTCGCTGGAAGGCTAAGGTTCATGCTAAATGGTGTCGTCAGATTTTTTATCTGCTCTTGTGGTTGCAGATCAGAAATTTTAAATTTAAATTGCCTCAATATCAATTTTAATAGTGTATTCTTTAAATTATTTCTCCCAATTTTGTGCTTAAGAACTTAGAAATTTAGTGCCTATTCATTTTTATTAATAAATATTTACCTTTTACAAAATAAAAAATATCTAAATCTTCGAATGTCCAAAATTATGATTTTATGTTTTTGTTTTCAATGTTTTATTTATGATTATTTTTTGAAATTTTATTGTAAAATTTATAATATTGTGATATTTTAGACTATTCTGAAATATTAACTTTTAATTATTTTACAGTTTCAGATAAATTTGATAGGTTTTGGGATTAAAAACTAAAATATGAATGAATTGACAGTCAAATCTTTTGGTAATTACAATTTTTAAATATAAAACATTTAGGTTTTGAATGGTAGAGCAGTAGCATAAATATAAAACATTTGTTTGAAAAACATTAAAAAAACATTTACCAAAGCTAATACTCTCCAAATGATCTTTGCTCAGTGTTTTTCTATGGAGTTTTTAATAGAGCATTTGGTTTTATAATTTATAAAATTAAAAGAATATATAATTAATTTATTTATTTAATAATATAATAAAATTATATTTATATCCAAATGGTAAAATTTATATATTTAAAATAAATTTACAACTACAACATTTAAAAAAATATTTCACATTTAAAAATAATTTAATTATATTATTTTTTAAATGTGAAATATTAGTTTTTTAAATAAAATGTTTTAAGTAAATTTATTTTTTATTTTTAATAAAAAAACTCTAATATTTTATTTTTAAATAAATTTACTTTTGGATATAGGCTTAATTTTTATATTATTAAATAAAATAAATTAATTTATATTCTTTTAATTATATTATTATATATTAAAATATATTCAATATTTATTATTTAAAAATTAATATATTATATAATATATTAATTTTTGTAATAATTTTAAATAGCATGTTCTTACTGTTCTACCGATGGTCTTGTTAAATATTTTAATGAGAGGATACTACTTTATACTATACTACTAATGATCTATCATCCAATCTAATCTGTAGATTTAAAATGAATAGATAAGCAAATCCCACCTCCAAATGAAATGGTTCTCTATATTTTTTGAACTCTTTATATAACCGATAAAAACTGATTTGAATCTGATCCAAAACGCAATAAGTAAATAGCGTCCAACTAAATTCCAGTTTTACCCTCAAACTTAGAGGTATTTACAAACCATACCAAAATTTAGATCTACTTCTACAGAGAGAGCAATTAAGTCGCCGACGTTCTTTAATCTCCGTCGTGCATCTGTCGCCGCACTCCACCGACTTTCGCTCGTGCTAGGTATCTACTCCCCTCGCTATGCCTTACTCACTTTTGATTTCGATAGTTTCTTCTATCTAAGGCATAGATTCTTATGTATGTCTGTTTCGAGCTAGGTTAAATCTCCTTTTGCCTCTCTTGTATCTCCGTGTTAGCGAAAAAAACAATGGCGGGTGAAGGTGAAGAAGATCTGCCAAGAGACGCCAAGATTGTCAAGTCTCTGCTTAAGTCGATGGGCGTTGAGGACTACGAGCCTCGCGTGGTCCACCAGTTTCTCGAATTATGGTACCGTTACGTGGTCGAAGTGTTGACCGATGCTCAGGTTTATTCAGAGCACGCTACCAAATCCACCATTGATTGTGATGATGTGAAGCTCGCTATTCAATCCAAAGTTAGTTTCGGCTTCTCACAGCCTCCTCCAAGAGAGGTAAACTAACTTATACACTCGTTGACGATTCCTTGTTACTGTTCTGTTTATCGCTATTTATATTCTTGTCTGAAAAGTAGAACTGGCTAGTGTTTGGTAATGGCAATGGCAATGTGAATGACAAATAGAAGTGATTGTCCATCTTAATTTTGATTTGTGAACAGTGACTTGTTACTAGGCCTCCAGGTTCGATTGGTTGGTTGGTTAGTTTGTATTGGGTGATTTGGTTAGTTTTGTCCGAACAAAATCTTTCCGAAGTAGACCAATCGAAAATTTGGTTTTGTCTTCGATTAGTTCAGTTTATGTAAATTCTGTCAAAATTAACCCAATTTTTGTTTTTGTTTTCAGTTAGATTTTCGCTAAGTTTGGTTGAAAACTCACATAGTTTTGGTTAAGTTTGGTTATTTCAGTTAGTTTGTCGTTTCAAAATTTTGGTTAGTTTTGTTTGTAAATTGTAATTTTGATTAAGAATTTAAGATTGATATGATTTGGTTATGGCTTATGATGTTTTTGAGTGCCGAACTGATATCCAAATTTTAGGCTAAAAATCACAGGCCCTACTTGTTACTATAGTAGAAGATTCATTAGCAAGAACATGATCACTTTTGTATGCATCGTATCAATATGCAAATTCAAGTCGTTTTGTTAATATCTCAGTGATTCTAGAGTTTTAGAATGTTTCTGATTTTGATGTTTGGTTTCTATAGGTACTGCTAGAGCTTGCTGCGAGCAGGAACAAGATTCCTTTGCCTAAATCGATAGCAGGACCAGGCATTCCTCTCCCGCCTGAACAGGACACATTGCTTAGCCCAAACTACCAGCTAGTTATACCGAAGAAGTCAGCTTCAACGGAACCCGAGGAAACAGAGGACGACGAAGAAATGACGGATCCTGCACAATCATCATCACAGGAACAACAAACATCTGAGCTTCCAAGCCAAACTCCTCAAAGGGTGTCTTTTCCTCTCTCTAGACGACCCAAATAAGTAGAGAGAGACAACAGTAACAATTATGTTATGTGTATCAAGATGTAGAAAATGTTTTGTGAATGACCAGATTATCTTTCTTTATCTGGAAGTGAAATCTCTTAATCTATTTCATCGTGAATTATCAACTGAAATTAGACTAACGACTTTGCTATTAACTGAAATTGGCCAGGGCAGATTGAAAGAATGTCTATCAGCTTTGAAAACAAAAGAAAATCTGAAAGCCTGTAGAAATAATATTTCTCTGCATCTCTGGATTAAAAAGTAGAAAAAAAAAATCTCAAGTGGGTAAATAATGTCTCCAACACTTGCATTAAGCTTCACTTACATCCCCAGCTAGATATGATACAAAAACCCATATACGAATTTTCCAACGGATTAAGGAAAATGCTTTTTGGCATAAAGTTATTTTTCCGGTCTCCAATGTCAGAACTTCATCGTGTTTATTTTATTCAGTAAAAAGTCTGTTCTTATATACCCTATAACAAGAAGATATATGGACGCCAATGTCTATCGATCACGTTTACAAAAAGAGAAAACAATACAACATGGCAGACTCACCAACAAGCAGATAACAACACGAATAGCACTCTAATATAAACAGTTAAACACTTTTTAATCAACTAAAAGACTAGACAAAACCAGTGCCGGTTCTGATATTTTTGTGGTCCAATACGAAATAAAAAATGAGGCCTTTAAACAATACAGAAATTTAATTTATAAAAACCTTAATTTTATAACAAAAATTTAAATATCTTCAAAACTAGTAAAAAATTGTAAATTCTTAAAAAATAATTTTCTTGCATTTTTTTACAAAGTCATCCATCATATTTTCATAGTCAAAATAGTGTTGGAAAGAAAAAAAAATTAACCTAAAGATAATTAATGTTTAATTAATTATTTTTTTCTATTCGTTCTCATATTAATTTATCTAAAATGATATATAAAGTTACAAACCGTATTCAGTAGAAATATGTTTTACAAAGTGCTACCACCTTATTAAACTTTAAGATAAAAAAAACAATTGACAAAATAATTACACCTTAAATGTTTAAATAAACCAGAGGCCCCATGCAATTGTATCATCGGGATGTGTTCAACGCCGGCACTGGACAAAACAAAGCTTTAAGGAAAAATAAAACTAAAATCTGTAAAAGACAAAGCAAATGTAAAGGCCATGATCATGTGATGAGAACTTTGAGCAAAAACTAGGTGTACTATATAAAGTTGAAATCAATACAATATTAAGATGAACAATAACTAATATCAAAAGAGTTGAAACCCAAAAAAAATAAAAGTCCAAGTTATGAAGCCTTGAACACACTTTATAATATTCTTGTTGTCTAATTCTTGTTTTAAAATAATATAAATTTTATTTAATTTCTTTTCTTTTTATTTGTATTTATTTCCTTGCAATTAACTATATATCATATTTATGATTCTTAAAAAAAAATTTTTACAAGGGCATAATATTCTCTACATAGTCCAGATAGGTAGTAATATGCAAATTATGATGCTTAAACTCTTCAAACCCCTTAATATCGACTCTTGTACAAGTGTCCCTCTCCATATTGTAAAAGAAAAGGTAGAAATTAGGGTTTAAGTGACCAACCAGCGTAAACACAATCTCACCGGCACTAGTGATTCCAACAATGTAAGAGTTGTGCCCGATCTTCTCACTGTATAAATGAGACAACACATATATACTTTTGGACCATTCATGTTTCTCAGCATCATCTAGAACCCACAACCGCAGTTTTTTGCTATGCCAGTCTTAAAAATAAGCACCTAATTTACCTTTGTAGTTGAATAAAGAGGCGTTCTCCATTTCACGATTTGTCTCAATAAAACTGAACTTTTCAAAGCTAAAGTCAAAGCAAACTATCATATGAGATGCTGATTTTTTAAAGTAAGCTTCGTAATACAAAACACCATCGATGCATACTTCACCATATTCACCAGCATGGTGTTCACATTCCATGGTGTATCTCATCCGTAAAGGCTTTCCAGTCTCCAATGTCAAAACACGGTTTTGTCTTCCATAACTGGTTAGAAACAACACTTTAAACTGTTTGCTGATCGGATCGTAGCCAATGTAGCTCCTTTTAGTATCCGTCGCTTTCACTTTGGCCAAGTCTATGAACTCTCCCGTGACGAGGTTACAAACTACTGGACTCCTTGCTCTTATTCTTCCCGGTCCATGAAGACATACCAATCCCCTGGACAAGTCGTCAAGGGTTTCGGTTGGAAAATGTTTGGGAAAATCTTTATAACGTGTAGCTACAAGAGAATAATTGTCACCGCCTACGTTTTGAGGTTGAGTTGAAGAGAAGACGAATAACTTGTCCTCTACTTTGAAGGTGAACAAGAGCCGTGGACGAGTTATAGACCTAGCCATGAACAACTCAGTAAAGTCATGACGGCACCGAAGTATTGATCTCCATAATTTAGATACGCAATGAAACCTAGCTATAGATTCTGCCGGGACTCTAGAGAATATATCGATTAAGAGATCAACTGGGATTGGATCTGAGTATTGTCTTACCGACTTTGAAGATTTTTCTATCAATAGATCCTCTGAGAACTGCTGCTCTAGATTTTTCATGGCTGTTGTTTCAAGTCCTAGTTTGAATCACCTTTCAGAGGTTACACGAGTCGGCGGCTTTCGTTATAATGTAAACTAACCTATATATGCTACAAATATGAGGGTATATATATGTCAATATCATGAGTAGAAATATGTTTAAAATGATTTTATTTAGTAATGAACATCTATCGACCCATCAAAAATAAAAACTAAAATCATATATAATTAACTTTTTATTTTTCCATTTTGGATTAACTATTTATTAATTTTACTTTTGGTCTAATTAAGGTTTGGTAAAAAATAAGCTAAAAGAAACTGTTAACATTATATTCATATTAAATTTATATATATTTAAAATCATAATTTTGACTAGATTTTGTTCTATCAATTTTTGGTTATAATATATTAAACAGAAAAAATTTAATTATTTTATTTATACCAATAAACCATTTGTCAATAATATAACTAATTTATTGTATTTAATACTATTAAAATAGAATACCACTTTTAGGTGCCCTTACATTTTGAAGGTATTTACAGAATCATGTCATTATGATTTTTTATTATCTAACAATTTAACATATTTACTTGCCTAAATATGAAATCTGCATCAACACATGTATTCCTTTGTACTATGCATTAAATACTAATTAGTTTTTTACAATACTAGTTTCAAATATAGTCATTATCGTCAGGGTTGGAATGATTAGTTTATACAGTGATTATCAATAATGTTTTTTTGTAATTTGATTATCAATAAGGTTCAAACTTCAAACACAAGTGTATTATAATTTAGAGTTCTTGAAAACTTAATAAACCATAAATGTCAAATGTAATATATTAAATCATCAATGATTTTATTCAAAAAAATCTAGCAAATCAAAACCACCAAAATTGTTTGTTTTTTAAATCTTGCATTTCAACAACATTACTAAAATCATACCTATTTAACAACTCTTTACTAACTATTCATAAATCATAAACATTTTCTAAATTATAGGAATAAATGTGTTCGATCGTAAATTTTAATATTTTCTAAAACCACACATTTTCACAACTCTTCCTTAGTTTTAGTTCATATTTTGACAAGTTCAATAGTACTCTGTTTTAACAACTCTTTAATAATTATTCATAAACTATATCATTTTAAAATTATAAGAATAAATGTCTTATAAAACCGTAGGTTTTAGTTTTTTTTAATCACACATATTTTAACAATTCATCCTATAATTTTGAGTTCATATTTTGATAAACTAGATAGATTTAGTTTTTGTCGCTAAAATTTGATCTATTTATGTTTCTAACATATTTTTCTACCACCAGTAACTATTTTTCTTTTGTTTTATATTTAAACAAAAAAATTATTTCCAAATAGAAAATCTCCAAAAATATCTGCATTTTAAGATTACACTCTAAGAAAATCTTACATTTAAAATTATCTGGATTATATTAATCATTTTTTTCTGAAAGTATTTAATATTTCTAAAATTTTAATATCTACAAAAAATATTAGAGAGTAAATATTATTTTAATCAATAAATGTGCTATATCTCCCTTATTAAAACATAATCCTATTTTGGGACCTAGTCTTTCTTTTGTAAAATTTTAAACTAAATACACTTTTTCACTTTATAGTTAAATATATCTAAAGTTATTAATACTACTTTTTATATTACTATCCATGTTTTCAAACAACATTATAATTAATCTTATGTTCCAAACAATATAAAATATTAGATCTTATATTTTCGTAAATTTTTAATATTTCTTTAAAATTATTTAGATAAATTAAATAATTGAAAAGGCTCAAATAATTTATAGAAGAAACAAAAATAAATAGAATCTTTTTACAGGTTTAGATACTACCAAAATATTTTGATAAATAACAAATCACTTAAATTAATGTATTATTTTATTTATATTTCTTAAATAATGGTTATATCATATATTAAGTAACATAATAATCCAATAATAGCCATTACATAATATATATATATATATATATATATATATATATATATATATAATATGTAAAATATTTATCAAATATAAAATAAATTGAAAGAAATATAAAACATATTTTAAATTAGGTTGGACGTTCTAAGTATACGTTTGAATACAGGTTGAGTTTTTTGAATTTCAGTTTTAATTTATATCACATCTTAGATCTTATTCTGGTAAATTTGTAAGTACGGATTGGATTCATATACAGTACAGATCAGCTACGGATCAGGTACATTTTGGATCAGATATGGAATTTGGGCTGTGTATTTTATGTTCCACCTAGTTTAAATAAAGCAAAATCGATTATATAAAATTTTCACTAAAAAAATATCCCGCGCTTTCAAATCACAAATTAAAATCTAGTTATTTTAAGTCCACATAAATTCAATAACACCTGTTTATAATGGTCAGTAGATTTGATATATTTAAATATCTAAAACTCTATTTTAATCAAAACTGTTTAAGTTTTTTTTTGTATTTTTAATACACTTACAATTAATTTTGACAGAAATATAAGTTGTTAAATTTTTAAGTTTTGCAACTCTTTATTTTATTTTTAAAATTTAACTAATAAGTTTGTGTTTGATTTACGTTTATGATAATGGTTTACGTTAAATGAATTTGTTATTATTTTGTTTTATGAAATTTTCAAAAAAAAACTTTATTATTAAAATTATGCTTTCATATAAGATTAAGTCATATTTTGTCACATCATCATTTAAAAAATTATTTATACAACATAATAAATTTTATTAAAAATGAAATAACAATTAAAGAATTAACTTATTTTGTAAACTTTACAAAATTATAGTCAAAATTGTACATGTGTTTTTTTTACTGAACTTTTCAAAATTGTACATGTGTTATAGTAAAATGAAAGTCATGCCACGTTTTCAATAAACCATAACATTTTCTTCTAAAAAGAATATACTAATGATTCATAATGAAAATTAAAAATTCATTTATTAAAAATAATAAGGAATATTAAATATATACTTCCGACTTAACAAGACAATTCAAGCCAAGATCGATCTTCTGATAGTAATACTATGCCTGCCTATGGCCAGATCTGAAATTTTCAAAATTATAAATATTATTAGAAACTTTAATTACTTTTTGATAATTGTGGAGCTTATGTATATGTATATAACTTCCAGAAAATTTAGGAGGCAAGACAAATATTTTACTAGATTGTGTCTAAATCCGACCTTGACTACGCCTACATTTTGTGTGTATATTATACATTTGTTGTAACATCTCATAGTTTCATTAATTTAAAGATTTTGTAAAGGTATGTGGTCTTCATAATACCTTTGTGTCAAATTTTTAACAAACCGAATTAATTTGTACCACTCTGAACAGCAAATACGTTAAGTAGATAGAGAGAGAGATAAATTAATTGGAGAATTACTTAGTATATTTATTTACTTTTGTTTATACAAATCAACAACATATGTATATTATATTTATCTATTACCAGCTTCACTTCTCAAATTCTCATGATTCCAAAAAATAACGAAATCACAACAAAATAAAATAGATGTAAGATATACAACAACAAACGTAATAAATATTACAAAGAGTAATTATTTAAGGAATGTGATAATATATGACTATGCAAGAAAATACCGTGCTCGGTCATGAGCTGACAGAGAGGAGAAAGAGAGACCTAAACCCGGAACCGCAAACGCAGCCGCTTCAACCGCCATTTGCGTCTGAATCGCTTCGAGCTCAACTCCTGCGTCTACGAACTCTTTTACCAAATTACTATAAAACCCTTTGATCTTCTTCACGAGTCTCACGTAATGAAGTCTCAACCATCTCAGCTTCATCCTCCTCACCATCTTCTTCAACGAGAATCCACCACGTGACACCACATTGTTCTTCCCGCCAAGACGCACCACCCGTGTCTTACGACGGCGGATATGAATCTTCCGGCGACTCCGAGACCACTGGAACATGGAGGTCTCGGGGACACAAGGATCCATATGGTTAACTACTAATCGTGAGAGAAGAAGAAGAAGAAGAAGAAGAGAGAGATATTAGTACTGTTTGGAGAGACACATTAAGAAATTTATATATACACACACACACATAAATATTCTGTGTGTATATATATTTTAGTTTTGAGGTCAGTGATGAAACTTTCATGTGACATGTGACATTCTATGTAAAATAGTATTTTCATGGTCTGAATGAAACAATACCGGTTACAGTGCTTTTTGTTTGTATATGCAGTTTTGGTACAAGGGGTATGGTCTATATACCACGACACTAATATCAACTGGACCACACATCAAACTGTTTGTTTCAGATTCTAAATTAATCACTTCCTATATATACATATATATATATAAGTTCAATAAAGCATCAAAGCTCAGAAGCTGCTTTGGGCCATACTTTGCATTAACTTGTGTTATTAATTTATTCTTAAGATTGGATTGCTCAGACATGTGATTTTTTTCTGTAGAATTGATTCTTCTTTATCTACTGTTCTCAAAAATATATTCCTTCATTTATTCATCGTTACTCAAACAATATAATTAACTTTATGTTTACGTAGGCATGCACTCATCGGTTTAGCCCGACTTAAAACCTCGGTTTTTATTAGTTCTTAATATTAGCTGTAAACCTTAATTAAAACATATAAAAATAGACATTCATTGAAATGTTAGTACATACGTAAAGCTATTGTTGGGACCAACTTTATATGTATCAACCATGTGGATGATACGTGCTCGGAAGGGACTCCATTTGGAAGTTCATCTGTTTGACATGGGCGAACGTGTCTTTCAACACCGTGTCCAAACAGGATATACATGATAAAAACACAAGGAAAACAGTTATATATGCATGATATACATGATGGATTAATTGGTACTATGGCATGAAAGGTCCAGGACATTTATGTTTCTCTGTTCCCCTATAATACTGTAAAGGAAGGAGGGGGTTTATTTTAGAAAATTCATGTAGAGAGCATGAAGCTGTTTTTATGTCGTCTCTATGAATCAATCAAAAATATTTCTTATTTTAAACACTTTTGAGTATACATGGTTTCTTCATATTTTTGTATGTTATCCCCTATATATCAAAGGAGAAACATTTAAAAAACGATAGATTTTAATTTTGTAATAATTAAAAAGATCACTTGCTTACGTGGCAATTAATCCTATGTGTCATCCTTACATTTAAATTGGAAAACATGGTGGTCCAATTCGATTTGTATATCTTACTAGATACATCAAATGCGAACTATATGATATCATATCTTCTATTAACTAAAGTAAGGTCTCACACTTTTCTTAAATAAAAGCTACGGAATTACCTAATATGATTAACATATATATGGCAATTAATGATTATGAATAATAAATCATTGATAACAATTTTTGTATCCTAGCTCTCTTTGTTTAATTTTATATTATATATAGATATTAAACAATCACATTTACCATATAATAAAATAATTTAGATTTTTTCCTATATGTTATATTTTGAATTTTAAAACGACTATAAATTATTAAAAATTTTAAAATCCCACTTTGAATTTTTGTGATCAATGGCTTAATTTGTTTTGTTATAAAAAATACAAATGATCATAAAATGAATTAATATGGATTTTTATTTAATAAATATTCAAGTTAAATAATATATATTCAGCTACCAACTTAAAGCAAGGAAATTGGTTGTATCAATTTAGATGTCCGGTTGAAACCTTTCAAAACTATTTGAAATACCAAAGTCAAAGTAATTTGATTTTGGAAATAATATTAAGCTGCTGTTAAAACAATTAAAATGGTTCTCAGTGATGTTAAAGTAAAATACTAAAAAAATATAAAACCTGTTTTTGTAATAAAATTCACTTAATGAACACATTATGATTTCTATAGGTATAAAAAGGGTGATGGAAATTTTAAGCCCAAATCGATCATGTTCATCATAAATTTAAAATAGAATTCGGTCCACAATTATAATTATAATTACAATTACAATTACAAATGTTCATCCCAACATATAGATGATTATATTAAAAACATAATTGTATGCATATTAAGAAAATTCAAACACATATACATATTTAGTTTTTTAATATTCTATATTTTTAATTTTTATTATATAAGCTTACCATGCACAAAGCGCAGATCTTATCATAGTGATAAAAGAAAATTCGATGGAATGAGAGTAGAGTGGCTGAGTTAAATAGAACAATACTTATGTTCACACCTAGGGTGAACTTTCAAAATTCACCTCACTCTTAACAACCAATCAAATCGCCATGTAGATTAATGAATAAAAATTATTAAATATATATTATAAGCCAAAAAACTTTTTTAAAATAAAATAAAATCGATTTTAAAGACGTTACTACCGCAAACTAAACTCTAAATCCAAACCGTTATCCTAAACGCGAACCATATACCCTAAACTCTAGACTCTAAAGTAAAACCCTATACCCTAAACCAAAACACTAAACCCAAACCTTATACCTTCCCCTAAAATCGAACCCTGTACCCTAAAACAAATCTCTAAACCCTGAACCCAAACCCTATACCCTAAACTCTAGAATCTAAACCCAAACCCTATATCCTGAACTCAAATTCTATACTCTAAAGTTTTGGGCTTAGGGTATAGGATTTTGGTTTAGAGTATAGGATTTAGGGTATATGATTTAGATTTAAGGTTTAGAGATTTGTTTTAGGGTATAGGGTTTTTTTGCGTTTAGAGTTTGGGTTTAGTTACTAGGTTTAGGGTATAAGTTTTTATTTTAGAATATAAAGTTTAGGATTTAGGGTATTAACGTCTTTAAAATTGACATTATTTTATTTTAAGTTAGGGTATAAAGTTTTGGTTTTTAAAATGTGTTAAAAACTTTTATTCATTAATCTACGTGACGATTTGATTGGCTGCTAAGAATGAGGTGAATTTATAAGTTCACCTAAGTATTGTTCAGTTAAATATATGGAGAAGTATTTGCATTGCATACACAAACAATATTGCATAATTAGTAACCTATCATTCAACACTATTATTAACTGTGCCTAAAATTTAATGACTTAGATACCCCTATCTCAAACCATCATCTTTTTCTTCACTTATAGACTCCTTTACCAACGAACCCACCGTCTCCCCATTCCTCCCATTTCTTCTCATCTGCCTTCTTTTCCTCCACCGCACTCGCCTCCGGATTCCCTGCCGCCACTGCCGAGCGTCTCCACCAAGCGATCCGCCTCCTCGACGCCTAGCTCCGCCACAACGTCATTTCCCGCAACTCCGTGCTCCTTTCCCAGCTCTCTTCTCCTCCGCTGCAGAGATCGTCTCCACCAAGCGATCCACTTCCTAGATGTCCAGCTCCGCCACGATGTCGTCTCCCGCAACCCCGAGCTCCTTTCCCAGCTTTCTTCTCCTTCGCCGCGGAGATCTTAGAACAAAAGAGGAACGGAAAAGTCGAACTTGGCGGGATTGAACCCAAGATCTTAAACAAAACTGTGGTAATAAATGTGTGTTTGTATGATCAAATGAGTATATAGGCCAGAAAAATATGGGGAAGAAGAGATGGATAATGAGAGAGAAAAGGAGATTTTTATTTAATATTAGAAATCAGATACAATTTTTACTAAATCTTTACAACATCTACCCATGGGTTCCAAAAGTATTTTACATACTATTTATCTACTGTTAGCTCCTGCACATTTAATGTTTTAAGTAGTTTACTAATATCTAATTTTTTATGGATATCTGGCTAATTAACTCTCGTGAATTTGGGTGGGGCACTTTTCCACCATAAACTTTTTTATTCAGTGTAAATTTGTCAAAATTCTAAAAACACTCCGGTTAACATTTGAAAACTGGAATGATAGTTACTTAGGGTATTTCTAACCCAATTTTATTTTTTCCTGCAAAATAAAGTAAAAGTGAATATGAAGTAAAAACTATTCCAACCTAACTCCATATCTCACTCTATTTTAGAGTTTCTTTTTTTTTGTTTTTCATTACTCTATTATAAAGTGAAGAATGAAATAGAATTAAAGTACTTTTACTCTATATTCACTTTTATACCATTTTAAAAGAAAAAATGGAGTTTTACAGTGAAAATATTTTTTTTTTGTAACACAATTCATTAAGAAAATAAAGGCCCCAGGCCCAAATTCAGCCCACAAGGGAGGTCCATTACAAGAGAAATACGAAGAGTTTGTTTAGCCAAGAGATCGGCTTCACCGATGAGAGAGCGAGAGAGATGGGTAAACGATATCTCGACAAAGGCAGAGGTCATCTGTTGGATATCTTTAACGATACCAAAGATTTCCGAAACCTGCTTGTCTTTGTTTATGGCTCTAATGAGCGTTGAGTTGTCGGAGAACATTTTGAGATTTGCAATCTCTTGATTCACCGCAGAGAGGAGAGCTGAGCGAAGGGCGATTGCTTCTGCTATTAGTGGAGATCCGATGGAGTCATGGGTCCTTGCTTCTTGATCGAATGGAGATCCCTTTTCATCAGTGAAAATCCATGCAAAACCCGCTCAATGGGAGATCGTATCATAGGCTGCATCTGACTTGCATGTCACTATCATCGCTGCTATAGCCGGATCTTGGGGGAGCCGTTGAGATGGAGGTACTTTTGAAACTTGATTTTGCTTTTGATCTTGTGCATAAGCCCATTCTCATGCTAGTCTGATTCCTTTTGTTGCTATTTCCATAGGTGATAGGTGCCTTTTCTCAAAGATTTCCAGGTTACGAGCTGTCCAGATTTCCCAGCATATCCATGGCACTATGTTGCCTGATACTCCTGACGGTGGAAGGCAAATTGCTTGTCGAAAGGCCGCTACTGCCTCTCTGAAGCTTCCTTCTGTAGCTAGGTGAACTACGTTCTTGAGAGGGATGAGGTTCCAAATTTCTTGTGCAAAAGGGCAATTGAAAAAGGAATACATAGTTGACTCTACTTTTTTACACTTGTAGCATCGCACATCTGCTTGGATACCTCTCTGTTGTAGTTGTTCTCCGAGTGGTAGAGCTTTTTGAATTACTGACCAGAGGAAAACTTTCATTTTCGGTGAGCATGTTGCAGTCCAAACATCCTTTATCCAGTCGAAAGAACCTTGATTTCGTGTGTCTGCTTCAGCCTTCCTCATAGCAGCTTCATAGTAGCCTGATCGTGATGAGTAAATTCCTGAACTGAGCGGCTGCCAGATGTAGATGTCTTCTGGTTTTGAGATGCTAGGTTGGATCAGCTGGATCTCTGTTGCAACATGAGATAAGAGTTCCTCGATCCTTCTTTTGTTCCAAGTCATATTCGTAGTCAGTAGATCAGCAACTGCGAGGTCTAGCGCTTCTTTTGGAATAGGTCCATAGGGTTTGATATGCTCTTTAGAAGAGATCCATGAGTCTTTCCATAGTTTGGTAGTTTGCCCATTCCCTATAGTCCTTCCTAGGTTCTCCTTTAGAAGATCCCTTCTGTGTAATATACATTTCCATCCGTGAGAATAAGTAACCAGAGCTATGGCATCTAAAAAATGCTTTTTGTGACAATATTATGCCAAAAGTACACGGAGACAGTAGACAGTCTAGTTTGGTTAGGATACCACCAAATAAATATTTTTAATGGTTAAAAGCATCTCCAGTAACCATTAAAAACACTTACTTGGTGGTATACTAAAGTTGAGAATCCATAAAGAGTTATTCTTGGGTTCACCCCCTAGGGTGAACCTTTAGGTTCACCAACCAATAGCATTGTGTTATTTTAGATTCAATATCTTTTATAAAAGGAAATAAAGTAAATGCAAGTTATATTATGTTTTTAAAATATAAAATATGTAAACAAAAATAGTAATTGATAAAAAACGAATTTTTAAAAATAAAATTTTAAAAATAAATTTAATAACTTTTAAACAGTAAAAAAATACTAAACCCTAAATTATAAACCCTAAACCCTTGAGTAAACTCTAAACCCTTGGGTAACCCCTAAACCCTTGGATAAATCTTAATCTCTAAATTATAAACACTAGACACTAAATCTTAAAACACTAAATCTTAAAATACTAAACCCTAAACCAAAAACCCTAAACCCTTGGATAAACCCTAAACCCATGGATAAATTTTAATCTCTAAATTATAAACACTAGACACTAAATGTTAAAACACTAAACCATTAATACTAAACCCTAAACCCTAAACCCTTGTGTAAATTCTAAACCCTTGGATAAATAGTAAATTTTTGGACTTATAACTTGTAGTTCATCCGAAGGTTTAGAGTTTAATGTTTAAAATTTAGAGGTTAGGGTTTTGTATTTTGTTGACAGTGTTAAAAATATTTTAATTTTTTTTTACAACTACTATTTATTTTTATTTACTTTTATCCTTTTTATTTTAAAAACATAATATAATTTAGTAATTATTTTATTTCCTTTTATAAAAGATACTAAATCTAAAATAAGACAATGTTTTATTTTAAAGACAATGTTTAAATCTAAAATAAGACAATGGGTTAATAGCGTATTGGAAATGTTCATTGAGAAAAGTGCGACGAGAAAAGCGATAAGTTTCGATCGTCACCGGCGGAGTAGCCTCACGCACGCCGCCGAGAACTCTCCCCCCCCCCTCCTTCTTCTCTCTCCCTGGTTAAGCATGGAACCCCCGGATCCAGCGATTCCTCCAGATCTCCTTTTTTTGTTCCCCGCAAACCGCGTCCCTTCTCACGTCGGATTCGAGCGTCTGACCTCTCTAGCTCCTCTGACGTTGGGCTCACCTTCTCCGGTTGAGACCTCCCTCTCGCCGATTCAGGTCCCGTTGTCAATCGCTCCGCCGACGAGTGATGCAATTCCATCGGTATCTCGACAGATCTCAGCAAAGGCTCCTCTTTCAAATTGGACTGGACTTTTCAAAGCCCCAGGACTAAATCTTTCTAAAGTAGCAGGCCCAACTTTTACTGAAGACGGCATACCGACTGTTAAAGCTCCGGATTCTGTTCGTCTGAGTGCGTCTAAGGTCTGGAAGGACCATCTAGTCGCTTTCTTCCATGGAACTCCTCCTTCACCAGCCAAGATTATCAATGATTTGAACCCTATTTGGGGAAAGAATGGGAAGATATCGGTGAAATACCACTCAGCCCGATCTCGTATGATTTATATCCCTTGTCAGCAGACACGAAAGTGGGCTCTGGATGTGGGATTCTGGCATTCTGGAAACTGCTCCTTCACTGTTCTTCCTTGGTCTCCAGCTATGAACTCGTCTCCGATGAAGCTGGAGCACGCACCGGTCTGGGTCCTTTTTAAAAACGTTCCTCGGGAGCTATGGTCTTTGGAAGGATTTAATGCTATCGCCTCCGGAGTTGGAATTCCAGTATATTCCGAGTTTCCCCAGTTAACACCGTACACCAATGGAATCATTAAGCTCAAGGTCGTCATCGAGCTCGAGAAGAAACGTCCCTCTTCTGTTCGTATTACTGATAAGGAAGGATTCTCTGTCTTGGTATCTTGCTCATTTCCAAAGCTGCCGCCATTCTGCAATAGATGCTTGGAGTATGGTCATCTGCAACTCCGATGCCCAAATCCCAGTTCAAAACCTCCTGCAGTTCTGGAATCAAAAGACTTGCAAGCAGAATCTTCTGTTGCTAGCAAGCCCCCGGGACGCTCAAACCCTCAGAAGAAATTGGTTCGTGCTTCTAGTCTCCCAGCAATCCTTTTTTCGTCTGCTTCTAAGGATTCATCAGAGGGTTGGACTCAAGTTGCTCACAAATCCAGAATCAAACTGGTTCCTCGTGAGAATGTCTCTCCTCCTCAACAAATTCCCCTCAGCTCTCAACAGCTAGAGGAGGAGGATGCTCTGGTTAAAGTCGCTCAAGATATTATACGAAAGCGTCTAGCAGCCCTAGATGCATCTTCATCCTCCTCCTTATCGGGAGTGGATAAGAAGTCTGAAAGAAGGCGTCAGAGACATCGACTTCGATCTCTAGTCGAGGATCCCTCTTTTGACGAAAAGACTTTCTCTTCTCAGGCTTTTGCTTCGGATCCGGATAAGATCCCAGTAGAGCAGGCACCTCCGGGTCCTCGCTCAACCCTTGTTATCTAGTGCGACAGCACCCCCCCTTTTTGGTGTATATATGAAGTGCTTCTTTTGGAACGTCAGAGGCCTGTGTGACAGGGCTAAGCAAAGAGCAGTGAGTAGGTGGATAAATACTAACCGCCCTTTAATAGGTGGTCTTTTGGAAACTAGAGTGAAGCAGCCGTTTATTGCAGACACAATTGGTAGGTTGTTACCAGGATGGAGGTTTGAAACTAATCATTCCATTGAAGCTGAGAATGGAAGAGTGGTGGTGGTGTGGAATCCATTACTGTCAGTCATTATTTATGCAAAAATGGATCAGCTAATTTTGTGTGGAGTTTTCAACCCAGCAACTCAACAGTCAGTTACGGTGGCGTTCATTTATGCAAGGAACTGTATTGTTCAAAGGAGAAGAATCTGGTGTGCTCTCCGGACCTTTGCAGAATCTTCTCCTTTAAACCAATCCCCCTGGATAGTTATGGGAGACTTCAATCAGGTCTTAAATATAGAGGAAGCGTACTCGTATGTCCCTGCCCCTATCTCCTTGCGGGGAATATCAGACTTCTCAGAGTGTTTATCTGATGCTGGACTCTTTGAACTTGCAAGTAGGGGCTGTCAGTTTACATGGTCCAATAAATCTCCGTCGAGCCCGAAAGCGAGAAAATTGGATAGAGCTTTGGTCAATGAAGTTTGGAGACAGAATTTCCCTGAATCTAATGCATTTTTTGATGTTCCGGGATGCTCAGATCACTCACCATGCTTGGTGACTATATCTTCTAGTGAAGATATGAGACATTCAAGGTTCATCTTCTTCAACTTCTTTTCTACTCATCCAGAATATAGTCAAAGGCTTCGAGAAGCTTGGTCTTCAGTTTGGTTCTCTCCGGATCCCATGGTCTCTCTTTCTCAGAAACTTCAGGCCGCGAAGATGTGTTGTAAATCCATTAATCATGGATTTTTCAGTAATATAGAGAAAAGAGTAAAGGAAGCTTTTGAGGAGTTGGAGTTTTTACAGAGGCAAATGATGAATTCACCATCTCAGGACTTGTTTGAAAGAGAGAGAATTGCTAGAGATTTGTGGTCAGTGTTAGCGGCAGCAGAGGAAGGTTTCTTTATGCAGAAGTCTCGCATTCGTTGGTTGGACGTAGGAGACGCAAATACAGCCGTTTTTCATAAATCAGTTTTGGCTAACCTCACCAGAAATGTCATCTTCTTCTTGCTGGATGGGAATGGTAACAGAGTTTCGGAGATTCCTGAGATTAAGGCCATGATTTTGGATTTCTATATCTCTCTGTTGGGATCGATCAACGACTTAGTCACCCCACTATCTATTGATCAGATCAGAGACATCCATCCCTACAGGTGCCCCTTGGATTTGGAGGCTCAGCTGACTGAAATCCCGAGTGAAGAGATAATTAAAGAGACCCTTTTCAAACTTCCTAGGAACAAAGCACCAGGGCCTGACGGCTTCACTGCGGAGTTCTTCACGTCTTCTTGGGACCTAGTGGGACCTGATGTATTGGCAGCTGTGCAGGATTTCTTTGTCTCTTTTAATCTTCCCAGGCAACTAAACGCTACGGTGGTGGCTCTCATTCCAAAAATCCCCGGTGCATCCTCTTTATCAGACTTTCGTCCTATATCCTTATGCAATACCATGTATAAGGTAATCTCCAGAATTTTAGCTCGTCGGCTGCAGTTGATAACTCCGGAGGCAGTCCAAGGCAATCAGGTTGGGTTTGTAAAAGGTCGGCTTCTTTGTGAGAACGTTTTATTGGCGTCGGAGTTGGTTGCAAACTTCAACAACGAAGGAAATGTAACTAGAGGCTGTTTACAGATTGACATCTCCAAAGCTTATGATAACGTGGATTGGAGGCATATCGTGAACACGTTACATGCTTTTGAGCTCCCTCTTCGTCTTACTGCCTGGCTAGAGAAGTGCATTTCATCTCCTTATTATTCAATAGCGGTTAATGGAGAATTGTGTGGGTTTTTTCCGGGAAGAAAAGGTCTCCGTCAAGGAGATTCAATCTCATCTTCCTTATTTGTCATTGCTATGGACATCCTCTCCAAGAAGCTCGATGCAGCAGTAAGGAATGGTGGTTACTCTCCCCACCCTCTCTGTTCGGACCCGCTGATCACTCACCTCAGCTTTGCTGATGACATGCTGATATTCTTCGATGGCACAGAGTCTTCCTTAGCGGGTATTTTGGAGGTTTTAAAGGAATTTGAATTGATTTCTGGTCTGGCACTAAATCTGGGAAAGTCTCGACTATTCTTGGATGGAAATCAAATAAACACCACAAGCACTCTTGCGTCGGCCTATGGTTTAACGCATGGAATATTGCCTGTCCGCTATCTAGGCGTTCCTCTATCGCCTAGCAAGCTCAAGAAGCATGATTACCAGCCACTGATTGATAAAGTGTTATCGAGAATGAGATCCTGGACGGTAAAGCGCTTATCGTTCGCTGGTAGACTTCAACTGCTGGAGTCGGTCATATATGGAATTATCAACTTCTGGTCTTCAGTTTTTCCTCTGCCCAAAGGCTGTTTAGACCGGCTAGAGCAGATCTGCAATGCCTTTCTATGGTCAGGGGAAGCGACCTCTGCTAGGGGAGCTAAAATCGCTTGGAGGACAGTATGTACACCCAAAAAGTCAGGAGGATTGGGACTTAGGCGGTTGCTGAGCAGTAATCAGGTCTTTGGGCTAAAGTTGATATGGCTTTTATTCTCTGCAGAGGGTTCTCTATGGGTTGCTTGGGTTAAAAGGCATCTGATCGGAGATAAAGTGTTCTGGACTCATGAGTTCGTTAATAGTGGGAGTTGGATTTGGAAGGAGCTTTTGAAACTGAGACATATCGCTAGACCGTTTATTAAATGTTCACTTACCTCTGGGATTAATGCTTTCTTTTGGCACGATGATTGGACAGGGTTTGGTCCTCTCTTAGAAATTGTAGGCGACATTGGACCTATGGTTTCTGGTATTCATCTAGAAGCAAAGGTGGCAGATCCTCACGTCGGGAATCTTTGGAACCTCTCCAGAAGCAGGAACCCGGTGCTTTTGCTTCTTAAGGCTTGCATTCCAACGACTCCACCTGACCTCATGGAGGAGGGTGCTGACTTATACCTCTGGAAATCATCATCGACAGACAATACTGGAAGATTTTCTACCTCCAAGACATGGAAATCGTTGAATACACCCCCGCCGAGGGTGGAGTGGCATAAGACGGTTTGGTTCCCTGAGAGAATTCCAAAGCACGCCTTCAATATGTGGGTTGTATTTCATGAAAGACTACCCACGAGAGATCGGCTGATAGGTTGGGGCCTGCCTGTGTCGGCGTCATGCTTGCTGTGCGGGACTCATGATGAAACAGGACCTCATCTCTTTTTTTCCTGTACTTATTCGGCTCAGGTATGGCAGGGAGTTTTTTCTCAATCAACACTCAACCCTCCAGCTGACTTCACCCTGATTAGACAGTGGATCCATTCAGCAACTTCAGATCAAAAGCTTAGAAAGATTATAAACCTCCTCTTTCAAGCGGTGGTCTATTTTATATGGAGAGAGAGGAATGGAAGATTGCATCAAACTCCCTCAAGAACGGCGGACAGTATAAAAAAGGAAATATTTCTATGTTTAAGAGCAAAGCTTGCAGCTTTAGACAGGAGGAAATTATCTATATCAGCTACCTCTCAATCTACTCGACCTTCTAACAGCATGCTGGAAACATGGTTTGGATTTATTCAGACAAGTTAACTAATCTTTCTGCTACCATCTTGCTTCACAATAGTTTCCACTTTTGCAAGTAATTTTTCCGGTTTTCTTTTCCTTTCATTCCTTCAGTGAAGTTGATTTTGTAAAATGTCTCCCTCTTGGGGAGAAGACATGAAGATGAATGAAGTATGTTTAAAAAAAAAAAAAAAAAAAAAAAAAAAAAAAATAAATAAAATAAGACAATGCTATTGGTTGGTGAACCTAAAGGTTCACCCTAGGGGGTGAACCCAAGAAAAAGTCATCCATAAATACTTGGGTAAAGTCAAATTTATGGCCAATTTTGAATCCACAAAATATTTACTTAGCTATATGATATAAATGGCTAAGCCCCAGATAATAATACTACGCCATTGTTCGTAAAATGCTAAAGTTGAAAATTCCAGAAAATAAAGAGAATTTGCACCTCTTATCCAAACAATACTCCATAATTAGCAATATACATATTAACCCCTAGATATTAGAGTATTTGATTTCCTATATTTGTGGTAAATATGCTCTTATATGACAATGACATTGTCAAAATATTCGCATTTAACTCCGTTGGTTGAAAGTTTTGATTGGCACTATATTCGAAAAAAAAATTAAAACCAAAAGAGAAAATTAATTATTGTACTACAATATTTTAGATCTGATGCTTTCACGTAAAAATAATTATCATGCACACATATAAATCAGACATTTAACTGATCAGTTAAAAGTTGACAAAAAAACTGATCAGTTAAAACAACAAAAGGCATATATGTAAACCAGAGAATAATTAAACACAACCCATATGAGTGTCAGAGTTGTCATTTTGCGAGTACAGATCAATAAGATATAACATGCTTTTGGATGTCTTGTCCTGAGTTGAGCATATTCAGACCATGCTATATAATTATTGTATAGTATATGGTATCTATCTACATATAAAATGTTGAGATGGTGATATATATGGCATCAAATTCTTAAATATTATAGTACTCATAAGATGGTCCAGTGACCAGGGCCGTCTAACATCACGTACAAGTAGAGCGGTCGAATAGGATCTGAGCTGAAAAAATAAAATAAAAATTAAGAATTTTTGAAAATAAATATATAAGTTATGATATTAAATTTAAAATATATAATTTCAGAAAAAATGTCAAATATATATATATATATATATATAAACAAAACTATAAATTTTTAAAACTATTCTATTATGTCGTTAAATATACCATTAATATTTTTTAAACATGGTCCATAAATAATTCGAGACCGTTCTGCCAGTGACCTGTAAGCTAATGAGCATATGAGGCAATATGTTTACTTCACACGCGAGACAGGAAAAGAGAGAAATAATGGTAGATAAGTTTTTACGATGTAACTAAGGAATTCCTATAACTAACCTTACGCCTTGGTCTCCACGATGGCACATACTTACATAGCTCTTTTTTTTTTTGAACACTACTTACATAGCTCTATGGACCCATTTTTTAGCTATTCGAGTAAGACTTCAAATGTTCACAAATCTCACTTTACCGCCGTCAATAGTAAAAAAATCTCTATATATATCCACAAATTTATTATTTTGTTTCGATAATAGATAATGTTTTAAAAGATGTTTATTGTTATAAAATAGATGATGTTTTGATATTTTTATATTATTTTCTAATTTTACTGGAAAATGTGTAAATAATTAAATTTTGCAGTTATTTTTATAATTGATTGAATAATTTTATATTATATATTTAAAATTACCTTTAAGAGAAAAATAAAGACAGTCATGTGTAATGAAATAGAGAAATATATGTTTTTGTTATTGTTACAATTGTACCGCAGTTATTCCACAGTTATTATCATGCATGTTGTCTTCTAGACTTGAATGTGTGCGAGAGAATATTATGATATATTATGTTGTCATTTATACCTAAATGTATGCGAGAGAATATTATAATATATTACATCTATCTTATTAAAACAGAAACATTCTGTTGGACCTAACATTTATTTTGTAAGTTTTTAAATTAAATAAACTTTTATACTTTATAGTTAAACATACATTAAATTACTAATATTCCTTTCTTTATACTACTATCAATGTTTCCAAACAATATATTTTTATACTACTATCAATGTTTCCAAACAATACAATAATTAATCTTAATATTTTATATCTATCATTTTCTCTTTAAAATTTTGTAGAAACATCATAATTTCATAAATTGCAAAATAATGAACTTTAAAATTTGGATTATAAGATTAAAAATTATGAAACTATTACAATTTAAATCAAATTAGATTACATATTGGTCATCCATCAGTTCAATCGGTTAGTCTCGAATTTTAGTGATTTTTGTTAATATGAATATTTTAAAAACCTAAATTGAATTGTCAGATCTCCGAATTAACCGGTATAATCACAATCGGGTTGAATTTAGAAATACTGATTTAAATGGAAAAATATTTTAAATACACTCTTTAAAAGTTACCAAAATATTTTTAAGTTATTAGTGAAAATTTTCATCGTAAAATATTCCGCGCTTCCAAAGCGCGGGTCATAATCTAGTGATAAATAAAACAGTATGTGTTATGTATATATCTCATATTTTTTCTGTTTCATAAAGAGTCACTTAAAGGTTACAGGAAAATCATACTTGAAGGAGACTGCAAAAAAGCAATGGACATCATCAACAACAGTATTCTTCATTTTGGTTTTTACAACTGGAAACGAGAAATAATGAGATGACAAAGAAGTTTGAAGATGTCAAGTTCAGATGGATTAATAGAGAAGGAAACAAAGTTGCTGATATCTTGGCAAAGAAGGATATTCAAAATCATCAAAGTTTTATCTTTCATTATTATGTTCCAAGGATGATAGATAACCTTTAGCACTATGATTATGTAACTTCAGTCTCAAGTTAATAAAATTATTGTTTGATTTTGAAAAAAAACATTTTTCACATATATTAAAAAAATAATTATGTTTTCATTTATTTCATCTGTTTACCTAATAATATTTTAGATAAATATATTTATCTATAAAATCGATGCATTTTATAATTAATATTAAATTAAAATTAAGTATAAATTATATTGAAATAGTAGAACAATATTTTTAGCGAAACAAAAAAAACTAAAATGATACTTATTTAGAAATAGAGAGAGTATTATCTTATATGAGACTATATAATATGTGGACAGTCACCAAGAAAATGATATATTTGACGTCTTGTCCTTTTATTTTTGTCATCAAGTTCTTGTTATTTTCTGTGTTAAGAGTGTGTACATATCTCGCAATTTGTCCAGCCCTAAACACACTGGTAAAAATGTCTGAATCTTTTAGGTATATCTTAACGATTAGCCTATATACACATATATATTGATTTGGGATCTTTCTAGTCATCAAATGAAAAATATAACTAGTAACAGTGACTTCGTTTCGTAGTTGAAACTCCTAAATAATCTATAGATTTTGAAAGTCATATATAAATGGCGTTGAGAGACATTTATTCTCCAAAATATAAAGAAATTACATGATTTGGATATATCTACAAGGAATGTACTGATCCATCATCATCATCATGACCTAAAACTTACCATTGAAACAACAATAATTTATTTGAATAATGCTATGGTACTTTAGTTCTTCCAAGAAAAGGTATGTTTTCTGGATTATGCTTATCGCACCACCACGTGAAGTAGTACAAAGACAGATAACAAAACAAGTGGGTCAACATTATTGAGTTCAAAGAGTCGGCCCAATAAGACAAGTCCAATATATATCTTCCACGATCGAGATTAAAACCACAGACCAAGATTTAATGGCTCAGATTCACTATCAGTATATCATCAACATAATACAACAAACAAGATTTTATTCAGAACCAGTGTTGGCTTCCTCTAACTAAATTGATCTGTATACAATAAGCTGATTACAATCTTAAATCTTTCAAGCAGCCCAAGGTATGAACCCCATGGCAGAGCTGAGTCTGAAAGTGACGAATACCAGATACAGAGTGATCAGTCCAATGCCCATCACCTTGTTCGGTCGCATCTCATTCCTCGGAAGCATCACAAGAGCCCAAACCAACCCTACAATCAGAAACCCTAGCGTGTAGAACAAGCTATTGTCCTCAGGGATCATGTAAGTCACCGGACTCTTGGACCAAGCACCAAGAAGCATCGACACACCTAACCCAACAAGTGTGTTGAACATAGGACCTGCGTAGCAACCTGACAACGCGATCTGCACACCATCTCCACCGTTCATCGACAAGGCTATGTTTGAGACCAAGTCACCCATTGAGTTCCCCCAAGCGAGTACGGTTAGACCGAGTATCGACGGGTTGATTCCGTAGATTCCACCGAATGTTACTAGAAGAGCAACGAGCTCGTTTGCTATCATGTAGAACCATACAATGCTCATGACGAATCCACCTAGTACCCAAGGGATTAAGTATCTCTGAGGTGGACGGTCGTGCTCCGTGTTTCTATAAGCAAGAAAGCCAAGAGTAGAACCCGTCGCGATACCGATAAAGTAGGCTACAAGGAGACTCGCTTCACCTTGGCTGCACCAAAGAAAAGCGAGAAGGAGAGGAGCTAGTGAGACGCTAGCTACAGCATATGTCTTAGACCAGCTATCTTCCTCGATCAATGGGATTGTTAACCGTCTAGGAACAGTCAAAGGAGTCTCCAGCAAGTATGTAATCTTAGAACACAACGAGATCTCCGCGTCTCCACCGTCTTCACTCCATCCCCACGGAGGTCTTTCTTCATCGTGCACATTGGTTTTAGCGGAGTAGATGGCGACGTTCGTCGCCCACATCCACTGCGGTAGAGAGTCGTGCAGCTTAGGTGGACCTTCCTCCGTGTCAAGCTCCAGCAAAGGGCTGTACATAGGCGATACTACATCCTCTTCACCACCGCTCGGCGGCGAGAACACACTTCCTTGAATGGGAAGCAAAGGCGTGAAAGAATCAAGCTTCAACCTCTTCGAATGCTTCCTCAGAACCTCATTCGCCGCAACGAGAGAAGCATACAGAACATAGATCGAAACAAACGCGACGGCGACGCCAACACTCACTCTCCCCACAGTCAAGATCACCAACAAAGCCACCAGCGTGAAAAGGAAGAAACACAAGTCTCTTATAAAACACTTCTTATCGATCTTAACCTCTTTCTCCGCAACACAAAGCGAAACAACACCAGCAACAACGCAAGTCACAAACACAGCCCCACCGAGGACGCTGTTAAGCCCAACTTCCCCCTTGTCGGAGCCAACAAAAGCAGCTATACTCGCGAACACATCGGGAGCTCCGTTACCAAGGGGAAGCAGAGTGACGCCGGCGACGGTAGGAGGCAACCGGAGAAGCTTAGAGAGCTTCTCGAGGGAAGGGCAGAAGTAATCAGCGGCTGTGTTACCGAGGAGGTAGAACAGAGCAACGAGCCAGAGACCTAAGGCGATGTAACCCAAGATCTTGACACGTTGGCAGGTGCAGTAGAAGAAGCTGAGGTAGTCGAAGAAGCTGTCGGGATAACAGAGAGGGTTGGATTTCAAGAACTGGCATTGGTCTGTGTAACCAATGTGTTGGTGTAAACCAGAGCAGAGTGCAGTGGTATCACCAGAGTAAGTTTCAATCATGTGCCTGCGAGGAGGAGGATTAGACCCATCAACGAAAGATTGATTCTTTAGCAAGAGGAAGAAGAAGAGCGTAACAGCACAAAGGGCATTGAAGATCCCTCGGAATCTGGGATTGCTCGAGCTGTAGAGATAATTCAAAGCTCTCATTCTCGAAATTTTGGACCTTTGTGTTCTAATTACACGCCATGGATCACTGATAACGAAGCTAAGAGCTATGTAGACGAATTAGAATCTGAGAATTGATGAAACCCTAGGAATCTGGTTTTGATCTGAGGGGAATTGAAGGTAAGGGGGTTTTTGAGGTGCTCACCGGAGTTCGATCAACGTGATCTGTGTGATCATTGAGGAAGCCTTTTTTTTTTTGCTCTCTATTTGGAAATTTTCACGGGAAATAGAAAGGAGAGATCGGTGACGACGACGATTTGGCTTTGTGTCTGATTCTTTGACTTGCTTAATGAAATTTTCACGGGAAATAGAAAGGAGAAATAGTAAGCGCTACGTTGTTTCTTCGGCTTAAATGGTCCTAACGGGCCTAATTGACCTAATGGACCTAATTGGACTAACGGGCCATATGAGGCCTGTTAAAAACAGTCAAGGAGAATCGGAAGGGAAGATGATGATGAGTGAGATTGTGGCAATGGCGACACAGAACCACTTCTTCCTCTCGTCGTGTATAATGTCGTGTGTCTTTTAGCTGCTTAATACGGATCCTATTCGGGTTAATCCCGACCCGGAGAAAAGAAGCGTAGGACACGTGACAAAACTCCATTAGTATAACATATGATCCGAGTGAATCAAGCCAAAAAGGGGATTGACAGAACAGCTCAGCTTTCGTTTTCGGTCCAATCGCTGTTACAACTTTTTCTTACAAGTCGTACACGTCTCTCTCTCTCTCTCTCTCTCTCTCACTCCTCCTATAAGATTATCTGATCAGAAGAAGTAATCGGAAAACTCCATTCTTCGATACCATCGATAATAAGAGAGGTGATTGATTCTCTCTGTTACTTTTGGCCTTTTTTGCAGTTGTGGATTTGTTTGATTCTTTTAATCAATGTGTTGATATGCTTTAACTTTTGATCAATTTACTCGGCTTTTAATCACACTTGGTTGATTCTGTTTACGTTTGAAATTGCAGGAAGATGGGTTCTTCGAGCAAAGAGTACGAGTTTCTGAGTGAGATTGGGTTAAGCTCTCACAACATTGGAAACTACGTCGGTGGCAAATGGCTAGGCAACGGACCTCTAGTCTCTACTTTGAATCCTGCTAACAATCAGGTTCTGTAATATAGCAAATGATAATTAAAAACTTTCTAAAGTTGATTACTTTAAAATTGTTTTTTTTTTTTTGGTATTGCATATTGAAATGGTTAACTATGGATTGCAGCCAATAGCTCAAGTTGTGGAAGCTTCTCTCGAAGATTACGAGCTTGGTCTCAAAGCTTGCGAGGAAGCAGCTAAGATATGGATGCAGGTAAGTTCACTACTTAGAATCTGTTAAGACAAAATTAAACTTGATAGCTAACGAAGTACGTCTTTGTGTTGATCAGGTTCCTGCTCCCAAGAGAGGTGATATCGTGAGACAAATTGGGGATGCACTAAGATCCAAACTTGACTATCTTGGCCGTCTTCTTTCTCTTGAAATGGGAAAGATCCTCGCTGAAGGCATTGGTGAAGTTCAGGTTATCTTTTACTCCTCTCTACTTAATTTAGTTTCTTTTCATCCTTGCATTTTAAGATTTGCTGCTTAAGATACTACTAGCGACATCTCTTAGTGAAAGCTTTGTGACCCATTTTACAAAATGGAAAATGCATATGGTTAAGACTCAACAGTTTATTTCTCATATAGCTTTAACTAACACGTTGTGTGCAACTTTTTGCAGGAAGTAATTGACATGTGTGACTTTGCTGTTGGTTTGAGCCGACAACTCAATGGATCAGTCATTCCTTCCGAACGTGAGTTCTGCCTCTCTCTCTCTAATAACATTCACACTTAGTCTCATGGAAATATTACTGAAAGATGTATTTCTAAACTCATCCTCATCATCTCTTTGTTGCAGGCCCAAACCATATGATGTTGGAGGTGAATTGCGGGTTCTTTTCATTGATTTTTCATAGAATACTCTTCCTGCAACATGATTGTTAACCTTCTACTTGGATATTGTAACGCAGATGTGGAATCCTCTTGGCATTGTTGGTGTCATCACAGCTTTTAACTTTCCCTGTGCAGTTCTTGGTAAGTCTTCAAATTCAAATCTTGATGAGCGTACCTCACAAAACATAGGAACGATATAAGAAAATGTTGTTGTGGTATTGCAGGTTGGAATGCTTGTATTGCACTGGTCTGCGGAAACTGTGTAGTCTGGTAAGCACTGGTCTTGATGATAACAACTACACTGGCATTTATTACCGTTCCTCTTGGCCCTACTTGTGACGTTAATACGTGTGGTTCCACAGGAAAGGTGCTCCAACTACACCGTTGATTACCATCGCAATGACCAAACTAGTGGCTGAAGTCTTAGAGAAGAATCATTTACCCGGTGCCATTTTCACTGCCATGTGTGGTGGTGCTGAGATTGGTGAAGCAATAGCCAAAGACACACGCATTCCTCTAGTTTCCTTTACTGGCAGCTCTAAGGTACGTACACGTCCTCGCTACTAATAATAATCCACCACTCATCCAAACCAAACACACTGAACTTACTTCTTGAAACTCTCGTTCATAGGTGGGCTTAACGGTACAACAAACAGTGAGTGCAAGATCTGGCAAAACTCTGCTTGAACTGAGTGGGAACAATGCAATCATAGTCATGGACGATGCTGACATTCAGTTAGCTGCCCGTTCTGTTTTGTTTGCTGCTGTTGGAACCGCTGGTCAACGCTGCACAACTTGCCGTAGGCTGGTACTAAAAAATCTAAATCCCATTATAATACTGTTCCTTTTTTCTTAAAGCTTTCTTTATTGTCTTGAAGCTTTTGCATGAGAGTGTATATGACAAAGTACTTGAGCAACTCCTGACTTCATACAAACAAGTCAAGATCGGTGATCCTCTTGAGAAAGGAACATTGTTAGGACCACTACACACTCCTGAATCAAAGAAAAACTTCGAGAAGGGTATCGAAGTCATCAAATCCCAGGCAAGTACCTAAGTTTCTATGGCTCAATTAACCGTTTAAAGATGTTTATTAAAAACCCCCTTTTTGGCATTTTGCAGGGCGGGAAAGTACTAACGGGAGGTAAAGCAGTTGAGGGTGAAGGAAACTTTGTTGAGCCTACGATAATAGAGATATCATCAGATGCTGCTGTTGTTAAAGAAGAGCTGTTTGCTCCGGTTCTATATGCTCTAAAGTTTAAGGTAAAAAATAGTCTCTCTTAAACCATCAAGTATATAATATAAACCATGTTCTTTCTTCTTCTGGACAGACATTTGAAGAAGCTGTTGCGATAAATAACTCAGTTCCTCAAGGTCTAAGCAGCTCTATATTCACTCGTAGCCCCGGGAACATCTTCAAATGGATCGGGTAAGTGCTTACAAACAAGTTTATTTGACTGAAACTGAGTTTTAACTGTGATGGGTTTTGAAAACTATATATAGACCAATGGGAAGTGACTGTGGGATTGTGAATGTGAACATACCGACGAATGGAGCTGAGATTGGAGGAGCATTTGGAGGTGAGAAAGCGACTGGTGGTGGTCGTGAAGCTGGTAGTGACTCTTGGAAGCAGTATATGCGTCGTTCCACTTGGTAACAGTTTCTCTCTGTTTTGATTTAAAATAGACTTTCCGGTTTAAGTTTTTGATTTTTCTGAACCGGTTTATCTTTTGACAGCACAATCAACTATGGGAATGAGTTACCTCTAGCGCAAGGAATCAACTTCGGTTAATCTTCCAGAGATTTACGTACCGGTTAATGTTGTATTTGAGCTGGATGTTTCTATGTGTTGGGACTTGTAAAACATAACAACGCTAAAAATTAATAATATAAATAAGACTCCCTCTGTATTTAAATTTTTAATTTTATTTCAAAATAAATGTTCTTACAGGTGAATTTTAATATCATTTGAATTTTCTACCAATTACAAAATACCGTATTTTTTTCTTATTAGTTGAATTAGTTTTATTTAATGTCATTTTATGTACTCAAATTGCATAAAACTTTATACTTTTTGAATTTTTGTATAAAAACGTTAAACAACTTTTAAAATGATATAAATGGAAAAGTTGACTCACTTTACTTTCAGGTTTGATCGGAATAAGATTTTTAAACAGTGATTGTATTTGGCTCGATGTTTGTATGACCTTTGAACCGAAGTTACGATTATGATCCTTTTTATAATAATTTGCACCGCATATTACGAAGCATTATACGTTATGGTGATATCATACGACATCAATCTTTGTTTTGATTACTGAAGAGGGAAGACAAAGACAAAATTAGAAAAATGGTCCCCGCATATAATCCCAATTAGTCTGTACGTATAATCTTTCGCAATAATCCGTTCGCACATGCAGGATTGTAAGAATCCACAATGATCTCTAACAAATAATGATAACAAATTATTGCGTCTTTGATCTTTCTAGAGCCTGCCTCTATATTTCGCTAAACGTCAGTTGCATATTTGCAATAGATTTATTTTCTCTAACATTTTCTTTTTTCAGACACTCTTTCATAATATTCATAACTAAAAACATTTGAATAATCAGAAAAAAAGAAATAAGAAATAGCACAATATGGAATTGTTCCTTGATATTCCAGGTCAGCATATGTCCAGGCGAACCATGCCGCCAATCAATTGTTGTCATAGGCTCTTATTCCTTTTGCTGTCACTGCGACCTACTAGTCTTCCAGATATTGTTTGTTTATACGTCCACGATCCTGCGATGATTAATCGCATATTCCAACTTTTTTTTTTTGAGTTGTTAAAAGTCTTTGTCTACATTAAAACACGATCCACGACTAAACGCGCGACATCAAAGCGCGATCTACAACTGGTCATAAATATTATCTAGCGAACATGGCCATACTGGAGATTGCTACACCAAGGCTTAAGCTATAGTTCATTTGGCCATAACTAAAAAAAAACATTTAGATGTGTTTCTAACGAATCGTAAGCACACAAAAGTGTTACACAAGCAGCAAACATTTATCAACAAATGGAGTATTGAAAATTTTGGTAACAAACAAACAACACACTCAACAAATTATGGTTACAAGTACAAGCGAGTGGAAATATATATCATTCACCAGGAACTGTAGATTTATCTGAACACCCCATTACATGAAAGTGGATACCGTCTTCACTTCACTGAGACCGTCTCAAATGTGGAGCCGTGGTATATCCTTCAAAGAAATCCAACACTGCTGTTTCAAGATTCTCAACAGAGTACTTCAAGTAGTTCTCTGGATGTCTCCCGCTCTCTATATGTCCCCTGAATCTCCCAAGAAACGATCTATAAGCCGGGATCAAATGCTCCGACAAAGATATCCTCAACTCTTCTCTAAGCTGAGCATCCGGAACCGACCACGTCGACTGAACCCTATGAACCTCTTCAAACATCGTATTAAAAGCTTTAAACCTCTCTCTCAGCGCACTTTTCGACACACCGGAAGAGAAGCTCCCGCTCACATGCAACCCTTCATCTCTCAAACTATTCAACACTCTGACCCACGTGGCTCTCTGATACTTAGTCGCCGCGTGTCTGAATATCCCCGTAAGCCTTCTCAAATAAAGATCTCCTATAATCTCTCTCAACTCCGGCGAGCTCTTCACCTTCTGAACTATGTAATGCACATTGTTCATGATGAATATATGCGACAAAGCCTCGTCCTTGTAATGCAACGACTTCCCTTCTAAATTGAACTGCAACATCACCATGGTCCATATACAATGCAAAGCCAACGGCGTTCTTCCTTCAAGCTGACTTAGATCCATATCCGGCTTCACCGGATCATTAGTACACTTCAAACCAGCACACGGCTTCGACATTACAAGCTCCTCCAGAGTCTCCTTATAGTCTGCAATCAAGTTCAGATAGTTCATCACATACCTCGTCAACGGATGTATAGTTCCCCCAGGGACGGGAACCACAGAAGGCTCCCGAAAAATCGCGTTCTCGAACTCCACAAGCGTCCCTCTCGCCGCTTCCGCTAATCTCGATTGAATCTCCGTCGCTTGAACAAGAATCGTCTCTGACAACTCCGAGTTAAAGATCTCTTCCATATCCGGTAACAAATCAGCTAAAGCATCGTGTAAATCAAGAATCTTGAAAAGCTTCTCGGGAGATCTTCTGCTGATGCTTATAGCTTCAGGGAAAGTGAAGAGCTGCAGAGCGGAGGATTTCACTATCTCCATGAAGCAAGTCTCTTCGATCTCTCCGCCATCAAATATCTGCTCGCAGAGACGCTTCTCGCTCGAGAAGACAACCCTAACGCAGACTTTCGCCGCGCGTATCCACCTCCTGATCTTCACTTCGACGGCTTCCCAGTCGAGCCGCTGCACGTCTCCGATCCCTAGCTTCACTATCCCCAGCTGCTTGAAGATCGTCTCCATGGCGGATTTGCGGACGTTCCCGTACACCTGGAGGCACTCGCGGGAGTATCCCGCGCCGATCATGCGGTGGACGATCGATCTCAGATCGGAAACGGCTTCCGGGGAGACGAGATCGATCTCGCGTATACTGCTTGTGGATTTGCAACTGCTTCTTCGGCTCGATAACCGGCTCGAACCGGGGTCTGAACCGGAATTTGAATCTGAACCGTCCGGTAGAACCAGATTCATTTCCTCATGTTCCTCCTCTCCCTCGTCCTCATCAGCTCCAACCGTCTCGGTGTTGTCTTCGAGATCGGCGCGTGTGGCGAAAGCGGAAGCGGACGAGTCGAGGAGGAGGGAGTCGGGTTCGAAAGTGGATGTCTGCGAGAGGAGGATGTTTCGGAGCTCGTCCTCGAGCCTAGCCATGGCGATTTGTATCGTTGACCTAGCTTTGACTTCGTGGTGGTGGTGGCTGTCGGAGATAGAGACGGAGGAGACGAGGCGTTGGACTTCGTCGACTGCTTGCAAGTAACGATCTACTTCGTCTCGGTCGCTTTGGAAGATGAGATTCTCTTTCGCTTCCTCCGAGGTTGTTGAGTCCCACCGAAGTATTATCTTCTCCGCCGTCTCTAGCGTCGTCGCTGCGTCGGAGCCGCCACGAATATCCGGTGATTCCATGGTTCAATCAGAACAAAACGAACTCAAATAGCCAAAACGGCGGTGAAATTCGACGGAGGTTTAATCAAAAAGGGGAAATCGACGGCGGTGCCGGCGGTTAACAGGAAGAAGCTGGAGGAAGAGATGGAACCGTCGGAGATACAGTACGCTTGATCAACGAGGGTACGCAGGTGGGTTCAATTCAAGAAGAGACGAAAAGGGGGAAAGGTGATCCTGACCAGAGACCGTGGTCGCGAAGGTTCTAGGTTAGTAAACTCAGGGGTAAACATGTAAAATTGATTTTAAACGATGTCGTATCCGATTCGTATTCTCGTCAAATGAATAAAAGAACGATCGTAAATGGACAAACGAATCAGGAGAATAATGGGAAAGTCTTTGAAACGGCAGCGTATTCTTGTAGGGAAATAGTCAACAGACTTTTCAACGCTCAGCTCGTGGGTTGTGTGATTTTTATTTGTTTATTGATTTTGTAGAATAGCGTTAAAAGAACCCCTGCCGACATAAAGGAAGGAACAGACATTAAAGGATAAACGAATAATGATGGTTGTGTAAGAAGATAAAACATTTAATAGTTAAGTAATCACCCATGCAATGCTGGAGTAATAAAATTAAAGTAAGTACAGATTGGTTTAGTACGTAAGTATTAAATCAGGAGTAATAAAATTATGTAAGTATAGATTGGTTTAGTATTTAAGTATTAGAAAAAAGATTACTCGATTTTTATAGTTAAAAAACTGTCTGAGATTAACTGTCTAACCGATTAAGTTACTAAAAGAAAATTATACTCGGACTAAAATTAAATCGATTATCTTGTCTTATGCAAAATTTAGCAAGCTTTGAACCTGGGCTGGCCGTATACAAGTATTAATAATTGGTCGGTCACGGGAACGAATATTTATTGATCTGTTACTCTGGGCCTTGGACTGGGCCGTAGAGAAGGTTTAAGCATAATGATTGGTCAGTGAGGGAATCTTCCAATAACAGCCTTGTGAAATTAGCATTTTCTATATCAGTCTCGAGAGAAATCGTCTTACTCCTCCTATATATGGTGTCACTAGTTTCGTACGGCCCTTTTCTTTACTGCCATCTCAGAAGCGTGCAATTTTGTTTTCTCTTTCCTCTCTTTTTTTTTTCTTTTCTTTTTTTTTCTCTTTTTTTTCAGTTGATTTCGAACCCTAAGCTAAGGGGGCAGAGAGAGGTCTTTTCTCGGGAAACAAAACAGATAAACAGTGAGGGAGGAAGAAGGATGCAGAATCAGAGGCTGAAACAACAACAAGCAATGATGCAGCAAGCAATGATGCAACAACAACATCACTCTCTCTATCATCCTAGTCTCATGGCTCCTCCTCCTCCTCAGGTTTGATTCTTAGCTTTTTCTTATCTCATTCTAAATTAGGGTTTGTTCTGAAACTTCCGATTCGTGTGTATCTTTCACTGAGTTACTTTTGAATCTCTATCATGAAAAGTCTCGAGCTTTTCTATTGTGGGTTAGGGTTTCGTGTTAGTGATTCTTATTTTTTTTTGTGTATTTTCAATTTAATTCTTCTGGGTCTTCGATTACTCTGGTAATGTAGAGTTTCTCGTAGAAAAGGAGTGATTTTGCAATTATCTCGACACTGTTGGTTTATGTTTTCGTCATTTTTTTAGATGGAGCCTCTGCCAAGTGGAAACCTTCCTCCTGGTTTTGATCCCAGCACTTGCCGTAGTGTGTGAGTATTCTGTTTTTTTTTTATAATGTTTTCTTTCAAGATTTATTTGCAAAATGCTGAGTTTTTTTGGGGGGTGTTTGTAGGTATGCTGGCAACATCCATACGCAGGTCACTGAGGTTCTTCTTCAAGAGATTTTTGCTAGCACCGGCCCTGTTGAAAGCTGTAAACTCATCAGAAAGGATAAGGTGAGAGAGTTTCAGAAACTTTTATTTCGATTGTAACGTTTCCTTAATGTGTGTGTTTCACTTGTCGCAGTCATCATATGGATTTGTCCACTACTTTGATCAAAGATCTGCTGGTTTGGCTATCATGTCTCTTAACGGAAGGCATCTGTAAGCATTTGATACTTTATGTTCATCTTGCCAATCTATTTTATATGTTCTATGGGATTATTAATAATACTGGGTTTTAACAGATTTGGACAGCCTATCAAAGTTAATTGGGCGTATGCCACTGGTCAGAGGGAAGATACATCAAGTAAGTTCTGATTAGAAAAGATTGATGATTACACACTTGTTCTTTGAGAGAGTCTTAAGGCTGAATGAGTTTCTTTTTTTTTTTCATGAAATGCAGGTCATTTCAACATTTTTGTTGGTGATCTCAGTCCAGAGGTTACTGATGCAGCACTGTTTGAGAGCTTTTCTGGCTTTAACACTTGCTCGTAAGTTCTTGTGCTTATATCAATTAAGCTTGTTTGTTTGGAACTAAGATCTGTTGTTGGTACGTAGGGATGCAAGAGTGATGTGGGATCAGAAAACTGGACGCTCAAGAGGCTTTGGGTTTGTTTCCTTCCGCAATCAGCAGGTTTTGTAATCATTAAACTATGGGTGACTGTTTTTATTTTAGCTCCGTTCATGATTTTGTATTGATTAAAGTTGTTAAATGTAATCTGCAGGATGCTCAAACTGCCATAAATGAAATGAATGGTAAGAATGATCCTAATAGCAGCTTTTGTGGTGTTCTGTGTTTTGCAGCTTATCGGTGATGGATTATCTTAGTATAGTTTTGTGACTTTGTCAGTAGTATAATTAATCTATGTTTCTTTTACCTCATCTCAGGTAAATGGATAAGTAGCAGACAGATCAGATGCAACTGGGCGACGAAGGGTGCTACTTTTGGGGAGGACAAACATAGCTCTGATGGAAAAAGTGTCGTTGAACTCACAAACGGCTCAGAGGATGGTAGAGAGATCTCAATCTCAAACGAAGAAGCTCCTGAAAACAATCCTCAGTATACCACTGTGTATGTAGGAAACCTCGCTCCAGAAGTAAGTTCTCAATCTCTTTATAAACTCGGAGACAGCTCTTTGTGGTCTTTTTTGGCACGTGGTGACAGTTAGCCAACTTTGCAGGTGACTCAGCTTGATCTACACCGCATGTTCCATACACTTGGCGCTGGAGTGATCGAAGAGGTTCGTGTCCAGCGTGACAAAGGCTTTGGTTTTGTGAGATATAACACTCATGACGAGGCTGCTCTTGCTATTCAAATGGGCAACTCTCAGCCTTTCCTCTTCAGCAGACCCATAAAGGTACTAACTTCAACTATGATTACTTAGAACTGACTTCTGCTTGTAAATGGGTTTGCCATTTTCATATTTCTTTGATCAATTGCAGTGTTCATGGGGAAGCAAACCAACTCCAACAGGCACAGCCTCAAACCCACTTCCACCACCAGCACCGGTTCCAGTCCCTAGTTTATCCCCAATGGACCTCTTAGCCTATGAGAGGCAACTGGCTCTAGCTAAGATGCATCCTCAGGCTCAACATTCTCTGAGGCATGTAAATGCAGTTGGAGCAAGTGCAGCTATGTACGATGGTGGGTTTCAGAATGTAGCTGCGGCGCATCAGCAGCTCATGTACTACCAGTAATAAACTCTGGTCTCTTGGATCTGATGAGATGCTTTTTTCTTTTTACTTTAATTTTATCACTTTCTTGCTTTTATTTCTAGACCTTGTTCAGAGTCTTATGTATGTGTGTCTGTCATTTGAAGTCGTTGATTCTATATATATGCTTAGAATGACATGAAATAAAAGGGATATTTGTTTGGATTCCAAATTTGCTGGGGTCCTAAACATTGTTTGAGAAGGGTTTTGTGGTTCTGTATTAGCAGTAAACTTAATCGAAGTATTTTGACTTAATGCTTACTGGTTAAATAAATTGAATTTTAATTCCTGAACTCTAATCATGTCTGAAAGATAGAATCGTATTATATTAAAACTAATCTTCCTTTAATTTCTCATTTTATTGTCTCCATCTTCCTTTTTTTTTTTCTGTGAGGGAAATAATTTTATGGAGAGAGGTCAGATATAATGAGAAGCATTTAATATTCATTTAGCGTGGTTAATTATTAGATTTAACTTAACTTAGGAGATTTTAATTGAAAAGATGCTGACTAATCAACAGTTTCTTAAGTTTTCTCCAATGTATGACTCGACTCTACTTACATGGACCATGTGGGAATATTCTATGGCTTAACTTATAATCACGAACTGACGACTTCAGGTTTTTATACTAAGAAACGTTTAAATCTTTATAGATTTCAGGATTAGACTGAGAAAAGGTTGATTCTTTAATTTGCCCATGTTTCAGACAAGGTAACATAACAACAAGGTGATGATCACAGTTCTCTAAACCCATCATAAGCTGTCTACATTTACATATCCCACAAGGCACAACAACAACGTTAAATCTAATGACGTTTTTAATCATGTAATCATAGCAAATATCAGAATAAAACATTTGTGTCCAAAATCTGTCAGCTACTTACATCGCCACTATTCTTGACATTGCAATCATCATCAATCCTTGTCTTGCTCCTCTCCTCCACTTGACTCTTCTGCGTCATCTCCATCTGAGTTTTCAAGAACTGCATCCTCTGCAACTCCATCTCTTTAACAAACTTCATCCTCTCCTTTTCCAACTCCAACATCACCTTAAGCTTCCCATTCTCCGCCTTCTCATAAGCCTCAGTGAATCCAAGAATCGCCTTGGCCACTTCTCCAACTCCCATCTTCAACCGCTTTGGAAGCGGTTGCGACGGAGGTGGAGGGAGACTCTCAGCTGAGTGCTCAGACTCAGACTCAGTCTCAGAAGAAGCACTTGGTTTCCTAAAATGCCACCTCATTGGCACTCCTCCCACCGGAGCCTCCCCGCCACCACCGATCAAAGCCTCGAGCTTATTGAAGAAAGCCCATTTGCTAGGCCCATTATCACCAGAAGCGATCTTGGCCTTCTCTTGCTTATACTTCTTCTTAACCGTATCGATCCTGTTCTTACACTGAACATCTGTTCTGGCGTACTTGCAGTGACCACTCTCGTTCACGATCTCAGCCACTTGGTGCCATTGCTGCTGCTTCAACATTCCTTTCCCCGGCTCGGCGAACCGATCCCCCCACGCCTCGATTAGAACCTTCGTCGCTTCCTCGCTCCAGCAATCGTCTCTTCCTCCGCCTCCGCTTCGTCCGTTTTTGTTAACGGTAACGGTAACGGAGGGAGTGTGAACCGTTAAAGCCGACGGAGACTGAGATGAGGAGGAGGCCACCGTAGGTAAAATTGGAGCTTGTGACGATGGATTCACGGGAGAGTGAGTCTCGTCTTCTTCCTCCATAGGTCAGATCGGAGAAGGTGGAGAGATGTGAGATTTGAAGTTCTGGTAGATCTGAGATTATCTCACCGGCGAAGGGAAGTTCACCGGATGATTATTCTCCGTTATTGACCCGATTGGAGTTTTTTAGTAATTGACGAAAAGGCCCATTATTCATTCCTTTATTAACAAAAAAGAAGAAGAAATAATAGAGACGTGAATATTCGCATTGTATTATGGTAAATTTAATTATTGCTTTTTTCGAACAACTTCTCTTGACTTATTGTTACGGAAGTCTTTAAATTTTTTATTTTATTTTAAATTAGATAACTGATAAAAATGATAAATTAAATTTTACCCATCCCTTTTTGTTTTATATATATAGAATTGTGTGTATTACAATTTTATATATAGAATTATATATATATATATATATATATATATATATATATATTTCATTATAATATAAATATACTAGCGAATTAAGAAATCAAAATATTTTCTTAATTATGTTAAGTACATTGACGTCTGGTTTCCATTTGGTCATGTTTTTTTTTTGTTCAAAAAAGACATATCAAAATGGGACCAGACCACATAAATTGGGCATGTTCATATTTGCTTATCTGAATAGTTTTGGGGGACACATAAATCGACCGGGGCACACAAATTGATTATGTCCAAATAGGACCATACCCCAAAAAGATCATAACCAATTAGACTATCTATAAGATCCAGAGTCTAGATGGCCATTTAGTATAAACAACCTATTTTTATTGTAAAAGATGGAAATATATTAAATTTCGTATATATTATAGACTTGAATTTTATTATTTTGCAATTCGAGTTTTTGACGAGGAAATTTGATTTTGAGATTTTGATGAAAAATATGACTTTCGGTTTCAGGAAAAAACAATTTTGCGGTTTTGGCGGAAAATACAATTTTTCGATTTGTATTTTCGGTTTTAGCGAAAAAATACAATTTTTTTCAATTTTAGTGAAAACTTAGTTTTGTGATTTTGGTAAAACAAAATAAAATTATAACTTTTTCTAATTCTTAACATAGATATTTTAGCTATTTGAGCTAACCAATGTTTTAATGGTCCGGCTAAGTTTTACCCATAAATCCAATTGAGCTTTGCCAGTTGAACCCATTCAAAATTTGGTCTTGTACGAATGCGTTCATATTAATCTATAATAATTTGGACACGTACCGTTCATGGCTAATCTGCCCATTTGACATTCCTAGAGTCTCTGGACTCTAATAAAATAACAGAGAGGGAATTTTACTAATTTGTATATATAAAATTCTGGACTCTAATAAAATAACAGAGAGGGATTTTTACTAATTTGTATATATAAAATTTTAAATGCTTGCCAAAAAAATGAACAGATAATAAGAAATAAATCAAGCTCCAATGGGCTATAGCGTCATAACTTTATAGGCCCACGGAAATGGACCGATGAGGTTGAAGCATCTTAGAGTGTCAGGTCAGTGTCTATCGTTATTGACACGTGTAATCACTCGCACATTCTAGATTTATCCCTCTGGAACTTTCCAGCTTATTGGTCAGTGTCTATAAGTTTGGAGCCAAGCATCAGTGAAATTCAAAACAAATCACAACTCGACAATACGAAGAAGATTCAATCCGAAAGAAAAAGAAAATGAGTGCTATTGCGGTTAACCACTTGTTCGGTTTGCCTGAGACAATTGAGAAGCTGATCTTCCCAACATCCCGTTCCGGTGAGGGTAACGAGACTCGGGGAGGAAGCAACAACAACTTCCCCATTGACATTCTTGAATCTCCGAAAGAGTACATCTTCTACATGGACATCCCCGGAGTTTCCAAATCCGACATCCAGGTATTGTAATAAACAAACGCACATATACATGTTGGATCTACACGAACAGGAGGTTATAATTTCTGTGTGATTTTTTCGAATAGGTTACTGTAGAGGAAGAGAGGATCCTTGTGATAAAGAGTAATGGGAAGAGGAAGAGAGAGGATCACGAGGAGAGTGAAGAAGGATGCAAGTACATAAGGCTTGAGAGGAGGCTTCCGCAGAATCTCGTGAAGAAGTTCCGTTTACCTGAAGATGCTGACGTGGAGGCCGTGGCCGCTAAATATCAAGATGGGGTTCTGACAGTTACCGTTGGGAAAGTACCGCCGCAGCCACCGAAGTCTAAGACGGTTCAGATCGCGGTTTCTTGAACGGTTTAGAAATTAGACCGGTTTGTGTACGTGTTTCGTAGTTTGTAAAGGTGTTTTTTTGTTTGGTCTGTAACCCCATTAGGGTCTCTTAATAATATTATAAGTATTAATTGTTAGTTAAGAACTTCGTTAAGAAACACGAGAAAGAGTGCTCCAATTCTACTCTCTGAACTAAGGGTTCTTAAAAAAAACTATGCAACATCTTCCATCAGTTTTTTAAATTTCTTCTCCAAAGAAAATGGCTTTGATGTCATATTCTCAACAAGCTATAAAAACGAGTATGTGCCTAACCATACATGCTTTATAAGATTTCCAGATCAATAAGAATCTGTATCAGAAAAAAAAACTCACATAGACTGTATATTGGTGGAAGGCCAGCTAGTTCTGCATACGACATTGTCTGCTCAAATCCATCAAACGTTACAAATCGAACAATGCTTATTGAATTATATCCCTTTTAGTTTAGTGTATGCTTATGATAGATAATTGTGTTTTTCTAGAAATATGATTTGTAACTTTTTAGTTTATCGATTATCTAAAGTTATTGTTAGGTAATATAAGATATTTGACCTGAACTAGATTCATAAATATCTAAATAAAATTTAATTATTATTTATGAATTCAGAGCTCAGAGTTATACTCCCAAAAGCTCTAAATCCGAACCGATCAAACAACGTCCATGTAACTTATTGCAAAACGAACACTCAAACAGATGTCTGGGTTTGTCTTATTTATTTTTAGTACAATAGCTCCTTTTTAAGCTTTGATCACATAGTGGTAACACAATCTTAGATAAGGAAGGAGACAGCCTTGTCAACTAGAGAAAGCCATTGATTCTCCATCTCCGACTGCATCTTGATATCATAAAGACTCTCTATTTTGATCTGCTTCGGCCTCAATGCAGCCATGGCTTCCTGTATCTCAGCTAACGTGACTGTAACATTCAGAGGAAGGAAAAGAAGCTCCCTGAGATTGTTCGGTCCAACCACTTCCGGATCGGCTCCCCACATCAAATGGCCAACCTGAAGGTTCCCTTCTTGAGTCAAATGCTTACCGTCAAAGAAGAGATAATCTCCAGGCTTAGTGCACACATTGTTAGTCGAACAACTTGTTCCATTGACTGACCCGGTTCCACAACAAGCTGCCATTCCCGTCTCAAATGCTGCATCACAAACGATATATATGTCACATTTATTATATAATATGGTTTGGGGGGTTAGGTTGTATTAGAAAAAACTAAAAAACACTTACTGTAGGTCTTGGAATTGATAACTCTGTGCTGGATCGAGCTATAGAAGTCGTAAAACGAGTACTGGAAGCCACGGAGTTGTCTTGAAAGCTCAACCAAGAGCTGCAACAGCTTCTTGTTATGCAAATCCGCCATCTCCGAAGGCAACCTCACGCATTCCTGAACGTTTCCGTTTGCTTGTTTCACAGCTGGTAAGCAACCTAATGGTGCTAAGTTCTGGAATGCGAACTTCCTACCTCCAGACCCGTAAATCACCTGAAAAATTCGGTTGATGAGATAAACAAACCCGCATAAAAATATAAGGAACAAAAAAAGAAATAATAAAAAAGATAAAAATAGAATAAAATATAAGGAACTAAGTGTTTGTAGCTTATGTGATTTGTTTTACCTTTAGTTCTGCTTCTATAGCAGTGATGACTCGATTTACAAAAGCTTGTTTCTGATCATCAGATGGATTAGGATTGTTCTTGGCGAAGTTCAAGTAATCATCAGAGCCGATGTTGAACAAGTAAACAGCTTCAGAACGTGCTTGAGCTGACCACTTGTTCTTGCTGTCCGAGAACTTGATCACTTGTTGTGAGAAAGTCAACTGTCGGTAAAAAGAGTCAGATCTAGTCAAACATAAACTCCTTCAAGCGTTGACCTAAATTTTAGATCTAGAACCTAAATTACACTAGATCGTTTCTAAAAAAAGAAAACTGACCGTCTCCGGAGGGGAGCCGAGGACGGTGGCGTCGGCGATGGCGAAATTGGCTCCGTGAGAGAAGTCCGCAGTGCCCTTGAGAATCGGAGGGATGTGAGGAATACCCATGAAATTAGCTGATTATTGCAAACGACAAGATCAGATTTAAAGAATATAAAACTTTAGCCATGCATTTCAAGATTGATCAAGAACATAGTTACCGAGATAGTCTGGGACGATACGACCATCGGACCACCGTCCAGTAGCTTCTCCGACAGTCATTCCATAGGGAGGAAAGCTAGCGTCGACACGGTTCGAAGAGACGAACTGTTTGTTGCCGGCGTCGTAAAGACCGTCGCCGAAGACGAAGAGCGTCTGGGCGAGGGAGACGGTTGGGAAGTGAAGAAGGAGAAGTGAGAAGAAGGAGAGACAGAAGAGGTGAGGTTTGGGATTCGCCATTGAAGCTCTGAGAGAAACTGAAACCGACGCTGCTTTGTTTGATCTTAGTTTCTGTGGACGGTGGTTGTTTAGTTAAAAGTTAAAACAATGGCGGAGCCACGTGACCAACGTTTCTATTTGTTTAGAAAATAATTCATATATTTTATAGTATTTACTTTTTTGATGGCATTATTAATATTAACCAAATGTAAATTTATTGAGAAAACCTCACCAAATATAAAATTTGATTGAGAAAACCTCCGATTTTATTAAAATTTGATTTATCCCGATTTATACGATTCAAATAATTTGAACCTTTTTAAATCAGATAAAATCGATCTAAATTTAGTTTATATATGTTAAATTAATCAATAATATTAGTATAGATCTTTAAATTTATCTAATTTCTTTTGGTTTGTATATTTAATTTTGTTAATTCATTCACTAATTTTATAATTAAACTCAAAAACTAAAATATCTCTTATAAATGTAAAATATACACAAAATTAATCAATAATTCATTAATGTCTAGGTTTTATCTTGCTAGATCTGGAATTTTTAGATACCACCTAACAATTTTTAAAACATTGATAAATCCTAATATTAGTAGTACTTTTAATAAAAACTATAAAAATAGCTCATGTATTTTCTTTACTATATGATGGTGAACATAATTATAAACACCATTAACGTGATTCTTAATTCCATTAGTTTTTTTTTTTTTTTTGTCAACCATTGTATTAAGCCCATGGGCTAAACGTGATTACAAATGGAAATCAAAATTATAAACCCAATACATTTGATAAGCCCACCCGCAAACCAAACTCTAAAGATAAGGATGACCAGATACAAACCATCTGTCCACCACGTGTCAATTATCAAAACAAGGTGAGAGCTACGTGTTACGTCGGGGCTCTGAGTCGCTTCTTTGCCGGATCCGCCGCCAGCTCCGATGGCCAAATCGTTTCCAAACTCAGAAGATCAACTCTAATTTTGATTCCATTTGCTTGCCTCACTCCCTTATACGCCTCTGCCTTCAGAGATCTTCATCACTTACACCGGATGTGGATTCATCAAGAAGCTTCAATCAATTGGGTTCAGCCATCGTCGAAACACTTACAGAAAGCAAGCTTCAACTTTTCTTAAACTGGACCAAACGATGAAGACAAACATGCAAAACTCGATTCTTTATCTTATTAGAATACTTTGCTTAAATTTTTACAAGCAAAGATTGACATCTTCTGAAGATAGAGATCAAGCATAACCGACAATAAGGATAGGACCTCAAAAAAGCAGTAGGGATTTAAGATGAAGAAAGAGAGAAGAAGCATTAAGGCTTTATTAAAATCAAATCAAAACCGAAGATAAATGATTAAGAGTGATGAAAAGCTTCAGTTTGATTTGAAAAGAAAAACACAACAAAATTCCGCAAACGGAAACTACAAATCGCCTAAGCGAAAAGAGAATTCGCCATGCGAAAGTCAAAATCGATCCTAAGATCGAAATATTTACAACCAAAAGGTGAGACATCTCATCTCTTCTTCTCCCGTGAAAGATCCAGAGAGAGAGAACGGTGAGAAGAGAGAGAGAGTCTCACCACTAATTCCATTAGTTTATTTGAACATATATTTTATTAAAATTAATTAATTTTTTACCAAAACATATAGTTTTTTTTATCAGCCTTTTCATTTATGGACTTTAAACCCATAAAAGTTACAAGCAAAATATGAAGCTTGAGTCTATTATAAAATACATTGAACCCAAATGAAGCCCATAACACTAGATAAACATTAACGCATGACAAACACGTATGTGATAAATACCCTCACTTACGCCACCTACTCAACATTTATTATAACCACCCCCATCAGATCTATTTACTCACTATCTCTAGTTTTTCTTCCTTCTCTTGTTAGCCTCATTCTTTATTATAAGTTTGATTTATTCTTTAGTTCATCCTTTCGGTCCAGCCAATAGAAATCAAGTATTTCATAATTAATATATTCTAAAAAAGAAAACAAAACATTGTCAAATTATTTTATATTTTTAAAATAAATAAAATAAAAACAAACAAAAATAATAGTAGTTACAAAAAATGATTTAAAAAATATATTTTTAACATCGTCAAAAAAAAACCCTAAATCCTAAACCCTAAACCTTTGAATATATCATAAATTCTTGGATATACGCTAAACCCTTGGATAATCTTAAACTCTAAACACTAGTATATGTAAAAAAAATTAGATATTTTAACGCCGTCATCGAAATACAAAACCCTAAATCCTAAACTCTAAACCTTAAACCATTGGATAAACCCTAAACACTTGGATAATCCTAAATTTTAAATTAAAAACACTAAAAACTAAAACGATAAATCTTAAAAATACTAAACCCTTAATCTTAATCCCTAAACTCTTTTTAGGATTAAGGAATTGGTATTTTTAAGATTTAATGTTTAACGTTTTTAGTTTAGAGTTTAGGGTTTAGTGTTTTGATGACGGAGTTAAAATATTTATAATTTTTGTTTTGCATATATTACTATGTTTATTTATTTTAACATTTTTTATTTTAAAAATATAATATAACTTGATAATATCTTTTTTTTTAAAAAAAAATATCAATTGTAAAATGAGTGATTTCTATTGGTTGGATGAACTTGTAGGTCCCGCCACTATACATTATTTTTTCTCTAATATTTTTCTGATTGGGTCTCACTCTCACCTTATTGTGTACCGACCAGATTTTTCCAATATTTTATTATTTTAAAATTCATTAATAATTATTATAGCTAAAAGTTATGGAAAGCTAGTCATTCCATACGGAGGAAAGCTAGCGTCGACGCGGTTCGAAGAGATGAACTGTTTGTTGCCGGCGTCGTAAAGACCATCGCCGAAGACGGAGAGCGTCTGGGCGAGGGAGACGGTGGGAAGTGAAGAAGGAGAAGCGAGAAGAAGGAGAGAGAGAAGAGGTGAGGTTTGGGATTCGCCATTGAAAGACAATGGTGGAGCCACGTGACCAACGTTTCTATTTGTTTAGAAAATTATTCATATATTTTATAGTAGTAATTTTTTGACTTTTTCGGTGGCATTATTAATATTAACCAAATATAAAACTATTGAGAAAATTTCTATTTGAATTGTAACGTAACTATGGTGCATTTTTTCAAAGCTTTTCACAATACCACATAAATAGAGTATCTCCGATGAGTTTGAGTTTGTTCATATAGTTTCTTTTCTTTTTCCTTTCATCAAACAACATTTCAAGTATATTTTTATTAATATATATTATTAAATTATAGTTATAATTTTATTTTAAAAAACTACAAATTTTAGATAACAGTAAATTTATTTTGACTAAATCTTTAAAATATACATAAGTTTAGTTTTTAGTGAAATATACAAGGACTTTTTTCAAATACGACACAAAACAAAAAGTCAAACACAAAATTAACTATTGATTATTTTTTCTTGAAACTTTCATTTGTCATATTCACTCTAGAAGTTTTGATTATCCACAAAAATTCCATTATTTTTTATATAGAAGTTGATTTTTTACTTTATCATCATCGTCTTCTTCAAATATTTAGAAATAACTAACTAAATAGAAACAAACACTTCGCTTTTTTTTTTAACTCGAAGAAAGTTGAGATACATAGTGTCGATAAGAAATCAAAGACAAAGAACATAAACCAAACAAAATAAAACAAAGATATAAACAGAGCGTAAAACCCATACATGTCCACAAATCTATTCCTTCCACCTTTCCAAAAGAATTCGATATCAATTGAGCTGACCTAAAGGACAAATGTCTTGAGCAGTCCCAACCCTGAAGGAAATATCACCAAGCCATACTAGAACCAGCAACATCAGAAACAATCGAGAGGTCAAATCTACACCAACTCCAGCAGCTGTTATCCATGTGAAACTGGCATGACCAGAAACCACCACTAAAACTAAGATACAAGAACAAAAGACCTTGAAACTTTACTTGGGAAAACGTCAAAGAAGACCATAAGTGGAGAATAACCAGGAAGTTGAATAAATCTCATAAGTGTTGTGAGCAAGAAGATATCCCACCTTCTATCCAGATGATTCTAGATTAGCCTGTTCGGACATATGCCATTATCTTCATGATTCTTATCAAACCAGGATGAACCACGATCTAAGAAGCTTTATTTGGAACCACTAATCAGTGGAGAATAACCAGGAAGTTGAATAAATCTCATAAGGCAGCCAAGTGACCTACAGAACAAAGATTGCCCACCTCCTCGCAAGAGAAAAACTGAAGGTCAAGTTAACTGCTTCGTCTAGAAACCATCTCCCAAAACCACAAATGACCAAGATAAGGTCTAGTAGATACCTCCACAGCGAACATAAATCACAAAAAACGAACCCAAAAAGCCAACTTAGGATGCGACGAAGTGACTGAAACAGCAAGAACCAAACAAAAGCAGTATTCCCACGACTTCAAGCTAATACTAATTCACCACAGAAGAACATAAGTTCCGGTGATCGAGATGCTAGAAAAACCATCATTCCCAGAGACACAAAGCCGGCGATAGAGATGCTAGAGGAACCATCCCTTCCCGAAGACAGAAAACCGGCGATAAAAAGCTTTGAGAGCCTCTTTTCCTGGAGTCTTAGCCGCTCCCGGTGGCGGTGAGAACCACCAACCACCGGAGCAAGAGAGAGAAGACCGACGGCTGCTCTTCTGAAAACAAACACTTCGCTAAAACTAAAAAAAAAAATTAAAAGTGTTTAATAAACACAAAACTAAAAACATTATGTCAAATTTAAATTTTTTAAAAAAATATTAAGCTTCCAAAATTTAACCCTAAAAATACAATGGCTAACTACAACATATGTTGCCAAACCCTAAACCAAAGAATACAATGGCTAACTACATTAACTCATATGTGTTGAAAACTTTCAATTTTACTATATCTTAACTTGTATCATTTAAAAATATTTTTAATTACAACATTTCAATTTTTCTCTCATCAATTATTTTTTATAAAATTTATAAATTATTTTTAAGATCTATAATATGAGAAGACTTCCTTGTAGAAGACTTCCACTGAAGACTTTCCTCGAAATCTTCTCACAGAAGATGTACAAAACCTCAAGAAGATTTACAAAGGTTATTTCAGTAAAAATACATTCTGTTTTTTGTTTGGTCAAGAAGGGCTGCTTGTAATTTCACTAGCATTTTAAGTTGATTTTGCATGTGATTCAAGTTGTAATATACTTTTGTATTTAAAATCAAGTTTTGGGTCATATTTGTCAATTTCCCCAGTATACAATGGTTTATATGAATTTATAATTGTACTAATGAAAGCATTAATAACTATTACTTTTAAAATAATTTTACTAAAATTTAAAACACACATTAAAATATTTTATATATAAATAAAATTTATGTAAAATTTAAAGATTAATTGTAAATAAAAATGTTCAACATCAAAATAATATTGTGAATAATGTTTCCATAAATTTGATATAAACGTGATGTAACATCGAAATTTTTTTCTCAGTATTCTTTTAATATCTTCTTAAAAAGAATATACTATTAAAAATGATTTTTTGTCAACCTATCAAAAATGATTTAACTTAATATATTTGTTTTTTTCTAAAATTCAAAAAGTAAAATAACTCACAAAACCACGAAACTATAAACACCATTTTTGGGTTTAAATAATGACAACGAATTTAGTAGTATAAACAAAATATAATTAAATATGGCACAACAATCTGAATCGAACCCAAAACAAAATTTATAAATGCTCAAAAATTCTTAAATATCTAAATTTAAAAATTCAAAGTATAAATAAATCTAAACTAATTCGCATAGATACCTAAACTAATTTAACTAACTAAACACTTCATAAAATTAAATTAAATTTAAAAGTGTTTATTATACACAGAAACAAACACATATAGGTAAAAAGTTTATTTTTTCAAAAAAACATTTAAATTTTACAAAATCTAACCCTAATAATACATACAATACTATAACATATGTTTGTCAAGCCCTAAACCAAAGAATATCATGATTCACTACTTTCACTCATATTTGTTGAAAACAATTCAATTTTTTATATCTTAGTTTATATCACTTAAAACTTTTAAATGACATGATTTTAATTTTTCACTTATCAAAATATTTTTTTACAAAATTTATAAATTATTTTTTAAGATCAACCATGGAAGTCGTCTGGACGACTTACAATATCTCAGAAGACGCATAAGACTTTCCGGAGCTATATTCATAAAAATGAGTTTTGGTTTTTTTTTTTGGTCACAAGAAGCTAACTGTAATTTCACAAGGTTTTGATGTTAATTTTGCATTTGATTCAAATTTGGGTATAATTTTGCATTTGAACTCAAGTTTTGAGTCATATTTGGCGGATTCCATGTTCTTATTTGCCGAGTTTTTGACTTATACCTAATATTTTGAGCGATATGTTTATGATACATTTCATTTTGTAGACTTTTAGGGTTTAAAACTCTAAGAAGATGAGAAAATCTTTGAATCTAATTATGTCTTTTTCATGGATTTGTGTTTCTGATTCTATTTTGAGTAGTTTCACTGTTAGGTTTTACGTTTTTATGATATTGAAGAGATTGAAGCTATATGATTAATAGATTAGAGAATCTTCATCTGGATTGTTCATTATGCTTGAACTTGATTGACAATTTAGTTCATTGATCTTCGTTTGATTAGAAGTAGTGAAAATTTGTTTAGTTTCCTGAAACTAATCTTTGTGAGCAAAGTGTCCTTAGCTGGTGAAAATAATGTTAGAGCTTTTGTGAACCTTCAAAATTTGTTCTTAATGCATGTCTAACTTCTTGACTTAAACGAAATTAGTTCAAGTTTTTGGAAGTCTTCTAAGAGAACATTTCTGGAAGACTTCGACTTAGACGAAAACCCAATTTTTTTTTAAATTTAGGCGAAAACACTAAATTCTACTAAAATTTAGGTTGGATATGTCAAAAGATTTTCAGAAGACTTCACTGGAAGTCTCCTATGAATCTTCTAGGCCATATAATCAAATAACTAAGAAAAAACACTTCATTAAACTTAAAAGATACTTAGAAAGTGTTTAAATCAAGTTATTAGATAGTAACTAAACACATGTAGGTCAAATTAAAAAAAAATTGATAAGATTTCAAAATCTTATCTTAAAAATACAAACAATACTACAACACGTGTTACCAAACCCTAAACCAAAGACTATCATGACTCAATCTACATTCACTTATCTATGTTAAAAATAATTCAATTTTAGTAAAACTAAATTTACATCATTTAGAAATGTTTACTATTACATGATTTAATTTTCTCCATCAAAATATTTTTATAAAAAAAATTAAATAATTTTAAAAATCTACTGTATAAGAAAACTTACAAATTGTAAGTCTTCTTACGCAGAGGGTTATAATGGTTTCCATCTTTTAGAAATGTTTATTAATACACGATTTTGATTTTTTCTCTGAAAATATTTTTTATAAAATTTATTAATTAACTTTAAAATATAATCCATGAGAAAACTTCCTTTAGAAAACGTATGGAAGACTTATGGAAGATTTTGATTTAGGTGGGAAACCTAAATTCTTCTAAAATTTTTAGACAGGAACCCTAATTTTTACTAAAATTTATTAACTTTTTAGGTGTGAATCTTCCAAACTCTAAAGTCAGATAACTATGCCAAAAAAAAAAATTTCTTAAACTTAAAGTAAACTTAGAAAGTGTTTATAAGACATATATAGGTCAATTTGAAAACAAGAAAAATAAAGATAAGATTTCAGAATCTAACTTTAAAGATACCAACAATACTATAACATATGTTACCGAACCCTAAATCAATAACTCACAAACCAATCTACATTCACTCATCTATGTTGAAGATAATTCAATTTTAGATAAACTGAAGTTACATCATTGAGAAATGTTTATTATTACATTATTTTAATTTTCTACCCATCAAAATAATTTTTTATAAATTGTTTTAATTATTTTAAGATATACTGAACGAGAAGACTTACAAAGAAATCTTCCTAGAGAAGACTTACAAAGAAATCTTCCTAAATAAATTTATAAATCTTCTCTAACGGAAAGTTATAATGGTAAAATTTAATACATGTTTTCTGTTTGTTCATAAGAGGCTATTGTTATTTCACTAGGCTTTTACGTTAATTTTACGTTTGATTGAATTTGTGGTACACTTTTATATTCAAAATCAAGTTTTGAGTCATTTTTGGCAAATCCCCCATATTAATAGCCTTTATAATATATATATATATATATATATATATATATATAACATTATAAATTGAAAAGAAGGAAATTATCTAAGCTACCACATTGCTGATACCACTTTTAATGTTACTTAAGGGGAGGGTTATTGGGAGATAAACTTATATAGAATTTGTGAATTTTAAAAGTTGATAGATTTTTAAAATTATGTGTATTAATAAAATATATGTACATTCACTTACAAAATTTGATCATGATACAGAGTCACCGGTTTGGTTTGAAGAATCTATATGAGTCTGTTTTATTGCTAACAAAAAGATATTTGATCATTACTTTTGTAAATTTTAACTTCATAGATTTATGTTATTTGTTTTCTATCATTCATTTTTTTAATTAATATAAGGTTAAGAAATTCTAGAATTTAAAATAAAAATTAAAATAAATAAATAAATTCTTAAAATTATAAAATAAAAATTTTTAAAATAATTTCAAAGAGAATTTGGGAATTTCAAAATAAAATTTTGAAATTTTGTTTTGTAAAAATTGAAAAAAATTGTATAAAATGAAAAAAAAATCAAAGAGATTTTTCTTTTAAAATATGAAAAGTTTGTTCAAAAATGTATAACTCAAAAATATATATTTTATTTATTTAATGATAAAAATAAAATATAAGTATACATTCATAAAGTAATTATATAATAAGTTACAATTTGGGTTGAAAGTGCAAAAGAAATTTGGCAAGAATGATTATTTTATTTTCTATACTTTTCTATCACATAAAATTTATAAATTTCATAGATACAAATGATATTTTGAAAGGCATTGCTAAGGCTGCATTATGCTCTGTAACCCTGCTACCGTGGACTGACTTTTGCTGAAGTTTTAAACAATTTGGTGTTCAGAAAAAAGTAGAATTACAGTCATGAATAAATATTTAAGAAATATGAATGTGAATTTAATTTAAAATTGTTTCAGATTCATTTTATTATTATCATAGAAATATTGTTGAGAAATTATAAAGCTCTTCTAAAAAACACAAACCTGATAGATTTTAACTTTTGTGAGTATTTTTTTTTCTTATTGAAATGTCTTAATACTTTGATATTTACTCCCTCCATTTTTAAAATATCTATATTCTAGGATTTTCACAGATATTAAGAAAACACATTAAATTTGCATATTTTGTGATTATTTTTTCCCATAGTTTTAATCCAATAAAAAATCTAATAAGTGTAATTAAGTTTTTTGAAATTTAAAATTATTTAATAAAACATGCATTGAAAATGTAAAAAATAGATCTTTTAGAAACAAAATTTTTCTCTAGAATATAGATCTTTTAGAAATGGAGAGAGTAATATAATATTGTTTCATTTTGTTTATATAGATTCAACTCCACCACCGACGTGGTTATCTCTTTCTAAATTTTTCATGTTTTTCTTCATCGAGATTAATCACTAGTGGCCGGTGGCAAAATAGCCACCGGTCGCCACCCCCTCCCCCCTTGTTTTGCCTTTTTGTCGTTTTGTATCATACTATATATGTTATCGCTTGGCGATTCTTATCTTCCTACTGGAGGATCTGTATTTCCCTAGGGGATTTTTGTAGTGTTCTTCAACTCAAAGCAGAGCTTGCTTCATGTTATTTTTTGTCTCTGACTTTTGGGTTGACTAATAAAAGTATATATCCTGCTTTCCACTTGGTTCTAAATCTCATCCCATTTGAATACTAGATCAAACACCTTTTCATTGTTTACTCTGATTTCTAAATAAGAGAACCAGGCTTCGTTCTTTGGTTTTAACTATATATGGCGCTATAACAGAGCATCTATGAAAGTAGGCCTGGGCATTTTATCCGGACTCGAAGACCTAACCCGAAACCGACCTGAAAAACCCAGTCCGGGTAGGAATCGACCCGATCAAATTACCATATCGGGTTTTGTTGTAGAGGACCTGCGGGTCTTGGATCCGACACGACCCGACCCAAAACCCGATGGGTACCCGAATTAATAATGTAAATTAAATAAAATGAAAGGAGGGGAGTCGAAGTCGGGTTATTTGTCTACAGAAAAAGGGAATCAACCACTAGGAGACAACCAATTATTATTGTATCTCGCATAGTTTAATATATATACAAATTTAATATAATAAACACACAAATTTTCAATAAAATTTCAAATTTTTTTGGATATATTAATATTTTCAGATTTTTTTTTGTAGACAAATAACCCGATCCGAACCCGACCCGGAACCGACCGGTAAATTCTAGTTACCCGAATGGGTCCAACTATCTAAGATCCAACCCTATCTGGACTCGGTACGATCCGAACCTACCGGAACCGAGAATTTGAAATTATCCTATCGAATCTTAAACTCCTAGATCCGAAAGACCCAGACCCAAAAAGACCCGAATGCCAAGGCCTATCTGAAAGGTAGAAGAGTTTTTATGGATGTCTTGAATCATGTTTTGTAGAGGATTTAGATTATCCGGTGCTTTGAGGATGTCTAGCAAAAGTCTTTCTTCTACTTGGTTTAAGTTTCCTTGGGCATAACTCTGATGAATCAAGGTTACTTGCTCTAAGTATTCATGGCTTTAAAGTGGAAGGTTTTCAAGTTTAGTATCGGAATTAGGATCTTGCGATGGAGATAAAGAGATAGAGAGGCGGTTTCCGGAAGCTTTCAGTGGTGCTGCTCAGAGACGCGGCTGGGATTGCCGCTCAAGGCATGTGTGATGCTGGCCAAGCGATGTGGCTTCTGCAGATCCACTTGCTAACACGATGAAAGTTTTCTGAATCTTTCTTTTAATTTGGCTGATTAATGTAAAATTTAGTGAGTTTTTTTTTTTGACGGCAAACGGCTATTCTATTACTCAAACTTGAGGTGGTCTGGGTAACCAGACCGGAATAGAACAACCAATAAAAGATAACTTCCTATGGAAGGATCTAGCTGTCTTAGCTAAAAAGTCTGAAATCTGATTACGCGCTCTAGGAACATAAGAAATCTTGAAGTCGGGGAAGCAAATGAGCAGTGTCTCTATCCTCTCTAGCTCCGTAGCAAAACTTGACCAAGCATGAGGTTCCTTGACCATAGCAATCAATTCATTGCAGTCTGTTCCAAAGTTCTGACAAGTTGAATGTTGAAGCATATTCTCCATCGCCCATCGCAGTGCTTCCACTTCTGAGTGCAGAGCTGATTCTCTTCTAGAAAAGTTATGTGATCCCATGAGTTGCGTGTTTTCCCCACTGTCCAACCAGACCCATCCACACCCACTAAATTGAGCCTGAGATGTCCAAGATCCATCCAACAAACAAATATTGCCCAAGCTTATGACTTGAGGTTCCACTACATTACTCCCTTGTACCGCTAATGGTATCGTTTCATTGGCATTGAACCAGGCTTGACACTCACTCTCAGCATATCGAACTAGTTCCAGAGGATCTCTATCTATACCCCTAAAGAGTTTATCATTTCGAGCCTTCCAGATGTACCAATTTAGCCAGGGATAAGGATCCATGTCTTGTTCTGGTTCAAGTATGCCATTCTTTTGCCAGAAGAGGTAATTCATATTCGTGTATATACTTGATGCTGGAAAAATAGCAGGGCTCGTAGGAGTTGATGAGTGAAGCCAAACCTGTAGAGCAGGTGGACATTCAGAAATAGCATGTGTTGCTGATTCCTCGGGCTCACTACATCTTGGGCAGTAATTATCGCATCTCATATTCCGCCTCACTAGATTTCTCGTTACTGCCACTTGACCAGTTAACAATTGCCAAGTAAGATGACAAATTTTCTTCGGCGCCTTTATCTTCCAAGCAAAGGCTTGAAGGTTTGTAATACTTGGTTCTACAACTTCTTTTTCGCCTGCATCATTCAAAAGGTTTTGGGCAACCAAATATCCAGACTTAACCGTGTATTGTCCATTTCTTGTGAAGTTCCAGCAAAATGTGTCAGGCCTATGAGTTGTGCTTATGGCCAAACTCCTTATAAGTGGTATGTCAGCAGGGCTAACATATTGTTCCAGTAGATCAACATCCCATTCCTTCAACTCCTGGTTAATAAGATCACTCACTCTCATATTTGGATTCATAACTGGCGCTATAGGTATAGCTGGCCTAGCTGGAGTGTTTGGAATCCAGGGATCCTCCCACACCTTCACCTCATAACCAGAGTGTATTTTCTGCCTTATTCCCAGTAACAAAAGCTTCCTCGCAGTGGAGATACTAGTCCACACATATGAAGGACTGTTTACAGAATTTACTCGCAAAGGCGAGCTTAGCCTGTAATACCTTCCTCTTAAGACACGGGCGACCAGCGAATCCGGGTTTTGTGTTAACCTCCATAGTTGTTTTGCTAATAATGCCAGGTTGAACTCATAGATCATACGGAATCCAATCCCTCCTTCTTCTCTCGGTAGGCAGATTTTCTCCCATTTCGACCAGTGTATTCCTCTTTTTGGGGGATTTGAACTCCACCAGAATTGGGCAATAGCACTAGCAAGGTTTTCACATATCTACAATGGGAGTAGGAAAGTAGACATTACATACGTCGGGAGAGCTAGCAAGATGGACTTAATCAATACCTCTTTCCTTCCTTTCTTTCCAGCCGTTCACTCTATGCATTAATTTGTCTTTCAGGAAAGCAAAGAGCTTGCACTTTGAACCACTAATATCTTCTGGAATACCCAAGTAAGTTCTCATTCCTCCATCATTCTGTATTCCAAGTACATCTTTAATCTCTTGCCTTGTGGTTGCGTTAATCCTCTTACCAAAGAGTAAAGAAGATTTATCAAAGTTAATACATTGTCCTGATGCCTTGCCATAGATCCTGATCACTTTCATTACTTCTTCACATTCACGGGGCTCCGCCTTACAAAAGAAAAGACTATCATCAGCAAATAATAGGTGAGATACCGATGGACACGCTCGGGTAACGCGCATCCCCGTTATCTTTCCCTGGTTCTCTGCGTGATTAAGAAGGCTAACGAGCGCTTCCGTGCATAGAATAAAAATGAAAGGAGATAAAGGATCTCCTTGGCGTAGGCCCCTTCCTGGGATAATATTTCCTTTTGGTTGCCCATTCATGAGGACTTTATATTGTACCGACGTAATACATCTCATTATCCATGTGATCCATGTCTCTGAAAAACCCATCTTTCTCATCACAGCTTCAATAAATGACCACTCCATCTTATCATAGGCTTTTATGATACCAAATATATCAATATTGGGCTTAATTATTGATATCTGAGTTGACAAAAAAACTCAAAACTAACAACTGTAATAATTAACATGTGGACATTTTAACTTCATTTACACTTCACCTTCATGTGGACATTTAACATTTTCTGTGATGTCTTTTTTGTTTTGTTTTGAGTGAAGGCATTTTCTGTGATATTTTCTATAAACATCATTATCATAATATCGTCCTATCTGATAAACTCAAATAATTGCAAGTCTTATGAAGAGAAGATAGAAAAGTTAAAGAACCAAAGTAATCAGGAACATCTGTTATAACCACGTCACCTGCATACTCCATAGGTGCTAAACTTCGTCTCCCAGTGTCTAATTTCTCGGACCCTATATATGGTTCTGTTATCACCTTCAAAAATTACATATTTTTTTTTGAAAAATTCAAAAATTACATATTTATACAGTTTTTCTTTTGATAATCATGTGAAATATTTATACCATTTTTTGTTCAAACAAGTTAGATAACCATGAGATGGTGCACAAAAAAAGTTAGATAACCATGAGAAAAGCTTGTAACTCAGACCATTTTCAATAGTTTACTTTACTTTTTCTCTAAAATAAACTAACACTATAACAGAGTTTTTTTTTTAAACTATAACAGAGTTTTGCTCTAATGAACGGCAAAAAAATAAGTTATTCTATATATAAAGTAAATTTATTTTTAATCTAAATTATATTTTTGATGGAATGAATTATTCTATTTATAGAATGAAAAAATAGAGTACCACTAAAACTTTTTTAATCTAAATTCTATTTTATAGTCAAAAATTGTTGGGTATGTTCTCGAATACAAAATTGTATTAACTGATGATGATTCCTTACTATTTCTTGCTCCAAAATATAATGATTGTGAATCTCGCAAGATCTAACTTATGACAAAGTTTCTTGAGATTGACAATATTAGTTGTATTTCACGTAAATTTGTCTTGGAGGACTCCATGATCATTCATCACCATGTGCCTGTGTTAAATTTGAAAAAGTCTACTACATAAAGTCATAAAATAAGAGCAAATTTGACACGTAACTATAAGACACCACACAACTAAGTATGTACCAATAGCATCTAAGAACGACCTTACTTGAACAGGATCTGTTCTATAGGCTCATACTTCTGTATCCTTGATTTTTTCATCAAAATAAAAAAATAGCATCTAAGGACTATGATATTTATACAATATATACTATTTTTTCTTTCATTTCCACCTCTCTTTTTAATCATTTCTATACATTTTAAAATAAATTATTAAAATTTCTTATATATCCATAAAAATATAGATTTTCTTTTTGTATATGACATATTTTGAATTTTGTAAAACTAACATATATTTATAAAATTGAATATGCACAATTATAATAAAATTATTTTATATTCTATATGAAACGGAGAATACAATTATAATTGTATAATTTTTTTCATGTCTCTCCTCTCTCTCTCACTTCTCTTTTTCATGTTAGGAAACAAGATAGGCGTGAGTCGGGTGGTCGGTCTAGGTCTAGCAATTATTGAAAAATTAGAAAATAATTGGGTAGTAATCATCGATTAGTTTATAAACATATTACGTATATTTTAAATACAAATATTAACTATGCGATTAAGAACCTATGGATGTTGGATGAGTAGAAATTTAAAATTGAGAATCTATGTATGATGGATGAGAAGTAGACATTCTGAGAAGGTTGTTTCCAGAACATTCAGAAGAATCAGTCACAAACAGTGATTCCATCGCTCCATAACGCAAGCCTTTGGCTCTAATACTAGTGTCCGAACTTTATTATACAACATCTTTACTATTATAAATTTTGATTTTTCAATAGATTACTAATTAATTAATTATCTAATTGATTACAAATTAATAGTTAGAACTATCATTATACTAAAATATTTAAAATAATTTTAGAAAAAAATTATTTATATTTGTTTGTAATCATGAAATATATTTTTAAATTATTAAATTTATTTTAGTACCAAAATAAATAAAAGAGGCATATAAGCCACAATAATAAATTTGATATTTGTTTGTTAACGTGATTTTTTGTGGTCTTTTCATTTTTATTATTATTATTCAGTTTCAAGAGTAATATTTATTTGTTATTTAAGTTGAAAAATTTGATACTTATTTTTTTTCTAAATATTTTATCGGGGATGAAATTATCTTTTTAAAATGTATTTAAAATATCCATTTTCAAAAGAGAATATTTTCAAAATTGTTAATTTTTTATTTATACAAGAACCTTATATTTATAAAATTTTAAACTAATTCTATTTACTTTTATTTTTTCAAGAGTTCCACAGAATTATAATTTTGTTTAAACTAAAAAATTCTTTAAAGGACTACTATTTAAAGAAAATTGTGTTTATATTTTTATGGCAAAACTGTATTTTCAAAATTATTTGTGTTAGTTATAATTATTTAAGTTTGAAAGTTAAAAGACCATTTGAAAATAATAAATTATGATTTTATAATAGGGAAATACTATTTTATAGGAAAATAGAAATCTCTATTTTAAAGTAAAAATATAAATTGACTATAGCTTATATTTCTCTACTATAACACTTAGAAATGAAAATAAGAATAGATAGGAAATGTTGTTATCTTATACATCTAATCTATTAATTTAGGGATTATCTACTATTTGAAGTTCTCATTTAAATTTTGGACTCTTTCATAGTTGTTGCTAGAATATATCATACTTCCTATACAATGCAACCTACAAACTTAAATTAAACCAAATCTTAACCAACATAGATTAGTTAAACCTAACCAGTAACACTTTTATAATATTTTTGGTTATCTCTTAATATAATTAGATCATATAAAACTGAACCACTCTTAAATCAACGAGTTCCATATCATTCAAGACATAAGAGAAAAAATATCCGACTCATTTACAACGTAAGCATACAAAGACAGTGTATGCTTATGCTCATTGATCTTCCAAAAACCAAATAATTGTGGCATAGACCAACATAGGCTCATGTTCGTATCACTAACTTTACTTCCATATATTTACTCTTCACCTACATCATATCACAACATACACAGTTATGCAAGAACATGATTTTTTTTGTTCAAACAACCAAATAATGGTGGCATATGGTCAGTAGATTTTTTAAAGAGAAATTAGGCTCTGTACCAACCGTTTATACGCTATTTAGCACCATGCCAAGAGACCATTTTTTCTGCACTGTTAACAATTTCGGAAGACACTGATACCCCTATAGCTTCATATCAAGATTGCCTAAACAAAAGCTATCTAAAATATACACAATATCTTTCTGAAGATTTTCACAGGATTCTCACAGAAATTATTTAGACCAAAATTACAATCCTTGTCCTATTTACGATTTCAAAATTTTATATCTCCATTTTTTCTCTTTCTTCAATCCTATCACTCACTAATCCAAAAGATCTCTCAATATCTCTCTTCATCCATCCTTTTTTCCTCTCTAAAACACCTTCAATCATGTGACAAACTCTAGATTTTATAACTTGAGACACCAAATAGAAAACGACGAATACCGAGCTCCACAGCTTCCCATTCCAGAGAGATCGCCGGGCGTGAAGAACGAGTCGGAGTGAGGGTATCACTGTATCACAAACCCTATGCTATTAGATAAATACTAAATTCACTAAGAAGTAGAAACCATCTGAGAAAGAGCCCAGCTCCAGGATAAACCTTACCGATGCTTTTCCTGTGAAGCTCACAGCCACCGCGTCTCACGTGAATCGTGTGGACTCTGCGTATCAGGTCAAGATCTCTGTATATGCGTCTCTGGTGAATCTTTCAGCTGTTGTGTTCCAGCGAAGCTATCAAGATTGAAGTTATGGAAGCTGAAATAGATCATCACAATCAAGAGAAGAAAGATCATGAGATAGGTTTTTCTTGTCCCAAGGTTGAAGCTCTGTAATTAAAGCAATAGTTATTGTCTACGCAGTACTTGGATAATTAAATTTATTACTAGCTCAAAAATTTGTTAACAGAAAATTTTATTCAATAGATAGGCAGAATAATTATTGTACTATAAGAGTGAATTTCAGATAATTGAAAGTTAGGTTTCTCATAACCATTAACAAGCTATCAAATAACCGTTAACAAGCTATCAAACCAGTTACACATCCATCTAAAAAATTAACAAGCAATCTTATATCAGAAATGTAGGGGATTTAGGGATTTCGATTTATGGTTAAAATGATATAGTGTATAGGGGTATGATCATTTTATGTTCAGGGTATTTAATGTTTATAGCTGGCTAACAATAATTGTTAATCGTGGTTGTAAATAATTAAAAAATTTTAATCCATTAGAAATCTCATTGTAATGTAAATTAGGTTAGCCGGCTACAATAATATTTGGTATTTTTACAAACCACAACATATGGTTAAATAATTTATTAGCCATGATATTTAATGTTTATAGCTGACTAATAACATTTGATAAACGTAGTTGTATATAATTAGCTTTATATTATAATATTTATTTATATAATTAGATATATCTAAGAATTAGTTTGTGAGATTCAGTGTTAGTCGGCTAACATATTTAATAACATATAACAACTTAGTGTTAGCCTTCTTACATAACATTAAAATTCATTGTTAGGCAGCTAACATTTGCAATAGATTATAACAATTTATTCATATATTTAGATATATCTATGAGTTAGTTTGTGAGATTCAGTGTTAGTCGGCTAACATATTTAATAACATTTCTTTAATTAGATTTTAAATCTACTGTTAAATGGCTAACATATTTAATAACTTATGACAATCCATTGTTAAACGGCTAACATATTTAATAATCCAATAGGAACCTCATAATCCAAAACCTAACGTATAATCCTTATTGTGTTTAGGTTTTAATTTTTTGGATTTAGGGTTTAGGGATTAGACATTAGGGTTTGTGTTCAGGGATTCTTATTGTGTTCAGAGGTTCCTATTGTGTTCAGATTTTAGTTTTTTGGGTTTAGTGTTTAAGGATTAGACATTAGGGTTTAGGTTCAGGGGTTTCTATTGGGTTTAGGATTTAGTATTTTTGGTTTAGGGTTTAGTGATTATGGTTTGGGTTTTAGGATTCCTATTGGGTTTTAGGAATTAGGATTTAGTGACTAGGTTTGGGTTCTGGGATTTCTATTGGGTTTGGAGTTTAGTATCTTGAGTTTAGAGTTTAGTATTCAATGTATTGGACTTTTTTTTGTTTGAGTTAAGCGTTTATTAACCTATGTACCTTTAATATTGAAACAATCGAATTGGTCGGTCAACAATTACAACACTCTGATCACTCAAAAAGTATCCGGCTAAGCGGAAATTTTAACCGTATATATATTATATTAAAAATTAAACGTGTATATCTTATAGACGCCCAATGTTTCCTGAACAGTACAAGTTTTCTATTACCTATGCTGTGTGGGTTATTGATGCAAATCTCAAACCTGGATTCTCTAATGTTACCCACTAGGTGCTGAATGTGTCAGATCGCCATAGGAGAAGATAACACCTGCATGAAAAATAGTTAAATCTCTAAACGATGTTTATTCCCTAAATCTAATATAATATCTCCTTGTACTTTTCTAGATATCATATAAGATTACACCTACAACCTACGTCAATTAGTAAGAAGGGTATTATTGACAAATCCCTATCTCCACGTGATGAAACCATATCCATGTGTTACCTATTTTTAGTAGTCCATTAGTTTCGTTCTTTTCTATTGGTTTTAAGCAAATTAACCCTTTTTAAATATGTTTTTTTATATATTACATTTTACGAGACTATGTGTATACGTTTTTTTTTTGAAAAAAGGCATAACTATGTGTATAAGTTAAAAGGTAAAAGGTGTGACAAGGCAAATTATTATACTAAAAATGAAAGAAGATTAAATACAAACTAATAACAAGTACAACACAAATTATAACACTATTAAATTCTATATATATTTAATAAAATATTATATATATGTCTAATATGTATATATATATATAAATGTTACACAAAATAAATATAATATTATATACACATATTATATATACCATATATTATTAATTGAAATTTGACAAATCAATTTCCGCCCTTTAGGGCGGGTCCTAATCTAGTTATATATTATTTTTTGTCTGTTAACGTTGTTGGTCTGTTTTAGTGTTTATTTAGTAATTATTAGAGGTATTTCACAATATAATTATTCAAATATCATTAATTTTATTTATTTTGATTTATATACTATATAAAGTTGGCTTCGGTTTAATTGCATGAGTACTCTGAGACTTTGTAGGTTTTGGTAGTTCCAAGAATTTTCTTTAACAACATCACTTTCTATTAACAATTAGTATATATATATTTTATTTAATTAGATCAATGTTTATAAATTAATATAGTAAAAACTACTTAAAGATAACAATATATTTTAAATTAAAAAGTATTAATGTTATTATCTAAAATAATTTTATTAAATCAATAAAAGTTAATAATTAAGTCTTTGAATGATTAATAAAATATTATAAATTTAATATATTATTTATTATTTATTTTTAAATTTATAGTATATTTATTAATAACTATTTATAAAAAATTATGTCCGCATATGCGGATAAAACACCTAGTTTGATTCGTAATTTAGTTTTATGAAGCCAGTATAGTTGATCCATTAATTAAATTAAAGTTCGGATAATTATTGCGTTTATGTAACTTCATTCTGCTGATTCACGTGAGTAAAGCTTAAGAGGTGATACGCCTCAAATAAGGATCACTCAGGCGGATTGTAAATAGATATGATCTCAAACGGATAGAATGAGAAATGATGGATTGAAAGGTCGCACAATAGTTGCAGAAGGCTGTTGATATCCCCGAACTCCGATTGCTGCTTGATATGACGCACATGTCCAGCAAAAAGGATGCTGTTTACTTTGATATTACGCACCAAGAAACAAAGAAATTTTATAAGCAAAGAACAAAGAGATAAACTCATAAAAAGAAGATAATCGATTGTTTATTATGAAGAAATGTTTACATATTTATAGTAGAACGAGTCAAAGAAAGACTTAAAGATATCTAGGAAAAACATGCCTACGAAATACAAAAATTGACTAGAAATTTTTAAAGAGAGTTAAGGCTTCATTTGCGATCTGGTCGAAGTGATCTTTCGCCTACTGTCCATGTTTCATCCGAACCAGTTGGTTCCATGGAGGTAAGGATCAGGACGCACGCGAGATGATCAGTACGATCCGCCGGGTGTCCTTCACGAACGAATTGTGTTCCAGCGTGGGTCAAGTCTTCAGATAGCTTCAGTATCCTTGCCTTAGAGAAATGTCCGAGTGAGAAGTCCATCATAGAGTCAAACATCGAGGCAAATACATCAGTACGGTCATGGAACATGCTGGTACGAACCAAAAGGGCCAAAAGTGAGAAGCTTGGGTTTTCTTTGATTTCTTCTCGTCCCAAATGGATTCTGGCTCAACTATCAGTTTTAGTTCGTCGAATTGGTCGGGAAAGAACGTCTGTGGGTCGGTCAGTTTCATCGTCAGGTCGATGATCCATCCTTAACTCCATTCCAGACATACGCGGGTTGATGCGGTAGACGGAACGGTCGGTACGGTTTGGTTTGAAGGGAAAACCTTGGTTGGTTCGAGCAGTGCACCATCCTGGTCCGGGACTGTGTCCTGAGGCGCATCAAGAATCGTTCATTTATATTTGTATCTTTCATTTATACAGAATTGGAAAAGATATAGCCTTTACAAATATGTTTCCCGAACTTCAAGATCACCTATGTTTCACGAGCGCGAAATCAGATTTCAGTCTCTTTAGCTACGACTGTGAGATCTTTTCATAGAGAGCTTTGTTTTATTGGTTGTTCTATTCCGGTCTGGTTATCCACTCCATCTCTAGATTAAATAATAAAATAACCGTTTGATGTCAAAATAATAATAATAATAATCATAATAGGATCTTTTCAATCTTGATTTTCCCTCGTAAAACAATCCAGAAAATTTCTGTAAAAATAAGAAAATTATGTATATATTAAATATTTTTTTTTTGAATTGATTATAAAATTTTATCAGTCTTCCATTTATTATTTTATGATTAGTAAAATAGTAAGAATAAACTAAATATTTTGTTTAACAAAATATGGTTTTAACTCTAGCACGAAAATAAAAATATATATTAAGATTCAAAAAAAGAAAGATCATGATTCTAATAAGATTGTATTAATTATTTATTAAAAATTACAAACTAGAATGATATCGGTCGATGTGAAATATCATTTGAATGTGATCCATCTGAACTAGTGCTTTAAAAACGACTCGATTCGCGGTTGAACCGATAAAACCGGTGATCCAAGATAAATCAGATTTGAGTTTTGTGAAAAAATTAATATTTAAAAACTTAACAAATTCGCAAAAACTCAATAAAACCCGAAACTCGGTTACCGATTGAACCATGGTTGAAACAATATATAACTTTAACTTATTATTTTTATAGTTTTTATTTGAATAAAATGAAGTCAACAATGATAAAGAGAACCAAAATTAATTGGTTTGGTTTAGTGTTAGCTTTTTGCTTTTTTTTTTTTGTTATTGATGATTTATTATCCATATTAGACATTTAAATATTTATGATTTTTTAAGATTTGATATTATTTTTAGAAGTTATAATTCTTAACTTGTTACAAAAAAATTTAGATAGTCGAAACTATTTTCTTGATATTTTGTATGTCTAATGAAAAATAAAATATTAAAACTAAAGTTAAATATTTTCTAAATATCCAAACTACTATTTTATGTTTTATAAAACATTTAGAATATATTTAGTTTTTCATATATTAATTTTCATAGCTAACATATTATTATATAAAAAAATAAATTTATTTATTAATCCGTGGTGCATCCGCGACCGATCCGATGACACAGAAGTTCAGTGTCCGGGTCTGGTTTAAGAACATTGACCTGCAATATGATTGGTCAATAATTGTCTACTAATTACTTTCCTAATGCGTAGTTGTATACTTGTATTAAAAATATTAGCCTCGCGGGACACGTTACAATTTAAAATATATTACTCTTTGCAATATAAATAAAGTGACCGGGAGTATGAACTGAAAGCACACAAGCAATATTCTCTCTTACTTTCCTCCTCTCTCACTCACTATACAATGGCAGGCAAGTGCATTTTAGCGAGTGTTCTAGGGGTAGTTTTGGTATTGACGCTGCTACACAACCCGCTCACCATCTCCGGTCAAAATATCCCGGCGGTGGCTTTGTTCACGTTCGGTGACTCCGACTTCGACGCCGGAAACAAACAGACTCTCACCACAGCAAACGTTGCCCAAGGTTTCTGGCCGTACGGTAAATCCAGAGATGATCCTAACGGGAAATTCTCCGACGGTTTCATCGCTCCTGACTTCGTCGGTACGTTTAACATCATTATAACCAGAGAACCCTAGACCTAAACCTGACGTTAATTAATCTTTCAAGTTAATTAATCTTTTACCAGGTAGCTATGTACGAGTTATAATTAAGTGCCTAGTTTTTGAGGCTTTCAGCTACTATATAATTACTTTTCAAAACACGCATGAGAATATTTTTTTTGTTTGTATATATTTGATTTGGTCAACATACATGGACTATTAACAAGGATGATTTGAAATTATATGAAATACTATATAATAAAAATACACTTTGAAAAAACTATATAATAAAAATATGATATGCAGCAAAATTCATGGGGATACCAATCCCAATCCCGGCGGCCCTTAAACCGAACGTCAATGTCTCACGTGGAGCTAGTTTCGCCGTTGCTGATGCTACGCTTCTCGGAGCTCCGGTTGAATCTGTAAGTCTAATTTTTCTATGTATAGTTGTATATTATAAATGATCTATACATTATTGAGATTCGAGTTAATAATAATTAATCTGACTTCTTTTTACCCATATGGCTGAAGTGGGACCTCCTTTTGTCTTATACTAATACTAGATTTTGATCCGCGCTTTCAAAGGACGGGTTTATTTTTTTTTTTTAATTGACAAATATTTAGTAAATATCATATTTTCATATATTTGTTTTTTATAAAAGACTTAAACCTTTTATCTTTCTTTATCGTGTTTCATTCTAAATGAGTATAGACATGAGCACAATATCCGGACCCGAAGAACCAACCCGAAATCGACCCGAAAATCAGGGTCTAGAACCGATCAGACCCGGGGTAAATATCCGAATGAGTTCTAAATTGCTATATCCGAAGAACCGGTCCCGGACCCGAACCGAGAACTAAATGAGTACCCGAATATATCTGAAATATGAATATATATCTAAAAATATATGTTACAATTATATTTATAATTATTTTAATATTTTAAATTAATATTATAAGTTAACTATAGTAGTTGTTTTCGGTATTTTGAGTATTTTTGGATAAAATATGATAGCTGTATAGAATAGATATTTTTGGTTACTTTTGGTTACTTTTGAGTAATTTGGATACAAAAATTTGAACTGAATCGGATACTTTGGTTACTTTGAGTACAAATAACCGAACCCGTAGATACTTTGGTTATTTGGTTATTTTTCATGTTTTTATGCATGAGAACCGAACCCATCCGGACCCGGAAAGATCCGACTCGAACCCAATCCTAAATTTTATAATACCGGAATGGGGTTTAATTTCAAAACCCGAAAAACCCGATACCCGAAAGAACTGATCCGTACCTGAATGAGTACCCGAACGTCCATATCTAATGAGTATTTATGTTTAGAAAATTAAACTTTAATTTTTAATGAATTAAGTTGGTATAACTCTGATAAATTAATTTTATTATGTGGATAATTTTTTTAATAAAAAAATTATATACTTTTAGTAAATATTTATACTTTTCAATGAAAAAATCAAATTTTTTATGAATGCTTAAATTATATTAAAAAAAGAAAAAACATAATAATTAAGTGATTAATTTTTGTTCACTACACAAAATATTAAGAATTGTTGAAAATAAATTATTTAAATTTGGAGAAAAAAAGAATTGGATCTGATTTCTTAATTGGCTCAAATAGTCCAAGAGAGATGTGATGTGGGTATTGGGCTCGATCAAAAAAAAATGGCCCAATATAGATGTGTTATTAATATTACTTGATTGCCCTTAATGAAATATGTAATGTTAGTAAAGAAAATGGTATTTCTAGTAAAAATACCAATAGGATCCTGTTTTAATAGTATAGATTCATCAACACATCATAATATCTTTACTTAAAAAATCATCAAGCTGCACTATAGTATACACGCAAATTGTAATATTAATTATAGATCTTCTTTTTCTTTTTTTCTGTAGTTGACTCTAAGTCAACAAGTGCGGAAATTTAATCAAATGAAAGCAGCAAACTGGAATGATGACTTTATCAAGAAGTCAGTGTTTATGATATACGTTGGTGCTAACGACTACTTGAATTTCACCAAGAACAACCCTAACGCCGATGCTTCTGCTCAACAAGCTTTCGTCACTTCGGTGACCAACAAGTTAAAGAATGATATCAGCTTGTTGTATTCATCAGGAGCTAGTAAATTTGTGATCCAAACCCTAGCACCATTAGGTTGCTTACCTATAGTCAGACAAGATTACAAAACAGGAATGGATCAATGCCACGAAGTTCTCAACAATTTGGCTAAACAACACAACGAAAAAATCGGACCGATGTTGAACGAAATGGCCCGAACAACTCCTGGTTTCCAATTTACCGTCTTCGATTTCTACAGTGTCATTCTTCGTAGGACGCAGAGAGGCTTCAACTACAGTGAGTTGGTTAATCAATTACAACTACAGTTTTTAATTTAAAGCTCTGAGACTATGTGAATACTCTTATATAAAACCATTACAATTTATTTTACTAGGGTTTTTCGTGACAAATGCATCGTGCTGCGGTGTTGGGACACACAATGCTTACGGTTGCGGTTTACCTAACGTGCACTCCAAGCTATGTGAGTACCAACGATCTTACTTATTCTTCGATGGGCGTCACAATACCGAGAAGGCACAAGAGAGTTTTGGTCATCTTCTTTTCGGAGCCGATCCAAATGTGATCCAACCAATGAATGTACGCGAGCTCGTTGTTTACCCAGTCGATGAACCTATGAGGGAAGTTTGGTTACCTACAACGTCAGCCACCATCCAAGCCAGCGACTCTAGCTCGTCAGCAAGTCGCGGTTACGAGTTCTATTGAGTCCCTATAAATTACATCTAAGAAATTGAATTTGTGATGTTTTCGTTTTCAACTTCTTTTTTCATCTTGCTCGAGTAAGTTTCCCTCTATAATAAAAGATCGATCATTGTAACTCTTACCACGTATTGGACTGATTAGAGAGTGAATCAATATGTCGAACATTTACTCAAATAAGAAACCAAAATTCAGCTTAGATTACACGGGTTTTAGATATAAATCTAAACTGAATTTTCTTTGGATCCAATTTGATTATACATTTTTATATCCAAATTATTCAAAAATCACAATACTTGAACCGAACCAATTTAAATATCCAAATGTGTAGGTTTCCTTAAGCTTAGTGAGCATATATATATATATAGAGAGAGATCAACCGCTAGTAGAAAATAGAAATATTATAAGTTTTTTTTTAACTCTGGATAATTATGCTATTACAAACTATGAGAACGTTACAGACGATTTTACAGCCGACAATTCTACCCGTCACTACTGCATCACCTCACCTGAACCACCCTATCGTATCCATGCCTGACGGTACTCCTTGCGCCATGCTGTAGAACCTCTTGTAAGCCTTCTCTCCCTTAATTCGCATAATTTCGTCTTTACTGGGACTCGAAACCCAGACCTCCTGGTGTAAAAGTATTAATGAACCCTTAGTCAAACCACTGAACCAAGGGAGTTTCCACAGAAATACTGTAAGTTTAGAGTTATGTATATTTTAATTGATTTTAAATGTTATTAGTGTACCATTTGTTAGTAAATAAATAGGCTATGTAGTATATATATGATTTTGCAGAACTTAAGGAGATAAAGACGTAAATAAAAAGAAAACACTAGACAAAGCTCATCAGTCATCCTGATCTGATCCAAAGTATGTGGCTTAACTCTTACTACAACGCTCGCTTAATCGGTCAATCTCAGTGTGGCAAGATTGAAACATCTATCTATCTTATTAAAGTAGAAGTAACTTTTAGATTTGTTTGGCAACATGAATTGCAGAGTTAAAAAATTAAAATGTTGTTTGGAAACAAAGATAACATCTATTTTAGGTTGGATTATGTTTTACAATTTACCGTCAAAATTGTTAGTAAATGTTAATTCAACCTTTTTATTCTCAAACTAAAATAAATTATCGGTAGATGTATACTCATGATTCTTTATGTTTATAAATTCGAAAAAAGTTATATCTACTTTATTAAAACAGAAGTACAAATATAAACTAATTCTAAGAGTTACACAATATTTACAACCTAATGCCACTGAAAATTTAATTAAGTAAACAATTAAAAAAACTTGTCTTTTCCATCTATTAAATATTTTCCAAAAATGATCAATTCTAGATAAAAAACGCATCACTTACCTCCACTTTGAATATTATCTCTGTTCCACTATCGAAGATACTATACATGTCCTTGGTACTTTCTTCTGCTTTATATGACCTAAACAAACATAAAAGTATGGTAAACATTATGAATAATTCAATACGTTTTTAATAATTTTTCAAAACATGGGTCTATTTCAATATGATTTTACCGTATAATGCCATACATCAAACACAAACGAGTAGATATTTTGACTTTCCACTTTTTGTGTCAATATTGCTAAGATCAAACACAATTGCACCTACAATTTTCGTATCAGTAACAAAATCTTAAACTTTATTATCGAATTCAAACAGTAGTAAATTCAAATTTTAAATTGGATCACAAATTTAACCATAAAAACCAAGCAAATCTTACCCTTTCCTATTTCTATGGTCAAATCAAAACATACCATAAAAAATCACAAAAATCTCATTCTTAATAATCTCAATCACTTTTAAGTCTAAAGCAACCATAAAATCAGCGATTTCCTATTTGTAATTCGATATATTTAGTTTTTCTAATAAATCTAAATATATTAACAACACAAAATTCAAAATAATACCAACGAAATATTTGTATTTCCTATATTCTTTGAATTTAAGATATTTTTTCTACTCTAGGGTTTTAGATCTCCACTATATATTCAACTCAACATGTACTCATACTCTTCATGTTATTTTCCTTGCCATCTCAAAAGATTCATGTTTACTAACAAAGTTTTCCATTTGATTAGCGATCTCAAATCATATAAGAATAAGGGACGTGTTCAAGTGAAACTAATTACTAATGGATAACCCACCTTACGCTGATGAAAGCCTAGAAATAGTTTTATCTGATATATATATTAACAAAGAAAAAGTTTAAAATGCAAAAAAAATATTTATACGAAAAAATATTTATACGGTCATGGATCAGACTATAGAAATGAATAACAACAACGCAAGATTATTTTTCTTTTACAAATTTATTTTAGTAGAATTATAGTTCCAAATATGTTTATATATTTTATATATTTATAAATTTATTTTATTTGTTTTTAAACGATGGTAGGATTTTGGAATTGGAAAAAAAATTATGATCTACCCCTATATTATTTTAGTTATGAAATTAAAAAAAAATGATATCAGAATATTTTAGTAAAACTTTTAATTTTCTTTTTTTAATATAACTGCAAAGATTAATTTTCAATCTACATTTAAGTTTAAATATTATAAATACATAATTTAATATAAATAAAAAGCTAAAAACATAAAATATACCCGCCCGGTCAAGGTCTAGTAATTTCTTTAAAAGGTGTTACAAGATTCCTTCAGCATCATGGTAGGTAAAATAACTTTCACAGAAAACGGTTAAGATCCAAATGTTGCTACATCAATGAAATTATGAAAAATCCCTATGCTACTAATTTTATTCTTCTGAGAATAAAGAAAAAATATTAGCATCTTACAAAAAACCAAAATTTTGACAATAAAAATTGTGAAACATAATCCAATTAAGACAATATAAATAGTTACAAAAAGTTACATAACTTTCTAAACAATTATAAAACTTTTTGATAATTATTTAACTCTTGATATATTAAATAACTATTTTAGAACATACATGAAATTACATAAATTTTATTTTGAAGAAAATAAAGAAAATTGTATTTTATTATTCAATATTCATATTTATAAGATGTTTTAGTTACCAAATTATTTATTCTAAAAGCTAACATCCATTTTTACAAAAATGTTTATTTATAAATTTTTGCCAAAAAATCATGAACTTTAAAATCTATTTTAGGCCTATTGTTAGTCAAATATAAATGTTGACTAACGATATGACTTAAATAGTATGGCCAATGAAAGTTTATGACTAAAATGAATTGTTATCAAAAGTTTAGTGTTTTTTTGGTTTACGGAAAAGTTAAAGTTAGTGCTTTATTTCAATCAAATTTGAAAATTGATGATTTAAATGATATTTTTTTCCAAATTATAAATAGTAGTACTATAATTTTTTTCTGGTCAAAAGTATAAGCAAATTTCTTTTAAATTGAAAATTATATTTTGTCTATCTACCCGAATGAGAAACATTATAGCAAGTTACACATTAGGATTGAATAAAATCAGTACAACCATAACCAAGCTGAATCAGTATAACCCATAAGCAAGATGTTCCAGATTTGGAACTACACTCAAAATCCTTTCATTACCCGGCTTAGCTAATATGGGAAAGGTGCTAATGCAACTCCTGCGCCTCCAATGTCAACCTACTTAGTCTATGAAGCTCCGATATGGTAGGAAGGAGGGTCAAGGAGACAAACCTGAGGAGCTCCAATTCCATTATCCAAAACTAAACCTCCCAAACACTGTAAAACGGGATAAGGTGTGGCAGCAATATCTCTTGGAAACTCGGTATCTGCACAAATGAAAAGGGGATGACCTGCCGTAAGTGATCAAACGAGACCACCACGACATTTTGGGACGGCCACAACCAAAGCGCACTGTCACCGAAAGAAGAGAGGAGCCTCGCAGACAAGCGAAGAGCCTAAACCTCCCACACACTTCTTCCCTAGAACTAGGGAGAGATTCACACACGGTAAAGAGGCAGTCACTGGGGACAGTCCAAAACTGCTAACAGAAAAAAAAACACCAAGGAGATATTAACCTGAGAAGTGCAAGTCGGGCTGATTCCACCAAGAAACAGAACCATGAAACAGAAGAGACAAAGGACGGTGAGGAAGGACCATGCTGCCACCGTATGAGCACCAGACATCTCCACGCGATCAACAGGAGCGGCAAACCTCATGTGCCGACGAGGACCTCCGACCAACACGCGCCAGTGGGGGGATACATCGCCATACGCCTTGAAAAACCTACAAGACCGCCTTGAGAGAAGCTGAAAAAGCCTCTTCCGCCAAGACACCGAGGGGAGGAGCACCACAGACAACTTACACTCCTCACCAATGTCAATCTGAGATACCGACCTGAGTTGGAGAGACAATCCCGAACCCATGCGCCACCACCTCCACCAAGATTTAGGGTATGCATAAAGATAGGTAAACAGAAAATCCTAATAGTCACTACCCAAAAGCGGACTCCATTGCTAGCTTGTTGACTCCGACAACTCGCCTATACACCAGAGGACACTGCCTTCGAGCAGATCCGTCACTGGGGGCAGACCCGAGAAATCTACCGTCAGAGAAGGCCTTCAGAACTTGAGCATATCAAAACCAGAGGTAAGACTAGTGAGAGGAGCAAACAGAAAAAGAGGGAGGGATGAGAACCGCCGGCAGTGACGGCGAAAGCCGCACTTCACCGAAGGACAAAGGTGAAAATTGGTTTCTTACGCGAGAGAAAGAAAGGTGACAGAAAAGGTTTTTTAAATTGGTTATTTTGTCAGGCGGACATAAATTTCTTATAAATACTTATTAGTTTATGTCTTATTATTCTAAAACCAGCATAATAAATTATTATTTATATTTTTAAATAGCTAAATCAAACATCAAAAAATATATATATATATATGTAAAATACTTTAATCAAAATATATACTTATTGTGTTAAGTTTTTTTAAAACACTCATATCTTAGAGATAGTTTAGAAAATATATTTATATTTTTGGTTGACTAATATTTAATAATAAATTGTTTTGTATCTTAATTTTTTTTTAACTTTTATAATAAAAATATTGTTTTGAGATGGGCACAAAAAATAATTATCTTTTTTTTGATAATTCTAAAATATTATTTTGTAATCAGTTATTTAATATAGCATATAACATATAAACTTTATATCATTAAAATAAATTAGTGAATAGTTAGAAACTAATAATAAATTAATAACCTATTTAAAAGTCTAAAACCTAATAAAAATATGACAAATAAAAAAAGCTAATATAACATATAAATTTAATATTAATAAAATAAAATTTGTTTTTATTTATATAGAATATTCATCAAGGCTATTATTTTAAATTAATGATTTAGTGACTCAGCTCAAAATAAATAATACATCAATGATAATTTAGCTTAAACTTAATAAAAATATGACAAATAAGCAAAATTAGCTAAAATCATGGAGAACATGACAAGTAAGCAAAATCACTTCATAAATAATAGTATAGATAAGCTGAATTTTCTTTGGTTCCAATTTGATTATAAATTTTTATATCCAAATAATTCAAAAATCACAATACTTGAACCGAACTAATTTAAATATCCAAATGTGTAGGTTTACTTGAGCTTAATGACTCATATAGAGAGAAAGAGAGATCAACCGCTGATAGAAAATAGAAAATAGTGTAAATTTTAAGTTTTGTATATATTAATTGATTTAGGTCTCTCTCTCTCTGTCTTCTTACGAAATAATAAATAGTCTTTTGCATGTGTTTTACATCTTACTAGATCATGACCCGCGCGACTGTGCGGATTTTATTTTGTTTTAACAAAATAACATATATTCTATAGTAGTCAATACAATTTAGAGTTTGTTTATTTCACATAATGTAGTTTTATATAATTTTGAGTTTGTCCAAAACGTATTGTTTAAAAACAATGAAAACTGTTTTTTGTATTAATAGTTTTTCATTGGTGTATTAGAAATATAATTGTATGGTGCAAACATTAATATAATATTAACCAATACGATTTGGATTAAAATAACAGTGTATTACAGATGTATTGTGAACCACTAATCTAATAGTAACCAATACGATTTGGACTAACGTAATAGTGTATTATAGATATAGACATAAGATGGATACACTAATTTAATATTAACCAATACGATTTAGACGAACAAAACTGAAGTCTTCATTATAATTTTAATAAAATAGTTATTAATTATTATAAGATAGATAAACAGAAAATTTAATGGAAAAAGATAGCAAGAAAGATTAACCGTGCGGATACATAAATGTTTTATGTTTAGTAAAATAATTTAAATGAATCTGTATTAATCCAAAAACAATTATAGATTCAAATTTTTATTAGAAGAATAGTATTTTGAATGTGTATGCAAAAAATTCAATAAATTAAAAATGACAATGTGTTTTTTTAGAAAGTTAAGTGCAATAAAAATACACAATCTTTTTTGTTTTATATTTATTGACAAAATAACTATTATGCCCAAGAAAGAAAAATTTCATTATAAATGTCCATGTCCATATAGAATTAATAAGCCTATTAGTAACAACAAATTATCCAGGAAAGAGAGAAAAAAATAGCTACATCTTATTTCCTTTTCTTTAATTTATTTTTAGGCTAGTAGACTCATAATTGATTTTTTTTTTAAGTTAAAATTGATGTTTCTGTTATTGAAATCCCATAATATGTCAAGTTATCTATTAAGTTAGATATACATAAATACAAAATCCCATAAAACCGAGATTTTTGGTATAGTAGATTAATCTTGGAGAAAGGGGGTTTTCCATATTTACGATATTTCAAATCTATAAATTTGATTGTGAATATTTGATTGCCACCGAGATTTTAGGTATAGTAAACTCTTAATCGATTTTTTAAAAGTTTGAGTTGATGTTTCTATTATTGAAATAAGAATATATTTTTAACTTGGTGAATGTGTTTTCCCATAATTGATTATTTTTAAAGAATAGATTGATGTTTCTATTTAGTGTATATTCATTATTTGAGCATCAAGAAAAAAATATTATGATATCTTTAGTATTGAGTTTCAACAAAAAGTACTGATGTGGTTGAAACATGTTGTTAAATTATTTGGTTAATTCAATCCATTGGTTTGGGAGATAATTGGATCAAGATAGTTAAAATTGGGCAATGACATGTTTTGGACTCGTTTATATTTTTAATAACATGTGTAACATTTATTTTTATTTCTATTTATTTATATATTTATTTTTAAGAACTCAGACTCGTGTAATATTTATATTGGAGACATTTGTTGTATTCATTTGACTATAATAAAAGAGAGGGGTTGTTATATTTGTACTATTATATAATATATACGGTGGTGTTAAATGATAGTCAAATGATTTAGATATTTTGTAAATAATTTGCGGTGGAGTAAATTATAGTCAAATGATTTACGTTCATATGAAAGATCGATGGAGTTAATGTTAAATGAAAGAATAGATAAAAAGAGGTGATGTTAAATGATAATTACGGTGGAGTTAAATGATAGGATAATATTAATTACGGTGGAGTTAAATGATAGGTGCTTGATATTAAACTCTCTAAGGAAATATTTAAATGAAAGGTTAGACTAAGAATAATAATGTGATGTCCAACTTTAAAATCTACCTAGAAGAAGTTAGAATGTTTCTGTTTTAATAAGATAGATTCTGGAAGTTGTGTGGGAAACTAAATCTTACCGGTTCTCGTTTGATTTTTCACAAAAGAGAGTAAATTTCTTCACTTTTCTGTTAACATTTCATCCTACCAAGATAGTGGGATATATTTTGGTTGATTGGGATTCAGAATAAGCAGAGCGAAAGCTTTCTCTAGTTTTGAAAGTGTTTTAGCATATGTTCTGTTATTCAGTTTAGCTGTTAAATTTCGGGTTTATTACGGGCTTACAACTTAAAACCAATGGATAATTACTGGATCGGTCCTAGATCTTTATATATCAGTTAACTAGATGATGACTCTCATATTTTTGCGGATTAATTATCCAATTAATTCAAATTTAAACATAATTCTTGGTTTCAGTAAATATTATTAATTAGTTTCGAGTATTAAATTAATCAGAAGATACTTTATCTTTCTATTACAATACAACATAGATAATGGTTTGGTACTTGCAAAATCTTTTATTTATTCTATTACCAAATATCATGTGTAAAAAATATCATCATCACAATAACCTAATAAAGTTTTATTAATAATTTAAAATAACATAGATGATAAATCTACAAAATAAACCATAACTATCAATTATCAGTGAAGCTTATGAAATCAAACCTTCTTCATGAAAGTATTAGTTGCATTTTATATGAATTTTCCCTTCAAAAGAGTTTATTGTGAAACATATTGATAAAATCTACAGTAGTTAACAACAAACTTCAATTTAACAAAAATATTATAAACAAAAAATAATAAATTATATATGTCTAGTAAAATCTGAAATCATATTTTTATTTATTTTTATCGGTGAGAAATTGTATTATTTGTACTCATAGTTTTTGATTAGTAAGATAATTTGGTGACATAAAAGAGAAGCAAATTATTTTTAAAATAACAAATAAAAAACATTAAATAATTTAATATTAATTTAAAGTAATCATAAGATGAATAAAACTATAAATTATTGCTAAATTTGAAAATACTTGTTAATAAAAATTATCCCTGAATATAATGAAAATATTTATTGAATAAGGTCTAAAATGTTTTAAAACTAACAATTTAATATTAATTTAAAGTAATCATAAGATGAATAAAACTATAAATTATTGCTAAAATTTGAAAATACTTGTTAATAAAAATTATCCCTGAATATAATGAAAATATTTATTGAATAAGGTCTAAAATGTTTTAAAACTAACAATTTAAAAAGTTATTTATTAAAACTAATAACTCAACTTAAACCAGGTATATGACAAATAAGCTTCTAAAATAATAAAATACTAGATCTTGATCCGCGCGCCCGCGCGGATGTATTTTTGAAAAATATGTTGGTATTTATTTTCATGTCAATATCAGAGGTAGGCAAAAAAAATCTGAATCCGAAGAGCCGAATTGAAATCCATCCGAGCAAGTAGTACCAAACTCAAACCAACATTGATTAAATATCCGAATTATTCAAAATTTTGGTATTTAGAGGACCAAAACCGAATCCAATCCAAACTGAAGTATTACGGGTATCCGAATGTATCTGAAATATATTTATATCCATAATACGATATTTTTAAGTTGGTTTAAGTACTTGAAAATATATACAAATAGTCAAAAGTAAATATCTAAAATAACTAAATTATACTCAAAATACCAAAATACTTGAAAAATTATTGATTCTCGATCCAAATATTTAAAACAAACAAATTTATATGTTAAGTTTAGGTATTCTAACATTTTTTATTAGATTTTATATGTAATATATTATTTTGTTTGTAGATTTTTGAGAAAATGAAAGTATTTAATGAACTTAAAAAGAAATTAAATGGGTTATCCGAACCCGGACTGAACCTCAAAGATCAAAATCGAACTCGGACCAAAATTTAGAAATATTCGAATGAGACTTGAATTTTTGACCTCAGAAACCCAAAACTCAAATTGATCTGAATCGAACCTGAATTGGTACCCGAACAACCATCCTCAGCCACTATTATACATCATATATGTGTCATCATATAGTTAATCGTATTTTATATGTATCGTCATATACGTAATCATATAATTAATAGTATTTTATACGTAGCATCATATAAATAATCACATATATTATATTTTTAAAACTTAAGGTGAAAAATAAAAGCCAGAATTTAAGTTGGTATATGAAATTGGGCTTTGTATTGTATTTTTCTTATATATATTGAAAATATTTTTTAATAATAGTTATTGGAAAATATTTTAGTAAAAATAAAATTTTGAATATACGTATATTTTGAATCAATTTTTGATATAAATAAATTTTAAATTATTATTTTGATTTGAAATATGTACATAAAGTTTAAATTTTGTTTGTGATGATTTTAGAGAAATACGTTTTAAAGTAATTATATGGATCCGTTTTCGTATATTTTAAAATAGAGTGAGATAGATAGTTTCTGATAATATAATGAACTTTCAATTTTTCTTAGTAAGATAAGCTAATTACTATTCTTTTTAATATACTGCTATCGAGTTTTTAAACAAACCTCTTTTGGAAAATGTTATCCACATTTCCAAATAAAACTATTTTTGAAAACAACTATCCATGTTTCCAATCAAACCTTTCTTTTTAGAGCCATTTGCACCAAAATTACTAAATAACTACAAAATTTGCAAAAATGGAAAAAGTTGGTGGGACCCAATATCAGAAGGTGTAAATTGACACTGATGACCCTATATGTTAGAAGGGAGAGAATTCTATTTTCTCTATTTTTTTGTTTTACCTAAATAATACACTAGTCTACTCTGTGTCTCTCTCTCTCCCACACACATTCCCTCGTTTTCTCCGTCGACACAAATGCATCTATTTTTCACAATCACTGATCCTTTATGTTAAGAAACTTTATGATTCTTACATTCATTACCACAAATTCACACATATACTTTTCAAATTTCTCTCACTTCAACGAGGAAGAGAAGACATAAGAGCTATTGTCACAGCCCCAACAAACGCGAATGGGTATTGGATCGGATGACCTCGCAACTTCTCGGCAACTGGTGTGTTCGAAACCAGACATCGATCCATCCACAATTAGTCTTCACCAAAAGAACCATCCCCGGAGTTTCCCGCGGCCCGACCACCGGAATCCACAAAGATCCGACTCTCAAACTTCCTCCGCCAAGTTCATCTGCTGCCTCGTTGTCACACGCATCCTACAACACCGCGAACAAACCCTAAAATCTACCGGTCAAGAAGAGCTTCAGCATATAAGAGGGAGATGTCTCGGAGAACGGCCATCCCCAAGAAAAGCTCCTCGACACCAGAAACTTCACAGAGACTGCACAACAACAAGACTTTAGTCCTCATGGAAACCGTTCGTCGCGCAGAAGATAATATAATAATTATCCAGCAAACATGAATTATTAATTTTTACGTGTTGGTTTATCCGGCTAACATTCATTAACATTAGTTAGTCTAGTCGGCTAACAAAATATATTTTTATGTATTTGAGTCGAATCTTTTCACGCGGTATATTTTTTAGTTTAGTCGGCTATCAAATATATGTTTATGATTCATCTTCTTTGCTTTTAGTTTGGGTAGGGTTAGCGTGGATCCTTAGTCCATTATGAAGAAAGTATCTACCGATAAGCGTAACGACAACAACTGACAGACCGGTTATGATGAGTAACGACAACAACACTCAACAAACTTGGATCTTGATGTTGAAGTTGAAGTTGAAGTAGATATAGCTCACTAATGCTACATATATCCATCACTTAAAACACTTATCTGTTACAATAGCAAACATTTCATGTTAATAGATCAAATAGCAGTAACACAAACTGACATATATATTATATATGTACTATTCATATAGTTGATATTGTAAGTTAGCCGGTTATAATGTGATTTTGTTGGATCATTCATAAATTAGCCGGTTATGTTATGATTTATATGGATATTTTATATGTTAGATGACATCTAAATTTGAAATATCAGCTACTCTGATAGACTATAATTTAAGAGACAATAGTGGCTGGTTATTTAAGTTAGTGATTGGTTATTTCTAATAGTTAATAGTTATTTAAATGAGTGGTCGGTTATCTTTTGTCTCTATTTGATATAATATGTATGTGTCTTTATTGATATAACACAAGTGTGTCTATAATAGTTGTAGTAACCTATAACGTTTGTTGGTTATTATCCGGAAATCTACACAAATGTGTGGCTACCTGAGTATATAGCCATAAATTTGAAATACTTAATAACTTCCATGCCTAAAATATGATAAGTATAATATATATGTTAGGTTGCTAACTATCAACAGAGCTGGATATTTAAAAGATTAATACGGCTATTTGATTTAAATTACTCAATCTCAATGTATCTATTCTTGTGAAATTGAGATACTTAATACGGCTAAGTATTTATGTTAGCAGTCGGTTTTAATAGTTGATGATTATTCAATATATAGCATATTGTTTTAGTTCTATTATGAGTATAGTAATCTACACAAATGTGTGGCTACCTGAATATATAGCCATAAATTTGAAATATGGCCAAGTTTTCTAGTATACAGATATATCTTTGAATATCCGGATAATTAAAATATTATATCGAAAGTATGCAATTTGTTTATGACTTTACAGCATAGAAGATAACATACATTACACAACTTGTAGTAATTCGACAGAAGACACTTGATAGTTACATAAGTTGAAGCATTGAATTACACATAACAATTGTAGACGAGACTTACAAACTGAATATAGAATCTCCTGGTAACTGACCTGTAAGGCAAGCCAATAAGACAAGTTGTCAGAAATATGGTTCTTTATGTCGTCTTTCAGCTGACTAAAAGAATCGTATAGTTCATTCATCAACCTTGCCTTCCAACCTGTCAATATTGCCTTTGACCTTCTCATGCACTAGTGAGGCTACATGTTCCACGTCAGAGAAACACAACTCCCCTTCATCGAGTTCAAAATCTATGTCAGCAGGAGTAATAAATGTAATATGTACCTACAAAAAATAATGTTTCTAGTTAGCCGGATATTTAATAAATTTCATGTCTACTGGTCTTGTTAGCCGGTAGCTAAAAATGCCATCTAGTTAGCCTGATATTTAGACACTTACATTGTCAGATGCGCCCAAAATCCTTGTGTGGGCTGGCTTAACACAACGAGTTCATCGCCAACTGCGAATTGGACCTGAGATGAATACGAAAGATTAAAAGTGTATCAGATCTAGTGCTCGAGACAGAATTGATGGGGAGTATGATCCATTAAGATCTTCAAAATACGATATATGATGAATGTGAACAAATAAATGTGAAAGGGATACAATGGATGTCTTACTATAAGAGTCTCAACGTGTTCCTCGCCTTCCTTAAAAATCCTAAATGGTAACTCCATAGTCCGTAAAATTGTAGACATGAGGTTAGATATAATCAATAACTAAAATTGAGCAGTATGTGAAGCATATTTGAGCCCTAATTCTGAAAAGATATTCAAAAGTTTAAAATGATGAAAATACTTACAATCGAAGAGGAGATAATCGTTGTTTTGGGATTTTAAGAGACGACTGAGATTGATGTCGGAGATAATCGTTGTTTTTGGAAGCCATTATCGTCGCTAAGGTAACGTCGGAGAATTGAAAGAAGGAGAGAGATGAAAGATTCTATGTGGACATTGGTTCTAACGGAGAAATCAAAGAGACTGAGAGAGAGAGAGAGAGAGAGAGAGAGAGAGAGAGAGAGAGAGAGAGAGAGAGAGAGAGAGAGAGAGAGAGAGAGAGAGAGAGAGAGAGAGAGAGAGAGAGAGAGAGAGAGAGAGAGAGAGAGAGAGAGAGAGAGAGAGAGAGAGAGAGAGAGAGAGAGAGAGAGAGAGAGAGAGAGAGAGAGAGAGAGAGAGAGAGAGAGAGAGAGAGAATAATTGAATCTGCGGAGAAAACTAAGAATCTATGAGAGATGAGAAAGATAATTCGAAAACCATAAGTATAAATTGTAATGATGATCAAAATATCTCTCACTTCACGTGTAAATGAAATATAAGGTTTTTAAAATAGGCCAATTTGGCTAGAAAACTAAGAAACATAACATATTTGCGGAACAATGCAACAAAAAGAATATTTAGTTGCCCGGTATGAACAGTCTCGAGTACTACGGGTGTAATTTACGTCGGAGCCCCATGCATAGTAGAGGTTGTATGGGTAATAATTGAAAAGCAGGTAATAATTAAAAAGCAGGTGAAGATGAACACGGCAATGACGGCAATGGAGGCTGCGAACAGGAAGAGCCGAAGACAAAGGTGGAGGTGGGGGCAGGAACACGGCGGTGGAGGGCAAATGCTTATAACAAGATGACGGCTGTGGAGGCTGATTGTTTGATGACTAGTGTTCGATTTGGTGTTTTATGAACATCCGATCAAGTGTTACTGTTCATCGTCTTTTTCATTACGGAATTACTGTAACAATTTTTTTCTAAGAAAACAATCTGGACAGCTTAAGTTTAACACTAGTCATCTATGTGTATTGAAAAATCAATTTTGTTTGGGAATCCCATCATGGGCCATCAAACATAAACGAGATATGAATCCTAAATCTCATAACTTTCACCATAAATCAAATTAATAAAATTGTCGCTGTAAACCATCTTCTTGACATTACCCATCATCGCCTCTAACTCCTCGAGATTCAAAGCAACTTCCACCATCTCCGACGACCTTACCTTGTAACCTAACACACCGAGAAGCTCATCCTCTTCTCCCTTCACGATCATCATCTTGTCTTTACTAGAAATCGCAGGGGAAGAAGTAGAAGACAGACAATTACTGTCCCGTGGTTAGGACCTTAAAACTAGTGAAGATCTCTATTAATTTCTGATCTGCTTAGATAGTTAATCTCAATTCAGTCTTGTTTTGGGATCCAAAGGTTTGGTTTTTAGTTTGGATGACGAACAAGAGGAGCAAGGGCATCTTTGCCATTATGAAATGTGGAATAGTGACTTTCCATATACCTAATTAACTTTTATTTTATAGTCATACACTGCAATTGCCCTTTAAAATATTAGATATTAGACTCTCATGTAGGAGAATAGGGATAAAGTGGACAATAAGAAAAAACACATCATACAAAAAGACAAAAAATCCATCCTTGCAAATATACGAGTTGTTTGTATATGGAAGCAAATTTCTCTTCTTTTTAACATGTTATCCATGTTTCCAAATAAAACTCATTTTTAACTTGTTATCCATGTTTTCAAACAAACTTTTAAAAAAAAATTGTTAAATCTAATTTGTACTTAGTTTTAAGAATATAGGTAAAATATACATAGATTCCTACACAGTTTTAAAAACTGGTTGAACCGGTTGGACCGGTCCCACCATTGATTCAACTATAATTCCGAGTGGATGTCCGGTCCGATTTTTCAAAACATTGTAAATATATTATGTTGAGTTAAATATATTATTAATATATTATGATGTTCTAGGACAAAATTAAAATAAATTAAATAGGTGATCAACTTAAAAATATTTAAATTGATATATAGTTAAATGTATTATTAATATATTATGCTCTTTTGTAACTTTAAAATCTTTAATAGTTGATATTATTTCTTTTATATATTTTTAATTGATAAGGCTGTTTAAAAATTATAAAGAATTATGGTTAGTCAAAAGCAATTCACGTTTACCATATTCAAAGTCCTTTTTTTCCTGAAAAAAATCATTTCTTATATGGTTAGAGAATATTTAGGTAAATAGATAATTAATGATAATTTTAATTGGACAGTTATTATTAAAGGAAATGGCACAAGTTGGTAAATAGTAAAAAAATCAAGGGTTATTTCCCATTTGTACTTCACTTTTAATAGGATAGATGATAAATAAGTAAAAAAACCTAAAATCATGGAGAAAACAAACAAAACTAAAATTACCACCTAAAATTATTTTTAAAAAATGAATATAAATAAAATCGCAAATTGAAATTAAGAACATGACAAATAAATAAATGGAGAATGTGACAAATAAGTATAACTAAAATTACTAAAAAATAAATAAATAAGCAAACTACCTAAGATTATTAAAAATAAGAAAAATAAGTGATAAACAACGACAATGCCTAGATGTTTTGTCCGCACATGTCAAATATTGTTTTATCAAAATATATACTTATTATTGTGTAAATTTTTTAAAACACTCATATCTTAGAAATATTTTAGAAAATATCTTCATATAAATGTTTTTCCTTGATAATATTTAATTATATTTTTTCATATCTTAATATTTTTTAAACTTTATAGTAAAAATATTATTTTCAGATAGCAAGACAATATATATAAGAATTATCTTAATTTTAATTTTTGATAATTTTATTATATTATTTTATTATAAATTATTTAATATAGTATATAAATTTAATATTATTAAAATAAAATTGTTTTAAATTAAATATAAAATTCATTATGGGTATTGTTTAAATTAACAAATTAGTGTATCAGTTAAAAACTAATAATAAATCAATAACCTAGCTAAGAGTCAAAAATCTAAATATGAAAAATAAGAAAAACTAACTAAAAATTAATATAATATATATATTAATATTATTAAAATAAAATTCGTTTTAATCATATATAAAATTCATTAAGGGTATTTTTAAAATTAATAAATTTGTGACTTTTCTAAAAACAAATAATGAATTAATGATTTAACTAAAACCTAATAAAAATATGATATATTAGTAAAATTACCTAAAATTATGGAGAAAATGACAAGTAAGCAAATTCACTTCTCAAATAATAGTATAGATATCTTTTAAAATTTCCGATGTGAGATATAATATTTCCAATATCCTTTCTCGAGATGATGATCCTTATTAACTAGAAATCTCGAAACTTTGTGACAGTTATACTCGATCAAGCAAATTAATTACGACTTTTATATCCGATAAGGAAAGGTTAAGTACGACCTTTAAATCATATATAACACCTGAGTCATTTCTGATAATGAGTAAATCATCAAAATAACCAGAATATGCAGAACTATAGATAGATAAAGAGTGGTCTTTGTGACACTGAACAAATCCATAATCAAGAAGAGCTTTACCCTAATATGTTTTGTTAGTAAATAGATAGGTTATGTAGTTTTTTTTTTTTGAAAAAGATTTTCTATTTAAATTGCAGGAGAATGAAAAGTTTTACAGAGATAAAACTCAGTAGACCAAGTGGTCTTTTAAGTTCAAAAGATACAGACTTGAATCAGTAAACAAAGGGGTAGGATATTAGTTGGAGAACCACAGTTGAAGCAGAGAGGAGGAGAGTTTAGGTCTGTCAATCCTGAAGCTGGAGATCCTATTCTTGACTGATAGTTTTATCTGAGAACCGAGCGTCTGTGATGAAGTGAACCGAGCATTGTGGAGGCGACTATTTCTCTCAGTCCAAAGAGTATAAAGTGTAGCCTGCCAGCACAAAAGGAGCAGAGTTTTGTGGATCTTACTTGAGGTTTGCCCGTTTAGAAGCAGGAGTATAGCAGGCCACTGTCGAGGTGAGCTGAAGTTGCATTTCTCCGCCAGTATCTTCCAAATGTCCCAAGTAATGTTACAGTCAAAAAAACAGTGAGCGATAGACTCATCTGCTACATTACAAAACAGACATCGAGAGTCTGTTTGGAGTCCCCAACTTAGAATTCTGTCGCGGGTGGGGCATCTATTCCTGACCATCAACCATACCAGGAACATGTGCTTAGGAACACCCCCTGAGAACCACACCTCCTTGCGCCAAGAGACCGTTGGAGCTGTAGGGCGAACCAGGTCATAAATCTCACCAGTACTAAACTTGCAGTTTCTCTTATTCCGAGGCCACCATTCCAGTTCATCATTGCAGTCATTAAGTGTAAGTGTTGAGAGGTAGGAGAGTACCTCCAGCTGCCTATCAGTGCGCGCATTAGGGAGGATCCAGACTTCATTCTCCCACAGTTCCGCAAGCGTGGCTCTTTCAGGTACAGGAAACCGCATTGAGGCAGTAGGACCTAAATAGCTTGAAAGCTTACCATAAGGCGACCAGTTTGAAGACCAAAAGTAGGATGTTTCACTATTCTGAACATGCTTTCTGATCCAAGGGTAGATGATTTCCCTAGCATCAAGTAGCTTGTTCACTAGCCATGAATGTTTCTGTCTCGTATTGATCACCAAAAAAAATTCAATGTTACCTTCCAGTATTTCAGCTCTGAACAACGAAGACCAGATAGAACCCTTGACAAAAAAGAGCAGCCAAATCATTTTTAGAGCACAAGCCATATTCCACGCTTACAGATTCCTTAACCCGAGTCCACCTTCCTCCTTTGAAAGACAACAGGATTCCCAAGAGACTTTTGCCGAATAATTTGCAGTGATATCACCTTTCCAAAGAAATTTAGCACAGAGGGAGTCAATCTCCTGGATGACACTCTTGGGGATGATGAATGTACTTGTCCAGAAATTAGTTATTCCATTGATCACAAAGGTCACCAACTGTAATCTGCCAGCATAAGTTAGTTTTTTGACAGTCCAAGAACGCAGTTTTGATTTGAGTATGGGAGATCTTTTTAGTGTCTAGAGGGACCCCCAAGTATCATATGGGAAGGACACCAGACGAGAGCCCCGTCTGCTCCTTTAAATCCTGAATCTCTGCATCCGATAAGCCTGCTGCAAAGAATGATGTTTTCTGAACACTGATAGCTAATCATGATCTTTGCTCGAAATCCTTCAAGACAGTTAGTATGGCCTGAACAGAAGAGAGGGGGCCGTCTGAGAAAATGAGGAGATCATCAGCAAAAGATAAATGAGTGAGCTTCGTTTTTTCACAGCGGGGGTGATAGTGAAATAAGCCCGAATCCGCAGCTCTTTCCAGCGCCATAGAAAGACAATTCATCACCAATACAAAGAGGTACGGCGAAAGAGGGTCGCCTTGCCTAAGTCCCCGTTTCCCCTTGAAATACCCATATGTAGAGCCATTAAACGCAATAGAGAAAGAGGGAGTACACACACATGCCTCTAACCAACGTATCATGGCCTCCGGAATGTTGTAGCTTCATAAGGCAGCAAACAAAAACTCCCATCTAACTGTGTCGAAAGCTTTTGCGATATCAACTTTGAGAGTAATTCTTTTCTGTCCCCCTTTCCGGTGATAACCTTGCACTATCTCTGAGGCCAAGAGTGTGTTCTCAATAAGAAGTCTACCTTTAACGAACGGTGTTTGGTTTGGCAGGATGAAGCCCGGAAGAATCAACTTCAATCTTTTCACTAGCAGTCTTGAGATAGTCTTGTATGTTGTGTTGCAGCAAGAGATGGGTCTATAGTCCGCAATGAAAGTAACTCCGGGCTTTTTAGGGACCAGAGTCAATATGGTAGCATTTGTGGAACGAGGCAGGAAGCTTGAGACAAAGAATTGTGAGACTGCCCTTAGGAACTCTGCACCCACAACCGACCAAGCAGCTTTGAAAAACGCAGAGGTGGACATAAGCTGGTAGTGGACATAAGCTGGTAGTGGTGATTTGAGCAAGATAGAGAGTGGAGATCTTGCAGCCATAGGTAAGACGCCGAGATAGGAGAGAGAGAATCTGGCGCTAAGATGGCTTGGAAATGAGTGATAGCTGCTGAACTAATGAGGTCCGGGTCTGTGATGACAGTTCCATCTAGAAGGGTGATAGACCTAATGGAGTTTTAAGACGCACGGGCTGTAGCTACACTCTGATAGAATGGAGTATTATGATCCCAAGCCTCAGCCAGTTTACTCTTGACTTTTGGTGAAAGAATGACTCCTCGATCCCACGCAGGAAGACGTATTTTTCTTGTAGTTCTCTCTCCTCGTTAAACAACAGAGTTGAGGGGTTCGCCATTGCTTGTACCTGCACCAAATTCAATAAACCATTAGCCTTACACACTCTTTTTTGGATATCTGAGAAACTCTCTTTATAAAGTGATTTAAGAGGGCGCTTTATATTTTTTAGTTTGAAACCGAACGAAGTGAGATCCAATGCAGTACTTCCGGTCAGTGCCCACGCTGCTTAAGTCGAAGGTAGGAAATTAGGGTGGCTAGTGAGAAGGTTATAGAATTTAAATGGCTTGGTTCCAGAAGAGGGGAGGGGGCAAGCTAGGTTCACAACACAGGGAGAATGATCTGAAAAATCATGAGGGAGGAACGTCGCTATGCTGTTGGGGAATTGGCTAATCCAGTGGAGGTTCACCAAAGCCCTATCTAGCTTCTTAGTAACCGGGTTTTGAGGCCGCTTATTGGTCCAAGTACGGGCATTCTCTTGGAATCTCAAGTCCTCAATCCCTAAATCCAGGAAGAAATCTTTCAGCTCCACCATTTCAGGGGTTAGGTGGTTGACTAAGGGAGAAGAGTGCTCGGCGTGATGTATTATCTGGTTCAGATCCCCACCTATCAACCAACTCTGCTCCTCCAAGTAATATGTTTGCTGAACCTCAAGTAAGCATTTCCATAGATCCAGCCTCTCTTCCCTAAGATTTGAAGCATAAACGGCTGAGAAGTAGAAGAATTGGCCTGTCTGAAGGGTGACTTTGCAGGTTAAAGATTGGCTAGACTGGTGGATTACTTGAACTGAAACAGAAGGCTTCCATATGATTATAACCCTGCCATCCTCATCCGTGTTGTGGTTTGAAGTAAAGTTCCATCCCGGACAAAAAGTAGACATTAACTGATTCAAGTTTGGCTCTTTTATATGAGTCTCCAAAAGTGCACCTAAAAATGGCTGATGAGAAGAAAGCCACTGAGCAAAAAGGCGGTGCTTAACCGGGTCATTAATGCCACGGACATTCCAAAAAATAGGTTTGTACACATTTAAAGGGATTGGGGAGACACTCCTTGCGAAAGGAGAGCACCCGTAGCAGGGGAAACAGCGATTAGGGAAGGCGGGGTAGAGGAGGGGGGAGAGGAATGGGGGATGAAAGGTGAGTGGGGATCAGGAGGCAGGGAGGAAGGAGGGGAGGGTAGGTCTTAAATTAGAGTAGAAAGCTAAGGGAGAAAAAGAGTTTGAAACACCCGTCAGAGGAGTAGGATGCGCAGGTTTAGAGAACTGTTTTGACTTTCGCTTAGGGGATTCCCAGGATTCAGCACAAAGAGGAGGAAAGGATAAAGGATCAAGGGAAATTTGGTAAGAGGGTTGAGGCAAGGTGGAATCCACCAGAGAGGTAGAAGGAGAGAGAGAGAGGGAGGGTTTTGAGGATGAAGTGGAGGCTTAATTGAAGATTTAGGCATTACTGTTGCAGTAAGCGCAAGGACATAGTTTTGGGTAGGAGGAGGGGAGTACAACAGGGGGGAGGGAGGGGAAGAAGGTTCATGTACAGGGGACAGAGCAAGACTTTGAGAAGCCGGAGAGGGTGGAGGGGAAGATGGAGCAACGTGAATGGGGGGAAGGGCTGGGGGATCTAGGGGAGGAGATGGAGGGCAGAGGGGGGGAGAGGCCGGGAGTAGGAGCGGGGGAGGGGGGATGATCAATGTCCATCGCTACAACTGGAAGGTTTTGAGACACCAATGGGGAAGAAGTGAAGGCCTGGGGGTCTAACAGTGGATTCACCGACTCTCCTCCTTCCAAACTCTGTGGACCTGAGCTACTGTCTTTATTTGGGGCAGGAGATACATGCATAGGCTCACGGACAGTAACCACAACCGAATCCATTGTGTTCCCATTTTCTTGAACTCCGCTTTCTTTGCTAACCGGTACCCATTGCCTTTTAATCTTGAGACAGTCCTTTATAATGTGCCCCAACTCTTTACAATGGGAGCAAGTAGGAGGAAGCCAAGGATACTGGACTTGAACTCGAAAAACAGCTCCATTTTGTCGCACCAGTTCGAGTTCTGTAGGAAAAGGCTTTGTGGCATCAGCTTCTACCTTCACATGAGCGACATAGAGGCTTGACAAGTTCTTGGTCCAATCGTCCATCTCCTTCGGGTCGCCAATAGCATCGGCAATCCAACCAAGACCTTCGTTCGTCATTAGATCAAATGTCACTCCTATTAGATGCGCCCAAATCGGTATCGCTTCCAAGAATGAAGTATCAGCCACTTCTCCATCGGACCACTGGGCTACCTGAAACATAGCAGTGTCGACATACCAGATGCGCTTGTTGAGCACTTTTCCCCTGATATAATCATTTGGAATCCGCACAATTACCTACCTAGTAGATTGGATCATGTGAATTTCCAGTTTGGTTCCTTTGCTCCAAAGATAATTTAGGATGCTCTGTACAGTTTTGAAGGCTGGGACTCTGCCAAAGAAGCGACCTATCACAAAATCTTTATGCTGAAGGGCACCACGCTGAAAGACTTCATCTGGTATCATGACTCTAGGAATACCCTCTGGTAAAATGGTAGAAGGAGAGTTTGACATTCTCTTTAGAGTTTTGTCAGTAGAGAGCTTTGCTTTATCTGCCCAAGAGGAGACTTTTTGATGCGGGAGAGCCGGAGCGGCGAGTCCCCGAGTAGTAGCAAGCCCGTCTGAGAGAGGCATTAAAGGAGGAGAGGGGGCTAAGAAATTCACGCCTGAGAGGGAAGAAGGCGAAATTACAGGGTTTGGAATTTGGGGATTTCCCAAATTAGGGTTAGGAACAGTAGAGTTAGGGTTTGGGACAGAGAATGTTGGGGTAATAAGATAGTACGAGAGGAGTTAGCTGCTGACACTCCAGATTGGACAGAGGAGGAGGTTTGAGCCCCTAATTCCGGCAAGTAAGCACGGAGAGGAGGCACAGTAGGGAGGAGAAGAGAAGCAGGGGAAAGGGAGAGAGACGGGGAAGGGTAGAGGGCGGGATCGGGAGGGTCAGGAGGGAAGGGAGGGGGTCGGGCGGAGGTTTCGACTGAAGCTTGGAGGCGCTGACCGGAAGCGGGCATGGAGAATGAGATGTTCGCCGGTGTCGGGGGTGTGGGGGGAGAGGAGAGAGAAAAAAGGATTGTAACTATAGTAGTCTTGGTGGGGTTATGTAGTTATCTACTAACAAAACATATTAATTGGATTTCCTTTTTAACAGGATTTTATTCCAATAAGTATATGTGATTTTGCAGAAATAAGCGACATTCTTGTATCATCCTGATCTGTCATCCTGATCTGATCCAATGTACGTGGCTTAAACTTTTTTTTATCAACCCTAAAAGGCATTCAGTGTCAAATACATTCTTGTATCAAACAAATTATCATAAATTTCAAATATCATAAACATATTCTTCACTTCAATCAACTGATTCGGCGCATTCCGCATAGGAGCTGTATTGTCGTTAAGATATCAAATGTCGTTCTCAACCGTTGACGTTAGCCACAAAAACATTGGGTTTGACTTCGTTTCCTCGGATAGCGGAATTCAGTGACTTCTCTAGTTGTAGCTAGAACTCGGTGATCTCACCAAGTTTGTATTTTCCATTGTCAATGAAACTCCAACGACTATAGGAGAGAAGAGAGAGAGAGAGAGAGAGAGAGAGAGAGAGAGAGAGAGAGAGAGAGAGAGAGAGAGAGAGAGAGAGAGAGAGAGAGAGAGAGAGAGAGAGAGAGAGAGAGAGAGAGAGAGAGAGAGAGAGAGAGAGAGAGAGAGAGAGAGAGAGAGAGAGAGAGAGAGAGAGAGAGAGAGAGAGAGAGAGAGAGAGAGAGAGAGAGAGAGAGCCATTCTGAGAAGATAGCCATCAAACACTCGCCTAAGCCGCCACTCGAACAAGATCGGGTCTAATTATGTTGCAGCACTCTAAATGAATATCTCTTCAACCCGCACAGGAAAACAGACAAGTCCACTACCAATTGCAGAACAAGTGCTCGGCTCTTGGCACTTGGATGTGGGCTTAATACAAATGTGACACTAAAGCATAACATAATGAAGTCGAACCACTGCTGTATATCAACTTTCCTTAGTCCTAATTGTACTCTGATTATATATGTACCTGTTACGTGATAATAAGACTCAAGCAATTCCATAACCTAATAGAATGATTCCGATGTATTTGCGGAAACTGTTGCTGATGCTCTTCGTCGAGGTCTATGGAGCATATCAGGTTCTTCCTCTTCGTTCCCTTTTTGAGGTTTCAGTTGCGTTTTTGCTCTGGCTTCTGTAGAAATTGAGTTTTGTTTGGCTAACAGTCGCTGCCTGGTTGCTTCTTCCGTGGGATAACCTGTTCCTAACCGACTGGTGACCATTCTGGAATCAAAAGAAACAAATGGAAAAGGAATGTAAAGGAATAAAATTGTAGGAACATAAAGGAATTGTTGTTCCATCTTAAATTTGACAAGGAATAATTTTCTTCTTTAATTCTCTACAAAAAAGGAATAATAAGGAATGAAAAATAAAGATTATTCCGCGTGAATGGTGATTTTTTTTTAGGAATGTTAGGTAATGTATTATTCCTCGTCGTTCCATGGTCACCATTCATACCCTTAGATTATATGGTTGAAAGGCGTAACTTTCTGATTATTTATTTCATTGTTATAGATCTCTGTTTTTCTTCTTCGAAGCCATGAACCTCCTGCGCTAGTCTGTGCAATGAACGAACTGCTTGACATGATACAAAGGAAACATTATATGACTATTCTCCAGCTATTTGACTTTCTCGTGAAGACCTTCCCGACACATTCAAACATCGTAGCTGTTATATTTGATTGAATACTTATCTTACTTAGCTTATTTACGTTTTGTATGTTATGCTTATTTTCATAGAGAATGGATAATTCTCTCTATCTATTGTATCGAAGAATATTAAGATCGGAGTTCAAACATCAGGTGTTTGGTTTGGGTTCTGCATTAGCTATCCAAAAGGATAATTCTCTCTTTTTTTTTTTGAACACTGAATAATACTTATAAGAAAAACTTCCCCACCAAGCTAGTTGATGGGTGCTGAGTACAATACATTCTTAGCTAGAGAATCTGCAACAAAGTTCAGATTTCTGGAGATGTAGATAAATGAAATGTAAGAAAAGCAAGAAGATAGAGATTTGATGTCCCGAGAGATTCCGTAGAGATCCGCTGGATGACGATTCGAAGAAAGGATAGCAACTAGTGCTTGACAATCTGTTTTTATACAGATTCTTGTGATTCCCGTTTGACGGGCATGAAGGAGAGCCGAACGAACTGCGAGTGCTTCGGCCATTAGTGGGGAGGAGACAGACTCGAAGATCCTGGTACCCTGTAAAGGAGAAGAGGTCTGTGTGTTGGGGAAGTGCCATCCACATCCTGCTCTGCTCGTAGAAGCCAGCCAAGCGGCGTCTGTGAAACATGTGATGCTCAACGGGTGAATAGGCGGGCTGTAGGAAGTCCTTGTCCTGTCCTCGTGTCTCACCGGAGTACTAATCTGAGCTTGGTTCCAGTCTCGGGCGTTGATGATAGCTCTTGTCACGATCTCGTCCGGAGTGAATTTCCTATTCTCAAAAAGGAGGTTGTTTCTGGCTGTCCATAATCCCCAACAGATCCAAGGGAACAAGGTTCCACTTACTCCTAGTGGTGGGAGATTAATAAGCCGGACCGAGGCTGAAAGGGCTGGTCCGAATGAGGTCATCTCCGATGGGTTGAAGTCCTGTTTCCATAGGTCGCTTGTCCAAATCTGTCGTGTGAAGCTGCAGTGTAAAAATAGATGACCCGCTGTTTCCAATTCTCCACAGTGGCTACAAGCATTGTTTAACAGAAGTCCCCTCTTTGTTAAGTTTTCTCCTAGTGGCAAGGCCCCTTGTGCGATTTTCCATAAGAAAACTTGTAGCTTCGGTGAGACTTTGCTGGACCATATTGTTTTGTATAGCTCCTCCGCCTCGTTTCGTTGAGATGTCGTTGGAGGGTTGGTATCAGAGGCGTCTCTGGAAGCTGCAACAAAGTAGCCAGACTTGGCTGTGTAGTCTCCTGTTTTCGAAGCCAGCCATGCGTAAGAATCTGATGCACCTGTTATACTTGGCTTCAGTCTAAGAATATCCACTAGTAAGTGAGGGATGGTATCGTTAATCTTCGGTATATTCCACTCGTTAGTTCCTCTGCATAGGAGGTCCGCCACTACCAGATCAACATCAAACTCCTGAGGAGGACCAATCGGGATGGTAGGTGTCATCGTGCTAATCCAAGGGTCCTTCCAGACCCGTGTTGTTTCTTCGTCTCCAATCACTTTGCTCAAATTAGTGACGAGTAAGTCTCTACCCGCCATAATGCTTCTCCAACCATGGGACGAAGACTTTGATTGTTCAACCTGCAGGAAGCTTTTCTTGGTGCAATACTTTCCTTTAAGCACACGAGCTAGAAGGCAGTCGGGTTTGGTGATGATTCTCCACGCTTGTTTGGCTAGCAAGGCAGTGTTGAAGGCTTGGATTTCTCGTATACCCAAACCCCCTAGCGCTTTCGGCTGTGTGATGGTGTCCCATGACACCCAGCACATCTTTTTCGTATCCGGAGATGAGTCCCAAAAGAAGCGTGTGAGAGCCGACTGAATCCGAGAACACAAGCTTGCAGGGAGCAAGAAACACGTCATTGCATATGAGGGAATTGCTGTAAGAACAGCTTTCAGCATCACAATTTTCCCAGCACTAGAGAGATGACGTGAAGCCCAAGAGACTGCTTTTCTCTTTATATGATCCACAATACCAGTGAAGAGATCTTTCTTCCGACGTCCGAAATGTTCCGGTAAACCGAGATACTTCCCTACCCCACCTTTTTTCTCAATCCCGAGGTGTAGTTTAACACGTTCCCGTATTACCTGCGGGGTTTTAGCAGAGAAAGAAATAGAGGATTTGGAAGTGTTGATTAGTTGTCCAGAAGAGATCCTGTACTGATCGAGGATGTGCATTAGCGTTGAGCAGCTTCCCTCGTCCGTAGAAATGAAAAACATCGTGTCGTCCGCAAACAAGAGGTGATTCAAACGAGGCGCATGAGTTGCTACCCGAAGACCCGAGAGATTCCCGCTATGCTGTGCTCGTTTGCATAGCCCGGAGAGGACTTCCCCACAAAGAATAAAAATGTACGGTGATAAGGGGTCGCCTTGACGGATACCTCTAGACGGGTAAATCCTGTCGTGCACTGAGTCGTTGACCAGAAACGAGTATGATACCGATGTTACACACTGCATAATGAGGTTCACAAGTGCTGGCGGGAAACCAAACCGTTCCAAAACCGCTTTGATGAAGCTCCATTCCAAGCGGTCGTAGGCCTTACTCATATCAGTTTTTACTGCCATGGAACAGTTAATCTCTGCTTCCGAGTTCTTGAGTGTGTGAAGTATCTCATGTGTGATCAGCACGTTGTCGGAGATAGCACGCCCCGGTACAAAGTCCGACTGTGTTTCTGAGATGATGCTTTGCAGAATCGGCTTAAGTCGAAGTGATATAATCTTCGTGATGACCTTGTAAGTGACATTACAAAGCGCTATAGGACGGTAATCGGCCACGAGCTTTGCCCCAGTGAACTTAGGGATTAGCCTGACGTAAGTGATGTTAGTATCTGCTGGCAACTGACCGGTCCGGAAGAAAGATTGGATTTCCGCAATAAGGGCCGGTCCAATTGTTTCCCAATTCGAGTGAAAGAAGCTTGCCGAAAAACCATCCGGGCCTGGCGCCTTATCTGGATGTATGAGGAACAGAGCGTTTTTGATCTCGCTAGCGTCTGGCGTTGTAGTCAGTCGCTCTGTATCATTGCAAGACAAGCTCGGGTTGATTGCTGCCTCAACAATAGACGCCATCTCTGAGGTCGAGTTGCTGTTGCATTCCGATGTAAGAGCATCTCCATTGGTGAACCCCCTCTTGGGGTTCATCTTTTCAATTTTTAATTATTAAATTTTTTTATTTTTCTTTTTGATTTCTTTTTCTTAAAAGAAAAAAAATAGACCAATCGTGGGCCGCCACGACATGTGGGGCCCACGCTACAGTGATGAACCTCAGAAGAGAGGGGTTCACCGGGAAGAACTTTGCAAGAGAGAAGTTCACAAGATTTGCTTATTTTAATATATTTTTTTTTGGGAAATGTGTGAACCCCCCTTAAGAGTTCTCAATGGAGATGCTCTAAAGATATTATCAAAGTAAGCTGATATCTGTCCTGCGATCTGCTCTTCTTCATAGTAGGCTTTGCCATCAGCATCCTCGATAACAGACAGTCTGTTACGTGCTCTCCGACCTTTTGCTACAGCATGAAAGTAACTGGAGTTCTTGTCGCCTGCCGTTAACCACATGATCCGACTGCGTTGCCGCCAAAACTCTTCTTCAGCCTTATAGGCCAGTAGTAGCTTCGTGTTTAGAGTAGAGATTATGGTATCATTGCCTCGCGGGTCTGTCATTGCTGCATCCAAATGGAGTTGCAGGTTGTTGATTTCCTCCTTGCTGTTTTTAAAACGAACCCGGGACCAGGAAGCAATGGCTCCGCAGCATCTAGATAATCTGTTATCCACCGAGCTATCTGGATCGTCGTTCCAAGTATCTGCGATCAGTTTCCTAACTTCTTCATTATCCCGGAGTCTGCGATCATATCTAAAGAGCCGGGTTCTGTGTTTCTTTTTAGAATCGAAAATTGTGAGAACTGGTCTATGGTCGGAAGTTCCAAATTTCAGATAATGGCATCTCGCCGTGGGAAATCGATCAGACCAGGCCGGATTGGCAAGAACTCTATCCAGCCTGCAATGAACGAGGTGTGATCGTATTTGTCCTCTCCAAGAGAGGCTGTTACCGGCATGTTTCAAGTCAAAGAGATCACAACAGCTCAGGAAGTTGCGGAAGGCACCAAAAGAGCCTTCTGCCCGTTCCGGACCTCCTGACTTCTCGCAGTTATCTACAATTTCATTGAAATCACCTGCCAAGACCCAAGCATCATTACGCAATAATGAGATACTGATGAGGGCATCCCAGACATCTTTCCTATTAGGAACTTCAGGATCTCCATATACAAATGTAGCAAAAAAGGTAGCGCCCTTATGTGTTACAATTGTATCAATGAAGTTCTTAGAGGAAGAGAGAATCTGAAGCTTAATATCGTGTTTCCAAAAGAGGGCGAGGCCACCGCTGAAGGATAATTCTCTCTATCTAGCTGAAATGTAACATTTATATTTCAACAAAAGGTTTGCTTACAAAAACAATTTAGGAAAACGAGTCATCCAGAAAAAAAAAACAATTTAGGAAAATGTAATTCAAAGGATTTTGAAGACAACCAACATACTAATTTCCTGAGATTCTTGATTCAAAGTTCTATTGGACTTTTTTTTGAGATTAGTGTTTGGTTTGGGTTTTGTATTAGTCAAATTGTACAAAGGAATAACCTAAGATCGGAGTTTAAACTTCAGGTAACCGAACCTCATTCGGTGTGGAATCTACATTAGCAAGTGGACCAATCCACTTAGAATTAGAGAACAAATAAAAAAATTGATGAGAAAATGTTAATAGAAATCCACCTATATATTTACCTCTATCATTTAGAGGTAAAATCACTCCAACTCAACTATATTTTCTTTTTTAGTATAAAAATGTTATTTTTTTCTCTGTAAATAGCTCCACATTATCTAAGACAACAAACCAAGTGGAACAATCTCCATCAGTTCGTTTATTCACTAGTTTTGTATTTCATTGCAGGTTTAAATTACCAAACATTTTAATAATTTAAACCCTCGACTAAAGATAAATTGTAAAACAAACCCTCAACTAAAAATCTTGTAAAATAAACCCTCATCTTTATTTCCATTAATGTTTTCGACCCTTCATAACCTTTGTCGTCAACAGTTAACGTTTCTCCGTTGATATTTGACGATAAAAGTTACGGACGGGCGAAAACATTAACGGACATAAAGATGAGGGTTTATTTCACATGATTTTTAGTTGAGGGTTTATTTTACGATTAATCTTTACTTGAGGGTTTAAATTACCAAAAATCCTTAAAAAACAACTGAGCTATGAAAGTCTTTTGTTATAGAGATATTATCACAAAGCATTCACAATCTTATTTTTAAGTAATTCATAATCATAGACACACATCAGTGCTTCTAATTAAGTTCAAATAAAGCTTCAATATTATAAGGCCCAGTGATATTTGGCGGTCCACTCCATATCAGCTCTGCAATTTGATGATGTGCCTTCTCTGTCAAATGAACGTAATCGAAAAACAAATAATCGGTAATGTTTTCGCATAATTCGTAACTTTGTCCCATTCGGTTTCCACAAGTATTGATTCCTTTAAATGGTCCACTTCCACAACATGCCTTCTTCCCTTCCTTAAACCCTTCAAAACAAACAAACAAAACACAAAACTTTTGAAATGATACTAAATACCAATTTCTTACATATATATAATTACAAGGTAAGGCCGGCCTGAGATATATGAAGCCTGAAACAATTACGATATAAAACCTACATGATCGATACATAAATGTTTAGATAGTTTAGGAACCGGATGATAGATACATTAATCACTCGAAATTTGGGGTTAAAATGAATGTACCATCCAAAAAAGCCTTGCAGGCAGTTTTAGTTACCGTATTTAGAAGGATACTTGATTCTTTCTAACAAAGAAGTGTGATAGTCGTGAAGGGCATATCTGAACCCGGAAAGTTCACGTTGTAGCCGCCTTAAAGCGTTCGGGAACTTCTTGTTGTGCAAATCAATCAGCTCAGTGAGTGGTATAGAACAAGATCCTATATTTGCTGTGTCTAAGATCAATCCTGTTGGCGCACACTCGTATGCTCCTATATTTAAGAATCCAAACTTCCTTCCACCTATTTTATACACTTCCTGAGAAACAAAACATATACGACCTGTCGTTGTATATCACCAAAAGTTGACAAAATTGAGATCTGTTTTTGGTTTTAGTTTTACCTCGATCACGGATGTCGTGTTACCAATCACAAAATCAACAAATTTCTCTTTGGGATTTGATTGAAAAAGTGAAGAGTTTGCCACCAATGGATAAAATAAGTCGTTGCCACCGATATTAAACATATAAACAGCTCTTGAGAGAATCTTCCTGGCCTGTGCATCTCCTAATGCAGATCTCAAGCTTCTTTCAACGTTTTTGAAGCTATTTAACTGTGTTCCCAAATATATTACCTTGAACGATTAAGAAACAAACAGAGAGACTTAGTTTTTTTTTTTTGAGAAAGGGCTTTTAAGAGACTCAGTTATTCTAATAACTCATTTCATCTGTTATGTAATAATATATTGGGGATACGTCTCATAGTGTCTTTCTTTTTTTTCCTATCATAATGTCTACTCTCTCCATTTTAGTTTACGTATTTAATATATGTTCTATTTTTAGAGAAAATATTGTTTAAAAAATATTTCAGCGTGACTTTTATCATGTATATTTAGTTTATATATTGATAAGTAGTGATTACTATAAAATTATGGAACAGATAAAACTCAAAAGTCAAATCTTTGTAATGGCTAACTTTAGTTATTATTTGCAGGAAAAGTATTAATACGAAGTTAACAAAAAGCAAAAATAAAAATTTAAAACAATATATATTAAGAAATCTCTTTTTCTAAAATATAATCTATATCTATATTATTATTTGCAGAGTGATTTTTCGCATTCGAATTCTCACGTTAAAAGTTAGAGCTGTTAATATCGTTTATACCATTAATGAATAAAATATATAAATTAGCTTCAAAATAAAAACATATTTAAATAATTTTGATTAAATAAGTGATTAAAATTAATAATAATAATAATAATAATAATAATAATAATAATAATAATAATAATAAGAGTTACCTAATATATATTTTTTAAAGTTAAAAGATCATTCATATATATTGTGTTGTTATCTAAAATTATCTTTTAATAATTTTTTTATTAAAACTAAAGATTGATCAAGAAAAATATTAGTTTTGTATAACTGAAAAGAGAACACTTAGTTTATACTATTATTTTCAAAGCGACTTTTCTTCTCCCAGGTTAAAAGTGAGCGTTTAAAATATTTATTACCCTTCATAAATAATTACATTAGATTTGTTAATATAGAATTATGCAAAAAATAAAAACTAATTTTATTAATTTGGTTCTCATCATTTTCTAAAAAAATTATATATGATGTGATCCAAAAATATTTTACATCACAATATTTTTAAAATAAATATATATCCATGTATATAGTTTTATGTATATATGAACATTTTAAATTCTTTTTACATAATAAAAGATATTTTATTATAATAAAAACTTTATTGTACATAAAATTTAATATTTAATTAATTATTAAATATATGAAAAGCATGAAAATAATTTATTTTAGTTGTTCTCGAATTGATAATATATTTATTTACTAATTTTTAAAATTATTAAACCCGCAACTGCGGATAAAACACCTAGTACATTAAAATATAAACTAAAATAAATTAATTAATAGTAAATAAATAGTCACATACAATTGGTTTCACCATTTGAAAAAAAATCTAATTTAACATGATTTGTAAGAATATTTTACATTCTAAATATAAAAATAAACATAAGTATGAAAACAAAACAAAAAAAAACTGTTTTGGATGGTAAAAATAAAGTAAAGGAATATACTAAAGCCGAAGGAATCGTAAAAATTGATGATAATATATGTACATGTATTCTTTCCATTTCAATTCAAAGTTAATAATATATTTTCTGTTTCAAAATATTTTTTTTAAATTCAATGTAGTTTTATATAAATAGTGATTAATATAAATTGTGAAGTAGATAAAAATTCACTTTTTTGTAAAGATTGATATTAGTTATTATTCGCGTGAAATATAATAAAATAAAATCAACCAAAAATAGAATACATCATTCTTAGATGATATCATTCTATTTCTAATAAATGTCATTATATAATTATACACATAGATTAAAAATATTTAAATTTTTATATTTTTTTAACAGAAACATTAATTATTTATCTAACCATAATTCAACCAATATTAAAATTGAAGTTATAATATAATTAATCATATAACATTAGCTGTTGATAAATTCTACATAATTTTTTAAAAAATGTCATTTAATTTTGGAATATTTTTTTCTTCTAAATTGCCTAGTATTAAGAGCTGAGTGAGTATAAAGATAGTATTAAAAACAGAGTAGTTGATAAAAAAAACGGAGTAGGTATAAAAAAAGGAAGAAAGTGAACAACTGTATATATCACATTATTTACGAAGTGATTTGTATATGTGTCATTATTACAATGGCACTTAAAAAAGATGACATGGCACTTAAAAAAATGATATATTTTATAGTTAAATATGACATGGACAATTGCATTTAACATTGATATATATTTTTGAAAAACTTTATGGAATATGGCAATAACTCATATGTTACATTTAATATCGATTTATATTTTTGGTAAATCTTTTAAAATATGATAATAACTCATAAATCATCACTAAAATAAATATCTTCAAAATGAAATTATAAATTTCGAAATACTATTGAATTTTATTTTTATAATTATATAATTTGTATTACTAAAATTTTCAAAATTTTCTACATTTTTAAAAAATTATAAATTTATAATCGTAATATCATTAGTTTCTTTCAGATATACAAATTTTTTAAATGTTGTTTAGTTTTAATTTTTGGTAACTATATAATTTTTATATGAATTTTTAGTAATTTTATATAAGTTGATTTGATATATATATATAGATTAAAATTTTAAATATATACATACATATTTTTAAATATAATTTTAAATAAACAAAATTATTTCTCTCTTAATCTTATATTTAATTAAATCAAATTTATATTAAATATTGGTCAAAATAATAAAATAGATAATATTAATAAATTTCAATTTTAAATAAAATTTAAATTTTTTTAAAAAATTTCACTACACCATGTGCAGAAAAATACCTAGTTTTGAAATGAAGGGAAAAGAAAAACTGATGATATATTGATATGCACCTGTCCAGGAAAGGTTCCCACCAAAGCTCCGGCACCGGCAGAAGCAAAATTAACACCGTAGGTAAACTGACTGTTACTGGTTCCTGGTTGTAGATTTGGTGGGATCAACGGTAACCATGCCTTCTCAGCTATCACGTTATGGCGAACAGTTAAAACAACATACTGTTAAGATTTTCTATAATTTAAGAGTTGTAAAAATAAATATATTTTTGTTGCTACCGATGAAATCGGTAATCAAACGACCGTCAGAGAATCTTCCGCTCGGAAATTTGAAAGTGGTTTGACCGTACGGAGAGAAATTTGCTTGGAAAGTTGAAATAGTACTAACGTAGTTGTTGTTTCCGACATCAAACAAAGAATCACCAAACACGAACAAAGCAGTTTGGTTTGTGACGAGATTATTATTATTCTCTGTGCTATTGATTGAGCTTAACGAAAAGATTATTGTGTAGAGGAACAGGACTACTCGAGAGTTTTCCATATTTTATTATACCAAACTCTCGTTGATCTCTTTACTGTATGTGTTAAACTTTTATTTATATATGTTTTCCAAATACTTAAATCCATTATTTTTTGTATAATTTTCTTTTTTATTTTTGGAAAAATATTACCGTGTGAATTTGACCAAAAAAAGTTCAATAGATTTTCTAACTGTTTATGTATATAGAAATCTGTTCAATGATTGTTCAAAAAAATATATCTGTTCAATGTAATCTTTTATCTTTTTTTTTGGAAAAATGCTACTGTCTGAAGTTCACTAGTTAGAAAGTTTATTGAATTTTTTTGGGTCAATGCATTGTTTATATTTATAGAAATCTATTCAATGTAATCATTTTTCATTTTTCTTTTTGAAAAAAATGTTAGACCAAGAAAAGTTCAATAGATTTTATAATTGCAGTGCATTGGAAAAAAATGTTACTGTGTGAAGTTGACCGGTTAGAAAGTCTATTGAACTTTTATGGGTCAATGCATTGTTTATGTATATAGAAATCTATTTAATGTAATCATTTTTGTTTTTTCTTTTTGGAAAAAATATTACTCCGTGAAGTTGACCAAAAAAAGTTCAATAGCTAACTGTTAATGCATTGTTTATGTATATTTATGTATAAAGAAATCTATTCAATGTAATTTTTTTCTTTTTCTTTTTTGGAAAAAAATGTTACTGTATGAAGTTGACCAGTTAGAAAGTCTATTAAACTTTTCTGGGTCAATGCATTGTTTATGTATATAGAAATCTATTTAATGTAATCATTTTTGTTTTTTCTTTTTGGAAAAAATATTACTCCGTGAAGTTGACCAAAAAAAGTTCAATAGCTAACTGTTAATGCATTGTTTATGTATATAGAAATATATTCAATGTTCTTTTTTTTTTTGGAAAAAATGTTACTGTGTGAAGTTGACCTATTAGAAAATCTAGGTCAATGCATTGTTTATGTATATAGAAATCTATTCAATGTAATTTTTTTTCTTTTTTTTTTTTGGAAAAATGTTACTGTGTGAAGTTGATCAAAAAAGTTCAATAGATTTTCTAACTGTCAATGCATTGTTTATGTATATAGAAATATATTCAAAGTAATCTTTTTTTTTCTTTTTGAAAAAAATGTTACTGTGTGAAATTGACCAAGAAAAGTTCAATAGACTTTCTAACTGTCAATGCATTGTCTATGTATATATAAATCTATTCAATGTAATCTACAGCAAAACGAGATGAAAAAATTCTTAAAAAGTTACAAATTGCTATTAAAAATGTGCAGATTCAAAATATAGTTAAGCAATCAGAATAATGAGGTCATGTCGGTGACTGTAGTTCATTTTAAATATTAGTATAAGTTTGACAAGTTAGATTAGGGGTGGGCGTTCGGGTACCCGTTCGGGTTCGGATCGGGTATTTCGGATTTTCGGGTATTTCGATATAGGAGTGTAATACCCGTTCGGGTATTTCTTTACTTCGGGTCGGGTTCGGGTATTTTTAGTTCGGGTTCGGGTATTTCGGGTCGGGTTTTCGGATATTTAGATTTTGGAAAAAATATTAAAATTTTCAATTCTCAAATTTTTTTGTATTTAAAAAATATAAATTTCACTTAACTGATTTTTTATTTTTCTGACAATCGAATGATTAATAAATTTGAAGATAACATTTTACAAATAAAAGATAATAAATTGATTATTATTTTTAAATTTTGGATATAACTTTTGTTAATGAATGAAATAAAAATCTTGACATGCATTTTAAATGAGTAAAAATTTCACATTTTTCCAATTATATGTAAATTATCTAATTTTGAACTATGTGCATAATAAAAATAAACATTTTGAATAAAATTAAAGAAGTAAACTAGGAATATAGACCTAAGTATACATATGTTCGGTTATCTTCGGATATCCATTCGGGTTCGGGTATTACCCGTTCGGGTTCGGATATCCAATCTCTCCTAATTCAATACCCGTTCGGGTATTTTGCTACTTCGGTTCGGTTTCGGTTCGGGTTTTTTCGGTCGGGTTCGGGTACGGGTTCGGGTATCGGGTAAAATGCCCACCCCTAAGTTAGATGGTAATTTTCTCCAAAAGATTGCTGCAAAGATGAATCAAACTTTGGGGAATTTATATGGGTCGATGATCTATTTTCCCATCAAAACTATTATATAACATCAGATCTTCATCAAACTATTACCTAATATCATATCTCCATGAGATAAAAGGTGTAAACTTATTTCTTTCCGAATTAAAATTATAAACTAATTTTTTTTTCACAAATGGATACTTCAAAATAATTATCCATAAACCACGGTTTTAACCGGTATAGTGTTAACCAAACCATTTTTAACTAATTGATATTAATTAAACCAAACAAATCCAATTTTAAATAAAAGTCGACCAAAAAAGAATCTGATCCATCTTATTTTTCTTCATCCCACTCATGTTTTTCTTTTTCTTTTTCAATTTCTTCTTCATCATCAAGAAAGCCCAGAAACAAAAAAATAAACAAGAAAAATAATTTGACTCTATAATAATTCAGATATCTTTTCTCTTCGAATCTAAACCCATTCAATTTATAAATGGAATCAGCTCTGTAATAGACACATCAACACAAACGAGGATAAGCTTCACGTTTCTCATCTCAAGAAATACATGATTGACCAAATTTTGACGCTGTATAGAAGATTTTCCTCAAATCCAGATGATATGCTTCTTTTACTTGTTCTTTTTAGCTTCGATTGAAGAAGAAAGAAACCAGGCCGGCTTTGACCAAAAAAAAAAAAGAAAAAAAAGAAACCAGGCCGGCTAATTTTCGGGTTGTTTTATTTATTTATTTAAAACTGGATTTTATTTGGTTTAATTAGTTTTAACAGGTTAAAAATTGCGTGGTTAACAATATACCAGCTAAAACCATGGTCTATGGGTAATTATGTTTCAAACTTGGATTAATGGAGAAATAAGTTTGTTACTTTCAGTTCCGGGAGAAATAAATTTACAATTTTAATCTCATGGAGATCTAACAGTATGTTATAGTTTGGTGGAAATCTGATGCGATATGATAGTTCTGATGGGGAAATAGATCGTCGATCCAATTTCTATCGAACAACAGCACCAACTTACTTGGAAGATGAGACTTCAAAGGTAACAATTCCCAGCCACAAAAAACTTTAAGTGGTCTTGAAAATTAGAAGGAATATATCATAGAACAATTTTGATGTTGCTCCGGATGGTACATGTTACCCCGTTGGCTCTTGGCTCAAAAGGTAGGAAATGCCTCTATGTGTAAAATGTTGTTTGATCTAATTTTAATCTACCAGATGACCAAAAAAAGAGAGTACAATGACACATTTCCTTCCCTAGCATTGGACCCATTTGTGAAACTGTAAGTAAAATGTAAAAATTATATGTTATCATTTTTGGGGGCTGAAATGTAACATTTATATTTCAACAAAAGTTTTGCTAACAAAAATAATTTAGGAAAACGTGTTGTCCAGAAAAAAAAAACAATTTAGGAAAACGTAATTCAAAGGATTTCGAAGACAACCAACGTACTAATTTCTTGATATTCCATGATATTCCATGATACTTCCATCCAGCTAGTATAATCTTCTTCTTCTGAAATTCTGAATCAAAAGACCATGCTTGTAGAAATTTTAGCCGGCAGCTAATATGATAACGAATCAGATTTGCTAACTCCATATATTCAACTATTAAACTACATGATTTCACTGAGAGTTAAACTTCAAGCCATCCCGTTTACTAAATGCGTACTCTAACCAACTGATCTATGGAAAGAGGTGGTTTCTCGGTGTTTCCTCGTTATTGTTTCTGAGTGTCTGTTTCAATTCCTTCACCGGTTTTCATCTTGCAGAGTGGTCTCCACGGAACATGAAAATGCAACCGAGACCATTTCGGTGTTTCTTGTAGATGAAGTCTCTACCTCAATATTACATTACATGACTATTCTCCAGCTATTTGGATTTTTCATGAAGACTTTCCCGATGCATTCAAACATCGTAGCTGTTATATTCGATTGAATACTTATCTTACTTAGACTATTTATGTTTTGTATGTTATGTTTATTTTCAAAGAGAATGGATAATTCTTTCTATTTATTGTATCAAAGAATACTAAGTATATGAATAAAAGTAAGTTTGTCTTAGAAAAAAAAACCAACTGAGCTATGAAAGTCTTTTGTTATAGAGATATTATCACGAAGCATTCACAATCTTATTTTTAAGTAATTCATACAACAAGTATATTATTAACAATCTTTGATAAGATTCATAGGAATCTCTTTTATTTTTCATAGACACACATCAGTGATTCTAATTAAGTTCAAATAAAGCTTTAATACTATAAGACCCAGTGATATTTGGCGGTCCACTCCATATCAGCTCTGCAATTTGATAATGTGCCTGAAAGAACTAGGAACACAGAAACACAGAAACAATGAACAAAATTCTCTAAATAAGGTTATCTTTTATTAGAAATCTTTTAAACAAATTACATTCTTTGTTTAATCAGGTTTACTCGACTTCACACCTGTGAATCGACACTGACCAATTTGTAATCTACCTAACCTTACTCTAACAGCCAAGTCGCCCGACTTGTTCAACACCCAAAACCTTGTTCAACTTCGACACAGTACTGTTTTCTCTCTGCACTCCCAAAAACTGCAGAAGACCAACTTGCGAAGCTTCATCCCTTTTACTCTTCAAGCCAATCTCGTTTTAATCTTGATAAGTCCAAATCTTCTGATTCATCATTATCTCTAAGCTTCAATCATTATCTCTTGTCAAATGGTAATTAATATTTCCAACCAGTAAGATGACGCCATGTCATAACACCTTGTGACTTGTGCAACTATAAAGAAACGTTGAACACATTTATTTGCAGACTCCTGGTCTCAACAATCTCCCCCTTTTTCACTGAGTTTTACAACTCAAGCTTACTAGCAAACACTTGCACGAAACTCCCCCTCAACTAAGTACCATCAAGCTGAAACAACTCTTCAATCTCCCCCTGCTTGAGTGACAAAACTCTTTGAAAATCTTCATAACAAATAATGCATTTGTCACATATCTTGGAGCCCCATCCTACTTATGCATGGCATACAATATTGGCTTCATTAACATGTCTGAGTATACCTCTAACAACCTCAGTGTTAACCCATCTCCTATTGACATTTGGACATCCCAATTTTTCTGAACATGCTACATTGCACACAAGCCCTTGAACAGTCTCCTTGCATTTGGAATACAAATCTGATTTTGCAATCCATACCTTACCATAGCTTTTTGACTCAACATAACATTTGCTTTCACTCCAAGCCTTCTTGATATTGTTGATTCTCTCATAGCAAAATCGATGAGTATGCCCAAGTTTCCCACAAGAATAACATCCATAGTTGAGACTACATTCTCCAGCCTTCCTTGTCTTCATCTTGCTTTCCAAAGCATAACAGTATCTCTGTATGTGTCCAGGTTTTCCACAGAAGTAACAACCTTGTTTGAACTTCTGATTTGTCTGTTCAACGAGTACTTCTTTGCTTGAACAGGTTTGATGCGATTCAATCTCCTTTGATTTAATATCAGAAACTGGTTTAGCACGAACGAAATTGGTGAGACATGCTTGATCTGTTCCACTACTAGAGCTTGACACACGATTTCCTATGTATCCAAGACCCCAATTCTGTTTTGCAGGCTGTCCCATGGCAAGAAGAGTATCCAAATCCTTTGTTCCTTTGCTTAACATCCTGATCTTCTTGTTGTTTTCGTTCAGATTATGCTCAAGATTTCTGCTTTTCTCCTTTTCTTCTGACAAAAGGTCTGATAACCTATTTATCTTTGATTCCAATACACATGTATTTTCGTGTCCAGCTTCTGTCTGCTTGGTCAACCCGTTATCCTTCGTTGAACATGTTGGCGTCTCTAGCTTCAATGCCGTAGGCTTTTCCATCTCTATTATATTAATCTGAGCTTCTAGTAACGCCTTGTTCTTCAGCAGGTTCAGTTCTCGTTACTCAATTCAACCCAACTATCATAGAGCTTACGATATTCAGCTTTCGCATCTATCTCTCCATCACTATCTGAATCAGAATCTACCTTAAGTTCTTCATCATTTTCTTTACCAATAAGAGCTACAAGACTAAGTTTTTCATCACTTCTCTTCTGATGACATGGACGTTCAACCTCAGATTGTCTCTTGCACACATCATGGCAGTGACAATCACATGTCTGACAACCTTTACTAGCACAAACCTCACGTGAGTTAGAGTTCTTTCTCTGCTCTTTCTCAAATTGCTTTAAAGCCTCCTTGAAGTTTTGTGTCAGTAACTCAACACATTCGTCCAATTTTTTATTTAGACTTTCATGAAGTGACTGAAATCTATCAGTTTCCTTCTCAGCAGCAAAAACTGTTTCTTTTCCTATCTTGGTTGGACATGTAGGTGCTTCCATCTCTTCAGCTTTAAGAATACCAACCAACTGTGAAAACTTCATCTCATCAGTATTCATCCCAACCTTGAATAATGCCTTATAGGAGGCAAACTTCTCTGGAAGACATCGTATCAGCTTCTTGACCAGCTTCTTATCCTTGAAGTTCTTACCAAGGACAATTGCCTCGTTTGCAATAGAACTCAGCTTTGAGCTAAAACTCGTGATAGATTCTTCATCCGCCATCCTCAAATTCTCAAACTAAGAGGCCAAATAGTCTAGTCTTACTCTTTTAACAGTGGATGTTCCCTCATAGTATTCCACAAGCGTGTCCCATGCATCCTTGGCTGAACAACATCCCTGCACAAGTTTAAACTGATCTGAACTGATTGCATTGAAGATTTCTGATAGCGCCTTTGCGTTGAGTCTCGATGCAGTCTTTCCTGCTTTTGTCCACTTATTTTTGGGTTTAGCTATCTCTTCATCATCTTCAGTACAGATCGTTGGATCTGTCCATCCTGTTTCAACTGCAGTCCAAACATCTTCCTCAATCCCTTTGAGTTGTTGTTTCATGCGCACCTTCCAGTGTCCAAAGTTGTTTTCATCCAACATGAGTGATTTGTGAGCCGCTACAAACTCTGTTGTTTCCATGTTCTTCGCAGGATCTCAACCTGTTATAGATATCTAGATCTAGGTAGGTGATCCGCTCTGATACCAAATGAAAGAACTAGGAACACAGAAACACAGAAACAATGAACAAAATTCTCCAAATAAGGTTATCTTTTATTAGAAATCTTTTAAACAAATTACATTATTTGTTTAATCAGGTTTACTCGACTTCACACCTGTGAATCGACACTGACCAATTTCTAATCTACCTAACCTTACTCTAACAGCCAAGTCGCCCGACTTGTTCAACACCCAAAACCTTGTTCAACTTCGACACAGTACTGTTTTCTCTCTGCACTCCCAAAAACTGCAGAAGACCAACTTGCGAAGCTTCATCCCTTTTACTCTTCAAGCCAATCTCGTTTTAATCTTGATAAGTCCAAATCTTCTGATTCATCATTATCTCTAAGCTTCAATCATTATCTCTTGTCAAATGGTAATTAATATTTCCAACCAGTAAGATGACGCCATGTCATAACACCTTGTGACTTGTGCAACTATAAAGAAACGTTGAACACATTTATTTGCAGACTCCTGGTCTCAACAATCTCCCCCTTTTTCACTGAGTTTTACAACTCAAGCTTACTAGCAAACACTTGCACGAAACTCCCCCTCAACTAAGTACCATCAAGCTGAAACAACTCTTCAATCTCCCCCTGCTTGAGTGACAAAACTCTTTGAAAATCTTCATAACAAATAATGCATTTGTCACATATCTTGGAGCCCCATCCTACTTATGCATGGCATACAATATTGGCTTCATTAACATGTCTGAGTATACCTCTAACAACCTCAGTGTTAACCCATCTCCTATTGACATTTGGACATCCCAATTTTTCTGAACATGCTACATTGCACACAAGCCCTTGAACAGTCTCCTTGCATTTGGAATACAAATCTGATTTTGCAATCCATACCTTACCATAGCTTTTTGACTCAACATAACATTTGCTTTCACTCCAAGCCTTCTTGATATTGTTGATTCTCTCATAGCAAAATCGATGAGTATGCCCAAGTTTCCCACAAGAATAACATCCATAGTTGAGACTACATTCTCCAGCCTTCCTTGTCTTCATCTTGCTTTCCAAAGCATAACAGTATCTCTGTATGTGTCCAGGTTTTCCACAGAAGTAACAACCTTGTTTGAACTTCTGATTTGTCTGTTCAACGAGTACTTCTTTGCTTGAACAGGTTTGATGCGATTCAATCTCCTTTGATTTAATATCAGAAACTGGTTTAGCACGAACGAAATTGGTGAGACATGCTTGATCTGTTCCACTACTAGAGCTTGACACACGATTTCCTATGTATCCAAGACCCCAATTCTGTTTTGCAGGCTGTCCCATGGCAAGAAGAGTATCCAAATCCTTTGTTCCTTTGCTTAACATCCTGATCTTCTTGTTGTTTTCGTTCAGATTATGCTCAAGATTTCTGCTTTTCTCCTTTTCTTCTGACAAAAGGTCTGATAACCTATTTATCTTTGATTCCAATACACATGTATTTTCGTGTCCAGCTTCTGTCTGCTTGGTCAACCCGTTATCCTTCGTTGAACATGTTGGCGTCTCTAGCTTCAATGCCGTAGGCTTTTCCATCTCTATTATATTAATCTGAGCTTCTAGTAACGCCTTGTTCTTCAGCAGGTTCAGTTCTCGTTACTCAATTCAACCCAACTATCATAGAGCTTACGATATTCAGCTTTCGCATCTATCTCTCCATCACTATCTGAATCAGAATCTACCTTAAGTTCTTCATCATTTTCTTTACCAATAAGAGCTACAAGACTAAGTTTTTCATCACTTCTCTTCTGATGACATGGACGTTCAACCTCAGATTGTCTCTTGCACACATCATGGCAGTGACAATCACATGTCTGACAACCTTTACTAGCACAAACCTCACGTGAGTTAGAGTTCTTTCTCTGCTCTTTCTCAAATTGCTTTAAAGCCTCCTTGAAGTTTTGTGTCAGTAACTCAACACATTCGTCCAATTTTTTATTTATACTTTCATGAAGTGACTGAAATCTATCAGTTTCCTTCTCAGCAGCAAAAACTGTTTCTTTTCCTATCTTGGTTGGACATGTAGGTGCTTCCATCTCTTCAGCTTTAAGAATACCAACCAACTGTGAAAACTTCATCTCATCAGTATTCATCCCAACCTTGAATAATGCCTTATAGGAGGCAAACTTCTCTGGAAGACATCGTATCAGCTTCTTGACCAGCTTCTTATCCTTGAAGTTCTTACCAAGGACAATTGCCTCGTTTGCAATAGAACTCAGCTTTGAGCTAAAACTCGTGATAGATTCTTCATCCGCCATCCTCAAATTCTCAAACTAAGAGGCCAAATAGTCTAGTCTTACTCTTTTAACAGTGGATGTTCCCTCATAGTATTCCACAAGCGTGTCCCATGCATCCTTGGCTGAACAACATCCCTGCACAAGTTTAAACTGATCTGAACTGATTGCATTGAAGATTTCTGATAGCGCCTTTGCGTTGAGTCTCGATGCAGTCTTTTCTGCTTTTGTCCACTTATTTTTGGGTTTAGCTATCTCTTCATCATCTTCAGTACAGATCGTTGGATCTGTCCATCCTGTTTCAACTGCAGTCCAAACATCTTCCTCAATCCCTTTGAGTTGTTGTTTCATGCGCACCTTCCAGTGTCCAAAGTTGTTTTCATCCAACATGAGTGATTTGTGAGCCGCTACAAACTCTGTTGTTTCCATGTTCTTCGCAGGATCTCAACCTGTTATAGATATCTAGATCTAGGTAGGTGATCCGCTCTGATACCAAATGAAAGAACTAGGAACACAGAAACACAGAAACAATGAACAAAATTCTCCAAATAAGGTTATCTTTTATTAGAAATCTTTTAAACAAATTACATTATTTGTTTAATCAGGTTTACTCGACTTCACACCTGTGAATCGACACTGACCAATTTCTAATCTACCTAACCTTACTCTAACAGCCAAGTCGCCCGACTTGTTCAACACCCAAAACCTTGTTCAACTTCGACACAGTACTGTTTTCTCTCTGCACTCTCAAAAACTGCAGAAGACCAACTTGCGAAGCTTCATCCCTTTTACCCTTCAAGCCAATCTCGTTTTAATCTTGATAAGTCCAAATCTTCTGATTCATCATTATCTCTAAGCTTCAATCATTATCTCTTGTCAAATGGTAATTAATATTTCCAACCAGTAAGATGACGCCATGTCATAACACCTTGTGACTTGTGCAACTATAAAGAAACGTTGAACACATTTATTTACAGACTCCTGGTCTCAACAGTGCATTTTCTGTCAAATGAAAGGAATCGAAAAACAAATAATCGGTAATGTTTTCGCATAATTCTTAACTTTGTCCAATTCGGTTTCCACAAGTATTGATTCCTCTAAATGGTCCACTTCCACAACATGCCTTCTTCCCTTCTTTAAACCCTTAAAAACAAACAAACAAAACACAAAACTTTTAAAATGATACTAGAGACCAATCTCTTACATATATATATATATATATATAGGTAAGGCAGGCCTGAGAATATGAAGTCTGAAACAATTACGATATAAAACCTAGATGATCGATACATAAATGTTTAGATAGTTTAGGAACCGGATGATATATACATTAATCACGCGAAATTTGGGGTTAAAACGAATATTGTACCATCCAAAAAAAGCCTTGCAGGCAGTTTTAGTTACTGTATTTAGAAGGATACTTGATTCTTTCTAACAAAGAAGTGTGATAGTCGTGAAGGGCATATCTGAACCCGGAAAGTTCACGTTGTAGCCGCCTTAAAGCATCCGGGAATTTCTTGTTGTGCAAATCAATCAGCTCAGTGAGTGGTATAGAACAAGATCCTATATTTGCTGTGTCTAAGATCAATGTTGTTGGCGCACACTCGTATGCTCCCATATTTAAGAATCCAAACTTCCTTCCTCCCATTTTATACACTTCCTGAGAAACAAAACATATTTGACCTGTCGTTGTATATATAGACCAAAAGTTGACAAAATTGAGATCTGTTTTTTGGTTTTAGTTTAACCTTGATCACGGATGTCGTGTTACCAATAACAAAATCAACAAATTTCTCTTTGGTATTGGATTGAAAAAGTGAAGAGTTTGCCACCAATGGATAAAGTAAGTCGTTGCCACCGATATTAAACATATAAACAGCTCTTGAGAAAATCTTCATGGCCTGGGCATCTCCTAATGCAGATCTCAAGCTTCTTTCAACGGTTTTGAAGCTATTTAATTGTGTTCCCAAATATATTACCTTGAAAGATTAAGAAATAAATAGAGAGACTTAGTTTTTTTTTCTTTCGAGAAAGAGCTTTTAAGAGAGACTCAGTTATTCAACTAACTCAATTCATCTGTAATGTAATAATATATTGTCTTTCTTTTTTTCGTATCATAATGTTTACTCTCTCTATTTAGTGTAAGTATTTAAATATATGTTCTGTTTAAGAGAAAATATTATTTGAAAAATATTTCAGCGTGACTTTATCACGTATATAGTTTATATATTGATAAGTAACGACTATTATAAAATTATGGAACAGATAAAACTCAAAATCAAATGTTTGTAATGACTACACTACAAGAAAACACGCTGATACTGAGGGACTTTTTCCTCGGTATTTCGTCGGAATAAGCGTATTCCGACGAAATACCGAGGAAAACGTCCCTCGAAAAAATCTCCTCGAAATTTCATTTTCCCTCGAAATGTCCTCGAAAATTTGTGACGGAATTTCGAGGAAACATAATTCCGAGGATATTTAGAGGACTGTCCTTCGTCGAAGAGGTCCTCGGTATATATTGAGGAACAGTTCCCTCGATATATACCGAGGATTATACCGAGAGAAAACACCTACGAAAGTTTTCGAGGAAACAGATTCGTCGGAATATTCCGAGGGAGTGTTTCCTCGAAAATTTTCGAGGACCAGAATTCCTCGGAATATTTCGAGAGACGGTGTCCTCGAAAATTTTCGAGAAAAGCAGCCCTCAAAAATTTTCGAGGAAGCTGTCCCTCGGAATATTCCGAGGAACACTTCCCTCGGTATATACCGAGGACAGCTGTTCCTCGAAATATGTTGAAAATTATTTTTTTTAAAAAAAATTGTTTTTTTTAAAAAAAATATTTTTAAAATTTAAATTCGAAAATATAAAATTAAAATTTAAATTGAAAACATATTATTTAAAATTCAAAGTCATACAAATCAAAAGAAAACATTTAGAGTTTTTGAAAGAAATTAAACTACGGGGTTTGGAAGTCCGGGTCTGGCATGGTCGGGAAGTCCACGTTGGCGTTCGGGTTCATGCTCCTCATCATCGCCATCATTTGCTCGTTCAGCTTCCTCTGTGCCTTCCAGCCCGCCTCTTGACTCGCCACCATGGACTCCAGCGCAGATATGCGAGCATCCTTGTCCCTCATCTGACTCAGAAGGACTTCTTGATCAACATAGGACGATGGTGATGCAGAAGCAGACGGAACCGAGGGAGACCGACGAGCCAAACCGAACAAACGGCCCTTTTTCTTTGGAACCGACTGAAAAAAAAAGTGTCAAATTATAAATAATATAAAAAATGGATTGAACTTTAAAAAATGAACTTACCGCTTCAACGATTTGGTTGATCCGAACCCGAGGCAAGCCGGTCGATCCCGTCGAATCGTCATCCTCGGTTTGAAGCTGAGACACTTCCTGTTCCATCTGACTGTCGATGAGGGTGACCACATCCCTGACAACACCATCATCAATCTCGCCGGTCTTCTTGTTGGTATACGCCGCCTTTATTAGGCGGAGATGATCAACCGGCTCCCCCTCATTTTCTTCCGCCTTGAAAAAAACATAAATTAAACAAACATTAGTAATTAAAAGAAATGCACAAAAAAATATTAGAATCTTAAAAAATATAATAAAAACCGACAAGCTTACCAAGCGATCCCCCAGACTGGCTAAAGATTGAGCACCCAAGTTATGGACGTACATGCCCTTCCCCTTATGGTCGCTCTTGCGGTTGGTGGAGTTGGTGGAAGAAGTTGCTCTCACTTCGTTCTTACTCCAATGCACACCCAACTCCCGCCAGACCGTCGGGTCCATCCCCTTTGGAACCTTTAAAAAAAAATTGTTAAATAAATTTAAAAATATTTTAAAAAATTAAAAAATTGTTTCATAAATAAAAACGAACCTTGTTTATTTCCCACTTCTTCTTCCACGAGTGCATCTGCTTCCCATAGTTGTCCATAACTTTATGGACGAAGTGGTAATAGATAAACAACGTATCATCGGCATTCCAGTTGAATTGTTGCTGAAAATAAAACACAATTAGTAGAAAATTAATATTAAAGATTAAAAAAATAAGTAAAAAATAGAATACTTACCGCAAACTGTTGAAACCACATATGCTGCTTCTCGAGAGGGAAGTCGGTGAAAGTCGGATGTCCATTGTCGAGGGACGAGTACATCATACTGTTGATCCATCCGCTGATCCCATTCCCGGATCGGTCGAACCTAATAAAAAGAATTAATTATTTAAAATGAATCAAATTTTAATGAAAAAATAGGTTTAATTACCATGTCTGACCCCGTCCACGTGGATACTGAGTGAGATATGGAAGATGGTCACGACCCGGCTGTCGAACAAACTCCGCAACTCTCAGAAGTGCCGGATGAGCAGGAGCAGGAGCAGGAGTGGGTGCCACACCGGGAGCGGGAGGAGAATGAGAGGGAGATGTCGGGTAGGAGCTGTAGGGCGATGCGGAACCCGAAATGGAGCCGCTCCCCGAACCACCACGAGCACGACGCTGTCGAGAGCGGGTCTGTTCCTCTTGAGACCTTTATATAAATAAATTTTATTTAATATATACAATTATTTATTTAATTTGTTAATATATTAAAATTGTTTAATAATAACAAAAAAAAGTTTAAATATATAAAAAATAGTTTAAATATTTTAATAAATTATTAAATGATTAAAAAAAAGTTTTAATATTTAAAAATTGTTTAATAATTACAAAAAAGTTTTAATATATTAAAAATAGTTTAATAATAACAAAAAATAGTTTTAATATATTAAAAATAGTTTAATAAATAAAAAAAATAGTTTTAATATATAAAAATAGTTTTAAAAATCAAAAAACTTCTTAAAAATCAAAAAAACGTTTTAAAAATAAAAAAACGTTTTAAAAATCAAAAAAACGTTTTAAAAAATCAAAAAAACGTTTTAAAAAATCAAAAAAACGTTTAAAAAAATCAAAAAACGTTTTAAAAAATCAAAAAACGTTTTAAAAAATCAAAAAAACGTTTTAAAAAATCAAAAACACAAAATAAATCAAAAAAATATATATACCAACAATCCAAACAACAATTCAAACATGCAAATCCTAAACTATCCATTCAATCCTAGAATTTTCTATCTAACAACCTAAATTTCGAGATCTATGAAGAGAGGAAGAGAAGAGATGAATTACTTACATGGGAAAAGAGGAGAGGAAGAGAGGAGAGGAAGGACGCCGAGAGGAAGAGAGGAGAGGAGAGGAGATCCGTGGAGGAAGAGAGAAGAGAGGAGAGGAGAAGGAGAGGAGCCGCGAGGAAGAGAGAGGAGAGGAGAAGGAGGCGGTGAGGAAGATAGGAAAATCGAGAAGGAGAGAAATGGGGAAGAAAAGAATGAAAACCTAATTTATGAGGGGTCCGACGGAATGGGTCCGTCGAAATTTCCTCACAATTTTTAATGTGGTCGTCGAAATTTCCTCGAAATTTTCTTATTGTCGGCTAGGGTTTCCTGGTTAATGAAAAACAGTCCGAGGAAAAATTTCCTCGCAATTTCCTCACAATATTGTGAGGAAATTTCGAGGAAAGAGGGTTTGGGGTTTTGAAAACATCGATTTTTTTCCCCTATGTCATTTCTTATACAAGTGTAATTCATAATAATGAGGTTTCTTTGTATAGATGATTATAAACACTGAAATAACACAATTACAAAAATTATTGTAAGTATTACTTTTAACGTTTATTAAAATGTATAAGTGTTTATCTTATGTTGTGTGGTTTTCGTCCCAATCCGTAAAATATTGTTTTCGGGTTAAAATCCTAAAGTTTGACTTTATAATCTGGCTAAGACACTTAATGAAGGTTATATACGTGTTATTCAATCCGCAAAACGTTGTTTTCGGTTTAAAACCTCCTGTTCCTCGAAATTCCCTCGAAATATTGTGAGGGAATTTCGAGGAACAACCAAAAAATTTCGAGGTCCTCGAAATTTCCTCAAAATTTTTCGAGGGAGTTTCGAGGAAGCACAAAAAAAATTATGTTCCCTCGAAACTTCCTCGAAATATTTCGAGGAATTTTCGAGGAAACAAGGTATTTTAAATCAAACCCCTAAAATTATCTTGGTCGTCGAAATTTCCTCGAAATATTTCGAGGGAATTTCGAGGAACATAGTGTTTTCAATCAAACCCCTAAACCGTTAAGGGTCATTCCGAGGAAATTTCGAGGAAACCCTAACTTCCCTCGAAATTTCCTCGAAATACATTTAAAAAAAAAAAAAATCTACTCTGATTCCGAATCATCATCAGCAGATGAATCTGAATCTGGATCTTGGTGAAACTCTCCAATAACTGGTTCATCCTGTGCGTGAACGACGGCTTCCTCTGCGAAGTCGGTGAAATCTACTACAAGGCCAACTCCTGCTACATCTTCTGCTGCACTTAAGTTACTGGATGTGATTGGTTGTAGTGGGTCTTCCAGCTCAGAACTCCTCTGAACTCGGCCTCTCGAGTTGAGTCTGGTAACAGTAACCCATGGATCATCTCTGTTCCTTATCCGGGGGTACTTGATATAACAAACCTGTAACATTTTAAAATTTTTAGTACAAGTTTAAATTATTACACACGATGACCAATCATTCTGAATAATTAACATTTACTTACCTGATCGGCCTGAGAAGCAAGAATGAAAGGATCATAATATTGCAGCTTTCGTCTCGAATTAACTGATGTAACACCAAATGCATCTGTTCTCACACCTCGATCTGGAGTGATGTCGTGCCAATCACAATAGAAAACAGTACAGCGCAATCCAAGCAAGCCCAAATACTTGATTTCCAAAATCTCATGTATGTGTCCGTAGTATACATCATCTCCCGATGCAGAACAAACGCCAGCATCATAGGTCGTACGCGAACGTTTCGTCTTTTCAGTTGTGAATGCATATCCTCGAGTACAAAATCTCGGATATGACTTCACAACATAGTTTGGTCCAACCACCATCTCGCGTATCCAATCGTCAAATGTTTCACCTCTGGCCAAACCAGCAGACACCTATTAATAGCACATATATATGAGTATAAATATGTGATAAATGATTTTTTAATTTGTTTAAGGCACTCACATAAGTAAACATCCATCCAGCAAATTCTCTTTGCTTCATTTCTTCTAGTTCTGCCTCTGTAGCGTATCTATATTCGAACCGCTTTTCTGCCATGAAAATCCTGTGATGACAAAAATGTAATTAATTAAGATATAAATGTTAATTTGTTAAAATAAAATTTTGTAAAATAATAAACTTACCTCTCATATTGAAGAACATCTTCGCAGTTGGTGAGCAAATATGTTTGCAAATGACTGCGCTCCTGCTCAGTAAGTCGACGGTCCTTTGATTTTCCGCTAAGTCGTCCAACATCTGTGAAAATGTCAGGAACCGTAACATGGTATGTTGCCCGTTTGCCTCTATCATCATGCCGAGCAGGTCTTCTGTTTTTGGTCTGAACTTCTGCTGGAAAGTAGTACTCAGCAAAGTTTGAAATTTCTTCATTGATCATCTGTGCGACTATAGAACCTTCCACCCTACTTAGATTTTTCACCATTTTCTTCAAATGAAACATATACCGCTCATACAGATACATCCATCTATACTGCACAGGACCACCAAGTTCCAATTCTCTTGCCAAGTGAATAACAAGATGCTCCATAACATCAAAAAATGAGGGAGGAAATATCTTCTCAAGGTTGCACTGAATCACGGCTATGTTAGTCTTCAGATTTTCAATACCTTCAAGAGTCACTGATCTGGCGCATAAATCGCGGAAGAAAGCACTTATCCCTGCAATTGCTTCATAAACATTTCGTGGTAATAGTTCCTTGAAAGCAAACGGAAGTAAGCGCTGCATCAACACATGACAATCGTGACTTTTTAAGCCAATAAACTTTCCTTCCTTTCTGTCGATACAGTTACGCAAATTAGATGCGTAACCGTCTGGAAACTCCACATCGTTTGAAATCCAATCAAAGAACGCATCTTTTCCTTCTGCATCAAGTCGGTATATGGGAAAAGGAGCCCTACCATTCTCATCAACATGAAGTTCTGAACGAGCACATATATCGACTAAATCCAGTCTTGACTTCAAGTTATCCTTTGTTTTACCTTGAACGTTAAGGATCGTGTTCATGAGATTGTCAAAAAAATTCTTCTCAATATGCATGACATCTAAATTATGCCTTAGCAAATGATCCTCCCAGTATGGCAGATCCCAGAATATACTTTTTTGTGCCAGTTATGTAGGTTTCCAACAGCATCTACCGGAAAACGCGCATGTCCACCGATGTCTGGCGTCCTTTCTGCACCAAAATCTCTTAGTTGTGTCTTCAAACCTTTCCCACTAATTTCCGCAGGTGGACTGTCAAACACCTTCTTGTTCTTAGTAAACAAATTCCTACTCCTACGATATGGATGATCAGGTGGTAGGAATCTCCTGTGACAGTCAAACAAACACGTTTTCCTTCCGTGTTTTAGTTGGAAAGCATCAGTGTTATCTTGACAATATGGACATGATAGCCTTCCATGCGTTGTCCATCCAGATAACATACCATATGCTGGAAAATCACTTATTGTCCACATTAGTACTGCCCGCATTTGAAAGTTTTCTTTACACGAAATATCGTATGTTTCAGCACCTTGAGCCTATAGTTGTTGCAACTCATATATTAGTGGCTGAAGAAACACATCAAGTGATCTCTTAGGATGCTCTGGTACGGGAACGAGAATGGAGAGAAACAAAAACTCTCGTCGCAAGCACAAGTTTGGGGGTAAGTTGTATGGTGTAACAATGACTGGCCATAGAGAATATTGTCTTCCACTCTTCCCATACGGGCTGAAACCATCAGTACATAATCCAAGGTAGACATTTCTTCTCTCATACGCAAAGTCGGGATACTTTGATTGGAAATGTTTCCACGCTTTTGCATCTGAAGGATGTCTAATCTCACCATCTGTTGAGTGCTCCGCATGCCATCTCATTCGTTGCGATGTGCGTTTTGAAAGATACAACCTCTGCAACCTTTCCGTCAAAGGCAAATACCACATCCTTTTATATGGCACTGGAACTCTTCCACTCGTATCTTTATAACGAGGCTTCCCACAAAATTTGCATGTAGTCCGCTGATCATCCGCCCTCCAATAAATCATGCAGTTATCGCTGCATACATCTATTACCTGATAAGATAAACCAACCCCAGCTACGAGTTTTTGAACCTCGTAGTATGAACCTGGAGCTACATTATCCTCAGGTAGAATACCTTTAACAAAATTAGCTATCGCATCCACACAGTCTTCAGCCAAGTTATAATCTGTTTTAATGCCCATCAGTCTCATAGCAGATGATAAAGCTGAATGACCATCTCTGCAACCTTCGTACAATGGTTGCTTTCCAGCATCCAACATTTCATAAAATCTCCTAGCTTCTGCATTGGGTAAATCTTCCCCTCTAAAATGATCATTTATCATATGCTCAGTACCTACACCATAATCTACATCCGCCCTAATTGGTTCTTCTAATCTAACCGCCGGCTGAGGTTCGCTAGTACTACCAAGTTCATAATCACTTTCCCCATGATGATACCAAATTTTGTAACTTCGTGTAAACCCACTCAATAATAGATGAGTCCAAACATCCCACTCTTTAATAACTTTTCTATTTTTACAATTAGAGCAAGGACATCTTAACTTACCTGTTTCTGCTTCCGGTTGTTTGCGAGCTACCCTCATGAACTCGATTATACCTTGATTGTATTCTTCCGTAAGCAATCTCGTGTCCGGATCCAAATGAGGTCGATCCATCCAAGAACGAAAATAATTTGAAGAAGACATGTTTTTTTGGAATCAAATTCGTGAGACTAGGAGAGAAGAAGAAAAGAAATGGAGTGAATGAAGAGGAAGAGGGGTGGCTGTATTTATAGATGAAATCCTCCAGGCATACTGAGGAAATTTCGAGGAAATTTCGAGGGATACAGACATTTCCTCGAAATTTCCTCGAAATAGTTTAAATCCCCCAACGGCTCTCCCAACGGCTCTCCCAACGGCTCTCTAACGGCTACAAGATGTCGTCGAAATATTAGAAATATCCGTCGATTTTTTCCGACGACCCTGGTTTCCTCGGTATTCCCTCGAAAATTACCGAGGAAGTTGGTCTTCCTCGAAATTTTCTCAAAAAATAGTGAGGAAATTTCGAGGAAACCCCATTTTTTGGTTTCCTCGGTATTTCCTCGATATTTTGTCAGAAATTTCCGAGGAACTCATTTTCCCTCGGTATTTCCCTCAGAATCTGCGTGTTTTCTTGTAGTGCTAGCTTAGTTATTATTTGCAGGAAAAGTATTATACGAAGTTAACACAAAGCAAAAATAAAAATTTAAAAGTATATATATTAAGAAATCTCCTTTTCTAAAATATAATATTAAAATATAAACTAAAACAAATTAGTTACTCGTAAATAAATAGTCACATACAATTGGTTCCACCATTTAAAAAAAAAAATCTAATTTAACATGATTTATAAGATATTTTACATTATAAATATAAAAATAAACATAAGTATGAAAAAAAAACAAATAAACTTTTTTTGGATGACAAAAATAAAAAAATATTTAAACGAAATATACTAAAACAGAAGGAATTGTAAAAATTGATGATAATAATATATTTTATGTTTCAAAATATATTTTTTAAAAATATTTCAATAAAATTTTATATAAATAGAGATTAATATAAATTGTGAAGTAGATAAAAATTCACTTTTTGTAAAGATTGATATTAGTTATTATTTGCGTGAAATATAATAAAACAAATCAACCAAAAAATAGAATATATCATTCTTATCTAATATTCTTTCTATTTTTAATAAATTTCATTCTAGAATTATAAATATAGATAAAAATATTTAAATGTTTAATTTTTTTTAACAGAAACATTAGTTATTTATCAAACTACAATTTAACCAATAATAAAATAGATGCTACTCCCTCTCTTCTTTTATAAATGATGTTCTCGACTTTTTATTTTGTTTTTCTACATCTGTCGTTCCCAGAAATCTAGGCAAAAAGTAACCTAAAATGACTTATTTTACCCTTGTATTCTCAAGTATCGTAATAATGAGCTAGAGTTAATTAACGTATAGGAAAGGACAGAGTGTATATTTTGTTAGCTTCATAAATCTGGTGAAAAGTTCTGAAACTGTCATTTAAAACATAAAAGAGAAAGTATAATATAATTGATCATATAACATTAATTGTTTATAAATTTTACATAAATTTTTTAAAAATGTTATCTAATTTGGAATATTTTTTTTTCTAAACTGTGTAGCATTAAAAACTGAGTGAGATAGTAACTAGATTTTGATCCGCGCTTAAAAAGCGCGTGGTTTTATTTTTCATTTATTGATTCAAAACCGATTTACAATATACAGAACCATAGCAATTGATTTTTTATAATTTTATCATTTTTTTTCTTTTCGAAATATGGTATTTGTTCGAAATAGATTTGAAATTATATGTGTGATTTAATAATATAGATATATTTATATTGAAAACAATGTGTTTTCATTATTGAAATGTAGTAATGATATGAATTATCAATTTTAAAATCAAAATGAGTTTTCTTGTCATATATTTGTATCAGATTTCTAACCATCATGTATACTATTTTTATCCCTATTCGTTTTTAAAACTAATACTATCTTTGAAAGCATAAATTTTTTTTTCTGAACCATTCTGATAAAATTTGCATGAACTTATAACTTTTAATTAGAAACAAAGAATTTAAAATTTGTTCTATAAAAACGTTTGAGTTTTAAAAAATGTTTTCATATCCAACCTAGATCCGTGGTTGAACCAGTAGACCTAGTATTTTAAATATTTATTCAGTTCAGATTTAATGAAAAATTAGTTAGTTAAAAACTCTATAGAACACATTTAAAACTATTAACCCGCGATTTGATAACATTGATCTGATAAAAATCAAAAATATCGAATAGTATTTTTATTTTTATTTTTGCGCAAGTTACTCATATATTTTAAAATATTACATAAATTTGTGATACTTAGATTTTTAAGAAGATTTTATTATATCATCCAAATAAAAATGAAAATATGAAAAACTTATTGATATGTCAATATTAGTTTATTTTCGTTATTTACTTACTGTTTTTTAACCAATTGATTTCCTTATATTTGAAATTAGGTATGGGCATATTTCCCGGATCCGAAGATCCGAACCAGTACCGACTCGAAAAATTGGGGTTTGGTTTGGATCCAGATATGGTGAAATACCTGATTGGGTATACTTTCATTTAGGTTTCGGGTACCGGATCGGATCGAGTATTACCCGAGATCCGAACAACTATTCAAAAATATCTGATTCTTAGTTCATCGACTCATTTAACATAAGTAGATTTTAGTTTGTTCAAGACTGTTTTTATTTTTTGTGAGTTAGTTTAAGTCTACTTTTATTTAGTTTCAGAGTTCTAGTATTTATAGGTCTTGCTCTTTTATAATTGATTTGCTTATTCGGATATATTGGGTAAAAAGCACTCATTTCGGATCTCTTCGGATAAATACAACTAAACCGAACCAGAAACAATTTTTTACGGTTACTTTGGATCTAACCGGAACTGAACCAGATCCAACAAGTATCGAACCATATCTGAACCAGAATTTTAAATTATCCGATGAGTACTATTTTTTCTAATTTCGAAATATCCAAAATCCGAAAAGCCCGACCCAGATTCGAACCGGTAATCCGAATGCCCAGACCTATTTGAAATCACCAACTAACATTTTCGAGAAGAAAAATGAGTACTGTATTAATTCATGGGATAACTAAATATATATCCAATATACTAATGTGTGATATAAGAAAAAATATAATATAATATTATACAATTATATATTATGGAATCTAGAAAACTATACGATCTGGACTGGTTCACTTTTAAACCACGAAAACTAACCAATATATTTGAAACAATAAAAACTTACAATATTACATGAATGCAAAAGTTACATATCTATATCGACATATATACAAAATCTCGTTGGCGGCTCATAGGAGTAATATAGTTTTAGGATAATATTTTAGTCGACCAAACAATTATGTATGATAAATAAGAGGGCTGACGAATATATTGTCAGAGAATTAAAAGGTAACTTTTGAAAAAGGAGTAAAAACCGGGTTAATATATGGTATAATCTGTTGACAAAAAAAAATATGGTATAATCTTATTGAGTAGCATATTGTTATAAATATATAAAGTAACATCAAAAATATAAGTTTAATTAAGGGTTTTTAACATTAAAACACCTCAAATAAGTTTAATTGGGATAAAAACCCCTCAATTAAGTATGTAACATAAAAAATCCTGAAGTCGTTTTCTTTAATGTATTAGTCCCTCCGTCCACAATGACGTCAAAAACTGAGTATTTGTCGTTAAGTTCCAACGCTCCGTTTCAGGAATTTAAAAAAACGTCACGTGTTTTCTATCTTCTTCTTCCTCGGACCAAAAATCCCCAGATCAAAAATATTAGGGTTCATCTGAATTCCTTTGGATTTCCAGTCTTCTTTATTTACTTCGTTTTGGTCAATTAGAATAGCTCAGTATTATGATTTCCGATCTCTGTTTTGAATTTCGTGTGGGATTTGCTCTTTCTGGTTTTATATATTGATGTTTCAACTCTCTATTAAGTGTGAAGAGATTGATAGTTTGAGGCATAATCACAATGGATATAGGTCCTGGAATACCCAGAAAATGTCAGTGTGGATCAAGGACAATTGTGTTGTTATAAACAAAAGAGAACCCCAAGAAAATTCTAAGATAAACAATCCATGGTAGAGAAAGAGTTGATGGTGTTTTTACGATAGAAAACAAAAAAAAACGAACTAAATCTTCAGTTCTTTCCCTCGCTAAAGTAGTGTTCTCCATCTCCAAAACTAGGGTTAGATAATTGAGGATTTTTTTTGCTTGATATGATGCTTTAAGAACAGAAAACAGACGTCGTGTCGTTTGAGTTAAACGTCTGTGTCGTGTCTCAACATTGTTGCTGTTTTTTTTCAATTAACAGTACGCTGCGTTTAGTTTAACGTCATTGTAACGGAGGGGCTAATACGTTACAGACTGTAACTTGAGGGGTTTGTACGTTACATACTTAATTGAGGGACTTTTTATCCGAATTAAAATTACTTGAGGGGTTTTATTATTAAAAATCCTTTAATTAAAGGGTGCAACAATCTTTTATAAGTAGATTTTTTAGGAATGATTCTCTTTTAATAGTATAGATAAAAACAGAGTATGTATAAAAAAAAAGGAAGAAAGTAACACAACTATATAGTTTGAAATAAAGGGAATAGAAAAACTGATGATATGTACCCGTCCGGGAAAGGTTTCCACCAAAGCTCCGGCACCAACAGAAGCAAAATTAACACCGTAGGTAAACCGACTGTTACTGGTTCCTGGTTGTAGATTTGGTGGGATCAACGGTAACCATGCCTTCTCAGCTATCACGTTATGGCGATCAGTTAAACAACATACTGTTAAGATTTTCTATAAATTAAAAGTTGTAAAAATATATATCTTTGTTGCTACCGATGAAATCGGTAATCAAACGGCCGTCAGAGAATCTTCCGCTCGGAAATTTGAAAGTGGTTTGACCGTAAGGAAAGAAATTTGCTTGAAAAGTTGAAGTAGTACTAATGTAGTTGTTGTTTCCGACATCGAACACAGAATCACCAAACACGAACAAAGCAGCTTGGTTCGTGACGAGATTATTATTATTATCTGTGCTGTTGATTGAGCTTATCGAAAAGATTATTGTGTAGAGGAACAAGACTACTCGAGAGTTTTCCATATTTTATTAGAGATTATACCAAACTTTAGTTGATCTCTTTTCTGTATGTGTTAACCTTTATTTATATATATGTTTTCGAAAGACTTCAATCCATTATTTTTGTACTCTTTTTTTTTTTTCTTTTTGGAAAAAATGTTACCGTGTGAAGTTGACCAAGAAAAATTCAATAGAGTTTCTAACTGTCAATGCATTGTTTATGTATATAGAAATCTATTCAATGTAATCTACAGAAAACAAGATGAAAAAATACTAAACAAGTTACAAATTGCTATTAAAAATGTGCAGATTCAAAATACAGTTAAGCGATCAGAATAATGAGGTCATGTCGGTGACTGTGTTTTTTTTAAATTGGTCAATTAGGGGAATGGGCAACTTTTAAGTTTGAATTAGGAAAATGGGTCACCTCAAGTTTATATTAGGCAATTGGGCAACCTAATAGAGAGAGAATAAATTTATAACATTTTTAACCTTTTTGCCTATTAAACTTGGCAAGCTGGAAAAGTAATTTCGTGGGACCCAAAATCCACTTTGCCTATAAAAAATATTTTTTTTCCCACTAACTTTTAACAACTAACTTTTGTGGACCCCATAAACATTTTTTCTTCATTAAACTTTTGAATCATATTTAATATTTAAAAATCATATATGAGCAACTACTTTTAATATAATACATATTTTTCATATATAAAGTCAACATAAATCTATACGAATTAATATAAAATCGATGTAAACTCTAAAATTTATGAAAGTTACCCAATAAATTATACATTTTGACTCATAAAAGAAACTTTCATATTTATGAAATCTACCCAAATAAATGATAATTCATAAAATTATGTAAATTTATGGATAATTATCATAAATCTGAGTAAATTTAATAAACTAGGAAACCTTCATAGATCCTTCATTTTTTGCCAAAATGGCAGGAAAACAAATTTGTCTACATTTAATTTTAATATAGTTGGGTAAATTTAATAAATTTGGAAACCTACGTGAATCTTACATTTTTTTGGTCAAAATTGATCTCACACTTTTTGTTTTTGCCAAAAATAGAAACACTCACGAAATGCTACATTTTTTTCCCAAAAATAAAATGACAAATTGGGATCTGGCAGCAAAGTGCATTCGTTATAATTTTTATGTTTATAAAATGACAAAAATTGTTAATGAAATGACAAATTTGTTAATAAAATGACAAACCCTACACCTTTCACAATGAACTGATCTAATAACTTTAATTTTCAAGGATCATATCTACTTGCTAGAACCAATATAATCCCATATTGAGTACAACCTGCAGATTTCCAATCATCCCAAGTTCTTGATTAGTCATAGGTAGAGCCGTGCTTATAATGTATTGAAAAAGATATCCGCTATAGTGCTATTTCACCCCCAAAAATAGAGTTATCCTTAGGTTCACCCCTAGAGTGAACATTTAGGTTCATCCAACCAATAGGAATCAAGTATTTCATAATTAATATTTTTTTAAAAAAGAAAAGAAAATATTGTCAAATTATATTATGTTTTTAAAATAAATAAAATAAAAACAAATAAAAATAATAGCCGTTACAAAAAATGAATTTTTGAAAACTATTTTTAATATCGTCAAAAAACACTAAACCCTAAACCCTAAATCCTAAACCCTAAACCCTTGGGTATACCCTAAACCCTTGGATAATTTTAAACTCTAAACCCTAAACCCTAAATTCTAAACCCTAAACCCTAAATCCTAAACCCTAAACCCTTGGGTATACCCTAAACCCTTGGATAATTTTAAACTCTAAACCCTAAACCCTAAATTCTAAACCCTAAACCCTTGGATAAATCATAAACACTTGGATAATCCTAAATTCTAAATCAAAAACACTAAACACTAAAACATTAAATCTTAAAAATACTATTATGGTTTAATGTTTTTAATTTAGGGTTTAGTATTTATCCAAGGGTTTAGGATTTAGAGTTTAGTGTTTTGTTGACGAAATTAAAATCTTTTTAAAAATCTTTTTTTTTTGCATATATTATTATTTTTATTTTTAATATTTTTATTTTAAAAATGTAATATAACTCGACAATATTTTGTTTACTTTTTTAAAAGATATCAATTGTGAAAAGAGTGATTTCTATTGGTTGGTGAACCTTAAGGTTTACTCTAGGGGTACACCAAGATTAAGTCCAAAAAATATAGGATAATTTGGTGCCTCCATGTCAAATATCTAGTGATTTTTATGTCTTAAGAAGTTAAGACTCAACCTGAGTTTGACCAAATTCTCTCGCATAAACTTCTTATCTTAAATATTTAAAATCATCAACAAAACACTAAACATAAACTCCTAAACTCTAAACCATGAATCCTAAATCCGGAACCCTTGGGTAAATCCGGAACCCTTGGGTAAATCCAGAATCCGAATAAATTATACATTTTGACCCATAAAAGAAACTTTCATATTTATGAAATTTACCCAAATAAATGATAAATTATTCATAAAATTATATAAATTTATGGGTAATTTTCATAAATCTGGGTAAATTTAATAAACTTGGAAACCTACATGGATCTTTCATTTTTTGTCAAAATGGTAGGAAGAACAAATTTGTCTACATTTATCTTAAATATTAAAAACCATCAACAAAACACTAAACCTAAAATCCTAAACTCTAAACCTTGAATCCTAAATCCGGAACCCTTGGGTAAATCCAGAACCATTGGGTAAATCCAGAATCCGAAACAATCTGGAACCCTTGGGTAAATCCGGAACCCTATGCCTAACGTTTAATACAATCTAATTCACTATAACTCAAGAAATAAGTATACGTATACATAAGATGTACGAATATCTAAGGTGTACGAATATATAAGGTGTACGTATACATAAGTATACATAAGGTGTACGAATACCTTAGGTGTACAAATACCTAAGGTGTACGAATACCTAAGGTATACAGAAGGTGTACGAATACATAAGGTGTACGAATATCAACATAACCCATCTAATACTTAAGATGTACAAATACATAAGGTGTACATATACATAAGTATACATAAGGTGTACAAATACATAAAATATATGAATACCAACATAACCCATCGAATACTTAAGGTGTACGAATACACAAGTATATGTATACATAAGTATACATATATTTAAGGTATACGAATACATCGGTGTACGAATACATAACATCTATGAATACCTTTTGTTTATATCCCTTATTGCATTGGAGAGTTTAAATACATATTAAGTATAAAATTTAAATACATCTACGAATACAACGAGAGCACAGTGCTCTCCAAAACAATTATACGTTAATTATTTAGAACTCACATTTTACTCTATATAAAATTTAAATATTTTGCTAATAACCTATTGGTATTATAATCTATTATTTTGTCAATCTCATTATAGATGATCTAATTAACTAAAAGGTGGTAAAAACAATGAAATAATTTATAACAACATTTCATTTGTAAAAGCTGATATACCAAAATATTTTCATTAAATTCAATAAAATAAATTAACATATTAGTTTAATTGTGTTTTCATATATGTGAAGCACATTCATTTAGACAACATAATTTTTCATATAAAATTTAAGATTGTTTAGAAATGAAATGTTGAAATAAATAAGTGAAATACATCTTATAATAAAAAAACTAAACAATTAAATATTTTTTATAATAAAAAGCTAAACAATTAAAAACTAAACAATTAAAGATTAAACAATAAATAATTGACATTAAAGACATCTAAAATGAAATATAATGAAAGATTTCTTTAAAAAAATACATCATATTTTTATTATGAAATATATAATACAGTTACAAAAAAATCAATAAAATCGAAATAAAATCTAGATAATTTTTCAATAGAAAAAAGACATTTTCTATTAATTGTTTAGTTTTTCTCAATAAAATCACAGCCATGAAAACTAGAATTTTAGATGGATATAAGATGTTTTAATAGAAAATAGACATTATATTATCTTGTATTATTCAAAGATTTTTTAAAAACTAAATTATTAAAAGATAATGAAATATAATTTAAAAAATTAAAAGATAATGAAATATAATGAAATATTTTTTAAAAAACCAAACAATTAAGAGAATGTAATATGTAATACAGTTACAATAAATTTCAATAAAATCAAAATCTAACCTAGATAATTTTTCCCATTAGATTACTTTTAAGAAATCAATTTTTAAATTTTAATAAACACTTTTAGTATTTATACTTTTAATAATTAATAAATGATATATAGTATTTTTGTATGATATTAAGCATTCATTTTAATCATTTTTAATGTATAAATATTACATTTAGGTGTCATATGTATAAATTTCATAAACAGGGGCTTGGAGTGTACATGAGCGTAATGGTTTCTTATTTTTCAGTTAAAGAAAAAATGATTTTTCTTCTTCAGTTAATTTAACTGTAAAGGTGGTGGTGTAGAAAAGAATGAGAGAGAAAAAGAAGATGAGAGGAAAAGAAGGAGAGGGAGATGATTTTCGTAGATGATGGTTGGTGGTGTGGAAAAGAAGGAGAGAGAAAAAGAAGGAAAGAGAAAAAGAATGAGAGAGGTGGTATGACAAATTAAAGAATGAGAGAGGTGATGTGACAAATTTTATTTTAGATATATTTTAATTGAAATGGCAAAGATGTAAATAATGAATCTGACAAAGGTCCCAAAGGATATTTAGACATAAGTTTACATGGGCAAATGCAAAAAGTTACCCAATTGGCTAATTTAAACTTGAGGTCGCCCAATTCCCTAATTTCAAACTTGCGATTTGCCCAATTTACCAATTTTTTCTTTTTAAATTGTAGTATAAGTTTGACAAGTTAGATGGTAATATTCTCTGAAGATGGCTGCAAAGATGGATCGAACTTTGAGGAATTTCTATCGAACAACAGCACCAGTTCACTTGGAAGATGAGACTTCAAAGTGTCAAAAAAAAAAAACAATTCCCAGCCACAAAAAACTTTAAGTGGTCCTGAAAATTAGAAGGAATATATCATAGAACAGTTTTCATGTTGCTCCATCCCATCAAGATGAATATGGGTGGACAAAATATCTGTAAAATTTGATTCTATCTGTTAATCGTTTCAATTCTATCCGAAAAATCCAAATATCCGTAATTTTGCGATCGAAACAAATACTAAAATTCAATATCCGTCAAATAAGAAACATATCACAAATACTTATTTAAAAAATGGATATTCGATCCGATCCGTAATCTACATATGCATATACATATATATATATATATATAATTATATATAATTTTTATCTCTATATATAGATTTTTAGTTATTTTATCCACTAAATTAATTATCTGGCCATTAAAATTTTAAAATTATGTAGTTTTTAAATAATTTTAATTAAATATTATTATTTTATATTAAAAATTTCCTTTTCTTTTAGAATTTTTCAAAAAATAAAAAATTTTATTATTTTTTTACCGGATTAAAGTATCGAATCGGATATCCGCTAAAATATATTGATTTTTCCGAATATCTGTAATACCGGATATCCGAAAAATTACAGATCATATCAAATCGAAAAATCAATTATTCGTACAGAGATAATGGATGTCCTTAAAATTCCAGATATCCGCTCCGTGCCCACCTTTCCTAAATGGCTCATTCATGTTGTAGTCAAAAAATATTTGAGAAGAAAAATATATAGAATATGTACTTGAAAGTTAGGAGAACCATCTTTACTTCTTTCATAAATACCAGATAAATCTACATGCATTTGAGTTCTTCAACAAGGTCTTTGGCATGTTAACAGTTTGTCATATGTTTGTTGCTCTTTGGAGCTCTGCAGCATCATTGGCTCTATTGCTCAAGATTGATGAACTCAATAAAAATACTCTAGACATGATATACTCTATGAGTTGGGAACAGAATTTGTTCAAATTGGTTCAGCATTAGACGAACCAATTCTTACTAATAAACCAGAGCTACTCTCATGGGAGAGACTACAATATTGGTGAAGGTTGAGCTTGAACTTGACAAACCTTTCAGTAAAAAGATATAATTCAGATAATATGATAAAAACAGGACCGTTTTTTATCATGTGCGACAAGAGCTGTCGGCCATTGCTATAAAATTAATAAAAAGTTAGAATTTAATTTTTTAGAATACTATTCTTATTTTTGGAACACTATTCTTATACTCTAACTGTAATGCATGTAATTTCAAAATAAAAGTTAAAAGATAGAGTTATAATTTTTGAGAGGATTAAAATCCTAGCCGTCAAAAGAGAAAAAGAGAGATTTTTTTACAGTTTCAAGCTGATGATCGGAGACTCTTTCAGTTACAACATCGGCTTGTTTAATTCGTTTTGTTTCTTTTTTTATTTGCTTTGTTTCCAATCACTTGTTTGGTTGCCAATTTATTTTAAATCGGACAAAGTTTTTTTTATTGTTCTTTTGTATATTTCTTTCAATTGGTTTAGAAAAGCAAAATTTTTGGTTCAATTGACATTACCTTTTTTTTTTTAAAAAGGTAATTGACATATCTACTGCGGATGGTGGCGACGGGTCTTACCGGCTTCAATCGTTGATGATTCTTCATTTTATGGTGATGGAGTTTTTACTGCAAACTTTGGTTATTTCGAAAGGTAGCCTGAAGTTCTATGGAACGGTAATCTCTTTGACTTTGTTATTATCAATAGAGAAAAATAGAGGGTTGTCTTATCTATCTCAGTGGCTCTTACTGGAGTAATAAAAAGAGAATGACAACCATTTTTAAGTCACTCTGAAGCGTGGTGGTTTTGGATTAATACGAAGACTAACTCCTTTGAGATTCATCTATTACAAAAGATAATATGAAGGTTTATATGAAAAATCTTTAGTCATCTATACGCAAAATATATGTGTTAGTTTACTTTGGATCCCTACTGGTGTATACGTTTTCTATATTTGTTTGGTTAGTTCTCATTGTTTAGAACTCTTTGCCATGAAAGCTTAATAAGACATAAAAAAGAGTTCTAATTTTTGAAACAACTACGGCCCACCATCTCAGGTCCGCCAGGAAACTATTACCTTCCCTTAGTCTCTCTGCACCTGAAGATGGGAGCGTCAAAATTTATGGCCGGAGAAAAGATAGAAAACTAGGTTATAAAGAATCGGAAAAAAACAAAACTAGAGAAAAATCTGAGAATGAGGTAGAAACTCGCATGGGGAAAAAGCGGTTTTTATATATTAAAAGTATTTGTAAAGACGTTTTTCATGTGGAAAAATATAAAAAAGATTCGTTTATAAAAACCTTCTGAAATTAATAAAATTAGTTTAAAATGTAAAAATCAATTTATTAAAAAACATCTTTTAAGTTTAAACATAAAATATTATTCCTAAACCTAACACAAACAACAAAATCTGTAAACTACATTTCAGTCCCAAATCTAAATTCAGAATCCTTATAACTAACTTTCATATTACTAAAATCAATAACCTAACATGTCTTCAATCTAACAATTTCATTAAAAATAGAAACTTATATGATCTAGAGATGGTTTTGAGAGATTGAGGCAATTTTGAGAGAGCGTGGCAAGAGAGGAAGCTTTGTACTTTTAGAGAAAATAGTAGAATGAAGAGAAAAGAGAGGTATTTCACAAATATGTATTAAAATTTTATGACAGAAAATATCCATTAGGAATTCATCAGAAATTTTAATTTCTGCGGTAACCAAAAAAATATGATCCAAGTATTGATTTTTTATTCCCGAAGAAATCTCGACGGAATGCCAAATCTGCCAGAAATTTGTACGTATTTCATTAGTCGACTCAAAACCATGAATCGTCGGAATTTCTTTAGAAATTCCCGACGGATTATGTTTTCAGATCAGGAAAAATGAATAAATATTATCGAGATTATCCAATTACATTAAAATTCAATAAAAAAAGTTTTAAAATACTCAGATACTACCAACAACACTTAAAACCAACTTTTTTGAAAAAAAATCTGTGAATTCTATTAATCATTTCTATAAGTACACATAATGTTTGCTAGAAGTTTATGATTCAATCGAGTTACCCTTAGCTTATGTTATTTTGAAAATATTATTAAAAGTTAACTAAGTTCAAATTTGTTTTTACACTTATCATAGTACATGATGGATTCCCAACTTAAGTCAATTCTCTTTCTGTTCATGTTGTAAATTTGTCGGTAATGCTTGACTGATTAGCAATAGAGGTCAAAAAAAATTTTGCTTGTCGGGAACCCGTCAGAAATTTCCGACGGATTCTCGATCAAAGACATTTTTTGGTTTCATCGGATTTTTGTATGGATCTCCTTGGAACTTCCTGAAAGATTATTTTCCGGTTAGTGAATCGCCTTGTTTTCATGTAGTGAGCTTTCAAGGTGCCTCTCTACTTCACAATTCTAACCTCCGCGTAAAGCTCCAAAATCAAAGTATTCGCTTGAAGAGTCTGGGCCGTTGTCACCAAACCACTCGCAACCTTCGCAATAAAAACCCTAGCACTGATAATTAACTGTCCAGCCGCCTCCCTGTCCTCAAAACTGTGTCACGGCCAAAGAACACTGACGAACCACCAGATCGTCAGATCTCACATAGGGGTCGCTGCTTCAAAGACCCACCAACACACCTTGTTGATTGATTACCTCCATATGCCTTTGAATCCCAACTGTTCCGTCAACGTTTAACATAAGCCATGCGAAGGGGAGTTGGAATTACAAAGAGCTGATTTTGCAAGAGTATCAGCAGTGGAGTTTAGATTTCTAGGAATGAAGGAGAATTCCAAAGAAGTAGAAGAAGATGATATAGTCTCTATGTCCAAGTTGATTCCATAGATTTCAGTTGAATGTTGATTTGAGATGAATGCTTTGATAACCATTTGATTGTGTGAATGAAGGCAGATTTTAGTGAAGTGAAGTGACTTTGCGTGAAGTAGCGCAGCAACAGCCTCCGCCATAAGAGCGGAAGCAACATGGGACTCTGTCAAAGATCCTTTTCCGAGTGTTTGACCTATTTGAAAAAAAAAACCATTAACCGCCATTCCGTCTTGTATACTCCAAGCCGTGTCAGAGTGACAGATAATAGCGTCAGACACATCACATGTAGTTGCTCTGGTGTGGGATGGTGCAAATGACGATTGAGCGTTGATTGTTTGTTATTCCTGCCATTCCCTTGCTAGCTGTAGAGTTTTCAGATAATATCTCATGGGCCAAGGTCAAGATTCTCGAAAGCAAGATAATTCTTAGCTGTCCAGATACACCAACAGTGTGAGGAGAAGAGATCAATACTCACTCCAGAAATCATACCTGACAAGTTTGAGATGGCCAGCTTGAAGGAGTCAAAGTTCATAGGGTCGATGGGCAGTTTGAGGGGTAAAATATTTCTAGATATGCTTGGTAAAACGGCAATAGAAATAGAGATATGTTGATGTTTTCAGTTCTCCACAGTGTAGGCAAGTAACGGACTCAGCTAGCAAGCCAGTCTTTGGAGCGTTGTGCCTAGGGGTAGAGCTTCATGTAAGCTTTCCACATCTATATTATTAAAACTAAAGTATATTTGGGTATTGTTTGGAAGCATAGATAACAATATAAATGAGAATTGTTTGGAAACATGGATAGCGATATAAAAAATGTATAGTATCCTTTAAGTAATTTTATCAATTATATTACCTTAACAATACATCACATTAGGGTGGATTTTCAGATACTCGTTGGGGTTCGTGTCGGATATTTCAGATTTTCGGGTATTTCTGTATAGAGATATAAAATCCGTCCGGGTATTTTTGTACTTCGGATCGGGTTCGGATATTTTTAGTTTGGTTTCGGTTATTTCAGGTCGGGTTCAGATATTTAGATTTTAAAAGAGAAAAATTAAATTTTTCATTTTTAAGTTTTTTTGTACTTCAAAATTTAGCTTTCGATTCACTGATTTTTTTACTTTTTAATAGATTGAATGATTAGTAGATTTGGAGAACATTTCAAAAAATAAAGAGACATTAATTTGGCTATTATATTTTAGAATTTCGATGTAATTTTTGTTAATACTTGAAACAAAGAAGATTGATATTCATTTTATGTGAAAATCAAATCATTTTCTCTGTAGTTATATGAATACTAGAGACGGAGCTCGCTCAAGCGCAAGTTTATTGAGTTTGATATTTTACCTTACCGTTTGTTGTGACAATTAGACTACTTGGATCGGATGTCAACTTTTTTTTGTGTGAAACCAATCACTTTCATTCATAGTTAAGACATTACATAGTAAATAAGCTCTTGGCAAATCAGATTTGTCCAAAAAAGGATTGGGTGCTAACTATTTTTGCTAACTTTAGACCATCTCCAATCTAATTCTATTTTTTCCTTTATAATTTCCACAAAAATTGAATAACTCCATTGTAGAGTAAGTTTTGTTCTAATGGTTTACTCTATAATAAAGTTACTCTATTTTTGTAGAGAAATAGTGTAAACCCACTTTTTCACTCTATATTTGGAGTGAAATAATAGTTTTATTCTATTTTCTCCACAAAAATAGAGCAACTCTATTATAGAGTAAACCATTGGAACAAAACTTATTCTATAATAGAGTTACTCTATTTTTATAGGAATTATAAAGGAGAAAATAGAATGCCATTTGGAGAAGTCATAATTTTATACTATGAATCGTATCGTCTGAAACCGAGATATATTTAGGCCGTAATAGATTTAAGTTTAACATAATTTTAAGATAAATGCATAGTTTTTATATGGGCTTGGAGATATGAAATCGGGTCATGTTCCTTTTCTCAGTGGTGGGAAAATTGAATAGCTGTTGATCTTTGACAAAAAAAGGTGCTTCTCTTCTTCGAACTTTTAGTTGTCCACTGTGAATTTGAAATGAAGGCACAGTTTCTGTTGTAGAATTATGTTTTTTGAGTAAAGAATCAATAGAGGAAGGTGTTGTTTTATTGTAATTATAATTGTTACCTTGTTGCCTGGTATTGACTAGATTAGGAATTGTTGGCAAAATTCTCATGGCTTTTTCTAAACCTGCAAAAGTGAGGAGACTGTTTTTCGTTTAATTTCGTTGAAAGAGAAGAAATGCAAAGATGGTGTATGCATTTGTATCTTATAAAAAAACACGCATGTCCTTGCTAAATAAAGCTCATGGTTATTGTTTGTGCAGTGTATTTATATAGACCATGATAATGTGAAGACAATTCAAGTTCAAAATTAGGAGACACCTTAATAGTAAAAGGAAAAAGCCCACCTTATGTGCAGCTTGCCGCATGATTATAAAAATGAAAAGAAACAATTAATTCTTCATTTGAAGAAACATTTTGGTGTCCAAAGTGGAACGATGGTAGCTCAAGTTCAAGAATGAAGTGGAGTAAAACACTGGAACTTGAATATCCTACCAGTAAAAATCTCCATCCCTAAGTCTCTCATGAGTCTTCCAATATGAGAGCTCTCTTGGTGCTGGCATCCCCGCTTACATAAGTCGCACATACTCACAACTTCAGAAATGAAGTGGTTTTAACATACCTTTCTTAGAAGGTGGTTGAGGGCCTTATGTACCGATAAGTCCAAAATTGTATTCATTCATATGAGACAAACACTACACCATGACCTATAACCATAGTTTTAATGATAAAGAAAAATCTTTCCAAATCACTTACAATAGTTAGGCATATATTCGTATCTGCACAAACTTAAACATCTTATAGAGATGTGTGCGTGTGTGTGTATGTGCCCATAAGGAAGATATACATAAATACTTTTCTGGAGAAAATATGTTTATGAGAAGTATCCAGCTGTTACTCCAGAGTTTGGAGTTCCCTTGCGCAATTGATTCTAAATATTTTCCCACATTATGCCTGTAATGAATCCATATCATCCTCACTTTTGTTAATTCCAAATGCTAACTAAGAAAATTAGAACATTATTTATACATGTTCATTACTAAAATGTATCACCTTGGTTCCTCTCCAAAAGTCGACCAACCCTAGCTTCAGGCCTGCTATATTTCATTTACCTGTTTGTTTGTGTATACACAATTAATTCTCAGTTTTTTTAGCCAGTCTTGTATTAAGATATTGTACATAAATATATGTTTGATAGAGCTTTGGAGACATTAAACATATATTGTGGGAATATGGAGCCTTTACCTGTTTCTCGGGGGTATGAGTACCTCTCGTAGCGTTTTAGAAACATGGTGATTCATCTTGTTTTCATGTAAACGTAAGCCTTTTTCAGTGGAGATCATCTATAAAAGTAACAAAGCAGTAAGCAAAATATATAGAAGAATTTAGAAGAACTACAACGTAAAACTAAGAAAAAAAAATAATTTCTAGTTCTAAGAGTATCTCCAATGTACATCTCTATATTTTTCTCTAAAATAGAGATCTCTATTATAGAGATGGATTTACTCCAATGTATACCTCTATAATAGAGTTCTTCTATTTTAGAGGAAAATATAGAGAAATCCTACTTTTTGCCTTTATATTTACTAGAGATGAAAATAACAATTCTCTATATTTTCCCCTATAAATAAAGGAACTCTATTATAGAGATATACATTGGAGAAAATACATCTCTATAATATAATTTTTCTATTTTAGAAGAAAATATATAGATGGAAATAGAGTTGGGTTGGAGATGGTCTAAGTCTATGTTGTCTTGGTGTTTATACGATTTGCTAATTTGGTACCAAAGTTTCTTAAACCCAATTGAAAACAATGATACTGGTTTTCAAAATTAATAAAGTGATATTAGAAAATACTCTCAATATTATGCATCAAATACAACGCAGATAAGCTGAAGATCGTTTCAGATCTTACCGTAGAGGTCTCCACTGAGTCCACGGTTGGACTCAAAACCTTCATGTAAGAGGAACCTGAACCGGTCAGCATTGATAGGGATGCATATGTGGTCAAGATGGAAGAGGACATAGCTGTGCGAGAAACAAATGGTTACATTCAGATCAGCAACTCAATCGATAGATCTCTTTGGATTTCGTAGGAAGAAAAATTGCAGAGCAAATCAATCATACCTGTTCGTCAAGGATCATCAGCTCCCTCTGCAATTGAAGATAGAAGATAAACTGAGAGCGTCTGTGAAGATCCATCCTGCTATCAACCCTTCCAATTTATAGAGGTTGAAGTGAATTTTCGGTTTCATTGTATCCGAAGGGAGACGGAGAGTTTGAGATTGTAAATGGATTAATGAAAGAAATATTTATTGTAAAAACTAAGAGGTATCCAAACGAATTGATGGATATGAAAGTAGTTGGGAGGTAAGGAGTTGATACAGACTCGTCTTTTCACATGCTTAGGAAAAGCAGCAGGTAGGCCTCGGTATTTTAACCCGACCCAACTCGGAACCGATCCGAAAATACTCGAACTGGAATTGATCCAAACGTTTAGAAGTATCTATTGGGTCCAAAATTTTCCTAACCGAATAGACCCGGACCCGAAAAGAATATACCAGAATAAACCCAGACCCGAAAAGAACCGACCCGAATAGATCTGACCGGACAAGAACCTATTCATATCCGACTTAAAAACACGAATATCCAAAATTATGTTTTGTTATGTTCTATTTTCTATATTTTATTTTATGATTTAGTTGAAATATATTTTTGTTAACAATCTTTGTTATTATTTTAAAAAAAAATTCAAGTAATATGAAGTTTTAAATGTAAAATTCAAATTTTTTTCTTTTAATTTTTTTAATAATTTATTTTAAATTATTTTGTAAGATTTTAGATATACATGACATATTTTGACTAAATTTGATGAAATTTATGTATTTTTTTAGATCTTAAATACCCGAACCCGATCCGGACCCGATATAGACCCGAAAAATTATGAATATTTTACAAGTATTTTAATTATAGACCCGAACCGATCCGGATCCGAGAAGAATCGACCGGACCCGGACCGGAAAATTAGAAATACATGTTGGTTCTAAATGTTTAGGACCCGAAAGAATCTAAACTCGATAGGAAACGACCCGAACCCGACCCAAAGACCCGAATGCCCAGACCTAGCAGCAGGGATGGTGAGATTGAAGGGTCGAAGAAGAAAACAATGAAAACCTAATCTTTTTTTTTTGACGACAAAAGCTCCATATATTATTAAAGAGTTTCCATATGGTTGGTTTGAGCCATCCATGTTGGAATTCTAGAGTTTACATGGGAAAAAATGATACCACGAGCACGAGCACCTTTTGCAAGGTTGTCAGCTCGGACATTACAAGAACGAGGGATAAAACGTAAAGAACAGAAATTAAACATAGAGTGAAGGTAATGAAACTCTTCAAATTCGGCCAATAAGGATGGCCAGTCTTCTTCTTTCTTGTCTTTGATGATCTTGACCAATTGTTGACAATCTGTCTCAAAGGTCATATCTTGGTGATCCATTTGAAGTGAGGATTTCATAGCCCACAGCAGAGTATGTAACTCGGCGTGTAGGGGGGAGAGACCTCGGTTACTAGTGAATGAACCTAAGGTCGTTTCCCCATCCTCGTTCGTTAGGACCATGCCTCCGCCAAAGAGAGCGTCGTCTTGATGCCATGAGGCATCGATCGAGCATCTAGGGGCGGGAGGTTGAGAGTTCGATGGTGGCGGGATGGCGTCTTCTTCATCTTGAGACTGGACAATTTGCGCTAGTTTCCAGTTGTCGGCTTCCGAGAGAGCTATTTGGACTGTATCTAGAGGGGAGGTATCAACTCCGTTGAAGAGTTTATCGTTTCGCGCTTTCCATAGATACCACAAAATCCACGGCGCATTGTCTAAGATCGAGGCCGGAATACCTAACCCTTTAGCGCGCCAGAGTAGGTGGTTGAGGTTACTAAAAATAGACTTGCTCGGGAAGATTCCCGGAGAATGAGGCACGTGTGCTAGAGCCCATGTCTGGACTGCGGGAGGGCATTCAAAGAGAAGATGATTGATAGTCTCCTCCTCCACACCGCACCGCGGGCAGCTCCTTTCCTTGCTACAATGACGATCAGAGAGACGGCTGCATACCGGTACTATGTCCGTTAAAGCTTGCCAGATGAAATGTTTGATCTTTCTTGAGGTCTTAATAGACCATACTTTAGCTTTTAGGACAGTGGTGCTGGGTTCACGCACTGGTGCTGGAGTGAGAGAAGATTCCATAGCCATTGCTAGATTGTATCCCGATTGGACCGAGTAGGCGCCTGATTTTGTGAGAGCCCAGCAGTAGCCATCAGGTCGGCTGGTTCGTCGGATGCGCAAGCTTTGAACGAGGGGGATATCGTCGGGCGCCAGCAGGTCGTGGAGCTTTGTCTGGTTCCACTCGGAAGACGTCTCTTCGATCAGGTCACATACGCGGAGGCTAGGATCGAAGGAGGAGCCGCATGGGGTAGCTAGCCGTGGCTTGGCGTCGGGCACCCATGGGTCGGTCCATACCATCGTGTTGCTGCCTGAGCCGATGGTGCGTCGTAGGCCAGCTTTCAATAGGGGTTGTGCGGCCATTAAGCTGCGCCATACATAGGATGGTGAGCTTGCTTTTTTGACGTCCACAGGGGACGTAAGCCGGTAGTATCTTCCTTTTAGGACTCGCGCTAGTAAAGATGAAGGATATTGAATTAGCCTCCATAACTGCTTTGCAAGTAAAGCGAGATTAAAGTTCCTGAAGTCCCGGAATCCGAGTCCTCCCTTATCTAGGGGAATGCAAATATCCTTCCAGGCTATCCAATGTAACCCTTTGTTATTTTGTTTTGTACTCCACCAGAAGCGGGATATTGCACTAGTTAGTTTCCGGGTTATATCCAGTGGTAAGAGGAAGCAGGACATGACGTAAGTGGGGAGAGCTTGAGCTACCGACTTGATAAGGACTTCTTTTCCTCCTTTGGATAGAAGCTTCCCGGACCAGGAGTTAATACGGTTGAGGAGCCGGTCTTGAATGAAGGTGAAGGCCTGTTTTTTACTTCCACATATTTTCTCCGGTAATCTGAGATAGACTCCCATTCCTCCTTCTTTGGAGATCCCCAGAGATTGTTTAAGCGCTACTTTGATATCTTGGGGTACCTTGCTTCCAAACAGGATAGAGGATTTGTTGACATTCAACTGCTGCCCAGAGGATAAGCCGTAGGTATTGATGATTCTGATGACTTCCGAGCATTGTTGTACGTCGGCTTTACAGAAGAAGAGGCTGTCGTCCGCAAAGAGGAGGTGGGAGACTGGTGGACTGTTTCTGGCGATTTTAAGACCAGTGATTCTTCCCTCTCTCTCCGCCCCTTGGAGTTGGGAGATAAGAGCTTCCGTTAGGAGAATAAAGAGAAAAGGTGATAGGGGATCGCCTTGCCGGATGCCTCTAGATGGTGTGATGCTTCCTTTAGGTTCGCCGTTTAGCAAGACTTGGTATGATACTGAGGAGATACATACTTTGATCCAAGACACCCATTGTGCTGAAAAGCCGAGTTTCAGTAGAAGTGCTTCTAGGAAAGACCATTCTACTCTGTCGAAAGCTTTACTCATGTCCGTCTTGATTGCAACAAACTTTGATCTACATCCTGGATTTGTTCTTAGAGCATGGAAGACTTCATGGGCGACCAGAATGTTGTCTGTGATCAGACGTCTGGCCACAAAGGCCGATTGCGTTTCCGAGATAATTTTCGGGAGGCATTTTTTTAAGCGCTTGCTCATGAGCTTGGAGATGACTTTGTAAGAGACGTTGCATAGACTGATAGGTCTAAATTCTGTCATTTCAATCGGTCTCTCGGTCTTGGGGATGAGACAAATGTTTGTCTGGTTTAGACGGGGATCTAGATTTCCGTGCAAGAAAAACTCTTTCACGGTGTGGCGTACTGCTTCTGCGGTGATGCCCCAGTACTTTTGGAAAAAGAGACTCGTCATCCCGTCCGGGCCAGGAGCCTTATCTGGGTTGATATCGAACATGGCACTTTGAATCTCATCATCTGATGGAATCTTTGTTAGAGCTTCATTCATGGCTGGGGTTACCTTCTCAGTAATGTACTGGAGTGAGTCTTCGAAGTCCGAGGGATTTGACGAGGTAAATAAAGTCTGAAAGTATCTTGTAGCCACTTGCTCCAGATCATCCTCCGTGTCCGCCCAGGTACCATTCGGCCGTCGGAGTCGTATGACTCGATTTCTTGCTCTCCGTTGCTTGGTAGTGGCGTGGAAGAATTTGGTGTTGCGGTCTCCTTCCCTAAGCCAGTTAGCTCTGCTTTTTTGTTTCCAATAGAGTTCCTCGTCTCTAAAGGCAGCACACAAGTTCCATTTTAGGGACAGAATAGCATCGCTCGAGAAGTTATCGTCGATCTGGGCTTTTTCAAGTTGATCTTTTATCTCTTCAATCTTCTTGGCCGTATTGAAGGGGTTGTCTCGCTTCCATCTGGAGATATATTTCCTGCAGAGTACGATCTTGTCGTGCAGGTCATCCCGGTCAAAGGAGCTCGGGTCGTTCCAACCTCGGAGGATGGTGTCGCGGAACCCTTCTTTGCCTATGAGCCGTTTATCAAACTTGAAACCGCGCCGGCCAGGTTTCTTTACCGAGAGAAAACGCGAGAGGATAGGCCGATGGTCTGATCCCCATAAGCGAAGATACTCCACATTTGTGTGGGAGAAGCAGTGGTGCCAATCTTCATTACCAACTGCCCGGTCCAACCGACATTGTACTTTGCCGTTTCTCCTATTTCCAACCCAGGAGAGGGGGTTGCCTAAATAGGGAAAATCAATCATTCCGCAATTAGCCAGCATGTTCTTGAAGGGCAAGAAAGAAGAGTCGCTGCGCTTGCGTCCACCTTTTTTTTCTTGGTTGCTGGTTATTTCATTGAAGTCACCAAGCATGAGCCATGCTCCAGACCTGTTTAAGCTCATTCTTGTCAAACGTTCCCAAACATTTTCTCGGTTATTTATAACCGGATCACCATAGACGAAAGTAATGTAAACTTTGTTTCCTGCTACGGTTGCTTCAATATCGATCATTCTATCATTAGAAAAAAGAATAGTAACCTCAAAAGAATCTAAATAAAAAAGAGCAAGTCCACCGCTTCTACCCTCGGGTTCTACGGTGAACAATTTATTATAACCAAATTCAAACTGAAAATCCTGAAGAAAAGAATAACTGTTTTTTGTTTCTGAAAGAAAAAGAAAAGAAGGAGTGAAACAACGATGCAATTCCCGGAGGTGCTTCTTGGTCAGGTAAGCTCCGGCGCCCTGACAATTCCAAGCTATGGCACTCATATCTTCTTACTGGGTGGTTTCTGGGACACCACCGAACCTGAGAGAGACACAGATTTTTTGCTTTTAGCAGAGGGAAACACCTCATTACGAGGGACAGTAGAAGAAGGAGGAGCAGTAGAGGATTTACCCAGGGTGGGACGCTTCCTGGGTGAGTCGCGGCCTCGGAGCTGACTGAGCTTCTTTGAGGCTTTGGTAGCTTTGACACTCTTTGCATCAGAGTTCTTTGAGGCTTGCTTCTTGAGATAGCCTTTAGCGGTATACGTAGGAGGGGCCGTAGGGAGCACGTCTTGGGTTGCAGGCGCTGCTTTCGGAGCTTGCGGTGGTACCTTCCAAGTTGGTGGCGGTAGATCCTCCTGCATATCCATGTTAATCGCAGCCATTGCTGGAGATAATTGGGAAATGGCATCGATTTTTTCCGCATTTTCATCTGGGATCTCATCAAGGGGATCATCACCAAGGAGGTCATCATTGTCCATCATCTCCGCATCCATTTCCAAAAGTTCAGTTTCTTGAACCATTGTATCAACCAGAGCCAGTTCTTCCTCCGTGAGTGTTATGTCTAGATCCTGTTCAAATTCCATGTCGAGGTCGAACTCCAGATTTTTTGGAGCCATACTCATCGGACCCTGAGAAGGAGCGGCCGAGATGGGAGCAGGAGCAGGGGCGTTGGGCTTTGGGTCGACACTGCGAGGGTCAACATTGCGAGGCAGAGCTTGATGGTCGTTTGATGGCTCACGGATAGAGAGAGAGGAGGTTTTGGTGCGAGGCTCCCGTTCTCTGGAGGTAGGGGTGTCTGTCATATGAGCCTTCCCCTTGATACGTCTTTGGCGTTCCTCCGTCGTTTCAGCCACTGGGCTTTTTGGAAGTTCTCCCCTGTTGATTTCTCCCAGCTCCAGTTGGCCTAGTTGGTCTGAAATAGTTCGTTGAGAATCCGAGATAGCAAGGGAGGGGACCTCAGTGGCGGGGTCTTTGCGTTCCAATTGGGGAGCGCGAGAGGACACTGGCGCTGGATCAGTGTAGCGGGGGTTCTTTGGAGGTGATCGGGGGCGCCAGGAGCGAGCTTCCTGGGGGCGGTAGCTTTGACGACTGCCTTAGGGGGCTGGTCGGTTTGCCTCTCTACGCTTCTGCGGGTACTGATTATCTCTATGGGGAGCCCGAGAAGTAGTATTCTTTCCATAAACGGAAGATGTGCGAGATGGTAATTCCAGGCGTCTCCATACATCCTCGTTGCGAGGTTGACTGTGAGTTGAGGTTTCGCGGTTGTTTTCCTTCTCCGGGTGGTTGGGAATGAGGGCTCTGCTACCCCTGGGTGGAGATTTCCTTTGTCTTTTTTCCTCGCGATGATAATCGTTTTTAGAGAGGTTGGAAGTAGAGGTTCGATTACGCCCTAGAGGAGGGGAGGAACGCCCGCTTGTCGGGGAACGGGGCCGCTTCATGTAACCAGCACGATCGTCGCTTCTCACTCGTCTTGTGGATGGGTCTCCTTGTGCATTAAGCTCTGCTCTCTGCTGCCGTTTTTGTTCTCGCTCCTCTGGAGTAAGCAGGGGACATGCAGATTCATCGTGCGAGATCATATGGCAGGTGTAGCAGTATCTAAAGAGATCTTCATAGGAGAAGGAGACACGTCCTATGTCTCCATTCGGGAATTCAAGGCGTCGTTCAAATTGTAAGGGCTTGTCAACATTGACAGAGACTTGGAACCTTGCTCTTTTCGAGTCAAGGGAAATCCAAGGGCCGAGGACTTTAGAGATCGCAATGAAAGTCGGATCATTCCAGAAGTGAACTGGGACTCCGGTGACACTGATCCAGAAAGGGATTGTGTTGGGGAAGGACTCGCTGGTGAAAGGTTCCCAGCGTTCAAGCGCGAAACTCCATTGATTTAAGTGGCAGGGGCGCTTGCTTAGTACCGAGAGGAGGTCTGCTTCGTTATCGAAATCGAACTGAAATCTCCCGTTACCTAGGTTGATTCCCCATACACGGCCTTCGACGTTCCAGATCCTATTACGAGGGAGAAGGTGGATCAGAGCATCGATACTTCGACCTTGAATGTGAAAGACTCGCCCTATAAGCGTCAGGCGGAAGCGGTCGGCTACTGCATTGATATCGCAGTCAGGGATCTGGATGATTTCATCCTCTGAAGCAAGCTTGCTGCGCACGGTAGACGGTCCACCCTTACGCGCCATCATCGAAGGTTGATTCATTCTGGAGGGAAACAAGAGAAGCTTAGCAGTTTGCTAGAGAGATGACGACGGAGAGAGAGGGAAGGGTGGGATCGGGAGAAGCGATGGTGGAAGCAGGTTCGTGGTCTGCGAGAGAGAACAGCTTGGCACTAGGCCAGATATGGGGTTCCGATTGATGGGGTGACGACGGACGGGAACAGGAGAGACGACAGAAATCACAAGGAGTGTAGCTAGTCTCCCTTGTGATTCTGGAAAGAAGAGGAAGCAGATCAGAGATCGCAGGCGACGGAGGAGAGAGAGGTCTTGGAAGGCGGAGACTTCTTTCGTCGTAAGCGGCTAGGACTTTTGAGAGAGAGCATTTTTTTACACGATTGCGCATGGTTTTATGAAAACCTAATCTTAAAAGTTGTTTAACTAGTAAAAACGGTACACTTCCCTCGACTAAAGCATAAAACGTGAGAGCTTTGGTCGCTACCACATAAAACATCAGATCTTTTCAAAATGGGCCATATAATTAAACATTGGCCGAATGGTCTTATACCTGACTGACTTGGACTTTTTATGGAACTTAAACCGAAATCATATACCGAATTGAAATCTATATCTACCTAAGAACCAAACCAAACTTGGAAATGAAGGTGGGACCACAAATAAAAAATATGCTGACATAGACCCTTTCAAAAGTGAGGAAACAGTGGCATTATCTATGATCTTAAAACTAAACGTAACATCAATATAAATATTTTAAATAAAATGAGAAAAATAAACTATAAATATAAAGGTAAACTAGATAAATCTACCTGCGCTTCGAAAGCGCGGATATTATTTTTCACTTTTATGAAATATATTATTTGTTTGTAATTATTGAATGTATTTATCTTAATAAAACTTTTTTATAATAAATTCGACACATATAATGTCTCTGGTAAACTATGTGTTTCTCTGACTTTGTTTTATTCTCTCTATAATCAACATATTTATTTGCCTTTTTGTTAAAATAAATAATTTTAGAACGCAACTGTACAATACTTTTACATTGATATTTTGTTTAAATAATGTGACATATTTCTATATTAATTAAATATAGAAATACCTGAACGGAATCCAAACAGATCCGAAACGAACCCGAATGGATACCTGAACGCCTAGCCCTAGTGATAATCCGAATTAAAATTTAGAAATATATGAATGGAGCTGAAATCTTTGACTCAAGAAACCCGAAATTCAAACAGATCCGAAACGAACCGGAATGGATACCTGAACGCCCAAACCTAGTCACTATTATGTATCATATATATGTCATCATATAATTAATTGTACTGGTCTATCATATAGATAATCATATAATTAATAGTATTTTATATGTATCATCTTATAAATAATCACATATATTATATTCTTAAAGCTTAATGTGAAATATAAAAACCACAATTTAAGTTGGTATATGAAATAATCTTTTGTTGTATTTTTCTTATATCTATTGAAATTTTTTTATAATAATGGTTATTGGAAAATATTTTAGTAAAAATAAATTTTTGAATATATGCATATTTTAAATCAATTTTTGATATAAATAAACTTTAAATTATTATTTTGATTTGAAATATGTATATAAAATTTAAATTTTATTTTATGATTATTTTAGACAAAACAATGTTTTTAGGTAATTAGATTAGTCCCTTTTGTATTTTTAAAACTGATATACTTTTATCCATGGTTCAAAATTTTAATTTTTCCATTAGTTTTCTATGAATTATTATTAATTTTATGATTTTTTTTTGAAAATTGAACTCTTGAAATTTTTATATTTGACTAAACTAAATAAGATAATAATACTTTTTTAAAAAATTGTTTTATATAATATACTATTTATATTTCAGTTTTTGTTTTTATTTTCACCATAAAAAATTGTAAATTAAAAAAGTTTGTAAATATAGTGACAGAATAGTAAATAAAAAGAATATAGAAAGAAGGTTGTTTAATTTATTGTAAAAACAATGGCTAAATTTTTAAATAAAAAGAAGTATTAAATATGTTATTCATGTTTCTAAACAATTCTCATTTGTTATTAATTTATTGAAAATACAATGGCTAAATATATAATTAAAAGAAAGTACACATCTCTACTATCTATGTTTCCAAACATATCTCATTTATTCTACTATCCATGTTTCCAAACATATCTCATTTATTCTACTATCCTTGTTTCCAAACATCTTCAAAGTGTACTTCAACTTTAATAATATAGATATACATATGTTTGGTTATCTTCAGATATCCATTCGGATTTGGATTTTACCCGTTCAGGTTCGGATATTCAATCTCTTCCAAATCAATATCCGTTCGGGTATTTTGTTATTTCGGTTCAGGTTTTTGAGATCGGATTCGGATACGGGTTCGGGTATCGGATAAAGTGCTCATCCCTATATCACATCATTAATTATATTACTATAAAAGTAACAATGCAAATTTTTATTTATTAGTTAATCAACATTAATTTTGTGCGAATTATAAAATATAAAATAATCGGGTTTTGCATATGGATAATAGTTCGGTTTAATCTAGTTTACTAAAACTTTCTTTTATCTTAATTCCAATCGGTGAAAAATTATGTATCCAAACACATAATTCAAAGGCATAATATATGTGAACAAAATAATAACTTCAATCAAAATAATTTAAATGTATTATATTTATTATTACTTAATGTTTCACTTGTTACTATTTTTTTACTAAATAAAAGGTTCTTTCTGTTTTTCATATTTTAGACAAACATATAGAAATAGTTTTTATTTATTTATTTACATAATCAGTTAAGTATGGACATTTAGTTACTCATTCAGGTACAAGTTGTTTCTTTCGGGATCAATTTTTTTGGGTTTTGAAATTAGTCCATGCTTGGATATTATAAATTTATGTGTGCGGTTCGAGTTGGGTCCTCCCAGATCTGAATATTTTGATTACGATGTGTTGGAACAAAAAAATATCTAAAAACCAATATATCTGAAACGGGTTCGGATATTTGTACCAATAATAACCTTATTACCCGATTATTTCCGGATTTTTTGAATGCAATTAGTTATACAGCTACACATCTAAAATATATAACATTAATTGTGAAAATGGATATCAATATATAAAAAATACAAAAATCAATATACGTACGGACGCTTAGATCAAGCTCTAGTGAATACTTAAATCTTTGGTGCCGTAAGAATTTCCTGTAAGTTTTCCACATGAATACTTAATATTTGAAACTTTCCTGTAAGACTATCCAACGGAATACTCAATATTTGAAACTTTCATGTAAAACTTTCCACCTTAATGTATATAATCTTCTTTAAGTGGAAAAATTCAATTGAAATATCCCAACTCAATTTCGTTAAGTTTTTTAATATCTAAATTTTTTCCTACCCACATTAATACACAAACTAGTTATTTTATTTATTTTAATACACTTAGCTTTAAAATTGTGCACACATTTATACTCAAACTATGCCAATTTAAATCAAAAATATTAATAAATTTCAAACAGAACTATATAAAACTCTAATTTTAAAAAACCAATCTTCAAAATTTCAAATTTTATTTTATGTTCTTTAAAAAAAGTAACTAAGTTTTAGATAATATTTTAAAATTTAAAGAAAATTAATCTGAACAAAATAAATAAGTTATTTTTAACATCAGGAAATAAACACAATTTGAAATTAAAAAGGTAATATTATAAGAAATTAGAATTATGCAAAAAAAGTAACTAAGTTTTAGATAATATTTTAAAATTTAGAGAAACTTAATTCTGAGCAAAATAAATAAGTTATTTTTAACATCAGGAAATAAACACAATTTGAAGTTAAAAAAGTAATATTATAAGAAATTAAGATTATGCAAAATTTAGTTACTTTTATTCTTAAAAGTTTTTAAAATTTGAAATTTTTAAGATTTGTTTTATAATTTTAAATATTTTATAAGTTTTCTTTGAAAATTATTATTAAAACGAACATGGATATTAAAACAAGCATAATTTTAAAATTAAATATATTAAAATGAGAAAAATAATTAGTTTAGGTATTAAACTGGATAGCAAAAGAGTTAGGTATTAGAAAGTTAAACAAAATTTAGTTGGGATATTTTTATGGAATTTTTCTTCTTCTTTTTTTGATTAACCTAGGGTATTTCAGACATATGGAAAGACCTAAACTAATTCTCAAGGGAAGATGCAACTGACAGATATACCTTCTCTCTGGATATGCAAATGATAGCTCAAAAACATGGACTCATATTCGTGTAGATGTCGATGAGCAATATGACTTAATTCCTTAATTTCGCGCCGCAAGTATAGAGTTGGGAAAATAAACTGATCTGAAAACCCTTTACCGAATCCAATCTGATAAAAATAACTTCGAACCAATCTGAACCCGACATAAATACCGAATGGATCTTGTTTTATGGTATTTCGGGTTATGAGTATTATCTTAACCGAACCAAAACCTAAATGGATATCCAATAGAACCCGAAATATTCAAAACCTCAAAAAAATCTTATAAAAAATAGGGAAATTTGGGAAAAGATAACAAAATAACTATGACTTTGTCCCCTTAGTACAAAATCAAATTTTGTCTCTTTTGAACTATCACTACCCTTGAAGGTTATAAAAATTCATATCAATTAATTTACAAAGCCAAAAAATTAAGAAAAATATAAAACATGAAGTACTCAAGCATGTGCGTATATGAAAAATATTATTTCAATAAAAAAAATTGGAATTGTAAGTTCAAAAATGGGCTAAAAATGTTAGTATATCAGATCTACCATCTACGGCGTTTTAGAATGTGCAATCTACCTCAAACACAATGATCTACACTAGGTAGACTGCGAAATACACCAGAAACACTAGGAACTACGAAGGCAGGATACATAATCTACATCATATTCTATGTTCTGCATAAGTGGTAGATCATAAGAGATACTAATTTCTCGTATGTCTTCCTCAGAAGAATATTCTTTCTTCGTACTTCTCTTTTATCTACAGTACCAGGATTCCCTATCTACTTAGTCATCTATATTCTACTCTTTGTAGAATGTACGTTCTTCCCTATCTACTTATTCATCTATATTCTACCCTTTGTAGAATGTTCGTTCTTCCAGATTTGTAACAAAATCCGAAAATCTAGGAAAATAACTGTCACGAAATATTCCCTAAATCAATTAAATCTTTTTATTTCCTTTAAAAAAATTTCCCTAAATTTTAGAAGTGAAGATAAGAGCTTGAAAAAAAAAGATAAGAGCTTGTCACTAAGATGAAGTTCTTCCTTAAGCCATATGATTAATGATCAATGATTTATTGTGAGACTGTATTGAATCTGTTATTATTTGATATGATGTATTACTTGTAGTTGCAGTGAAAATAGACAGTGAGAATAGCAATTCAATCCCAACTCTCCACATGGAGGAATCAAAGAGGTTTCAAACCCCAAATGCATAAAGTCTGTGAAAATAGCTTTGGTCTGCATGGAATCATCGACTAGTTTTGTAGAAAATATGACCAAATAATCAAAAATCAGCAACAATCGTGAATTGAAGACAAAAGTAATCTTACGTGCCTTTTTACTTTTTAATAAATTGTTTATTTTTTATTTTATTTATAATTAAATCTTAATTATATTGTAAAGTTAATTAGAAGGGACTAAATTGGGTTTTCATTAATATTTATACTACAGGGACAATGGTTTTATTTTTAATACTAAGAGGACAAAACTATAGTTAGTTTGTTCTATTTTTCCAAATTTCCCTAAAAAATATGATCTCAATTCCTAATATGTATTCAAAATACACTATGATATATTGAACATCTAAAATAATTATCTATTACATGGAAGTTGGTAGTTCTATTACATGAAAGTTGATGGTTGAAGGTGTCAGTTAAAGCTTGAATTTTTTAGATTTTAGTTTTGTTTTCATTGAACAATGTTTCTCATTTCATGAGAGCTTGGTTTTTGTTTTATCTTTCATTTATTTGGTTTTCTTTGTATCAATAAATATGTTTATTTTTCATTTCATTTTGAATGATCACAGTTGATGTTCATTTCTTATTTTTGAATCAGTGTTACATATGTTTTGGTGACAAAATAGGTACAAATCAGGTATTTTAAAACCGAAGAACTGATTTTACTTATGTTTTTGTTACAAAGTATGTACAAATCAGGTACTTTTAAACTGAAGAACAGATTGAGACACGAACTCTAAAGTACATGGTTATACCGGTTCTTTGAAGACTTACTAACCCCAACCCGAACCTGATAGAACCTGAACCGATACCGAATCAAACTTTCATATAACTCGAATATAGTTGATTTTGATAAACCCGGAAAACCGAAATCTGGTTAGACAAAACCGAAACCTGGTTGAGACCCCGAATGTCCAAGTCTAAACAAGTATATTGAACTCAAAACATGTTAGCATTTCAATCCCGTCCTCTTACTACCCGACCACATTGTTTCTAAGAGACAATTTTACCCTTTTAAATTAAAAGACTATCCCTTGTATAGATTTTAGCTTGTTGCTACCTAATTTGATACTGAATCGTATTTGCTTTAAACTATATATGCTTTCACTGGAAGTTAAATTTGAGACCTTCCGCTTACTAAACCAACTGAGCTATGAAACCTTTTATGATAGAGATATTATCACAAAGCAGTCATCAATCTTAATTTTTTTAAACATAAAAGTATATTTTTGACAAGCTTAGACAGATATATATATATAGCAATTAAGTTCAAACAAAACTTGTTCACAACAAAACAACAAGATATATAGCAATCTCATCTTTATTTTCACAGACATACAGCGGCAATTTCAATTAAGTTCAAATAAAGCTTGAAGATTATAAGGTGCAGTGACATTAGGTGGTCCGCTCCATATCAGCTCTGCGAGTTGTCGATGGGCCTTCTCTGTCAAATGAGAGGCATCAAAAAACAAGTAATCGATAACGTTTTCGCATAATTCGTAACTATGTCCCATTTGGTTTCCACAAGTATTGATTCCTCTCAATGGTCCACTTCCACAACATCCCATCTTTCCTTCCTTAAACCCTTCAAAACAAACAAACAAAATTTTCAAAAAGCTAATAAAGACCAATCTATTACATATATGTAGTTACCGTATTTAGAAGGATTGTGGATTCTTTCCAACAAAGAAGTGTAATAGTCGTGAAGGGCATATCTGAATCCGGAAAGTTCACGTTGCAGCCGTCTTAAAGCATCTGGAAACTTCTTGTTGTACAAATATATCAGCTCAGCGACTGGTTTGGAACATGATCCTATGTTTGTTGTGTCTAAGATTGATATCGCTGGTGCACACTCGTATGCTCCAACATTCAAGAATCCAAACTTCCTTCCTCCTATTTTATACAATTCCTGAGAAACAAAACATATATATACATTCTTTCCTTAATGAACTTGAGATCAGTTTTCTGTTTTAGTTTTGTTAGGAATTATCGATCGTTTGATTGCTTAACTAGATAACGACACAAGATTTTTAACCCAGTTCTCTTGCGGTACCTCTGGGGTGGGAACCGTCTCCCACAACTTCCAGTATCAATCAAAGGTTTACACAAACACTCTAAGCGTTCAATAGGAAAGACATAACAAAGAATTAGAGAGATCAAAGAAACTCTATCCCGGAGCGACATGACTCGAACAATGTCTCTTGCCTTTAGTTTCTTCTCTACCCCGATCTTTCTCTAGCTCTCTCTCCTTTTTGGTCTTGTGTTTCGGATGCCTAACTATGAAACACTTGAACCTTATTTATAGTACCAGAAGAAGTTCCTAGTTTCTATTGTATTATGGAAAATTTCCTAAACGTAATTATCTTACGTAAACTAACCACCGACTTCTTCTTTGTGCAGGATCAGGGAGTTGGGCCAAAGCAAAGATTATTTAGGCCCATTAGTTTAACAAACTCCACCTTGGGCCTAAATCATTTTTGACTTCTCTTCTTCGTTACCACCCAAGCCGTCTTGAGCTTTCTTCCATGGACGACGACAACGCTTGCACTTGATGGCGACTCCACGCGGTGATGACCTTAACCGGACAGATCCTTCGTCAAGGGTCTTCGATCTCCACTCCGCCATGCCTCTTTGAAGAGTTCTAACCCAGTTCCTCCGTAACTCAGTCTCGTGAACCGACCACCATCATCTCTCAGACGACGCCTCATCTCGTTTATCACAAAAGACGGTCGCGACTCCTTCTTTCCTTATGAACAAAACAAAAGAAAAATCTTTCCTTTCGAGATGAGTTTATCTCTACCGATTTCTGCAGCTTTTATCGGTAAGTGTTCTTCGATCCTTTGTTTAAACTTTAATCCCTTTACTCTCCTGCCTTGGTCCTGGTTTGATAGTGAAATCCCTTTGGTAACTACTCAATTTCCCGATCTTCTTTCAGCTTCTCAGGCGGAAGTGTGCGCCTCCTCTGCTGCGTGAGCGACACTGTCTCCCTTCAGCTCCTTACTTGGCTTGTTTAAGACATTGCTTGTGTCGCTTTTAATCATTTCTGGTGATCCATTGAGCTTCCTTGTTACGCTTGAGGTACTCGTCCCCCTTTCACTCCTTGGCAAGTTTCCACCTCTGATTTTAAACTTGGTGTTTGTTATTCTCAGCATGCTCCACCTGCAGCTGATATCACCTTGTCTCGCCATTCGGTGCTCCCTTCGATAGTGAAATTTTAATGCAATTATGAAAGAATCCTTGCATCTTCTGGCATACTCCTCCAATGCCACCGACCCTTTGGAGACTTCTCTGCTACTCCGACAAACCCAGTTCTAGCCTTCATAGAATCTTCGTTGATCAGTCGAAGTTCATGTGTTGCTAGACAATCTCAGACCTCATCGCAGCATGAACACCAAGCATGTGTTCTCCTCTTTGATGATCTTAGGTAAACCTTTTATGACCTGCACATCTCTATGCCTCTGTAATTTTTCTTTTTCAGAACCATAACTTGAACTTGAAATCGTTACAGATTTCCAAGAGGAGCTCTGAGCTCAACATACCACAATGCTCATTTTTCTCTCACTGCCCCTACTTTTGATGAACAAAATAATTCGTCTCCTTGAGACTTTAAGGTAACTCCTTTACCCCTGCAAGACTTACTTCTTGCCTCTATATCTTTTTGATTCAAGAACATTCACCAAAGAACTAACTTGTCTTCTCTTGAATTTTTCTATCAATAGCTCCACCTGGAATCAAAGTCTCTACACCATGACTACTGATTCCTATCAGGTAACGTTCTCATTCACCAATGTTATGAGACGTCAGTGACGAATTTCCAGAAACCAACTAGTTTCTCTTTCATTCTTCCTGCAACCGGATTCTTCTTGTCAACCTTTGATTCCTCTCATGCGCACTGAGCTTAGAATCAAACTCTTCCTTGAATCTGTTGCATGTTTAGCACCACTCTGCTAACTTCCTTTTAACTTGTCTCACGCCAATTGCTCCGGTGACGTTCTTGACACTTCTCTTTGTAACAGCTCACCTTGATATCACTTCTAGACCCCATGATATCCCTCCTAGCTGAAACACCATTCCTTGCTGCAATACTTGTTGTTTGTATTGCTAACACCCCAACGTTTACTGCCTGCATCACAACAGCCTTTGGACTTACCATCAGACTTCTTCTGATTTATCAATACCATATAACATGTCTTTGATATTAATACTTCCTCACGTGAGTTTTCCTTGTCCACCTTAGAGAAATTTTTTTTTTCCATTCTCTTCTTGTGATGCCAAAAGAAAACAACTATAACCATACTGTTTTCTTACTCTCCATGTAACTTGTTAATTTATCCATGCAATCATCCTCCTTACTTGGATGCCTTTTATTTTTTTTTTTATTTTGAACACAGCTTCTCGTGTTTCTTTTGTATTCATTCCCTTATGAATCTTGTCTTCTTCTGTCTTGGAGTCTTCCTCATGTTTTCAAAATGATAGACTTAGACTAATACACCGTTAGTCTTCACCTCAATACTAGATGTCACAAAACTTTGACATCTCCTCCAGCAATGTGAACATATACATCTCTTGTACCGCTGTTTATAAAAAAACAGGACACGCCGTCTAACTCCGTTGTTAGAAAGACTATCGACACAAAACCCTTTGCATATTTCACTTGCGAGATAACTTCTTAAGCACCAATCACCCAGAACATGCAGTCTCCTATTCCTTGCATGATAAATTCTGATATATAGCTCCTTGATGATCTTCCTTGAATCCTTGATCATCTCCGTCAACTTCTTCTGACGTTTCCTGAAACACCGATGATCACGAAACACTATCATCTTTCTCAAGTTCTAACATCATCTCCACCTTGATCTAAAATCCTTCGGTAGATCCTTGAACACACTTTGTACCGCCATGAATAATGGAACCCGCCGCCTAACTTCCAACCTTGTTAGGAAGACTTTCGATACCGACCTTGTTCAACTCCTTTGAGATGAGTGTTACTGCTTTGACGCTTTGTGCTTTTACCCTTTGATCTTTCAACCTTGAATCTTAGAGACGATGGATCGCCGTTTCCTCGAAGAATAGATAGGTCTCTTTATCTTTCTTCTTTGCGATTCTGTTCAGACTCCGTAATCTCACTAACCCCGCAATCAAAACCTGGATTGCTCTGATACCACTTGTTAGGAATTATCGATCGTTTGATTGCTTAACTAGATAACGACACAAGATTTTTAACCCAGTTCTCTTGCGGTACCTCTGGGGTGGGAACCGTCTCCCACAACTTCCAGTATCAATCAAAGGTTTACACAAACACTCTAAGCGTTCAATAGGAAAGACATAACAAAGAATTAGAGAGATCAAAGAAACTCTATCCCGGAGCGACATGACTCGAACAATGTCTCTTGCCTTTAGTTTCTTCTCTACCCCGATCTTTCTCTAGCTCTCTCTCCTTTTTGGTCTTGTGTTTCGGATGCCTAACTATGAAACACTTGAACCTTATTTATAGTACCAGAAGAAGTTCCTAGTTTCTATTGTATTATGGAAAATTTCCTAAACGTAATTATCTTACGTAAACTAACCACCGACTTCTTCTTTGTGCAGGATCAGGGAGTTGGGCCAAAGCAAAGATTATTTAGGCCCATTAGTTTAACAAGTTTTACCTCGACCACGGATGTTGTGTTACCAATAACAAAATCAACAAAATTTTCTTTGGTATTGGATTGGAAAAGTGAAGAGTTTGCAACTAAGTGATAAACTAAGTCGTTGCCTCCGATATTAAACATATAAACAGCTCTTGAGAAAATCTTCTTGGCCTCTGCATCTCCTAATGCAGATTTCAATCTCCTTGCAACGTTCTTGAAGCTATTTAACTGTGTTCCCAAATCTATAACCTGAACGATTAAAAAAGAGAGAGTTAACTAGTTAAATAACTATATAGTAGGTGCCTATGTAATAATATTTGTATATATACAATGTCTGTTCTCTTTATTTCAATATAAATTTCTTTAAAATATATTTTCTTTTTGTTTCATGATAAATATTGTTTTAAAATCTCTTTGTAACTCTTTCACATATATTTAGTTTACTTCGTAATCAATGGTTGATATAAAATAGATTAAAGGAATTCTAAAGTCATCTTTTGGTAAAGTTATATCTTCTTATATATTAAAACAGAAGTCATGACTTCTTTCATGTGTGATACTTTTAATTTGGACTATCTTTTAATTTTTACTATATTTTGATCTGCGCTTAGAAAGAGCTGGTTTATTTTCGACAGCGCGGGTTTATTTTCGAAACTAAATTATTATTATTATTTTAAATAAATTTTTATAAGATAATGTGTATGCACATAAACATTGGCATGTAACCACGATTTGGACCAGATTGTTTCAAAATGTGGTTTATTGTTTGATTCAATAGACATAAATATATTATATATTTGATTTAATTAAACACTATTGATTTATACGGATTCGACCGAACGCTTACATTTTTTGGAATGTGTTCAAATTTAAAAATAAAATTTGTATATTTAGTAGTACAAAGATTAGAAACTGACGTCAAATTTATATAGAAACAATTTTGATCACATTTATTTATATGTATATCAACTATTAAAATACACAAAATAAAACAAAATATATAAATTATTGTTACATGTTTAAATTCTGTAATAAGTTGATAACATAGAATTTATTAATTTATAAAAGTTGTGACATACATCACAACCTACATCCTTCTATTTTTTCTATACTATTAAAAGGAAATCATTTGAAAATTTTAATTATAAATGTTGTTGCACCCGTTCATTAACTATTAGTTATTCTCTAGTCATACAATAATTTAGTCTAACATAATCCTTTTAATAATTATCCTTAAAATATAATGACATTATGTTAATAAAAAAATATAATGACATTTTATTTTACCTTTATCTTTTTTTTTTGGTTACCTTTATCTATCTTTAATACTTCAGCCTTAGAGTTAACACACGACCCACCTATATATTAACAACTCGACCACCACCTAAGCATAATAATATTTAACGCCTCATTTTATTAAGTTAATACATCTGCGTATTAATATATCTAACACATACTACCTACTTACATTTTTTTTGAGCTTGCTTCTTAGGCTTTGAATGGTGACTAAGGAATGAGGACGAACATTCAATTCTTTATTATTCCTAAAAATATTCACCATTTACAAGGAATGTTTTTTCCCTCTCGTTCCTTCTCATTTTTTTTTGTAGAAAAATAAAGAACAAAATCATTCTTCGAGAATTTAGAGAAGGAACAACTATTCCTTTTTATTCCTGTAATTTTGTTCATATAAATTTTTTTCCTAGTCGTTCCTTTTGTTCCCGGTAAGATGTTCCTACTTAGGGTCTAACTGGTGACCACCTTGGGAATAGTAGGAACAAAAAGGAAAAGAATTGATGGGAATAAAATTATGGGAATGATGAGGAACGGTTATTCCATATCAAATTTGGTGAGGAATAAATTTGTTCTTTAATTCTCTACAATAAAAGGAATGAGAAGGAATGAAAAGGAATGACTATTCCTAATGAATGGTAAAATTTGTTAGGAACATTAAGGAATGCATTATTCCTCTTCATTCCTTGGTCACCAGTTAGACCTTTAGAGATGTCAATTGGGCGGGCCGGGCGGGTTTGGACGTGTCCGAATGGGCTTCATTTTTTTGCTGGACATTTTTGGTCGAAGTCCAAATAGAACCATATCCAAATGAGACCATAACCAAATAAGACCATGATTTGTTGGACTGTCCATGGGACCCAAACGTCCATTTAATGTAAACAATATAATTTCAGTTTTTTTTTATTTTTGCGGGAAATTACGTTTTTCGGTTTTCGCGGAAAATTACGTTTTCCAGTTTTTACGAGAAATTGCATTTTTCGGTTTTGACGGAAAATTGTGTGTTTTCAGAAAATTGTGTTTTCTAGTTTGGGCGAGAAATTACGTTTTTCCGGTTTTGGTGAAAAATTTGTGTGTTTTCCGGTTTTGACGAGAAATTACGTTTTTGGTTTTGGCGGGAAATTGAGTTTTTCGGTTTTGACGGGAAATTGCATTTTTCGGTTTTGGCGGGAAATTACGTTTTCGGTTTTGGTGGGAAATTGTGTTTTTCCGGTTTTGACGAGAAATTGTGTTTTCGAGTTTGGCAGGAAATTGCATTTTTCGGTTTTGGCGAGAAATTACGTTTTTTCTAGTTTTGGTGGGAAATTGTGTTTTTCCGGTTTTGACGAGAAATTGCGTTTTTGGTTTTGGCGGCAAATTGGATTTTTCGGTTTTAGCAGAAATTACATTTTCCGGTTTTGGCGGCAACTATATTTTTCCAGTTTTGACGGAAAATTACGTTTTTTTTTATTTTGGCGGAAAACTGTGTTTTTCAAAATAAAAATCACACATAAACATGTAAAAATCAAATCTTTAGGTTTTAGGAAGGAAAATGTCGAAAAAAATTGTGTTTTTTTCAATTTGCTAAACCTAGGTATTTTAGATTTTTGGGCCGCCCATTGTCCAATTGGTTAAACCCAATATTGTCCATATATAATTGGGTTCGTCCATATGGACAAAAATTTAGTTATGAATCAAAATGGGCATGTCCATTTCAGACCATATCAATTTGGACACGGGCCGCCCATTTATAATCCGCCCATTTGACATCTCTATTCCTACTCCAGTACATGATGTTTCCTATTCTAATCATCCTCACTCAGTACATGATTCACTTAGTATTATTAGAATCTCATCAAAATATATCGTTCAATGGTACTAACATATTGATTCAATAAAAATCAACCCCAGAGAAGTTATATATTTGGTTTGAAAAAGATATAAATATTTTTCAAATATATAGGTGGATATAAAATTAACCCATAAACTGATGCTTACATTTTTCAAATATATAGGTACCAATAAATGTCTACAATATATCTATATTATTAAAACAGAAGTACAAATATAAAATATCCCTAAGTTTTTCAATTTATTTACAATGATATGCCACTGAAATAATTAAATGAACCTATCTTTAAGGAATCATTATCTTTTCTTATTTATTAAACAATTTCCTAAATCAAATTTAGTTTAATTTTTGTATTTAATATATTTTCTTAAACAAATTAGCTAATTTTTAGGGATATTCAAATTTAAAATTGATTTTAACTATATTAAACTTGGATAGTGTTACCATTTATTATTTTGAACAAAAATAAAGTTTAAATTCGATTTTAAACAATATTATGAATATTCTTAAAATATATGTTTAACTTACCATTAATTATTTTGAACAATAAAATTTATATATGCTAAGATTTAAATATTTTTAAACAACTTATAGAACAATATGAAATATTTGTAAGTGAATATTATATTTAATATAATATAATCACCTAAGATTATATATATTTCAAAAGTTTCTGACATATACATTTTATCATTTCAGTTACTATTAATTATTTTCAACAAAAAAAAAAAATATCTTTGTAAAACAGTGTTTAATGTTTATAACCAAATATTCTTTTTTTAATGTATCTAAATCTCACCGTATGATCCATATCTTATCAAAATATTTAAATTTCTATTACATTTGAAAAATAATTTCATGTTAAAAGAAATATTACTCAAACATATCAATAGATCAATATTTTGTCAAAAGTTTAGCAGAAACGGATCACTATTTTCTACAGCACGTAAACTATTTGATTGTTGTAATTATACAATATTTTAAAATATGATAAATATTTCAAATATAAACCAATAAAAATTTAAATAATATTCATTTATATAAAATGAAAATAACAATCTGGGTCAGGCTCTAGTAGCTATTAAATAGTAATAGATATAGCCGGCACTTTTTACTAAAACCGTTTACGTATTTGTGGTTATAGGGAAGATTTATACTTTTTAAGGAAAACTAGATTTTTAACCTGCGCTTTTAAAAGCGCAAATATATTTTTAGTTAAATAAATTTTTATTAGAAATTAATAATTTTAAAGTTGTTCTATTTGTGTTGTAAAATTTTTTGTTCTATTATAATACTTGATTTTCAAATAGTGTTTCCATATCCAACCCAGACCTATGGTTAAACCGATAGATCCAGAGACATGTGTATAGTCCGGTTCAGTTTAATAAAAATAATCTAATCTATTAAAAGGGAAATACAAAATGTACTTAGCCCTTAGTTTTCCACAAAAATTACATATTTATGCCACTAATTTTAAAACTCAGAGTTTTGACTTAAATTGAACCAAAAAATCGTGTTTAGCTTCCTTACAAAACCATCCCATTGATTTTACATTGGAAATAAAATTTTGGGCTTCCATAATGTAGAGATGGGCCACGTTTCTTTTTTATAACTTTGATGAATGATTCTTACTATTATCACAAAGTGGTCCAATTAGTCATCTAATGGGCTTACTATATTTAATTACCCATATTATAAATATATTTTTTTCACTTTCTAATAGTTTTTATTATTACTGTTTAAAAACTATCTAATTATAATTTTATAATCTACTTAAAAATTACATGCTTGAATTAAAAAATAAAACACCTACTATATTTTGTTATTACTTAGATATTAAGAACAAATTAATGTTAAAATTAAAAAATAAAATTAAAAACTCTAAAGCATCATATTTTATAATGAGTGTAACTGGACACTAAACAAACTGGACAAAATACATCTATCTCAAAACACAAAAAATATAACAGAGTTTGAAAACAAAAAAAATTTACTTATAATTATTGGTAATTTACATCCGTGCGGGCGCACGGGTCCAAAATCTAGTTATAATTTAAAATCTTAGAAACCGGTAAAATATAAAAACCCGCTATTAACATATAATCTGATGTCAAAATAAAAAAAATATCATAATATTTTTGAAATTTTTATTAAATAACTCATACTTTTTAATATTATATAAATTTTTTAAAATGTTTAGTTCTTTAGACTTTAATAAAACTTAATACTATTAAAACACAAGAAGTCGATTAAAACACAATGACCAAATTTAACATTTTTAAAAAATTCATACTTACTAATCCAAATTTAGTAAGTAATCTCGTAATCATACCATATAATTAGTTATGGTAGGCGAAAATTAAGATGGTTTAATTGATATCATTAAGATCTTAGGTATGTAATTAGTTGCAATTTCAAATCCGAAAATATATTTTTATTAAATGCAAGAGAAAATATATAAATGCAATGGCACACTTGTAAATACTAAAAACTCAAGGGGATGTCAGAAAATGTACTTAAGTTTTAATAGTATAGACTAGTTTTGATCCGCGCTTTCGAAGCGCAGATTATTTTCTTTTATTTTCTTAAATTGATAAATATTTAGTAAATGTCATATTTTCATATATTTGTTTTTTTTTATAAAAGGATTAAGCTTTTTATCTTTCTTTATCGTGTTTCATTTTAAATGATTATAGGCCTTAGCAAAATATCCGGATCTGAAGAACCAACCCGAAACCGACCCAATAATCGGAGTCCCGAACCCGAACAGACCCGGAGTAGATATCCGAATAAGTTCTAAATTGCTATATCCGAAGAACCGGTCCCGAACCCAACCGAACTGAGAACGGAATGAGTACCCGAAGATATCCGAAATGTGAATATATATCTAAAATATATGTTTTAATTATATTTGTAATTATTTTAATATTTTAAATTAATATTATAAGTTAACTATAGTAGTTATTTTCAGTACTTTTGAGTATTTTTGGATAAAATATGATAGTTTGAATAAAAATTTTACCCAAAAAACTGTATAGAATGGGTATTTTTGGTTACTTTTGAGTAATTTGGATACAAAAATTTGAACCGAATCAGATACTTTGGTTACTTTTAGTACAAATAATACCCGAATAGGATTTAATTTCAAAACCCAAAAAACCCGATACCCGAAAGAACCGATCAGTACCCGAATGTGTACCCGAACGTCCAGGTCTAATGAGTATTTATGTTTAGAAAATTAAATTTTATTTTTAATGAATTAAGTTGGTATAACTCTGATAAATTAATTTTATTATGTGGTTAATTTTTTAAATAAAAAAATTATATACTTTTAATAAAGATTTATTCTTTTCAATGAAAAATTCAAATTTTTTATGAATGTTTAAATTATGTTAAAATATAATAATTAAGTGATTAATTTTTGTTCACTACACAAAATATTAAAAATGGTTAAAAAGAAATTATTTGGAGTTGGAAAATAAAAGATAAGAATTAGATCTGATTTTTTACGTACTAACTTCAAAGTTGTCTATCTTTACATATATATTGGTGTCATACACCTGGGATATCGCCGCACAAAACCAATATGCGACTAACAATTAGGTTTGAATAAACAAACAAATATATATATCCCACTTTCATAATAAGAAAAATATTTGAAAATAATACTTATTAGGAAACAAATACATAATTTCACGATTAAGAAATCTTATGTAATGAATTATGGTTAGAGAAATATTCGGTTATGTATTATTATTAGTTAAATATTAGGTAAAACCAAAAAAAATAATTAGTTAATGAATAGGTCTAACAACTTTGCTTAACTAGAATTTAAGACTCCTTCTCTTTTAATAGTATAAATTAAATGTATTCTATTAAAACTAATAATATATATAATCTTTTAATTATTTTATTTATAATATCTTTTGATATCTTTTCATTTTAAATATAAATATATATATTAAAAATTCTAACAAATATTTTTAAAAGATTTTAACAAGATCTTAATTTTCAAACATGTAAATATTTTCACTAATTTCAAAATCAGTTATGAAACCATGCATATCAATAAAAAAAAGTGTTTACAAAAACAATTCAATATAATTGTTTAGGAGAACATAACTGAAATGATTTTTGAAGACTAACAACTCTCTAATTGCTTGAGATTCTTGATGCCTCCATCCACCTAGTGTAATCTTTTTCTTCTAAATCCACAGACTATGTTTGTAGAGATATTAGCTGGTTGCTAATTCGATAATGAATCTGATTTGCTAACACTCGTGCTAAGATTAAACTTTTAAAATATATCCTTTCATTGAAAGTTAACTCAAATTTAGGTGTGAATGGTTATATAGGAAACTACGGAGAATGATCGATTCCTATTCCTTTCTTAAAATTTATATAATTTATGAAAAAATTTTGCTGCGTTTGATTCTGTCATTCTTCAAATTTTAAGAAACTATAGAACAAAAAAATTATTTATCAAATTGGATATGGAAAAAAATAATAAATATTTTTTTTCATTCCTTTAAATTTATTTCTACTTATTTATATTCATATTTTAATAGTTACATCCAAATGTTCCGTTTGCTAAACAAGTAATCTAACCAACTGAGGTTTTTCTTAACATCAAAAAATATTTTATTACTTAAATTTGAAATGGCATGGAAAATCATTCAATAAGAGATAACTTAAGATTCGAAAATCTAGGATTTTTAGCTAAGTTGTTTTCCACCCCATAAACATATGAAAGATTGAAAGCGTGAAAACGTTTAACTAAACCCTCGAATTCTTTTAGCTTCGTTGAAAGGTTATGTCGAACTCTAGATTATCAACAGAGCTGTGGAAGACTTTTGCTATAAAGATATTATCACTAATCATTCATCCACCTTATTATTATTTTAAACACAGAGTATATTATCAACAAGCTTAGATAAGATATATATCAATCTCATCTTTATTTTCATAGACATACATCGGTAATTTAATTAAGCTCAAATAAAGCTTTGAGATTATACGGTCCAGTGACATTAGGCGGTCCACTCCATACTAGCTCTGCGATTTGTTGATGAGCCTTCTCTGTCAAATGAGAGGAATCGAAAAACAAGTAATCGTTAACATTTTCGCATAATTCGTAACTTTGTCCCATTCGGCCTCCACAAGTATTGATTCCTCTAAATGGTCCACTTCCACAGCATCCCATCTGCCCTACTTTAAACCCTTCAAAACAAACAAATAAAACACAAAGCTTTCAAAAATCTACTAAAGATCAGTTTCTTATATAAATGTAAGTACCATGTAGCTTTAGTTACCGTATTTAGAAGGATTGTTAATTCTATCCAACAAAGAAGTGTGATAGTCGTGAAGGGCATATCTGAATCCCGAAAGTTCACGTTGTAGCCGGTTTAAAGCATCCGGGAACCTCTTATTGTGCAAATTTATCAGCTCAGCGACCGGTTTGGAACAAGATCCTATGTTTGCTGGGTCTAAGAGCAATGAGGGTGGTGCACACTCGTATGCTCCCATATTCAAGAGTCCAAACTTCCTTCCTCCCATTTTATACACTTCCTGTGAAACAAAACATATATCTCTTGCTGTATAGACCAAAAGCTAATAAACTTCGTTTTAATTTTTACCTCGAGCACAGATGTCGTGTTACCAATAACAAAATCAACGAATCTCTCTTTAGTATTGGATTGGAAAAGTGAAGAGTTTGCCACCAAGGGAAAAAATAAATCGTTGCTTCCGATACTAAACATATAAACAGCTCTTGATAAAATCTTTTTGGCCTCTGCATCTCCTAATGCAGATCTCAAGCTCCTTTCCACGTTCTTGAAGCTATTTAACTGTGTTCCCAAATCTATCACCTAGAATTTTTAATACAAAAAGAGAGTTAGTCAAACTATTATATCATCGGTTATGTTATGTGATAATATCTGTACATGCACCATGTCTACTATTTCAATTTAAAGATAATAATATTTTTTTGTTTCAGAATAAATGTTTTTTTTTTAATTCAATGTAACTTCTTTATCACAAATATTTATTTATATACTCATAATTGGTAACTAATATAAAATTATGAAATAGATAAATGAAATCAAAAACTAACTTCTTGTAAAGACTGATTTTTAGTTATTATTCACGTGAGAAATATTAAAACGAAATTAACAAAAAAAATGAGAATATATCATTTTACTTAATTTAAAAGAAAGAACAAAATACTAAAACGATATATTTTGAGATAAATGGAAAAGTAAAAATCTGGGTACAATTGGTAATATTTACCGTTCCGGGAAAGGTTTCCACCAACGCTCCAGCACCAGCAGAAGCAAAATTGACTCCATAGGTCAACTGACTGTTACTATTGCCTGGTTGTAGATTTGGTGGGATCAACGGTAACCATGCCTTCTCAGCTGTTAAAGAAATGTGTAAAAGTTGTGTTAACTAAACTAGTAAATATATATATATATATATATATATATTAGTAAAAAATATTATGTATATATTTTTATTGTTACCGATGAAATCGGTAATCAAACGTCCGTCAGAGACTCTTCCGGTAGGAAATTTGAAAAAGGTTTGACCATATGGAAGGAAATTGGATCGGGTGGTAGTATTGATGTAGTTGTTGTTCCCTACATCGAAGAGAGAATCTCCGAACACGAACAAAGCAGCTTGGTCTGTGACGAGATCATTATCATTCTCTGTGCAGTTGATTGAGTTTATCGATAAGATTATTGTGTATAGGAACAAGATGGTCGAAAAAAGTCGAGAGCTTTCCATTTTTATTATACAAAAGTAGTTTATATATTTTATGTATGTGATCACAGCTTTGATATTTATATACGTTTTCGAAACCTTTTTATTCCACAGTTTCTTTTTATATAGTATAAGTTTTTCATATTTTTTATTTTTTCAAAAATTTTAATGTCATCAACTTGTTTTTCTCAAGTGTAATTTTCAAATACACGACTTTGAAAAGTATGAAGCTGACCAAGAGAAGTTCAATAACTTTCTAAATGCCTATGTATTGTTAGTCTATTCTTACTCTATTCTATCTAACTATGTGCACATAAAAAAAAATCTAACCTAGAAAGAAAAACGAGTTAAGAAACAAAAAATCTATATAACAGTCCAAGTTACTGTATACAGTGCAGTATGCCAGTAGCCAAATATGGCTTCAAAATACTGAAGAAACTGAGTTCGAATCCGGCTTTACGTATTTATGGGGTAAATTATTTTTGTGTTTCAAAAATAAGGCTGCGTGATCTGAATAGTGGGTTATATTAGTGTAGTTTTTTTTCTTTTTAAAAGTTTTGACAAGTTAGATGATATTTTTTTCCCGCTCCACATCGATCACAAGACAACAACAATTGAAACCATCTATGAGGATATACTGCAAAAGATGAATCCATCTTTGAAGAATCTATATCAATAACAATTTCAACTTATTTGTAAGATAAGACTAATAATTAAAGTTCAGTCAGTTATAAAAAATTAACTAAAGTTCAGTTTAAAAAAAAAAGATAAGACTAATAATTCATATCCACATTACTTCCCATGTAGGAGATAATTAGAATGAAACTAAAGAACAGTTTTAACTTTACTCTTCTTTATCAGATGGCTTATTCCTGTAATCAATATATGTTATAATGTTTACTTGAAAGTTAGGAGAATCATTTTATTTCTTTCATATATCGGATGAAAACCTATAGATTCTTTAACAAGGTGTTTGGAATATTGACAGGTTGTCTTATGTTTGTTGCTCTCAAGAGCACTGCAGCATCATTGTCTCGTATGAAAATTAACAAATTTATTTTTCAAAATTTATGCTTTCTCTACTATTTTGTATTTATTTTTTTTGAATTGAATGTTACATTTAATTCAAAGAAAAAAGACCTTGTTACAACTAGTGTTCTTTTCTAAACTTTCTATACAAGAATTAGAAACAAAATATGAAAGTGAAACTCTTTTCCAACTCTTTGTTTCAACTCTTCTTCTCCAACCTTGTTCATCTTCCTTCTCAAAAATACCTAGCACTCACTCTTACTAGGCAACCAGCTCTCACTCCTACTGGATTTCATCTCTCTCTACCTAGCTCTCACTCCTACTAGGTAACCAGCACTCACTCCTACTGGGTTTTACAGCTATCATGTGCCAAACCAGACTACTATTTTGTATTTTAAGTACGCCCTCTTTTAAATCGTTCTTACACTTTTATTTAGCCTCTCATGCAAGATTTGAATCTATGCCCAATTTTTTCTTGTAAAATGTATTAAGAAGAGCAGATTACATCGGGCCGCAAAATTGGAATGTGGTTCGCGTTTGGTCGCTAACATTCAGATACAATAGGAAACTGTAAAGCAGTAATCTTGTGGAACAAGTAATAATCAAATATTTCAAAGTTTTATCATGTAGAAGCAAGAAGAATTATTTGAAAAAAAAATAACAAGTGATAACTACACGTCTTCTAAAAATAGAAGATAACTACTACACGTATGCATCGGAGACTAATCATGCATTGTGATTAAGAAAAAGAATCAGTTGATTCACACAATAAATATGTATTTGGGTTAAGAATGCATGCGCTGGAAAATAAATATCAAACTAATCATGTTCTAATTTTTCATCAAATATATCTAATATGGTAATACAGTTTTTATTAAGTCGTAACTTATATATACAGACAAAACTTTTGTTTTTGAGTCAAGAACCTCGTCTGCTCTATTTACACATTAAAAACTACAGTTGTTTTACTAACACTATCCACGAGCAAACACATTGGATATTTTTTCTTTTGAGAAAACATATGAAATTATAAGCGTGGTAATTAGTTGTCCTGGTCCCATATGTTAACGATAGAGATGTATATCGTACATATGGTGGAAATATAACCATCTGTTTTTTTTTTTTTTTGCTTAATTCTAAAATATTTGAAAAAGGAATAACGAACCCGCGACCTAAATATAACTATCTGTTATAAACCTTTGTAACACACTTGAAAATGTCCGATATATTACTACTTGTGTTCAACTTTCCTTTTATCATTTACTCTACCAAATTTGCTCAATTGCTCCAATACAATATTTCCTCTCAATTTTCCTTTTGATCATATTATATTTTCCTCTTATTATAAATAGACGTATTTTCTTATTATTCCTACCGTTTCTTAGTTTCTATGGTGGTATCAATTGAAATCAAGGAAACAAAATTAGACACGCATTTGACTATTAGTTACGATGTATGTTGGGAAAAAATCTTTTAATTAGATACCACAATTTTAAATAGATTAGTTTTTTCTAAAAATATTAATGAATCAAGAGTCTTTGAATATTATAAATTTTGGTATAAAATGTTCAATCTGGTTAACTGATCCAATCTAAATAATAAAACTGAATAACATGGTTCAGATATGTCTTTTTGTTATATCCAAAAAGATGAATTTGTGACCATGAAATATCAATAACATAAGTTTTTTAAACAACTGAATACATATTGGCTAAAATCTGAAATATGATTTGTAATCAAAATCATACAAAAATCTGAATATGATTCGTAATCAGTAAGAAGTTAGAGTACTTTTTAATATTATAACAATAATCCTCATCAGAAAAATATCCTAGCTAAATTCGAACATAACTACATCACACTGTTCAGGTGGCTGACAAAGAAAAAACATGGAGATTATATTTTTATGTAAACTGACCCAACGGACGTTTTTAAAGATCGTCGGTTCTTTTTTTTTTTAACTCGAAATTTTATTAAATCTTTCATAATGAAAACATCATGGATTACAAAAACCGGCAGAAAATATTAATATCTTCGGAAGTAATAGTCCAAAAGAAGAAGATAAAATGATATAGATTAATATGAGAAATAAACATTAGAGAACCATAGGTACTAAAGCTAGAACTGATGAACTGATCATAATTCATAGACACTTCTGAGAACATATGAGACCGAAGATAACCAAAAGACTAATGACTTAAGCAAACTCAACCCTGAAAGATACACCACCAAACCAAAACAGACACAATATCGGTAGAAACATGTGCGAGGATAAACTTACATCAACACCAGAAACTGTTGTAAAAACATAGGCGATGCAGAAATAATTTGAAATCAAACACTAGTCTCAAGGACCTACAAACTTGAAAAGCTAAAAAAAAACACCGGCAAAAATTTATAAATCTTACATGCGGATACTCGTTAGGAAGAATAGCGATCAACAGAGCTAAAACTGGTCACCCCTTGAAGATCGTCGGTTTATAGAACCAATTTTAAAATAAAATAAAATAAACATAAAAAGAAAACCTAAAGACATTAGATGTCTATTACATAGATGTCAAAATACCTCTCTCTAAATCTTCTCTAACATCTCTCTAGATCTAGAATACTCGAAATACACTTTGTCCGGTGACTGGCGGCGGATCTGTCGCCAGTCATCACAATCTTTTGTTTTTGTTACATATATTCGACCTATGAGTCGATCTTCTCTTCCGTATGCGGATATACAAAGTTTCGGATTAGCCGATTTTCTTTCGTTAGGCGATCTTATATTTTCATTTATTAGATGATTATGTAGTTGGTCTCAAACCAAATTAGTCTTGTTCTTCAAGTTCTTATCTGTCTTCTAATTTGGTTTGATTTTAATATTGTATAGATTTCCTCCTTTTTTCTTGCGTATTAAAAATCCCGATGGATATCTGAGAAAATACTGTCTTTCGCCGGTTACCCTTGACTTTTGCTTGGATGGGTAAGTCACCACAATCTTTTGTGGTGGAGGTAGAGAGGAGGGGATGATTAAGTCTTGAAATCTATGCTAATGGCCCCATGATTTTGAGCTCAAATTTTATGTTGCCCCCGATGAACTTTTTGTCTGGCTCCGCCGACAATCTTTGCTGATAGTATCTTGGTAAAGTATCCTTAAAGGGCAAAATTTTAAGTTTTTCTGATTAAGCTAGTTGAATTGGTGCAGATTTAGAATAGTCAAAGATGAAATATTCTTCACCTCCGGTGAGAAGAAGAATATTCTTTTGGTATCATCGGCGATCGGAGAAGGGTGTCGTACAAGTAAAGATGTTTGTGCCCGATGATGGAGCTTTGAGGCCTATAGACCTTGCGGTGCTGTCGTCTGTAATTTTCACCTCACGCAGCGGCGGGTGCAGGAACGTCTTTGGAAGCTCGTGGAAGAAGAGTGCGAAAAGACACGTGTCATTAAAAAAAATGAATAGATGACGCGTTCTTTGTTTGCGTGGCAGCCGAAAGAGTAATAAAAATCAGTATATTGGGGCTTTAAATTTTACTGTCGGCTTTAAATTTTTCTGTCTAGTCTGTAATAGTAAAGATATGGCCAAAACAATTTCTTGTACTTTAACCCAGTTGGATTTTATGAATGAAAATGTTGACAAAAAGAAAAGAAGTCTATTACATAACTGATGATAAAAGGAAAAATTTGTATGAAATGTGTGATTTCAGAATATCCCCAAAAACACTATATATTTTGAAGTTCGCAAAATTCTGTATTTGAAGTTTCAAAGCATTTTTTTCAAAACAAAATTTCAAACTGAAATTCAAAATTATTTGTATTTTATACTAAGATTCTTATATTTTTTATAATTAATATAAATTCATAAAACTTTTATAAATAACTAACACTATATAAAAGTATAACAGCAATATTAATTAATAAAATCTTACACTAGAATATTAAATTATAAATAGAAATACATAATTAAATATTAAACTACAACTATCTACAAATAAAATACTACATTATTCCATAAAATTATTTTTGTAATGCTTTCATATATGATGAACTAGTGCATTACAAGTTTTAAAAATGACTTTTTATTTTTAATTTGTTTAAAAATATTGACCGGACATTCTCATTGATACTCATAAATCATGAATACATTCGATCTGAACAAAAAAAGAATAGTATGAAAAAAGATGTCAAGAAACACAAAAATTATTTGAAAAAATATTTTGGAGATTTTAAAGGTTCTAAAACAAAGTTACCAGACTATTAGTGTTATTGTAATCTTTAAATTTATGTAAAAGTTATGTTTTCATGTATATTTTTAAATAGTTTATTTTGTAATATTATTGTTGCCTAATTCTGACTAAAAATTATAAATTTTATTTTAAAATATTCTAAATTTTAGTTTAAAATATTCTAAATTTTATTTTAATATATTCTAAAGTTTATTTTAAAATATTCTAAATTTTATTTTAAAATATTCTAAATTTTATTTTAATTTTTTGTTTAATTTTATGTGTAGAATTTAAATTTATAAAACTAGTTTGAAATATTTATGAGATATAAAAGTTTTATATTTTAACGGTAAAATAATTTTTTATAATTATAAATTTGATGTATAATTGTAAGAACGAAAATGTAAATAAGAAAATAAAAATTCAAATTTGAAATTTTGAAAAAAATATTTAGAAAGCAAAAAAAGTTAAAATTTAAGTGATAATTTTTTTAGGAGATGCTCTCGTTACAATGTCAAAACCCTATGAGTATTGGGTCTTCATAACCTACCCAGGTCATACACAACAATCCCATCCACGAAGAAAGACTAATGCATAGAGCAGGGAATATAAATTTGATGAGATATTTCCATTAAAGCCATTAGAATCGTGACTTGTTATTTGACCAGTTTATGAGATTATAGTCAGGGTATTCTTCCGTGATTATAACCACTTGCTTTGGGGACGGAAGAACTCATGGGGATATGTAAACAGCATAAAGCATAAACAAGGGTAGGCATTTATTTAGAGTGGTATTTGGAGTATGAAGAAGGAGTTGCAAACTTGCAAGGAGAGGAGCAATTCTAATTGCCCAAATTGTGACTGGAAAATCATTAAAAGATCTAAGTGGTTGTAGTATTGAAGTACCTAAATTCATACTGCTGTTCTTTTTTTTTTGTGTCATCACATGGTCACAACAGGGTCACACACCCACTACTTAACTAAAGAAAAACTAGCTTAGACATGGGTAACAAAACCATTAGAGCATAGTAGAAAGACTAGACAACTTGTCATCACTACCTTCAAGATCAGAAACCATTGTCTCTCTACATAGTGCATTACATAGAGGCCAAAGTCTCTCATGGCTTCAAAACAGTTCTGGAAATGAAAGAATTTGGCCTCTATGTAATGCACTATGTAGAGAGACAATGGTTTCTGATCTTGAAGTTAGTGATGACAAGTTGTTTAGTCTTTCTACTATGCTCTAATGGTTTCGTTTCCCATGTCTACTTAAGCTAGTTTTTACGTTAGTTAAGTAGTGGGTGTGTGACCCTGTTGTGACCATGTGATGACACAGAAGAAAAGAACAACAGTTTGACATTAGGCACTTCAATACTCTAACCACCTAGATCTTCTTCATCCAGCAGGACCAGCACAAAATTATCAAAACCATGTAAATTTTGGAGAAATGTGTCGAGTTAAAATTCAATATAGTATTTCTATCAAAAGCGAGAATACAAGCTTTTGGTAGTCTAAGAAAGCTTCTCCAACAGTTGTAAAAGAAGAACTGAATCATTCATTATTGATGTTGTGATAATGTCACCAGTTAATTTAGTATATTTTTACTATAATGTATGATAAGTTTAGATAAATATTTTAGCGCTATTTGCTTAATAAAGTTTATCGGTAGACACTAGACATATTTGAGCATGTATCACAATAGATCAGATAACTCGGTAGAAAACAGACCATCTAACTCTAAGCTTTAAGTAGGCATGGGCATAAAATCCGGTGCCCGAAATCTGAACCAAACCCGGACTGAAAAATCTAACCCGTTATTCGATCCGAAATGTAAAAATACCCAAATATATCTTGTAGGATGGTACAAAAAATATCTGAACCCGAAGTGTTACTAATCGAATTCGAAAAAACCAAAATTAATAATCAATATAAATATTTTGAAATATATTAGTATTTCAATTGTTAAATTCAATATTTGTGGTAATATGATATATAAAATAAATATTAGATTTTTAATAAATTTTTTAAGTACACAAATAGTTATAATTAAGTATTTTATAACTCGTTCTTTGAAATAATAAGTCTACTTTCTGTAAGATAATGCATATTGTTTACAAATAATATTTGTTTTCAAGCTTTATTTAATATTTTATTTTTATTTTATCAATCTTATGTGTGGTAGATTAACTTTTTTCTTTTAATTTAGGTATTTTCTGTATGTTTTATTTTTTATTTCGGTAATATCTGAACTAAACTAAAATAACCCGAATCCGAGCGATATATGGTTAATTTATGGGTTTTAAGATGCAATACAATTTTGAACCAAATCTGAAGACGTTTAATCTTGTATTGTGGCTGGATTCTCAAAGACGGTCGTACCCTAGCCAACTACAACATCAAAAAGGATTCGACCCTTCAGTACTTGTTTATGAGTCTGAGGGCGTCTCATTATCTATCTCAAATGCTGGCGTTTATCAGTTTTCTTTTATACAGTTTCTCCGTATCATTATAAGTAGTGTTTGAAAAAACTATTTTTGTTACAAAATAATTGATGTTCTCACTATTCTATATATAAATTAATAATATTTGAATTTTATGACCAGTTAGAAAATACTGTACTTTTCTTATTGGTTTAACAAATTTTATTTAATAATATTTTATTTAATCAAGATAAGATTTTGTGTTTTCTTAATCCACGTGAAAAAATCTTAAAAACCACTTATACTAATACGGAAATAATATTATTTCAGGTTTTGGTTTATGGTTATATATAAAACCTGGTTTAAAAATTAATAATTGATATCATTGAGAAATAAACTAAAATTACCAATGAAATTTCAATATATTTAGAAAATTTTCTATCAACTAAACTTAGACCAAATCCAAAATATACCTAAAATTAAAAAAAAATTGACAAAAAATTAAATAGTTACTTATTTCTAATTAACTTATAAAATACAGTCAGCTACTAATTTAAAAATAAAATTTTATAATTATCATTGGTAAATTTATAATTCATACTCGTAAAAGTTATAACCATTCATGTTTACTATAGCATAAATATTTCCATAAATAAAATAACTTAAATGTAGTGTAAAACTTATGGAAATGAAAGAAAGTGTATTTTAAAATTAAAATGTAATGGTAAACTTTTTTTATGTAATGTTAAACTTAAGAAATTGAAAAAAGTATTACTAAGGTAAAACATGAACTGGGGTTTAAAAGTAGAAATCCCCACCACCACCAAAGTAAATTACTTTGAATTTCTTAAACCAGTGATGAACAAAAAAAAAGGTTACCAACAAAAGACAAAACATATCATGTATATTAGTTACATACATTCACATCAAGCAATCTGAAATAAACTGTTGATGTTGTATGGACCAACCACTAGAGAATCTGACACGTGCCCACCATTCCAAATTAGATTTGCAAATTGCTTGTAAGTATTTTGGGTGAGATGAAGTGAATCCCAAAAAATATAATCATCAGGATTCTCACATAATTTGTATTCCTTCACAATTCTCTTCCCTCCGCAGCTGAATACTCCTCTCCACTTCCCTGTTCCACAACATGCTTCTTCCCCTTCTTTAAACCCTTTCATTCAAAACATACGAAGACATGTTTTTAAGGGCCATTTATTGAATATTCACTATGAACCCACAATTGAAAAAGCCCAACAAAATTCACAGAGAACACACTTACCAAATTTAGAAGGATGATGCATTCTGAGTTTAAGACTTTTGTTCATGTCGAAGAGGGAGAACTTGAAGCCCTTGAGTTGTCTTTGCATCTTAAACAAGAGACTCGAAAGAGCTTTGTTATGCATGCTTGCCAACCTTGAAGCATCTCTTAAGCAAGAATCATTCTTCTGTTTTAGTATCCGTAAAGCTGGGAAACAACCCAAATCCGGAACATTCAAGAAACCGAACTTCCGTCCTCCAATCTTGTATATTTCCTGTTACAAAACCCATATAGAGTAATATGAATGCAAAAGAACCAGCCTAGAGTTTATATGATGGTGATTACGATGATGATGAACTTACATGAATGAATGTTGTCAAATTACCAATGACAATGTCAACATGTTGAGACATCGAAATGGAGAGAGATTGGTTGGTCAAGAAAGGGCTTGAGTAGTCATTAGACCCAATGCTTATCAAATAGACAGCTCTTGAGATTCTCTTCTTGCTTTCTTCTTTACCAAACTTTATCCTCCACAATCTCTCCACTTTCTTATAGTGTTCCAATTGTGTTCTCAAACTTATCACCTTACGATAATTATTAAGAAGTCATTACATTGATTGACATAGAGTAATACATCTCGTTGCTCAAAAAAAAAAAGAAGAGTAATACATCTCACCGACCTTAAATTTACTTGTCCCAAACAAGTAAGTGAATAATACATATTCTAAAATATAATAATGGAACCTTATTACATAGCTAGATAAAGCATGTTAAACTACAAAACAAATCGTTATGTGGGGACCAAAGAATCACATTTTAAGACTATTGTTCAACTAATTTAGCCACAATAATCGGGTCAAAACTCAAACGCGCAACCATATGGAACCATCTAATTAGTATTCTTTATTTTTTTTATGACGAACCGGCCATTCTGCTACTTAGATTTAAGGTGGTCTAAATAACTAGACCAGAATAGAACAATTAATAAAATAAAGTTCTCTGTGGACGTTATGTGGAGACCAAAGAATCACATTTTAAGACTATTGTTCAACTAATTTAGCCACAATAATCGGGTCAAAACTCAAATGCGCAACCATATGGAACCATCTAATTAGTATTCTTTATTTTTTTTATGACGAACCGGCCATTCTGCTACATAGATTTAAGGTGGTCTAAATAACTAGACCAGAATAGAACAATTAATAAAATAAAGTTCTCTGTGGAAATACCTAACTGTCTTAACCAAAGAGTTAAAAATCTGATTTTTCTTTAGTGGAACATGAGTGATTTTGAAGTCTAAGAAGCATGTGTAGAGTAATGGAATTCTAATATTCTAATATGTTATATAATAATATATACTCTACTATTGTAATCTATAACTAAAAAAAACTAACTTCAATCAAATTTTTGGATTAAGCAATCATATCAAACTTCCATGTGCCTTGTGTGTACGACAAATAGAAGATATATATATATATAACTACCCTTTTTGTCGACTATAACTACTTAATGCCAAAAAAAAAAAAAACTACTTAATGCAAAGGTAAATTCAAGACTATTTGAAAATTTCAAACAGTTTCGAATTAAAATAAAGATGAAAAGCATAAATACGTACCGAACCTTGGAACGTTTCAACAAGAGCACCAGCTCCCGCGGATGCAAAGTTGACGCCGCAAAGCTTCTTTTGACTATCTCCCGGTTCCAAAAACGGCGGAATTAACGGCAACTTCGCATATTCCGCTATTGTTAACGTACATTTTTGTCAATATATTATATTTAAATAGGCCACGAGGTAATATAATAATAGTAATTTTATAATAGTATATAAAATCTCATCTAATCTATTAAAAGTGAAGTACAAATAAGATTTAACCCTGATTTTTACTCAATAATTACATATTTGTGCCATTCTCTTTTAACAATCGAACATTAATCTCTCCAAGGCCTTCATTATTACATTTCATTGAAACCCATTAAGATGATTTACAATATTAACTTGGGCTTGCATATACTATCATATCGTAAGAATTAAATTAGATTTTGACTTCTTTGACAATATACACATCTCAGTATATAACACTTACAAATTGAACCATAAGCAATATATTATATCTATACTATTAAAACATATTACTGCTTATGAATATACCCCTGAAATTTTTAAGTAATTACAAAAGTTACATGTACATTTTTGCCAACATTATTTACAACCAACCAAAAGTTATTATTTTGCAATTACATTAAAGAGTATTTAATATAATCGAGTTCTTAGCCTTTTAAAAAAAATTGTTTCTTAAATATTTGCACCATATCTTTCCAAAAAATCTCTCACGTTATTAATTATTTGAAAACATTTATTAAATAAAACCTCAAAATAAAATCGAGTTAAAATAACAAATGATTAATTCGACAAAATCATAATACGGGTCTGAATTATCCCAACTTCTTAAAAAATAGTTTTATTTAAAATAAAAACTAAATCAGATAAACTAAATTTAATAAAATTATAGAAAATATTTTGAAACACACAAATGATTTTTTTCAATACAGAGAGTGTTGAAAATAACAAAAATAAGTTCTATAATATACAAATAAGTTAAAAGAATATTTAACGTAATAAATATTATAATTTTAGAAGACTCTTATTTAGAGTCTTCTAAAATTTAGTAATATTTAAAATAACAAAAATAAGTCTTATAATTAATTTAAGATAAATTTCATAAAAATTTAAAATATATAATTTATCAAAAATCATAATTTTTATTATGTAAAATAATTTTTCTTACAAAAAATATACCCGCCCTTTTTAAGGGCGGGTCAAAATCTAGTTATTTATTAAAAGTATGCCCTTTGTTCTGAGTAAGAACACAAAATTAAGACATTCGTTTTTGTAAATATTTATCATTAAAAGTATAAACTGAAAATAACTCAAATAATTATAAAATAATAATAATAGTAGTACATATTAAAACATTTTACATTTTCAAAAACTTAACTTTCTCTAAAACATAGTAGTACATATTAAAAAGGAGGGAGTATATAAAAATCATCTCACCTATGAAATCAGAGATGAGACGACCGTCGGAGAATCTGCCGGTGGGGAGGCCAAAGAATGTTTGACCATAAGGTGGGAAATTGGCTTGGTCAAGTGTAGAGGTGTTTATGTAATTATTGTTTCCTGCATCCAAGAAAGAGTCCCCGAAGATGAACAAAGCCGTCACGTTATCATTGTGACCGTCGTAAGAAAGTTTTGCTGCTGATTCTCCGGCGAGAAAGAGAATGCTTGACGAGAAGATATAGAAGCACAAGAAGAAGATGGAGGAGGAGGAGATAGTTCTTTTTGTGACTTTCTCCATTAATGTTGACTCTCTCATTCACCACAAAACTTCTCAAGACTCGTGTGTGTTTGCTTGTGTATGTATATGTTTATATAGACGAAATGATTTGCTTTTTAGTCCAACTTATAGACATGTCGACAAGACTATGTACATAAGTTTATATTATATCAAAATGTGTCTCCACACTTATATACAAAATGACTTTATAAAGATTAAAGAAAGTCAAATCTTTGGGTCTTTTTTAACTCCAAATGGTTTGTGTCACTATGGTGCATGACTTAGAGAAAAAAGCAATTTATACCCAAATAGTAGAAAAAAAAAATGTTAGGTCTTACTTTTTTCTCTAAGTCATGCACCATAGTGTTTACTGTGTATTAGTTAGAGTTTGATAGTGACACAATTACTAGTTGCTAAAAAGAGATTTATCAACTATTTGGGTATAAATTGCTTTTGCAAAAAAAAAAACAAATTAATTTAATTTCCGGTCATGAGAACTAAAATTATATCTACAAAATTATTTTTGAAGCTTAACCAACAAACTATGTATACCAGTAAAAATTATTCGTTTTGTTTAAAATTATTAAGTTGTTTTGGTTAGAAATACACATGAAACTTTTTTTCTTAAAAAATTATTACTGTCTTTAATATAAAATTACAGAAGAATAATCAATCACAAATCATGTTTAAATTTTTTATTTTAAATTAAATATTCTTTAATTAATTGATTTTAAATTTGTATATGATTTTAAAAAGAACCTATACTATAAAATAAAAATACAAAATTTCAATTTCAATTTTGAAATTGAAGAAAACAGTAAGTAACAGTCAGAAAACATATGGGTGGTGAAAGGACGGAAAGACGCAGACTTGTCCAGAAGAGTGATTCAACTTTCTTTTTCTTTTGTCTCATAAAAAAGTGTCACGAGAAAGTCACAAACTCACCAGTTACCCACTTGCAAAGTAAGTGCAACCTTTAGATTCTTCTGTCATTTACCGACGTCGTTTCTGTCGTTTCCCTCTAGATTCATTGTATGAAAACAATATCAATTTTTCAAGGCAATCAATATGAACAAATAGTATTCACGCAATCTCATCGCTTTCTTAACCAAAAAATCAACGATAACCGGTCCTTGTTTCTTTTCCTCTGGTTCAATTCCTACCGGTTCCTTAGTGGCATTCCAGATCATAAAACAGAACATTAGGTCAACATATTAACTTATGAGTTATGACAATGTTTAAAGGAGACGCTTGGGTGCACAAAGTGAAAGAACCAAAACACAAGCGAATACAAGAGACCACCAGAAAGAGTTCAAAATGTTTTAAATGACAATGGATCTCTTCAGAAGACTCCTCCAATCATGGAATCGATCTCATCAATGCTCCATAGTTCCATAGGGTTTGCACCATTGTCCTGAGTCGCCACGGCGTCTTCGTTGAAGAAATCAAGTGAAGAATCCCATTCAGTGTTGTTGTAAGGTGTCTCGAAATCCATGGACTTGAGCTTCTTAGCTGGATCAGCTTCCTCGGCGAATAGAGCAGAGTTGTTGTTGTTGATAAACGCCGAAGAGATCTCAGGAGTTATAGGAGCTTGATCGTTCCAACCAAACTCAGAACAACCAAATGAGTTACTACCCTGGTCTGAGCTGAATAACTGATGATACCCATTACCAAATTGATTGTTGTTGTTGTTGCTGCTGTTAACTTCTTGTTTCTCCTCCATGAAACATATATTGTCAAAGGAGTTGTCCACGTTCTGAACCAGAGTTGGGTTTGGGTTCGGTTTAGCCACCTTCTTGGCAAGTGGGTTCTCCTCTGGGAAATTCACCTTAGCTTTGGAACCACGGATTCTACGAGCTGCAGCATCGTAAGCTCTTGCAGCTTCCTCGGCAGTTTTGAAAGTTCCAAGCCACACTCTTGAACCTTCCCTTGGATCACGAATCTCAGCAGCCCATTTTCCCCAAGGACGTTGTCTTATACCTCGGTACTGGCTCTTCCTCTTCCTCTTTGCAGATCTCTCACCTTCTCCGTCAGCAACTTTCTTGCCAAAAGCTGAATCTGGTGGTGGAAAATAACAAGAAACAAAAATAGTTCTTAGATGAGCAGATTCAAATCAGTTTCATTCCAACCCTCATATGCCTCCAAACATCACACAAAATCATAAGCAAGAATAGGCCTAGGAAAAGAAAAAACAAAACAAAACAAAACAAAGACCAAAATCCAATCCGAGCTATCTATATATTTATCTAAACTCTTACTTCCAAAGTGATTTTTTCGCATTCGAACTCCGATAGTTAAAAGTTAAAAACTAGTTAAAGTCACTGATACCTTTAATTTATATATATAATTTATTTATTATATGATTAAAAAGAATTTTACATTAATAATATTCGAATTTTCAAAAATAAAAGGATAATTTTTATATATTGTATTGTTATCTTGAAACAATATTAGTTATTATAAAAATATAAATAATAATCTATCATACTAATTTTTAAAGTAATAAAACATGAACTAATAAAAATTTGAAAATAATTATGTCCGGGCAAAACACTAATAAAAACACATAAATGGATCGTGTTGAATGATATCAAAGTATATCCTAACCTGAAGTATTAACCAAATCCAAACTGATAACCAGAAAAACTGAACCAAAAAAAAAAACTAATACGTACCAGCTATAACAATATCCAAATAGATCCGGTAGGGTTGGTTTAAAATATATCCGAACCGCAAGTATTTCAACCGAACCCAAACCTTGATAATATTCCAAACTCTATGAATGATAACGGTAAGTATAACCATATACGAATCTGTTATAATCATTCAGATACATCGCTAAAGCTGGAATCGGATTTACCGGCGGCAGTGGCGGCGGGGGGTTTACGAGCCCCGGCGAAAACGAACGGTTTCGCATCATCGCAGTCGATGAAGGAATCGTCGTTGAAGCCCTGGAAGTCAGCCTCGAACTCATCGTCAAGATCGAAGAAACTCGAGGAGCGTTTCCTCGAGCTCTTCTTCTTCTTCAGATCCGGCCAGAGAAACTCGCTGGTGACGCGGCGAGACCTCGGCGGCGGGATGAAATCGGAGATTATAGCTCCTCCACACATGGCGTGAGGGTGTAAATGTTCAGAAACGGAATCTTTGAGGCGAAAATGTAAAATAATAGATTCTTTCTTTTTGCTTTGTTCATCAGAAAAAAAATAAAGTGGAAGAGAACGCGGCTTTTAGCTTAAAGAGAATATTATGGTTATTTACTATTGTACCCTTAATTTGAAGTACTATTTACGATGCTATCCTTAAGCTTTAGATTTCTTACCCTTATTAGGTTAGGAGGATTTTGGTAAGAAATACACACCCTAGTCTTTTTTTGACTGCTGGTAGTAAAAGGTCTAAAGCTGCTCTTACCTAACGTTCGTTGATTTTACATAAAAGTTTAACTCCTACAAACTTTTCAGTCATATCAAACTTTAACGTAAGTTTGAATAAAGCTGACCAAAAAAAGAATATAGCTAAAATAAATTCAATCTTTAAGCTTTTATCCAAATTTTATTTTAATGCTATCAGGCTTTTTGTCAACAATGTTATCGTTTTCACATATTAAAAGGATTTTAAATAATATATTTTGGTTGATTTAAATGTAACTTTAATTATACAGTATAAAGTTATTTGATTTGAGTATTTTCTGATAAAGTGAGAGGATTTTACACTAATATTGTTAAAAATATTGGTCTATAGTAAACTGTAAAAAGTAAAAACTATCATAATGTATTTGTTATATTTAAAAATAATCTAGGTCATAAGTTGATGTACTTGTTTGACTGATTTGTCGCCTCCAACTCCAACTAGTAATAAACTTTACCAACTTACATTATTTAAATAGTTAAATGTGCTCCAAAATAATAAAACTTTATTTTACACGTATCTTTTTTTTTTTTTTTTTTTTGTAAAACAGGCATTCAACGTATCTTTTTTTTTGAATGCCTGTTTTACAAAAAAAAAAAAAAAGATACGTGTAAAATAAAGTTTTATTATTTTGGAGCACATTTAACTATTTAAATAATGTAAGTTGGTAAAGTTTTACACATATCTATATCTAGTTCTTTCGAGAAAAAATATACTATCTTGTTCATTTGTTTGCTTCATATGATTACAGTTCAAAACACGAGTAAGTACTAGGTGTTTTGTCCGCACATGCGGATATAATCATTTTACTAATAATTACTAATATATGTATTATGATTTAAACATCATGATAACTTATTCTTTATATTCTTAATCATTTTAGTTTTTTCGATTTTTATTTCGGTCTACGTCTTCTTAACACAAATAAAAGCTTTAAAACTATGAGACCATAAGAGCATAATTACATATCAAATATTTCACACAACAAAACACTAAAACGCACATAATCCAAGTAAAACAAAATAAATAAAAATTAAATAAACACGAAATTTCGATGAGAATTTAAAAGATTAAAAAATGAATTGAGATAATGACAATATTTCATTGGTTTACTTGATAAATATATACATTGACTTATCTTAATATTTCATAAGTTTACTTTTAATAAAATAAAAATATATAATGATAGTTTTATTATTAAAGTTAATTTATGGTTAATTATATAATGATAAATCTTATTATTCATTAAAAATATATCTATTTTAGCCGTTTTAGAAAATAAACCATTAAACACATGTTCATAACATGATTACATAGGAAACTCATTAAACTTAATACTAAAACATATTTTTCTTATATATTAAACAATAATAAAACATACAAATGAAATAACTACCGAAATAATTCAGAATACCTAATTCATATTTCCAAACTCCATGTAACAGAAACAATTTTCTCCTAAACTTTCAAACTCAAAGAAAGAAGGAAAACATAGAACTCCAACTAAAAAAACAAATATAAAAAGTACAAAATATAGATGTCAAAAACTATAATCTAGAAAATTTGGAATGAATGGAAAAATTGAAACTTTAGAATTTAAATCATCTTACATCATATGAAAATAATAATAGGTCCTAACTTGTTTAAAATAATTATAATTGTAATTCCAATTAGAAAATTAGAAAATTTGAAATCATTATATTATTTAAATTAAGAAATTAATGATTTAAGCTAAAAATTAATAAGAATCTTGTGAAAGTTAAAATAATTATAATCATAGATCCAATGAGAAATTTCGAAATATTTTTATAATTTAAATTAATAAATTAATTAGAAAGTTTGAAATATTTATATTATCTAAATTAATAAATTGATGATTTAATCTAAAAACTAAAAAGCATATAACAAATAAACAAAATTAGTTAAAATCAAAGAATATATCTAAATTAAAAAATTGATGATTTAATCTAAAAACTAATAAGAATATGAAAAATAAACAAAATTAGCTAAAACCAAGGTGAATGTGACAAATCAGAAAAATCACTTCATAAATAATAGCATAGATTTTTGCCGTATTTAGGCCAATTCCAATGAAACACCAAAACATCAAATTTGGTGTAATTTTATTTTAAATGAAATACTAAAAATGACACATCCCACCATATTTGGTGTAGAATGAATATTGTTATATCAAATTAACATTATTTATCAAACCAGATATTTTATATCCATATTTTATTATATTTCATTGAATAGTATAATTCAATTATTATTATTAATTTTCAACAAAAAAAATTATTATTATTAATCAGTTCAAATTTGTTTCAGTTATTATTAAATAGTTCAAATTTGTAACTAAACACAAATATACTGTATTATTTATATTTTAAATTATTTTTAAATAATTAAAATATTTTTTATTTTATTTTAAGTGAAAAATCACTAAGTTATTATTTTCATTTTTATGTTATAAAAATAAAATATCATAGAACTTTATATTTTATTTTATTTTGAATTAATAAATCACTAAATAATTATTATCATTTATTTTGTTTTAAAATATTGATTATAATTTTTATTTAAGTTATATTTAATACTATTAATTCACCAAACTTAAAAAAATATATTTTATAGTATAGTTAATCTTTTATTACTAACTAATACAAATTTTACTAAAATAAATATATGATTTTATTATGTTCTTTTCATAATTAATGTTTTGTAATTTTCAATATGGTATTTTATATAAAATAATTACATGTATAATATTGTTAAATCAAAAAATATAAATGTAAATAAATTTTATAAAAATATAATTACGAAAATTTAATAAACATAATATCAAAGTATTATAAAATAATTATTTATCAGTTTTAAATAATAAAAATATAAAAATTCTTGAAACAAAAATATCAAATAATGTATAATATTATTTTGGTGTAATATTTAGTGTTATACTTGGAGATAACAAAAAAAAATTGACACGAAAACACTAAATTTGATGTAATTTCAACACAAAATTTAGTGTTATGGTTAGAGATGCTCTTAATATACACCAGCAGTAGTACAGAGTGAATACTTGTTAGTTATTATTAGTCAACATACAGCAGTTATTTTGGGGAGGGGTAACAACCAATCTACTAGCATCTAAATACTGTAGATAGAAAATATAAATTAACAAAAATGTTTCCATAAAATAAATGAATTATTGATAGTACCATGTAAACTATTCACTTTGACAGAAAAATGAAAAGTATACGAAGACTTGCAACTGTAGTTATTACACGCGAGGACCTCGCCTTGTATGCATAGGTCTAAACTTGTAAAAGCATTAAAGAGTACGTGTGCAGAACACATATGTTTTCATGAATCTTTTGAGCAAGTTGCTTATGACAAGTATTTTGTCGTTATATGGCAAACAAAAAATTAGCGATTCGTTGTACTTCTGTTATAAATAGTTTTTCTGTTGTTGTAAGCTTTGGAAAGCATTGGTGTTATGCTTTAAGGATTAACTAGATCTTGACCCGTATATTTTCTTTGACAAATTTATTTTTGTAACAAATGTTAGTATTTAGGAGTTATTTTTAGGTTTATATTCGTTTTCATCTATACAAAATATTAGTATTGTGAAATAATGATTTTTTATTGGAAACTGTATTAAGAAATTAAACTTAAAATTATTTTCAGTAAAATTAATTTGTACATTTACTTATAAAATTATACAAATGTCTAAATGAATTGTAATATTATTTAGATTAATAATGGCTATTGATATGATCCACTATATTCATAATCAGGTTTTTAAATGGATATTTGAAAATATAATATATTCAAAATGTCTAATATCCATTGTGAGAACTCCTCCTGTAAATCTAGATTTTGATCCGCACTTAAAAATGGCGGATATATATATGTTGTTGGAAAATTTATTTTACGTAATAAAATTATGATTTTTGATATATTATATATTTTAACTTTTTATGAACTTTATCTTAAATTTACTTATATGACTTATTTTTTATTTTAAATATGATTAAAATTTTAAGACTATAAATAATTCTAACCCGTAATATGATTTTATTCATTTAACCCAAAGCTAAACTTATTTACACTGATTTTTTTTCTAATTTAAATAAAAAATTTTATATCTTCAACATTCTCTGTATTGAAAAATTCATTTGTGCGTTTCAAAAAAAATCTATAATTTTATTAAATTCAGTTTATGTGATTTAGTTTTTATTTTAAATGGAACTGTTTTTTAAAGAGATGAGATAATTTTGTTGATTTAATCATTTGTTATTTCAATTTTTTTTTAGGTTTCATTTAATAAATATTTTCAAATAATTACTAATGTGAAAGATTTTTTGGAAATATATGGTGCAAATATTTAGGAAAACCGGGAGATCTTATATATGTTTCTATATTATGTTGGTAACAATTAGAGAGAATATTCAATTACATAGAATATTCAATGATCTGTTTTGAATAAATATCCCGATAATATATGAGTTGAAAAACGATTTTGGTTATTGATATTTTTTTTGTTCATGGGTATTTAAAAATTACAGGATTTTAGTTATTGAATATTGAAGGTCATTGATTCAAAATATTAAAGCCCATTTCATTGATATTAAAAATTTAAAGCCCATTTCGTTTTATTGATAGAGAGAACAAAAAGTTGGGCTGTCAATTTATACGAAGACTTTGTTGGGCTTTTAATTAGAGGATTTGATTTAAAAGGAAATGAAATGTGATGTTTTGTAATTATTTAGAATAGTCAGGGATATCTTCATAAACTGCCTTCTGTTTTAATAGTATAGATTTGCCAAATAACTAATTTTGAAATCAAAATTAAGAATATATCTATGATTTTATTGACATTATTAAGTTCATAACATTTTTTTCCAAGTTTCATATGGTTTTAACAAATTGCAGATGAAAGAAAAAAGAAGCGATGATGTGGATGATAAAAATATATGGACCTAAAAAAAACTACATATGTATTTTAGGCAACAAAATCTATAGATTTCGAGCATAAACTTTTCATTATAGTTAATGTTGATGTGTAACAAACAATAAATACCATTGCTTATATATAAAAGAAAGAAGAAATATTGTCCACAATTAGTAAACTACACATGTCACGACTTTTTCTTCATCTCCTCAATTTCTTTTTTTTGGCAAAATTGATTTTGTATTTTCTGTAGGTATATGGCTATGGCGTTTCCTCTTTTCTATATGCTCATAATTGTGACATATTACCCAAAAAATTAAAAAAACAGTCTATCTTTTTTATGGAAATGGCTGTGAAGAAATATTACCCATATCTGATATATACTCTTTTATTTTTTTTTTTTTTTTTTTTTGTAACTGTATATACTCTTTTATTGATTTTGACATTTCATAGAACCGTAACAAATATTTACTTAAAATTTGAGATTTCATTTCTACATATGATAACATTATCATTTGCAGAGTTTCTAATACACCCACATTATTATATCAATTTTGAATTTGCATCAGAAATAGTCAATGGTCCATTTGTAAACATATGATTATGATTTTTTCACATCAGAAAATGTTTAAAATTGTTTGTTTATAATTAGCTATGATAATGAAAATAATAGATACTTAACTCAATTGGCAAATTTTAAAATTTGATATAGAGGTTCTTATTTAGAGTTTTGTTCTAAATATCATCATTTCAAAATTAGTTACAATAAAAATCGTATTCTAAACAGATCTTTCATGAAACATGTAGTTTCTAGAAAATATTAAAACTAATTGTATTCAAAAAAAATTCTTAAAAATGTGTTTTTAAAAAAATCTAAGTTATTCAAATAAATATTAACAAAACTCATATATAGTATAAGCATTTGGATTTTTAACATTTAGGAATAATTTTATCAAATACTTATCATAATAAAAAATAAATTGAACAAAAATAGTTGATCATTGTTATTGTAACATATTAAAATAAGCAATAATTAGTTTGATACAAATTAAAAAGATTAATTATACCTCGTTTAAATTTTAAATATTTTAAAATAAACATAACTAATATATTATTTGGATTTCTGTTTAATTATATTCATATGAAAATAATTATTATAATATTGAGTTTCATATCGGTTACTCATCAGTTCAACCGAATAGCTTCAAATTTTAGTCGTTCTTGCGGGTTTTATCGGTTTTTAAATAATAAATATTTTTTAAAATCCAAACCGAATTACATATCAGATCACAAGGTTTATCAGTAGTTCGGATTTAAAATCGATGATTTAAATGCAAAAATATTTTAAATTGACAAAATTTTATAAATTAACAAAATATTTGTAAAATTATTAATAAATATTTTTATAGTAAAATATTCCGCACTTTTAAAACGCGGATCAAAATCTAGTTATAATTAAAGTAGTTCAAAAATTCTATATATTATTAGTTTTAATAAGATATATTTAATAAAATTTATATTAGTTGGTCCAAATTAAAAACAAAATCACACATAAAAAGTTATGAATTCTATTTTAACAAATAAGATATATTTCCATTAATCAAACTTGGAATATAACTTAATTTTCTTGTGCGCCTATAAAAACAAAAACAAAAACAAAAACAGGTTGAGTTCCACATTTGCATTTTGTTTAATACACTGGGCCGATTTTAAAATGGCATACTCTAAGGGTCCGACTAGTAACCATTGTGGAATCAAGAAGAACAAATAGGAAAGGAACGTAGAAGAATAAATTTACAGAAATAAAAAGGAATTGTTGTTCCATCTTAAATTTGACAAGGAATAATTTTCTTCTTTATTTCTCTACAAAAAAAAGGAATGATGGGGAATGAGAAGGAAAAACTATTCCTTGTGAATGGTAATTTTTTTTAGAAATGTTAAGGAATACATTATCCCTCATCATTCTTTGGTCACCAGTCGGACCCTAAATTTGCTATTCTTAGGCTGATACCGTAAATCAGTTGACCTTATTACTTATTGGGACAAAACCAGTTAACCTTGAGAGATCAGAATTGATGAAGCAGGAGGGAAACAAAATAAAATTTTCTTTTTTGTATGAATGTTAAGAAATAATAATTATTTTAATATAGCTTACGATATTAAACGGTGTACATATTGTTGACAAGAAAAAGAGAGTTCATATTCAACACGTGACTGAACTAGCTGTCCAAATCTTAACACCAGAGTTTGCTTGTGTCCATACATAAAATATCTCCCATGTATAAAAAACAAATCGAATCATTCTACAGATTTTCCACTAAAAAGTATATTTATCCAGTTCATATCAGCCCTGCCAAGATTCAATCTGAATATGATATTGAATAATCATGTTTGGTTGTGATGGTGAATATGACGCTTTAGAAAATTGATTATCTCACTATGATTTCAAATTTAAACAATCTAATTATAATTTCAATGTTTTGTTCAATCAGCAATTCTTCCCACCCAAGAAAAGGGTCACAAAATTTATAAGATTTATTAGTGTTTTGGAAACTAATTTTATTATATATTCATATTTAGTTTATTTTAAAACCGAATAATCTTATACATATTAAACGACTCAAATCTGGAGACTAATGTGAATGCTAGATTTCGTTATCCTCACAGTAAACAAATTAAAATATCAATATTTATTACATATAAAACATGTAATTTACATTTGTAATAACATATCTGTAACAATACTAGTGTTTAAACAAACAAAAACAAGAATTACTAATTAGCGAAGTGTGTAATTGATTTAAGGAACTATAAATAGCTGCCGTCGCCGCCGCATATCATGCAACAAACTCCGGTTCTCGCCGGAGTTACAGCGTCTGTAAGCTGCTAACATCATCTTTGTGGAGGCCTCTAGTTCTTTCTTTTCATCGATCAAAATCTGACTTTCTCTACAGTGTCTGCTACAAAATCCCAAGTCTCCTCTGTTTTCACCAAAACATTTAAAAAAAAACAATTGAGACTCAAAAAAAAATCTCTAAAAGTCAGTTCAAAAAAAAAACTTTAGTGTTACAAAAAAAAAAAACTTTAGATTATAATCTGTTGTCACAAGTTGCAATCCAACAGAGATTTTAGTCATTCTCTCTATCTCTAGGAATATAAATCCTTACAGAAAAAGAAAAGAAAGAGAGAGAGAGAGAGAGAGATGAAGTGGATGTTTAATGAAAAAGTCGGTCCACAATTGGAAGAGAGAGAAGAGAGAGAGAAGAGAGAGAAGTGAGATTTTCTTTTGATTCCGGCGCGGTCGGTGCGTGAGTGCCGTACCGGCGCCGGAGTCGGTTCCTAAGCAAGTTGTTCTTGGTCCCTTCCGCTCTCTCACTACCGTCCGTTCAACGATCGCCTTGTCCAAGTTCTGATTCCGATCTCACCTCTTTCGTCGGTTCGGTTTTGGAACAAAGACGCTGTCGTCTGGAGGTCTTCGGTGGAGAGAGAGTGGTCTGCATGTCGGTTTTGTTTTCTTCCGGGATATGGAGGCTCATCTAGCTCCACAGTCGCCGGATCTAGCTTCCGGGAAGGGGTCTTCGTCAGATCCACCTTCGTCGGCTTTTGGTTACGGAGAGCGGAGGCTACCAAAAGCTCCGCGCTGCCGCTTTGGAACCCAGTCTTCGTTTGGGTGAAAGTTTCTAGGTTTCGTTTTGGGTAAAGGTCGGCGTTTATGCCGTGTAGTTTGGGTTTGGTCACGGCGGAGGAGGTCTCGTGAGACGAGGAAACGCTTCGGTGAGGTGACGAGTTTAAAGGAGAGTAAGCAGGGTTCTAGATCCGCGTGTCTAGGGTGTGATGTGGTGAAAAGCCGGAGGAGATCTCGATGTTCGATTGACCTCTCCGGCGTGAAGACAACGGTAAAGAACGGTGTTGGGTCGTTTGGAGGCTTGGCGGTTCTGAGATCTGGCGATCGAGTTCGTAGGTGGTTCGTGGTGCTCCGGCGGCGGTTTGTGGCGGACACAGTCAGATCGAGGCAAGGACAACGCTTTGGCGTGCTGACGGTGAGGATTCACCCACGTGTCTCCCCTCTCTGACGTGTGGATCGGTCAAAACCGACCGGTTTCTGTGGGTTGGGCCTATGGGCCGATTTGTAGTTTGAATGCTAGCCTGTAGTGTTTTGGGCTTTAGCTTTTTGATGTAATCCGTGGGCTTCGGCCGTGTTATGGGCTTGGCCCTTTATCAATATAAAACTTTGTGGGAAAAAAAAAAAGAGAGAGATGAAGTGGAAGAAGGAGGAGAATATGTGAAATATATAAAAGAGGAAAATTTAACTGTACTGACTGTTTGGGGAGTGATTGCCTTTCATGTCTCACTTAAAACGTGGGAATTGACACTCTCGCTCCACATGGACCTTTTTTTGTTGTCGGAAATAAGAGTTATTTTTATTGCAGGACACTTTTAAGTTTTTTATTACACTTTAGGACAGTTATTGTTCCTAAGATAGTTTATTAAAACCACAAGCTAACTATTTCTTAACTATGTGCATTTTTTAAACTAAATGGGTCTTACAATTTTTAATTTTATTTTTCTTCTCTTTCTCTTTCTCTTCTCTTTCTCTTTAACACAAACGTTTTCTTTTCTCAAAATTCATCTCTTTTGTGCTCGTGGTTGTGATGTTTGAATTTCACCGCGGTGGCCGTGTTTCAATTCATCTCCCTTGTGCTAATTCATCTCCATTGTTCTCTTCAACTCATCTCCTTTGACCAAAAAAAACTCACTATTTTTGAAATCTGAATTTGAAAAACATTTTATAAATGATAACACTACGATCTTGAAGTGTATGTAACCTATAATTAAAATGTAAAAGAATGAAAGATTATGTGAAAGAAATCAATGGCGGCTGCAAAATTGTTGCAGAAAACCCTAAAAATTTAAGGAAGACGAAGACATATTTACTCAAATGCCACTGCTTTAAAAATTGAAAAAAACATGTACACATCCATGAGTCGTACACATGGATAATAATATGTATGTACACTATTATATTAATAATTTATAAGCACATCTAAAAGTGTTTGTGTGTTTAACATATACTTATAAAAGAAATTTACATGTACACATGTTTTTGACATCGACAAAGACTAACATGTGGACATTCTCTTTGAATGATCATGTGGACATTTACAGTGTACATATGTACATACCAAATTTTGTACATGTGTACACTATTTGTTTTTTTTGTAAAAATAGACATGTGTACTTTTATTTCTTATGGTTAAAAATCAAAGAAATTTGTACATTTGTTTTACATGTACACATATGTTTGAGATACATGTTAGATGTCCAGTATGTTGTAAAGTTGTGTACATGTTTGATATATATTATTCTCAGATATTTACATGTACACATATATTCGAGTGTTATTTTTTTGTTAGCTCAATATGTACATTGACATAAGTGTTATCTCTGTTGTGACATCACTCTTAATCATGCTTCAAACTGTTAAAACACATGAATATGCAAAAAATTATCAACATGTACACATGATGTATTATCCACATGTATGTTTGATGAATTATATCAATGTGTACATCATTGTGATCGATATGAAGTTAATATAGATATGTACATTATGAAGCATGTACTTTTTGACCATGAGCTGTCAAAGCAGCTATCTTCAAACATATATATACACTAGGATCTGAAATGTAATTCTTTTTAGAGTCTTTTTATATTTTCATAGCCACTGAAAGATTTTTAAAACATGTTCTCTTTGAATGATCCATGTGGACATTCACTGTGTACATATGTACATAATCTCATATTGTACACGTGTACACGCTATTTATTTTTCGCCATGAATCAACACAACCAAGCTTCCTCCTCCATGTCGTACTCTGTAACTCATCTGCCTTTATGTCGTGGTGGTTTTGATGGTCGGAATCGACTGCAGTGTCGTACGGTGAAGCTCGGGCAACAATGGAGTTTTTTTTTCACATTTTCACATTTGATCCTTTATTTGTTAGGTTATTAACAATTTAGTTCAAACTATCAAATTTTCAGATTTATCCCTTTTAATTGTCCAAAATTTTTAATTATTTATGTACAAAATTAACCAATCAAGCCCAAACTATTGTCATATACACAATCAATTGTCTCTTTGATTAAGCTCAAAATTAACTAATTAGGTACTACAAGTCTCTGTTAATTAAATTGGGTAACATATGCACATAATTAATTCTTAAATACATTGAAGAATACATTAAATGAACTAAAATCAAAGATAAAAATCATTAGAAATGAGTAAACATAAAATCATGTATGCACCTATCCATCTATATGTGTACAATTGTATGTATAAGCAACCACTAATCCACCTGCATGTGTACAACTTTTTTACATATATTAGTTCATTTTCTATGTACATGTGTACACATTACTAAGTGTACACAAAATAACATGTTCATTTATCTTAAACATCTAATTTGTTCAAGTTCCTACATGTGTACACGTCAGAAAGTGTACACACATGTCGTTTGTTATTCTTGCTCAAAAACAAAAATTGGTCTTATGTACGTGGACAATATCGTACAAGTGAATCATTGTACATGATAGTAAAATTTGTGTACACATGGACATCATATGATTGTACACATTAGTAAGCAACCACCGGTCCATTTTATGTGTACAACTTATTCACATATAATTGGTTCATTTTTAATGTACACGTGTATATGTCAAAAAGCGTACACAAAATAACATGTGTACATTAAATAAAGTGTACACAACATCGGATATGCACCTTCACAGATTTCAAAAGATAGATCGAGTGATGGAGAAAACGATTTTATAAAAAAGAGATTAAGAAGAAAAAAATTAAGAATCAGATTTGAATTTTCTAATCATTTAAACAAAACAAAAAATATATGGCGATAAGAAAGAGAAGAAGTTGATTGGAAAAGAAAAAGTTGATAAGAAAGAGAAAATTGGGATCCATCTTAGTTAGCTTATTTAGTTAGATTATAAATAAAAAGTAGATTTGGTTTAGAAAAACTACCATAGTAGAAGAAAGTGTCTTATAGTGTAATATTAAACTAGAAAACTGATCTCTAGTGTAAATGTTTCTGGAAATAAACTACTACTTTTACGGTTTTACCATCCTAACATAAAAAGTTACAGTATGATATCCACATTTCTATTTCAGTTAATTAGCAAATGTAATCTTAACTCAAATCTAATATTTTCTTTTACAAAATGTTTTTGGAAATCACACCTGCCTTTTTTTGGACAACATGAAATTACACCAGCATACGGTGTATGGGATATTAGTTTCGTCAAACGTCATTTGATTTTATATTTTTGACGTTTATATATGATATTTTTGTAAATGAACTGTTAAAATTTTGCAAAATACAATATTCTTTTTGTTTTCCAAATATTTATTCCAGTAGTTGAAAAACTGAAATATACAAGATTGGACTGCTGTTGATAAATACTTTGCCGATCTTCGTTGCTTTTAAAAGTTTTTCTTTTTGAGACCTAGTATTTTTGTTTTTGACTTGTTTGTGTTATACATTAAAATTTCAGTAGTATAATTTATTTATTACCTTCACTAATGTTTTGATATTTGAGAAAGAATACTAAAACTCAAAACATTGATATGGTAATTGGTAAACTCCAAGAAAATGTGTTTTGTGATTCCAAGGGCAAAACCGGGGGTTCTTAACTCATGATTTGGTATTTTTTATTTTTTTTTAAATATTTTTCGACCAAGAGACGGCTCTTATTTTTTTATTTAAGAGTCGGTTCTTAGATTTTTTTTAGTTAAAATCTAAAAACAATTAATAACTATCTCTTAACCGAAACTAAGAATCCTAGTTAAGAGCCTGTAGTTAATCATGATCTAACATCGCTAGCCGTTAGGTTTAGGAAACATTAAAATAATAATTACGTCCTTTAAGTTCCTCACGTTTCTAATGCTTTCATTTTCAAAACATATCATATAATAATTTTTATGTTTACACATACATATATAAATATCTATATTGTTAAAATTAAAATACACATCGAGATTATTTGGAAATATAAATAATAGTCTAAATTAAAATTATTTGGAAACATGGATAGAAATATTACATTAATTGCATTTTCATATTTTAGTTAGTTTAACAATTTCATCAATTATATTACCTTAACAATAATCCACATCATTAATTATATTACCATAATGATAATAGTTCGGTTTAGTTTGTTTTATTAAAACCTTTTTTGTTTTAGTTTCAATTCATTGGAAAATTACGTAGTCAAAAACATAATTCAAATACATGTTTTTGTGAATAAAATAATAACTTAAAATTAAAATAATAAAAATGTGTTACTTTTACCGTCACTTAAATTTTCACTCTATATAATAATTTACTAAATAAAAGAACTTTTTATTTCATTTAATTTAGCAAAACACATAAAAAATATTAAAATCAGTTATGCATGGACATTGGTTATTCATTTAGGTACAAATTGTTCTTTTCAGAGATTGTTTTTTTTTGTTTTGAAATTAGGTCCGTTTCAATATTTAAATTTATGTATGAGTTTTGAGTTGGATCCTTTCGGATCTGGATGAGTTCGATTTTGATGTATAGAAACCTAAAAATATCTAAATAACCAATATGTTTAAAACGGGTTCGGATAGTGTATCAAAATAATCATATTATCCGATTCGGTTCAGATCTTTTGAATATAATTAGTTATATTACATAAAATCTTAAACATATAACACTGATTATAAAAAATAATTAAATATTAATGTATAAAAATGTAAAAATTAATATTCGCACGGATGTACGGGTCAATATCTAATTAAACATTATGAGCCATATATCACTTCGCTACAAAACTTACAACTTTCAAATATCCACTATCCCTTATATATTATTTTAGGAGCATTATAGCAAACTAACCTTTACCTCATGTGTTATTTACATGAGTGCCATTTCCTACGGAGCATGTTCACAAGCTCTCTCACAAGGAAAATTGAAAAACCCTTTCTACACTAGACATATTACAACATTTGCCATTGACTAATCACATTATACATCCTATAAAATGCGCTCCATAATTAAATGCTAACTAATACGATATCAAACTAATTATGTAGAGTACTATTTATGGACCAAATTAATGATATGTAGAGTATTGTTTACGTAGAGTATTATTTATCGACCAAATTATTTTGTTACATAGTGTATATTTCTTATCCTATATACACTTCACGTTATTCTGTTATCATATATAATCTATTCATACATATATTATATTATATATAAACTTTGTTTAAATATAATTTGACATATATTCCACATACAATTAAAGATTATATAGTAAAACAGTTATCTTTTTGTATCATTGGCGAGTTCCTAAATCCATATAATTTATATTACTATCAAAAGAAATTAAAATATCAAGTATTAAATTTTTACACTGAAAACTATAAGAATAACGTATCTTTGTAAAAAAAAAAAATACTAAGAACCCAATAACATGCATTAAATTATATTAAACGTACTAATCAAGGTCAAATGAATTCGTGATTGGTGCAACAATAACTTTTCTTAAATCTAAAATATAATGTCAGTTACGGTTTTGGTAACAAATCACCTTGATTGAAGAATAATATTTCGTGATTGGTGTAACAATCATTTTTCTTAAATCTAAAATATAATGTGAGTTACGGTTTTGGTAACAAGTCACCTTGATTGATGAATATGCGGTATATTAATTGGATTAATATTGATTCATTATTAAAATCATACTTGCTTGGCTTATATATATATATATTAATTTTGTCTTTTATGCATTTGAATGTTGAAATAAATTAAGTCAGTCTTTTAACGTATCATGGTTTAGTGCATATAATTCTACAAAATTAGTGTTCATGCGCCTTGCTTTTATTTTTTCGCGCAATAGTACTGATAATAATAAGGAGATTCCTATTTTGATCTGCATTAGAAATCACTCCTTGGTCAAACATCAAATTGAATTATATCTGATTTGAGAGTATATACGACATCTTATATTTTAGGTAACCAAATCGTGTTTATCAGCCTAATTACATGGATTCAATATGGGGAGTAGTCTTGAAAAATCGTGTTTATAAGCCTAATTACAGGGATTCTATATTAATTGGCTTAATGTCGGTAATTAATAACGAGGCGTTTATAGAGAGTAGTCTTGAAAAATAATTCTGATTGTATTATATAAGGAATTTAAATTATGGATTCAAGATTTTTGAATCAATTAATAATCGACTATATTAATTGAGCCGTAGAATTTTGTTCATATAAAAGTAAGGTTTTATACGGTGTAAATATTAACCCGTATAGTATTATTATCTCGCGGCTCTTATTGAGAATATAATGTGAGTTACGTTCTTAGTAATAAGTCATCTTGATTGAAGAATAATAAAATACGGTATTATTAATTGGATTAATATCGATTCATTATTAAGGAGCGCGATTATGGTTAATTGTCTTTAGATTTTTTTATACAAAGAATTTAGATTTTGTATCAATTATTTTCGAATCAATTTATTTATTTTTGTTCTATTTTAAATGGACATATAGTCATATAAAAGAAAAGTATTATTTTCTTAGCAAAAAAAAAAGGAAGGTATTATTTGACGACTAACTAATTTAGATTAGTCTTAATATTCACCTTCTAGCCCAAGCTACGCCAATTAATATTAGATCCATGAACTTTAATTACATCGATATCAGAAATCTCGATATTCTTCTGCCCTACACGGCTGTACTTCTTAGTATAAATATATATGTGCTCCTTCTTGAATCGACTCATCACTTCCTTTTCCACAGAATAAACGATTTTATTTAGCTATATCTTAAGCAAACTCATGGCAAGTTTTAACAACGTTTCCGACTTGAAACCTTTCAAAAAAATATGGAAAGTGAGAATGAGTATGGTGAGATTGTGGAAACAGTATTTTTCTGCTGGTGGCCTAACCATTAAAATGATTCTCATTGATTCCAATGTGAATTTATGCACTTTTAGAATCGTATAGTGCTATTTACGATTTTTATTTATTACTAAGAAACTGATTTCAACATGTACAGGGTGATAAGATTCATGCAAGTGTTAAGAAATGATTTATGCAATGTGAGTTTTTATTTAGTTTTTGGTATCATTTTCTTTCTTTTTCATTTTAAGGTCGATTGAAGCATGTGATCAACATTGATGGGTTTTCCAAAACTATTTTTGAACCCAAAAATGTTCCTGAGATTGATGATTTCAGAAAAAGGTATATCAATTAGTTTAGTGCATTTGGTTATCAGCTACGTTTTGTTCGGTAAACTATTTCTTACTGATTTATCTCTATAGGATTGCAAATCATGAGTTCTGAAGACTTTTTTCGTGACTTTTTGGTTTTATCATGTTTTTATTGTATATTGTTTCTTGGAGATTTTAAATTTTCTTTACTTATTGGCTTTTTGTAAATTGTAATCGTACTTTTAATTATGATAACAATAAATCTATTTCGTAGATTTTTTTGTCTTAAATTTGTAATAAGTTGATTGAAATTATTACATACTATTATATATTTTTCATAAAATAAATCAACTTGACACTTAACCTACCTCACAAGCTTTTTCAATTAGACAATTGATCATCCATTATATATACATTCGCACTTTTATTTGATATCAAACAATTAGATCTAACATTTATGCATATAACTTGGTTATCTTCTTATATAATAAAGTAGACTTTTTTATCTCCATAGGGGGAAAAATGCCATGTGTCATCATCATTTAATTCTTTTTATATTGAGTCATTAAAATTATTTATATGCAAATTTATTTAATTAAGATGTTGAGACCCAAATCCAAAATTTTTGACAACTAAGCCCAATATTTTACATACTTCTTTTTTTTTACTGTTATCGTGTATTCATATCTATGTTCCACCTGCAAAACTTTTACTGAATTATAACGTTTCCGTGTCACTGAAACATGCTCATCAAGTCTGGCCATTAACTCTTTCATTGAAGATATCTCTCATGACGTTGATTTTAAAATTTTTTTTCCTAATTTCATAGATGCTAATAAATAGGAATGCAAATAATCAAACTTTTCCTGCTTCACCAGATTCAACCTTCTGCTTCCTTACACACATGTGCCGCCACAATGGTTTCATCCTACATCCTTCTTTCTAAGTTGAAGTTCGGTTGTTGCTCTCAGATGGTGGTTACACGTCTTTTCCGTCTCTGGAAAACATGCAATCTTAAGAAAGTAGAAGAGTTATGGGAGTTCACGAATGCCATCAAGAAATCTTATAACGAATGCCAATAAAAATCTTACAAAAATGCAATTCATATAAAATATTCAACAACAAATAAAATATTTATTTTCAAATAAAAAATAAAATACAATTTATAACGTTAAACTGTTAATCTTAAAACAACAAATGCAAAGTTATTGAAATTTAATATGTTTTACATCAGAGACTTTACTATTATATACAAAACATATTATTGAAAAACACAAACACAAAATATATTAACCTATAACCTATTACGATATAACATAATAAAAACATTAAATAATGTTCTTAACAAATAGAGATGACCACATAATTACATCATCCAAAAAAATTTACTCAACAACAATAAATATCAAAAAATTTTAAAAATTTAATACTAAGATTTAGGATTAAAAATACATTGTACCAACTTCGAATGTATCTTTACGATCAATATACATCTGATTGGTTAAATCGATATAGTCACAACTTCTTAATTTTGACAAATCCAGAGCGAGAAGAAACTAGCGGTTAATATAACACCTGTGATTATTTGAAATTATCATCATAAGCACCGCTCACAAAATATAATTCATAGAAATCAACCTAGAAAAATCCAAAGCATCAAACTATTATAACACCTCCCCATCATCCCAATATACAAAACTATGTCTGGGCATAAATCTCAAACCCGAACCCGATCCGAAGTAAGAATATCGGTTCAGTTATGGATCTAGCCAAAAACAAAATTAATTTCATTTACTTGGGGTTATCGGTTTGGTTCCATTTTAGCCGATAACTGAAGAGTAACCCAAGTTGAACCGAACAAATACAAAGCTGATAGTATAAAACGTGACAAAAAAAATCATCTTATTCCAAATGAGATGACGCAAAATAAAAGATAAATAAAAATGCAGTTTATATAACTAGCATAGATTTATCAATTTAAGTTTTTAGGCATCTTCACTATCATATCTAATTATTGATATATATATATATATATAATGTGAAAAGTAATATTTTCACAACATAATATATATATATATATATATATGTATATATACATATAAATATATATGTATAAACTCTAATTTAATATAATCATTGTAAGATGAAGTCCACATTTATAAATTTTCTAAATCATAATTTAAATTAATAAGTTTCAATTAAATAATAAACAATTCAGCTATTACATTTTCAAACTCTCATGCATATATTTAAACTTAAATTTCTTTCATGGTAACTTTGCAAAGACTACAATCAAATTAATAAATTCCATAAAATCATATACATATTTTGTTTTCTAAAATACTGTTGAGAAATGTTCTAAATAATAAAATTATAGTCAAATCATAACAATATTAGCAAAACCGGCGCGTAGCGCCGGCAAACCCCTAGTGATTAAAAATAAAATCTCAAACAATCACTCGGGTTATTACTTAGTGTATTTAGTATTCGTGTATGTAACTGATACTTTCCATGACTTATTTGCGAAGTTCTAGTACAAAGTCTTTAGTTGTTTGATTGTTGTGATGTCCAGAGCCCCACGAGCTTTTTATGAACTCAATTTCTAATCAAAAATTAAAACTGCAACAAAAATATCTATTTGCAACAAAAATATAAATATTTTTGTAAAATATATACTGAAAATATATACTAAATAGATTTGAGAGAGAAATTTCGAGTAAGGACGGCAATCTTTCTCTCCCACCAGGACCTCTGCATATACGTAGAATCAGACACAACAAACCTAGTATACATACGCGTATACATTATATTATTAATCACAAAAAATAATTAATATATTATCTAATAAAAATATTAAAAAAATTGAGTAGAATTTTGTTAGATTTTTCTCAGTAGATTTTGTTATAACTAAAAATAGAATTTAAATTTATAGTTAAAATTCAATTATTATTAATATTCTATTAATTATTATATCATATTATGTAATTAATGAAATATACCTATTATGATATTTTATGGTAGATAAAAATGATATGATAAAAATGATAATTTTCTTTTAATAGAATAGAGAATATTAGACGGCCTATTATGGTAACACTTTAATTCTGAATCCATCTTATTAAAATAGAAACATTGTGTTGAATATAACTTTATTTTGTAAGTTTTTTAATTAAATACACTTTTTTATTTTATAATTAAACATACATTAAATCACTAATATTCTTTTCTTTATACTACTATATCCATCTTTCCAAACATTACACTTCTTTCTTTATATTATTATCCATGTTTCCAAACAACATTGTGATTAATATTATGTCTAAACAATACAAAATATCAGATCTTAACTTTTTAATAATTTCAAACAATTTTCCTTCAATAGATAAATGAAATAATTAAAAAATCAAATAATTTATAAAACCGTGAAAGTAAATATAGTTTATTTTTACAGGTTTAAATACTACAAAAATCTTTCAATCAATAATTAATCAATTAAATTAACAGATTATTTAATTTATATAGACTAAATAATTGTTATATAATTTATTTAAGTAAAATAATAATTTAGTAATAGCCATTACATAATATATATAGATAAATGTTATACATTGTACAATAAATATAACAGCAAAAGTAACTATGAAATATTTCCGAAATATATGTTATTTAAAGAAAAATGCTTAACACTAATACAACAAATTTAAACTGTATTATAAAATAAACCAAATTATTAACAAGATGAATTACACAAACAATTTTAATAAATTAATTAAGATATATAAAAATTCGTAATATGATTACGACATATTTTGTAGCTTTTAATTATTTTTATATCTACCATTTTCTCTTTCAGAAAATTTTGTAGAAATGTCATAATTCATAAATTGTAAAACAATGAACTTTAAAATTGGATTAAAAAGTGACAAGTTATGAAACTATAACAATTTAAATCAAATTAGATTACATTTCGGTTATCTATCATTTTAATTGGTTAGTCTTGGTTTTAGTGATTTTTTCAAATATGAATATTTCAAAAAACCTAAATTGAAATATCAGATTACCGGATTAACCGGTTTAACCACAGTTCCAGGTCAAATTAAAAGCACTGATTTAAATGCAAAAATATTTCAAATATAAAAACTCTTTCGAAGCAATAAATGTTAAATTACTAGTGAAATTTTTGTCGTAAATATTCCGCTCTTGCAAAGCTTGCACCAAGATCTAAGATCCGGTTGAGATTAAAGTAAGGCACTTAAAACTTTAGTCCACTATCAAAGCCGAAAACAAAACAGTGAAGGCCAACTTATGGCCCATGACTTAGAAAGGTAGGCCTATTAAAGCCCATTAAGGAAACGATGCGTTTGGGATCCATCTAACTTGTTGTTCAAGAAGTGAACCTTCGGAAAGCTAAAAAGAGCGAGCCAAACGCATCCAGTTTCTCAGATTCGCCGATCAATCAGCTCGTATGATCTTCTCTTCTCAACAGCTTCTTATTCGATTACATTCCCTTCTCGTGAGTTAAACCAGATCTATTAATTCGTCTAGGGTTTTGATTCTGTGTGCAGACAGACAGTTAAGGGAGGGTTTTACAGATCGAAGAAGAAGATGTTTCTCACTAGGTCTCTTCTTCTGCTTCTGGGTTTACTTAAAGTTTCGTCCTTTTTTATTTTTCAATGGTGGGTTTTTGCTTAATTGTGATTTTCTGATTTTTGTTTGTATTCTGAAGGACTGAGTATGACAGAGGAGTCAACACTTTCTCTCCTGAAGGCAGGCTTTTCCAAGTCGAGTACGCCATTGAAGCTATCAAGGTTACAATTTTTTGTTATTAGTTCAAAAAAATGAGTTCATGTCTCTTTAATATTGAGGAGCTGTTGCCATTGAAGCTATAGAGAATAGATTGTAGCATCATTGAGAGAAGTTGAAGAAAGGGTTTTTCCCTGGATAATGATTTAGTGGGTTTCTTTATTTAATTGCTTAGACACTTTAGACAGTTTTATTGCTTATCAGTTCTTAATGTTGAATATTTAGTGATCTTCTTGGACAATGATTTGATTTAGTGTGTTTCTTTGATTGCTTAGAGTCAGAGTATTGCAGAGTTTGGATCACATTTTCTTCTTTTTTTTTTAATTGCTGTTGTTGAGATTCAGAGTGTGTATGGGTGTGGATTATATTTCATTGAGTGTCTGATGGATTATTGCAGCTTGGTTCTACTGCAATTGGAGTGAAGACAAAAGAGGGAGTTGTGCTTGCTGTTGAGAAGCGTATCACCTCTCCTTTGCTGGTTTGACTGCTTACATTTGATCTCTTTGTTTCTTAAAGTTCTTATTTGATCACTTCTATTTAATTCAAACGGATTAAAACTTTGGTGTCGCATTAGATAGGATGAATTGAATCTCTGCTTACATTTGATCTCTCAGTCTTATGTTAAAACAAGTGTATCACCTCGCCTGAACTGGTCTTGGCTGCTAAAATTGACTCTTTGTTTCTCAAAGTTAATACTATTTCTTTTTTATTTTTCAGGAGCCGAGCAGTGTGGAGAAGATTATGGAAATTGATGACCATATTGGCTGTGCCATGAGCGGTTTAATTGCTGATGCGCGTACACTCGTTGAGCATGCAAGAGTTGAGACTCAAGTGAGGTTTCTCTTTCTCGGTTTTATTTTATTTTTGCTTATAGCCTAAAAGGAGCTCTAACACATTATTTATTGACTACTTGTTTGCTGACGTACAGAACCACAGATTCTCGTATGGTGAGCCAATGACTGTAGAGTCCACTACACAAGCCCTCTGTGATCTGGCTTTACGGTTTGGTGAAGGAGATGAAGAATCAATGGTAATAATAACTGATACACCTATTGGAATCCATATTTAAATCGTTACATTTCCACATGAGTACTGATTCTCTTTCTCCATGCACGTTTACGCAGTCTCGGCCATTTGGAGTCTCTCTTCTCATTGCTGGTCATGGTGAAAACGGACCGAGCTTGTAAGTATCAGCCTTCCTCTACTGATATGATCCACTTGTTAGTTGATCGCATTTCTCAAACGGCTCGGTCTTGTTATAGGTACTACACGGACCCATCTGGAACATTCTGGCAGTGCAATGCAAAGGCGATTGGTTCAGGCTCAGAAGGAGCTGATAGTTCTCTTCAAGAACAATTCAACAAAGTAATTTTAGAACTTATACAATAATTAATTCCTCAATCTGACTTAACTGTTCTAACTATCACCTCCCTTTAACATTGGTGCAGGATCTGTCACTTGAAGAAGCTGAGACGATCGCTGTATCTATTCTCAAGCAAGTTATGGAAGAAAAGGTATAAATTATTCAATCCAAAACTTTTTACAGTCTACCAAAGTTTTTGATCCCATGTTAATAATGGGTCTGGTCTGTGAAGGTGACTCCGAATAATGTGGACATTGCCAAGGTAGCTCCAGCGTACCATATCTACACTCCACAGGAAGTCGAAGCAGTCATTAGTCGTCTTTGAGGAAGATACTCAAATGCGGTTGATGTATCTCTATCCCCCTTTGTGTCTTCTTCGGATTTATAAACAAAGAGAATTTATTTTTCACCTGGTCTGCTAGATTTGATGTTTCATTTGACGTTTTAGTTGTGTTGTGTAAGAGAATCTTTTCTTTACCATGTCATTCAATAACCTATCGGATTTTCTGACAGAAAATTTCCGTTAAAACTTCGCATCATAAAATATGTCGGAGAAATGCAGATAAAACGGTTTATCATAGTTTTAAATAGTTAAAAAAAATCAGATTAAATGAATATATATGCATAAAATTGCAATTTTCTCAAATAATTCATTATAAAATTTTTGTCACTAAAAGAACTCAAAATGAGGAGAACAACCAACAGAAATTTCATTTAAAAACAAAAATATTTCCAAATTTATAGTTTCGAATTATATGTTTCCAAATTCGAACTTTTATGATTTTTCCGATTTTGTTTGAAGTTTCTTTCCTTTTTTTTGAAATTCATATTTCTTTTTTAAATTATTATTTTTTAATTATTTTGAAATTTTAGTATTTATTTAGTTTTTTAAAAAATATTTAAACCCCACATCCAAAATCTATATCGATTAACTCTAAATCATAAATGAACCTTAAAGATATAAATATACTGTATATTTATTTTTTAATAAAACTTATTTTAGTCATTTTTGTAAGTTATTTTGGTATAAAACTATCCTAGAAAATTTCTCTAAAACTGTTATATTTATTTTATAACTTATATTTAGTTTATTTATACAATTAATATATAATTAAACTGAATTTTGCAAAAGTGATTTTTCGTATTCAAACTCTCACGAAATTAGAGCGCTTAAAGTTGTTGTTACACTTAATTCGAAACGTATATTACCGAACAACTATAATTCGTTTAAAATAAACGATTCAAAACAAAATATGAATGGTGACATTTATAATGAATAGTGTATCTGCTGAATATATAATATTTTTTTATTTTCTTGTAAACTAAAATATCAGTGATATTAATATTATTCTAAATATATGTATATTATTTTAAAAAGTATTTTGTATATCTGAAATATGAAAGCTGCCAAAGTTGCATATATTATTGTTTAAACGATGTTTTTATTTTACATTCATACTATAAATTAGTATGTATAAAGATTGTTAATTACTAAAATATTTTGTAATTCATTAGTATTAGTAGATTTTATTATTATATATTTAATTTAATTGTAGATCTAAAAATATCATTGTTTGATAACATGTTATTTTATTATTAAATAATACAATTACTTAAAGAATTAATAAAAATCATAAAACATACAGGATAATTAAAGAGTCAAATCACACCATATGAAAATGGTGAAATACATAGACTTTCGAATCTATACTATAATGAAGCACTTGAACCATTCTTGAAGCGACACATCAACATTTTTGTGGGGCCCACTTTAAAAAAGTGTTAAAATGTCAAATCTATGGTTTGAACACAGGTTACTAAAATATAACTTCTACCATTTATACCACTGAACTAATGGATAATTTATACATCGATGGCCGAAACTAATATATAATACTATAATGAAGCACTTGAATCATTCCTGAAACGACACGTCAACATTTTTGTGGGGCCCACTTAAAAAAGTGTTAAAAAATGTTGGTTTGAACCCATGTTACAAAGATATAACTTCTACCATTTATAACACTGAATTAATGGATAATTTATAAATTGATGGCCCAAACTAATATATATTTATGAAGGTTGGAAGCTATTACTTCTTGGGCTTTCTCTGAGGGCGGGCCTGTAAATGTATTATGAGATTCATTTTTAAATGAGCTTCATCACGTTATATTAAGAAATAGTTTAAATTTGCAACAATTATAGTTTTATCATATTGTAAACCGTCGTTGTTTAACATGAGTTTTCCCGCCAAAACCGTAAAATTGAGATTTCCCGCCAAAACCGCAAAATCGAGTTTTCCCGCCAAAACCATTAATCGAGTTTTTCCGTCGAAACCGTAAAATTGAGATTTCCAACCAAAATCGTAAAATCGAATTTTTGGGTTTTTCCGCCAAAACCGTAAAATCGAGATTTTCGCAAAAACCGTAAAATCAAGTTTTCTCGCCAAAATCGTATCTATGCTTTTGAATTCAACAAAACATAATGAAATTATGTTAAAATTGATTTTTTTGGATGCTAAGACTGATTTTGTATTTCGACTTTTGCGGAAGGCCCATTTGAAATTGGCCAATTTGGTTTGGACAATTTGAATTTTAACCATTCGGAATTAAAAAGATATAATGTCCAATAAACTGTTTATTTATTTAAACATGCCAATTTGACATCCCTGCCGGGAATATACCCAAAGGAGCTTACCCATTTGCCTAGGCTTAAGAAACTCGATGTGTCCAACAACAATATCTCATGTGGTGTGCCAAAGTTCAGGGGCAGTGTGACATTGCGGTACTGTAAAACTTTAAATTCTATTGGTTTGTTTTTAAAATTTATTTTTTTTTCTTCAAATTTTTTTTGTTAACAACAATTTAAAATTATAAAGTAAATACTCAGAACTTTCAAAAACAAATTATTACATCCCCTAGATTATATTTGAGAAGTGATTTGTACATATTTCATCATTGCAATTACTTTCAACAAAGAATTGTGACATGATTTAAAAGAAATATGACATGACATTAATTTAACTGTGACATATAAAGTTTTCTATATTAAAATTAATGTTTTTGGTAAGATTTCTTAAATATGGTAATGACTATTTTCTATATACGCATTCATATTTTTGGAAAAATTTCGTAATCCTCCTATACATTAAAAGAGAAGTCACTTTAGTGATTTTTGCTTAGGTGGCATTCATAGAGAGCTTCTAGGATTAATTCTCTTAATCTTATTGGTTGAATTTTTGATAATTTCTTTTTTATTTATTTTTTATAATCGACCAAACATTACCAAATTTGAATCCATATAATTAATACGGTCTTATTAATATAGTATATTTGATCGACACAAACATTACCAAATTTGAATCTATATAATTAATACGGTATTAACAATGACATACTTTATGGACAAGGCATTCATATTAGAAATTTGGAAAGCTTCTCAAATATAGTAATTATAGAAAGATTAATAATATTTTATTTCTTACTTTTAATATTTATAAACTATAAAATATAATGAACAAAATTTTATATAAGATAATTATAATAGTTTTATACTCTACTTGATGACTTGTATTCGAATATAATTATATAATAATTATTTTAAATATTAAAAAATCCAAAAATGTTTATTAACATTATTTTTAAATTATTTATCGTTGTTTAAAGAATAAATTTATCAGAATTTTAAAATAATTTACAGAATGTTATAAATTATTTATAAAAAATAAATTTACTATATATTGATTGAGAAGTCACATAAGTGATTTTTATTACGTGTTGATCGTAAATGAACTCTTAATTATTATAATTTTATTGGCCGATTATTTTTAATTTTATTTATTATAATCCTTCTATATATTAAAATAAAGTACATTTGTCAGCTGGCACTCTCACAGCCTTTCTCATAAGAATTCTATCGATTCTATTGGTTGATTTTTTAGAATTTCTTTTTGATTTAGTTTTTCCATCGACACTACTAAAAAGGGAAGCCCTCTAAATACTTACCTTATTTTGTAATTTCGATATATCATTTAATTCATCGATCCCACTATAATAGAAAAGTACCATTGAATACTAATTGCAAGGAAAAAAAATAATTTAATGACCAATTAACATCACTTTTCAAATGACTTACATAATATTATTTATAACTATTTATGGTAACTAATTGTCAAAAGTATGATATAAAACCATTTTATTAATTCAAATAAATATTTTAGATTCCAAATGGTTTACATAATATTATTAATAACTATTTATGGTAACTAATTGTTGAAAATATGGTATATAAAGTCATTTTATCAATTCAAATAAATATTTTGTTTTATTATTTTATGTAGTCTATAGATATATAAGAATATAAAGTCATTTTATCAAATCAAATAATTTATTTTAATTCATTGATCCCCCTATAAAAGGAAAGTAACATTGAATACTAATTGAAAAGGAAAAAATAATTTAATCCCCCTATTAACATTACTCGCGCAAAAATATTAGTTAATACATGTAATAATTAGTTTCCTTATTACAAATGGGAATAATTCTGTTGATCTTATTGATTGATTTTTTAGAATTTATTTTTCGATTTATTTAAATCATCGACACTACTAAAAACGAAATCACTTTAATACTTAACTTTTGTGTTTTTTCGATTCAAAGAACATCTTTTTGCGATCATTTCTCTGTTTAACTCATTAAATACTCACTAAATATTTTAGATCTCAGACTTGTCAAAATTAATTGACAAGATATTTTTTCTACTAAAATCATGCATTTAAAACTTAATATTTATGGCGAGACTTGTCAACCAAAATTCTTGTGCAATCTATTCACGAGATATTCTCCTTTAGCAAGATATTCCAAAAATAATATTACGTTATAAATATAAGATTTATTGAGAATTTATTAAAAAATTCTACTTCTTAGCTTATCATGCAAGCTAAATCAATGAGAAACGTCCACCAATTTACTATAAATAAGACATCCACAATAGAAGAAACGAAATCATTGAACTTTGTATTCTGAACTTTTAATGTTAATAATGTTCTGAATTTTTTTTTCTTCTTATTTTAGAACATTAAGCTTTTATATTTCATGAGAGCTGATTTTTCTTTTGGTTTATATGCAGATACCCTATTATGACAATTTATCCACTGAAGCTATATATCGATTTGGTTGTACACCTCTTTGATATATCATTTCGATAACATCTTTGTTCTTCAATCTGGTAAAAAAAATTTACTCAATTTGATAACATCTCTCAGTTATATCATTTCAATAGCATCTTTTTGTGTTGCGAATACTTTTTTTTATTAGTAGAATTATATTATTGTTTAGAATTATAAGCTTATATATACACATATTGTTTTTTGGTTTGCTGATTGTGATTTTGTTTTATATTTTTTCAGAGATGATTTGACGGAAGTGTTCATATTTCAGACCTCTAAGAGTTCACCATTCCGGTCCTGCAAAAGATGTGCGGTTAGAATGGTATTTTCTCTATTGTACATCAAAATTGGATAATCACATTATATATTTAAAATATTAGTAGGATGGTATTTTCTCTACTGAAATAATATCTTATTTCCTAATCTCATGCTTTAATATTTAAACTGTAAGGGTAAGATTTTTTAATTAAATCATTAGTGTAAACTATTCCCGATATATTCTCTTTTTTATTTTTAAAATGTAATTTTAATAACAACTAGAGCTTGACCCATGCGTCCGCACGGGTTGTTATTTTCATTTTTACAAAAATGAATATTATTTAAATGTTTATTGGTTTATATTTAAAATATTTATCATATTTTAAATATTTTATAAATACAACAAAGAAAATAGTGAGCCGTGCCCGCTACTACACTTTTGACAAAATATTGACCTATTGATATGTTTGAATAATATTTCTTTTAACATGAAATTATTTTTCAAATGTAATAAAAAATTTAAATATTTTGATCAGATATGTATAATACGGTGAGATTTAGATACATTAGAAAAAATATTTGGTTATAAACATTAAACATTGTTATACAAAGATATTTAAATTTTCTTGTTGAAAATAATTTATAGTAACTGAAATGATTAAACGTATATGTTAGAAATTTTTGAAATATATATAATCTTAAGTGAGATTAAATTATATTAAAAATAATATTCACTTACAAATATTTCATATTGTTCTATAAGTTGTTTAAAGATATTTAAATCTTAGCATATATAAATTTTATTGTTCAAAATAATTAATGGTAAGTTAAACATATATTTTAGGAATATTCATAATATTGTTTAATATCTAATTTAAACTTGAATTTTGTTCAAAATAATTAATGGTAACATTATCCAAGTTTTATATAGTTAAAATCGATATTAAATTTGAATATCCCTAAAAATTAGTTAATTGGTTTAAGAAAATATATTAAATACGAAACTTAAGTTAAGTTTGATTTAGGAAATATTTTAATAAATAGGAAAAAATCAATACAATTAAAACAGCAGACTGATTTTTGACATCCCCTTAGACTTTCAAAGTATTTACAGAAATACCATTATCTTTTAGTTTTAAATAAATAAAATGTTAATTATTATAACTAACTATCTATTTTCTTAAAATATCTCACCTAATCATAACTCTTACTATATCTATCCTTTCGATTTTTAGTCGTAAAAATATTTGAAAGTAATCTTTTTTTTTATTATCACTTTATCATATGACTTCAAGCAACGGCAAGTTAAACGATTCTTATATCTGTATATTTCTAACTTCCTCTTTACTATGTAGTATAGTAATCATATTATGTATAATTATTCCCATTAAAATCCTATATCATATAATATATTTTTTAATCGTCTATAGTTTATTAGATATCTCAATATTCTAGTAATTATTATAACTGTCACAAAATGTAGAACCAGAGAATTACAAGAACATTTAAACATTTTGTTATGCCATTCAAATCCTGTAAAATGATAACAACATTTACGATTTTCATAAGTTTGAAAAATGCTATAAAACTATTTGCTATTTAGCATATACTATTTGATGAATATAGTAATAATTGTTAGATGTGATAAAGATTCAATAGAAAACGGACAGATAAAATGTTATATTACAATTTGCTATTTGCCATATATTATTTAATAATATTTTAATAAAATAGATCAAAATTCACAAAAAAAAATAATTGTGATTTTTAATTTCGGAAAAAATTCACAAGTCATATATTTTGTTGAGATCTTCAACTAAATTTTGGGTATTATTTCAACTGAGATTTGAAAATTATCCAGTTTATCTAATAAATCTTGGGTATTATTTCAACTAGGAACCTAGCTTTTGCATCTATCATTTAATTATATATTATAAAAAAATTAATACTTTTTTTTTGAAAAATCAAAATTTACATACAACTAAATTAGTTAAAAATCAATTTTAGTTATATTATATTGATAACTTATAAAAGTAAATATTAAAATTCAGCAATTTTAAATATGAAAAAAAAATCTAATTTTTTAAACATAAGTACTACATTATAAAAATTATCAGTTTATAATAAGAGACGTCAAAATAATATAAACATCAAAACTAAAAAGTTAAAATTAAAATTTGAGAAATTTGGGAAGATACTTTATCTAAAAATGTGATTTTTACTTAAAATTATTTGAGATTATCCAAAAATGGAACCCAACCATAATCAAATTAAACTCGATGTTTTACCGGGTTCATAACATTGTTATTCGAACCAAACCGAAAAATAAAAACTAAACCAAAACAAAACTTAAATTCGTAAATAACCAAACAATTTCTATATCTCTTGAAAGAAATGGAAAACCACTTCAGAATCGAAACGGAAGCCAACAAAAAAAATTGAAACCAAACCTGAAACTGAACACAAACCTAAACATATTAGTGAAAATATAAACGGGTTAATAAATTTGTCAACCAAAGTAATCCCGCGCTTTAAAAGCGCGGGTCAAAATCTAGTGATTCTTTAAAGATAGATTCATTTAATTACTTCAGTGGCATGTCATTGTAAACAAGTTAGAAAACTTAGGGATATTTTATATTTGTACTTCTGTTTTAATAATATAGATATATTCCATAAATAATCCTAACTTATAGGTAGATAAATTTTAATGTTAATTTGAGAACATTCTGGTACATAGCTTATTGTGAAAGTTAAATATTTTAGTAAAGTCTAGCATTTTACTTACCTTTTGTGTTTTCTCGATTCAAAGAACATCTTTTGAGACCCTTTCTGTGTTTAATTCATTAAATACCCACTAAATATTTTAGATGTCAGAGAAACGAAATTAATTGACAAAATATTTTCTCTCCAAAAATCATGCATTTAAAACTTAATATTTATGGTGAGACTTGTCAACCAAAATTCTGGTGCAATCTATTCACGAGATGTTCTCCTTTAGCTTTATCAACAAGATATTCTAAAAATAAAATTACCTTATAAGTATAATTTTATTGAGAATTTATTAAAGAATATTTTAAATAAATCTAACTTGCGCAAGAAGACTAATATTTAATTGAAATCAGCTTATGATATTGTAGATTTAATAACTTTCTTTATTCAATTTAAATATTTATTATGAAAAATTAATATTTTCTGCTTTTCCTTCTAAACATGTATTATACTTTATAATTGTTTATTATTTATAGTTAGCATACTAATGAGATGAACATTTTCTTTTGCAGACCCTGATGTTGCAGTCATTAGGTGATATTTCCTCTGGTTCTTTGATTTTTCAGGAACTCTTTTGTCTAAAAGAAAAAGCCAAGAAGATCATGACAGTAGTCTTGAAGATCAACACTATGTCATTTAACAATTATATTATTTCTTATTTATTATTTAGTTCTCACAATTTGCCTTGAATGAAAAATATGTCCATATTTATCACATTAATGATGATTGCAACATCACGTAACATATATTCATCATATTTAATTCAAAAGATTGATTGGTAATAATTAAAAATGATTTATGTTAACACATTAAATTCAAAAAATCTATATAGCAATAAAAAAATGTAATAAATTGTACGAATATAAAATCTACATTTTAAGTTGCTTATTATTTTCAAAACTTAATCTAATGACCTTTTTTAGAAAAATATAACTTCTTATGTTATCCGGAAGGACGATGATGAAGAAAATATTGAAACTATTAAAGAAGCATGTTATTGGGCATCAGCAAAAAAGATCTACGCAAGTTGTTTTGTGTCCTATTGCTAACACATAGTATCACAAATCCAGAAAACGTTTGCAATTGCTACTTGGGAAAACTATCACAAGATATATTATGCAACCAAAGAAAAGGTACGGATAAACCAAGTTAGCTCATGTTTTTATTAAAATAAAATGTTAGTAGATCAAATTAATTTTTACATGTTCTTTCAGGCTTGTGTTTATCAGAAGATCAAATTAAGAGTTTATCTTTGGAGGAGATTGAATCAATCATGCGTTTGAACGGAAGCTCATTGACGTTGTTTAAGTTTTGAAACGTGTTATCAATAGTATACTCTTCTATTGGTTAAGCTGTGGCTTTTGTTAGATTTTCTATTAATTAAATTTTTTGTTTTACTTTTGTGGAATTCGCGATATTGCACTACAAGAAAACATGCCTTGAACGACTACAGAATTGGTAGTAAATTGGTCGTTAATGGTGATTTACGACCAAGTTACGACCAATTGCGATTGGTCGTTAATCACTGGTCGTAATCACCAATTGGTCGTAAATGTACGACTAAAAGATTTAGTCGTAAATGAGTCGTAAATGTACGACTAGGACGATTGGTCGTAAAGCAGTCGTACATTTACGACTACACTTTTGGTCGTAAAACAGATGTAAACAAGTGGTCGTAAATGAGTCGGAAGATGTAGTCGTATATTAGATGTAACATATTGGTCGTAAATGTGTCGGAAATATTAGTCGTATATTAGATGTAAAGGAGTCGCAAATTTACGACTAAAGTACATCGATTTTGATGTAAATTGGTCGTAATTTAACGACTACCTTGCATCTCCTATAGATGTACCTTAGTCGTTACTTTAAGACCAATTTACAACGCCGGTTATTAATTACGAAATTCTTTAAATAAAATAAATATATTAAATAATTAAAATTCTTAAAATTAAAAAAAATACGAATTTGATAAATTCCATAAAATATAATATATAACATTCATAAAATTAAAATATTCAAAATACTAAATAATTAAAACCGAGAAAAACTAAACATTAAGGTTTATTTCATCGAAGATTTCAGCAGTCCTCTCATCCGCTTCCCGTTCCAAATTTGCCTGCTGTTCCGGAGTAGGGTCGGGACCGGCAAAACTCGAACGCATGCTCTGCCACGCTGACGCAACCGTCGGGTCGACGTGTGGGGTTGAACCTAACAGCATATCGAAGATGTTAGCCATAGCCTTAAATTTGTCGTTGTGGTCGGCTATGGTTCGGTTCGCAGTTTCCAAATCCCTCCGGAACATGGAATCTGCTTCCCGTCTAGCAGCGTGTTCAACTCTCGCCCTCGGAACATCGTTCACACTCCCGATTCCTGCTATACGTCCCCTTTTCTTCGGAGTGATCTTCAATTTATAAATAGATATTAATTAGTACATATGTAAAAAATATGTAAACATAAATTAAAAATATCGAATATCGAATATTTTACCTGCTCAAAAATTTTGTCTTGTTCGATGGGAGAAAGCTCGACCGGTGCACCATCCGGATTTTCTTGCGTCAGCTGAGTCTGGACCTCTTGAATCCGAGCATCTACATCGTTGCAGAGCTGCTCTGCTCGAGGATGAGAGAAAGTTCCATCGGCATGCTGGTGGGTCAACTTGTAAAGTCGGGCCATAGTCGGTGGTGCTCCTTCTGCGGCAGCCTATATTAAAAAAAATGAATTAAACTAGCATCTAATAAATACTTAATTAACATATATGTCATAAAAAATAAGAAATATCAAAAACTTACAATTTCCAGGGCCCTTTGGGCGTGTGGAATCTGTCCGGAACTATGAGGTATTGGCAGATTACCCTCAGCATCTCGGGTCATCCGGGCCGCAGAGCAAGTGAGAGACCTTTGGACTGAATCAGGCAAATTCCAAGAAGCCTTCAAGTTAGTCCAAACGTCCTCGCTGAGGTAGCTTTGTTTGGAGTCATCCCCGTAATGAGTCCACTTTTCCTACCAGTCGGCAACAATGTTCTTGAGGCGAGCCCCCGCCTTTTTGTAGAACTCTGCCTTGACCGTCTCATTGATCCCAAGAGGCCAATTCCATTTTTGCTACAAAAAAATCATGAAAATATATTAATTAACCAAATTATTGTTATTTAAATCTAAAATAAAAATAATTAAATTTAAAACTTACCGGGAAGACCTTGAACCAAGTAATGCGAACATGGTCCGGTGTAAGAGTCCAGTTCGGATGCGCGTGCCGGAAGTTTGATCTGATGAGATTCCCAACGCTCTTTCCCACCTTATTGGTCGCTTTAAACCTACAAAATTTGAAATAATATATATAATTAATTGTTATATATAAATTTAAAATTTAATCTAATTAATTTAAAAATAATTACCAAGTCGTGCCGGGTCGTAGATCTGGATCGAGGATTGGTAAACCTTCTCGTCCCGGCATCTGGAGAATGTCTTCCACAGAATATCTTGCATATGGTGCATTCGGTGGCACCAACAAATCTGGATGAAGACCGGGAGCTATAGGAACCTGCTCTGGAATCTGGTATGCACCAGCCTGTGGGCCTGGGTGTGGAGCAGGTTGTGGAGCAGGCTGTGGAGCAGGCTGTGGAGGCTGCTGTTGAGACTGTTGTGGAGGCTGCTGCGGCTGCTGATCCTGAGACTGCTGCTGCGGCTGCTGATCACGCTCAGGCTCCTCATACGGAAAGTACGAGGCATCATACTGCGGATAGTATGGAGGTACGACTGCAGCAGGATCGTACGCCTGCGGACGCACATAAGGCACGCTGGGAATTTGGCTCTCGGGGACATAGTCTGAAGAGTGGGAAGTAGAAGCTGATGGATCCGACGTCTGACCGAGAAAAGTATTCCCGTATGAGGTCCCTCCGCCACGGTTTCTAAGTCTCTTTCTACCGCCAGCCATAACAATATCGTCAATCTGAAAAAAAATAGATGGTTATAAACAATTCAAATAATTAATTAAAAATAATCTAAAACAAATAATCTAATTTCATCATAAACTAATTACATCCTAAACTAATTCCAAACCTAAACTAATTCCAAACCTAATCTAATCACCTAACTAACCACCTAAAACTAAAAAAAAAAAATTACCTAGAGAGAAGTCGATTGGTTGTAAGGGAGAGGGAAGTGAGATGTGAGTGTGCAACCAAATGGCGAGGCTTTGGTTATATAAAGGATTTTAGGGCTGGTCGTAAATGGGTCGTACATGTACGACCAAATAGAGACAATTGGTCGTACAGTGGTCGTACATGTACGACCCATTTACGACTAATCGAAGTTTGGTCGTAAGGTGGTTGTAAATTTACGACCAATGAGGGACTAGTGGTCGTAATGTGGTTGTAAATTTACGACCAATGAGGGACTAGGCCATTTACGACCAATTAGTGACTCACACACATTACGACCAATGAGGGACTAGTAGTCGTAAAGTGGTTGTCAATTTACGACCATTTAGTGACTAACTTGACAATACGAAAAATTTGAAGAGGTTTATCAAATTTTGATAAACCTCTTCAAACATTTTTTATCTATTACATTTTAAATTTTAATAAAAGAAAAAGAAGAAAGATACTAGAATCCCAAGTCGAAATAGAAAACACGAAATTAAAAACGAATTCTGTTTCGACTTATGATTCTAGATCTTTCATCTACTTTTTTTTTTTTAAGATTTCTAAATTTGTTTTTGTGATTTGAGAAAATAACTAGCGGGTATATATAGGAAATTTTAAAAAATAATTAACAACCAATTTACGACCAATAGTGGCATTAGTCGTAAACTAGTCATTAATTAACAACCAGTTTACGACTAATGCAATTATTGGTCGTAAATTAGTCATTAATGAACAACCAATTTACGACCAACAGTTGCATTAGTCGTAAATTGGTTGTTCATTAATGACTAATTTACGAGTCATTAATGAACAACCAATTTACGACTAATGCAACTGTTGGTCGTAAATTGGTTGTTCATTAATGACTAATTTATGACCAAAATTGCATACCCTAAACTCGAAACCCCAAACCCCAAACCCCAAACCCCAAACCTCTTATCCCATATTTCATCTATAGTTAAGCAAACAAAATGAGAAGTTATATATTATTAAGTACTGATGAACAACCGTATTTACAAGAAGATGTCGTGAATCAAGTAGAAGTACCCGAACAAGCGGAAGATGTTATCTTACTTATGTGAATTTGAAGAAAATGATGTTTCTGATGACGAGAGATCATGTTTCATTTTGTTCGGACATTTGTGTTTTACTATAATGATATTTGGGATATAAGGTTTGGGGTTTCGAGTTTAGGGTATAATGTAATATTGGTCGTAAAGTGGTTGTGAATAAACAACCAATTTACGACCAATGGCATCATTGGTCGTAAAGTGGTTGTTAATAAACGACCACTTTACGACCAATGATGCAATTGGTCGTAAATTGGTTGTTTATTCACAACCACTTTACGACCAATATTACATTATACCCTAAATTCGAAACCCCAAACCCCAAACCTCAAACCTCCTATCCCAAATATCATTATAGTAAAACACAAATGTTCGAACAAAATGAAACATGATCCCTCGTCATCAGAAACATCATTTTCTTCAAATTCACATAAGTAAGATAACATCTTCCGCTTGTTCAGGTACTTCTACTTGATTCACGGCATCTTCTTGTAAATGCGGTTGTTCATCAGTACTTAATAATATATAACTTCTCATTTTGTTTGCTTAATTATAGATGAAATTTGGAATAAGAGGTTTGGGGTTAGGGGACCACTTTACGACCAATGATGCCATTGGTCGTATATTGGTTGTTTATTCACAACCACTTTACGACCAATATTACATTATACCCTAAACTCGAAACCCCAAACCTCAAACCCCTAACCCCAAATCTCATATCCCAAATGTCATAAGTTTTATACACTTTCATACCCAAAATACAATGTTTTATTTTTGAAACAAAAATTCTATAATTGAGCACAAACATTATGATAAGTTATACCAAAAGTTTAATTATAGTAAAACACAAATGTTCGAACATGATGAAACATTATCACTCGTAATCAGAAATATCATCCACTTCATCATTTTCTTCAAATTCATCTTCGTTGGCTTCGTCCATTGTATCTTCTGGAAGTTCTTCATATCCCGGATTATGCGGATCAATGAGTAAGATAACATCTTCCGCTTGTTCGGGTACTTCTACTTCATTCACGGCATCTTCTTGTAAAGGCGGTTGTTCATCAGTACTCAATACTCGGCCCCGAGGTGTAACTTTCATAGCGGCTAACCAAGATATTCCAGATTGTCTGATCCTCGGGTATGGAACAAAACAAACTTGGTCTGCTTGAGTAGCCAATATGTAAGGTTCAAATTTGTTGTACCTCCGTGTAGCATTTACATCAACAACACCAAACTTGCTATACCGAACACCTCTGTTGACTGTGGGGTCAAACCAGTCACATTTGAAAAGAACGCATTTAAGCTTTATTACGCCGGGAAACTCCACTTCGATGATCTCTTTTATGATTCCATAGAAATCTGTTTCACCTTTTACACAAACTCCATAATTCATTGTTGCTCGCCGACTTCCATATTCGTAAGTGTGAAAAGTGTATCCTCGTGTGAAATACATTGGTGCTGTGGTGACCTTACCGACCGGACCTTGTATCAATTCGTGAAACCACTGAGGATAAAATTGATCATCATACTTAACCTGGAACATCAACATATATACAACTTCACTGAATATATATATAACTTTGTTAATTATACATAGTGTGATATGTATACCTGCGTTTTTAACCATTTCACAAAGTGTTGGTCTTTCCTTTTGTTGAGATCATTGTTTGATACTCCTGGTATAGCCTCTTCGACTTGGGCAACAAAATCGCTGTTTTAAAACAAAATGATCATTAAAGTGTATATATGTGTGATAAAATTTAGAAGCAAAATAATTTTAATTACCTTTCAAATAACTCAATCTCCTCGCAGTTAAGGAGTATATATGTGTGGGCACTATGAGCGTCTTCTGAACTCGACCACCAAACTTCTTTCAGTTTTCCACCTAGCCGTCCAATCTGACAGAAAATGTCTGGAACATCTTCACCAAAATATGTCGGTATAACACCACCATCATCATATCTGCTCGTAGTCCTTTTCCGTGTCCGGACTTGTGACCCAAAGTAGTAGGACGTAAAGTGAGATGTTTCCTCATTCAAACTCCCAGCAACTATTGAACCTTCCACCCTTTCCAGATTTTTTGCTTTCCCTTTCAAATATTTCATAGCTCGCTCGTAAGGATACATCCATCCATTATGAACAGGTCCACGAAGTAGTGCCTCATACGGAAGATGGATAACCAGATGTTCCATGACGTCAAAAAAGGACGGAGGAAAATTTTTCTCCAAATTGCACATCAAGATCCGAATATTCTCATCAAGTTGTCTGATGACATCTACAGTTAAGGTGCGTGCACTGAGATCTCTGAAAAAAGCTCCGGTGCCTACAAATAATTTACAATTATAAGTTTATTTCCAAAAAGAAGAACTAATAACTTTAATAATTTCTTACCTGCAAGTGCTTCGTGAACATTTTTTTGAAGCAACTCCGCAAATGCAAATGGTAGAAGTCGTTGCATAAAAACATGACAATCATGACTCTTCATCCCTGAAAACTTCTGTCCCTGATGATCAACACATCTTGATAGATTTGAAACATATCCATCAGAAAACTTCACATCTGATGACACCCACTTGAACAACGTTGCTTTTGCTTCTGCTGACAATCTGAAAATGGGAACTGGAATTCTCCCATCGTTTCTAATATGCAGCTCAATCCGAGAACATAATGCAGGCAAATCCAACCTTGAGTTCTTGTTATCTTTTGTCTTGCCGGGGACATTCAACAATGTATTGATGATGTTGTCAAAAAAGTTCTTCTCTATATGCATCACGTCAAGATTGTGGCGCAGAAGTAGATCTTTCCAATATGGAAGTTCCCAAAATATACTATTCTTGTGCCAATTATGCTGAGTCCCGTAACCATCAGGCATATTTGCAGGAGTATGCCAATTACCGCCTTTGATGACTGTGCTGCATCCACCATAGTAATCAATATCCTTCTCGATTTCCTCTCCAGATAAATATGGTGGAGCGGTGTCCCGTACAACCCTTTTTGACCGAAACAATTTCTTGTTCCTTCGGTATGGATGGTTAATGGGAAGAAATCTTCGATGGCAATCAAACCAAGACGTTTTCCTACCATTCTTCAACTGAAATGCGTCTGTGCTTCCCATACAATATGGACAAGATAGTCTTCCATGCGTCGTCCAACTCGACAACATCCCATATGCAGGAAAGTCACTAATAGTCCACAATAGAACTGCTCGCATTGTAAAGTTTGTTTTCGTCGAACAATCATATGTTTGCACGCCTGTTGACCACAATTCCTTCAATTCTTCTATCAAAGGTTGTAGAAAAACATCAAGGGACCTCTTAGGATGTTTTGGTCCAGGTATCAATATACTCATGAAAAGCAATTCTTTTTCCATACACATCTCTGGTGGAAGGTTGTATGGCGTCAAGAAGACTGGCCAAAGCGAGTATTGTCTTCCAGACATTCCAAATGGACTAAAGCCATCTGTGCAGAGCCCAAGATAAACGTTGCGGGGGTTGCTTGCAAAATCAGGGTACACCGAATTCAAGTGCTTCCAAGCTTTTGCATCAGAGGGATGATTGATATCTCCTTCCTTCTGATCATGTTCTGCATGCCATCTCATCGATGCTGCCGTCTTCGCAGATTGATATAATCTCTTCAGTCTATCCTTAATAGGTAAGTACCACATCCGCTGGTACGGCACCCTATTCCGTCCACGTCCTTGCGGTTTATATCGTGGCTTCTTGCAAAATTTACACTCTAACAATTCTGCATCTTTTCCCCAGTATATCATACAGTTGTCTATACAAACATCAATCATCTCCGAAGGTAAACCAAGACTATGAACAAGTTTCTGAATCTCATAATAAGATTCAGCACACAAATTCTCTTCAGGCAAATACTCTTTAAACAACTCAGCCCATGCATCCATACAAACTTCAGGTAAGTTATGATCAGTTTTGATATTCATCATCCTAGCTGCCAATGATAATTTAGAAAGACCTTCTCTACAACCTTCATAAATTGGCTCATTAGCTGCTGCTAGCATTTCATAAAATCTTTTTGCATCCAAGTTAGGCCCCTCTACATTTTCGACCTCCTCTATTACTGATGTAGTTTCACGAAATGCATCGGTAACCATATCATGCATTCTATCATGATCTACCATATGATCTTCTTGAATGACACTTTCAGAAGGCAAATGTGGTTCAACTCTATTACGAACATTTTCAACCTGATTACTACTACTAGCTTCATTCCTACTATCACCTTCTCCGTGATTAAACCAAATATAGTAATGTGGAGTAAATCCTCTATTTACTATATGTTTCCAAACGGTATCACTAGCAGCAAACTTCGTATTGTTGCATTTACGACAAGGACAGAACATTTTACCCGTTTCCTTTGTCAGAGGCGTCTGTCCGGCCTGGTACATGAATATCTCTGCTCCGCTGAGAAATTCGTCTGTTACTCTTCCGCTTGAATCTTTATGCGCATACATCCAACTCCGAACCTCATAAATATTTCCAGACATTTTTTTTATTTTTTTCGTTTTTTTTGCTCTTTTTGTTTTTTGGTGCATCTTAAGAATGAGGGAAAAGGTCATATTTATAGAGAAATTTCGATTTTGGTAGGTGACCATCTTACAACGGTTTTACGTGTAATGATAAATTAACTACCAAAGTGCTACTAATGTCCTCGTGATTCAGTCGTTAATTGGATGTAAATAATTGGTTGTAAAGAAGTCGTAAATTTACAACTATTTTACGACTAGCTGGGAAGGTAGTCGTAAACTAGATGTAAAATTACAACTAATTTACGACTACACTTATTAGTTGCAAATTTACTACCAATTTACGACCAGTTCTGCTTTGGTCGTAAGTGGGTCGTAATCTAGATCCAAAATTACGACTACAATTTTGTGGTCGTTAATGTTGGTCGTTAAGGCCACGTTTTCTTGTAGTGTTGTAATGATATAAATCAATAATAAAGATATTTTTCTCACTATTAATAGGTGAGAGAGAGAGAGAGGCAGAGAGAGGGAGAGGGAGGGAGGGAGGGAGGGAGGGAGGGAGAGAGGAGGGATGGCGGAGGGAGGAGGGAGGAGAGAGGAGGGAGGAGGGAGAATGAGAGGGGAGAGAGAGAGGGAGAGAGGGAGAGAGGGAGAGAGAGGGAGAGAGAGGGGGAGAGAGGGGGAGAGAGAGAGAGAGAGAGAGAGAGAGAGAGGAGAGAGAGAGAGAGAGAGAGAGAGAGAGAGAGAGAGAGAGAGAGAGAGAGAGAGAGAGAGAGAGAGAGAGAGAGAGAGGAGAGAGAGAGAGAGAGAGAGAGAGAGAGAGAGAGAGAGAGAGAGAGAGAGAGAGAGAGAGAGAGAGAGAGAGAGAGAGAGAGAGAGAGATTAGTGTTTACGGTATATCCAAAAAAATATTGTATAATATCGAATTATTTTATATTGTACAATTGCTAACAAAATTTGACAATTTTGCAGGTTTCTATGGGATTTTTTTAATTCATAATTGTTCTTTTTATTTTATATTACTTATGGATTATATTTAAAAAATTTATCACATTTTCTTTTCAGGTTTCTATGGGATTGTGATATCTATGAGATTTTTATCACATTTTTTTAATACATCACTATTTCCTGTATATTTTTCTTACATTTGTTTTTTTTTATTAGTTAACTTTTATTAAAAACATACTAATGATGTTGATATCTTTTTTACTTTAGTTAACATTCATTTGTTTTATTCTTATATACTTTTTGTGACTTTTTAAGTTTTTGTTTCAGTTTTATATTGAATTTAGTTCACATAGTTTATGGGTACATAATTTATGTTTTAAAACATAATTTTTCTTTTAAAAAATTAAGCGACAAAGAGCCTAATTAAACCGATCAAAAAAAAACAAACTGAACCGAATATAAACTAAACTGGACATAAAGCATGAAACTCTCACTTGTTCCACTTTCTCTTACATTTGAACTCAATCGATATTATAAAATATTTTTATACCCGCACAGGGTGCGGATCGGTCACCTAGTATAATAATAACTAACAAATTTTATATCAAAAATATTTTTTTTTCCTACAAGTATCCATTTTGGTAAGATTTTAGAAATATGGTAATACTAATAACTTTTCTATATCTATTAAAATAATATAATTATATATATAAATAATAGTTACGAATTTTTATCAATTTATGAATCATATTTTTATTATCAAAATAAGTGTAGTTATAATTATATATTTATCAACTTATATATGTTATTTATATTAATGTATATATTTATTCGAACTAATTTAAAATAAAAATTAACTGAATAAAATAAAATTAAAAAGTTAAAGAAAACTTAAATAAATCAAACTAAAAAATTACATTATGTTTTACTTTCTAGCTAATAAAATTTAAATACTGAAAATTGAAAATTTGTTTATATAAAATATTTTTAAAATTTTTCATATCTGCACATGGCGCAGAAAAACTCCTAGTAAACATATATATGAGGTGAAAATTCTCAAAAAAATACAACATGAAAAAGTTAAAACAATTAGATTTAAAGAAAAAAATTTATTCAAGGAAAAGAAAAGGAAAAGTTTAGGAAAAAGAAACAAAAAGAAAAACGGGAAACTGGATTATATGCGCATGAGCCACGCGTGTGGAGTCTGAGAGCTGACCTCTCCAACAAGGCAGATGATATGGGCCGAGCTTAAAGCCCAGTTTAAGCCCAGTTTACACGTGTAACCTTATAATAATAACCAAAGAGTTTCATTTCCTCTCGGGCAAGCCAAGAATCGTTAAAATCTCAAAATCTCCGATCGAACTCCGGCGAACGATGACGAGAGATATCGAAGATGAGATCAGAGACGAGAAGAATCCTCCCCCTCTTGACGAAGACGACATCGCTCTCCTCAAGACTTACGTAAGCAAACCCTTCTCACTCTCGGATCTAGCTTTAGGAGAGTCCACGTTAGTTAAAGTCGCTACCTTTAGGGTTTCTAGAATAAGGGTTTCTTGCTATTGACACTGTTCAATGTTTCGGCTTGATGTGATTCCTTTGACAGGGGTTAAGTCCTTACTCTGTAGCTGACAAGAAAGTGGAGAAAGAAATCAAGGAGCTCGCCAAGAAGATCAACGATCTCTGTGGTATCAAGGAGTCTGATACTGGTTTAGCTCTTCCTAGTCAATGGGATCTCGTCGCTGATAAACAGATGATGCAAGAGGAGCAACCTCTCCAGGTTGCTAGATGCACTAAGATAATTAGTCCAAACACTGAAGACGCCAAGTACGTCATCAATGTCAAACAGATTGCTAAGGTACATTCAATTATTTGCTTATGTGTAGCCTTTTGATTCCTTTTTTGGTTATAACTGGTTTTTGTTTTTGACTGCAGTTTGTCGTTGGCCTTGGCGATAAAGTGTCTCCCACTGACATTGAAGAAGGCATGCGTGTAGGGTATGTTTCCTGCGTTATGAACTGAGATTGTATCTTGTTTAATTATCAGTTTCTTCTTTATTCTGCTTGTTGCTTCCCTGTCGTTGTAAAACATTTATCATATGGATGATTTGTATTTTGCAGAGTTGATAGGACCAAGTATCAGATACAGATTCCTCTACCTCCAAAGATCGATCCTAGTGTCACCATGATGACTGTTGAAGAGAAACCTGATGTTACTTACAATGATGTTGGTGGCTGCAAGGAGCAGATTGAGAAGATGAGAGAGGTATCTTGTTCAACTTTGTTGTCATTATCTTCTCTCATTCCCTTATAAAAGTTGTGTTTTGTTGATTTTAGGTGGTTGAGCTGCCAATGCTTCATCCAGAGAAGTTCGTGAAGCTTGGAATAGATCCTCCCAAGGGTGTTCTCTGCTACGGTCCTCCTGGTACCGGCAAAACCCTTTTGGCAAGAGCCGTTGCTAACAGAACCGATGCTTGCTTTATCAGAGTTATTGGCAGCGAGCTTGTTCAGAAGTATGTCGGTGAGGGAGCTAGGATGGTTCGTGAACTGTTTCAGGTAATTAATTGGCAACATTACATCTTGATATCTGTGTTTTTTCTCTAGAAAGTATGCTAAATACTCTCCTTTGCAGATGGCTCGGTCCAAAAAAGCTTGCATTGTGTTCTTTGATGAAGTTGATGCCATTGGTGGTGCAAGATTTGATGACGGTGCGGGAGGTGATAACGAAGTCCAACGTACTATGCTTGAGATTGTGAATCAGCTTGATGGGTTTGACGCACGGGGTAACATCAAGGTTCTTATGGCAACAAACAGGTCAGAATCCCATTCCTTACCAGCCTTTTAGTAAACTACAGAAACACAACTATACCGCTTGAGTCATTGGTCTTTCTTTATTTTATCTGTATGAAACAGGCCTGACACGCTGGACCCTGCTCTTCTACGTCCTGGACGTCTTGACCGTAAGGTTGAGTTTGGTCTTCCTGACCTGGAGAGCAGAACACAGATCTTCAAGATTCACACAAGAACCATGAACTGCGAGAGAGACATCCGTTACGAACTCCTTGCTCGTCTCTGCCCGAACTCAACTGGTAAATGATCCAAAACCATCAAACAGCTCTCTTACTTCTATTTTATGGTCTCTTGAGGTTTGTTCCTTACTTTTGGTTTTGGTAATAACAAATTTTGCTAGGAGCTGATATCAGAAGTGTGTGCACTGAAGCTGGAATGTATGCAATAAGAGCTAGGAGAAAGACTGTTACTGAGAAAGACTTTTTGGACGCAGTGAACAAAGTCATCAAAGGTTATCAGAAGTTCAGTGCAACTCCCAAGTACATGGTCTACAATTAGACTTTCTTTAGCAGAGCATATGTTCCATCAACTTTTGTTTTCGTCTTCAGTGTACTTTTTGACTCTTTAGATATTCTCCCTTTTAAGTTTGTTATTTGCAGTCAAAATTTTATGAAATAATTGAACCAGACCTAAACAGAACCAGTGTAGAACAAACCAATAACGGATCCTGTTCATATGTACATGATCTTAAAGCTTCAAATTTTGGATACCTGCAGCAAAAAGTAGTGCACACTATCATAGAAATAATATTGTTCATGCCAAAGATCTAAAAACTACAAATTTGGAAACATATTACAACAAAATACAATGGATAATATACTGTGAAAAGGTTTATCAAACATATTACAATAAAACAATGACTTCATCCATATGGAGCAAAGTGTTCTTTTTTTTTCTCTTCTTTCTGTGGTGATAGATTTACATGTAATCGTTGGTTGTCTCAGAACTACCAGACCGCTGTGTTGGATCAACTCCAACAGTTCTCTTGCTCATGTTAGCTCTCTGCACTAACACAACCAGTGACTGCACAACTTCAGACATTGGTGGTCTAAACTCTGGCTCCGGCTGTGTTCAAGAACCAAACCAAAAATCAGCAAAACAGTTTCTTGATTTTGGAAGTTACTTACAACAGCCAGTTCATTATGTTTATACCTGGACGCAGAGAGCAATAACATCGGCAAATCGAGAGAGAGATTTAACAGGATAAAGTCCTTCAAGAGCTGGATCAACCATTTTGCCTAAAGCATCAATGTCATGAAGCTGTGGTGTTGCCCATCTAACCAGTGACTGTTCAGATCTTGATCTTGTGCTGCAAAAAGTTAATAAACCCTTCAGAAACACAGTAAATCAAGCTTAGCAGTTATAGCAATGATCATAGCTAGAAGTTTTACCTGTCGAATGGTTTCCTCCCGGTTAAAAGTTCAAGCATCACTACTCCAAAACTGTAAACATCACTCTTCAAAGAGTATTGACCTGACATTGATACTTCAGGTGCGCTATACCCTTCATCGGTTTGGTTTAGTAACTGCACGTTTACCCGAATGATGCTATAAGCAAACCAAATAAGCTTGAGAAATAGTAAAGTGTTTTGAATATCTAACCTCATTTGCTGTGGGGAGGAAGCTTGCGAGACCTGAATCTGATAAGTGAGGATTCATCTCGGAATCAAGTAAAATATTGGCTGATTTGATGTTCTTGTCAACTATAGATGGCGAACAAACTTCATGCAGGTACTCTAGTGCACGTGCAGTTCCAAGAGCAACCTTGACTCGTGAATTCCACACCAATGCTTTGCTTTCCTCTTCTGATAAGTGTAACAAGTCATGCAGCGATCCTTTACTGTGGAACTCATAGACCAGGAGATGTTGTCCATGCTCAGCACAGTAACCAACAAGCTTTGTCACATTTGGATGATCCAAAACGGCGATTTTCAATACTATTTCGGTGAAATCATCGGTCATGCTATGTGGAAGAGCAGATGAATCAATTTTCTTCACAGCAAGGACCTATAAAGAAAAAAACAACACTATGACATGTTTCATCAAGAAAAAGATATTAGAATTACATAAAATAATGTTAATATTAATACCTTTCCATTGTTAAACTCAGCTCTGTATACTCTTCCAAAAGTCCCTTCTCCAAGAAGATTATCAACACTGAAACTGGCAGTAGCAATCTGAAGATCTGCAACTGAGTAAACTCTCACATTCGAGGGAACAGACACGGTGGATTTCTTGACAACTATAGGCTTAACATCATCATCGAATGATCGATCAGCTGGTGGAGGTCGGAGATTAATAGACAAGGAAGCATCAAGTTTCTTTGTCTCAACTGATGAAGAACTCTGAATAGAATTGTCTTCTGCAAACCATATGAGAATCTTGGTATTATTTTTGTTTGAATGTTTATATGTAAAGTGGGATTGTTTATATGTAAAGTGGGATACCGTGAAAGTCGCTTGGAGGAAGAGTGAAAGGCTGGTTATCTGTTTTCTCAATGTCCATAGATGATGATGATGATCTCTTTGATCTTCTTCTTCTTTTGACCAAGAAGAAAGCAACCAGAGCTGTAACTACTAGTAATGAAATGATTATCCCTGCTATAGCACCAGCTCCAATTCCTGATTTCTTGGAGTCTCCATTGCCGGTGGAATCATGGTTTGCACCTCCTCCGGATTTATGGCTCGGTGAGCGATGGATTGGAGGTGTACCAGGTGGTGGTGGAGGTGCAGGTCCATTATTGAAAGAGTTACCATCTTTTCTGTTTGCAAGAACAAAGAAAAGTGAGAGATCAAAGGAAAATATAAAGAGCAAATGTCTGTGAAAGAAGAGCTTACATTAAATTAATGCCCTTTAAGGTACTGGGGATCCAGCCAGTGAAATCATTGTTTGCAATGTTCCTAAGGAACATTTAGCAAGATCAAACTTTGATGGATGTCTTAGAAAGAAAAAAACAGTTTGACATGTAGTGAGGTCAAGTTTACTCACAGAGTCTCAAGAGGAAGACCGGCTAAGACATTGAGTGTTCCTGAGAACTGATTGTTCTGAAGGTATCTGTCAAGTTAGTATCCAAACATTTAGTAGCTGAGATACTGTCAGTTACTTTTGAAAATCTATTGAAGCTATGCTTACAGTGATTTTAAACTTGTAAGAGAGGTGAAAGTTCCCGGTAGAGACAAGGTGAAAGAGTTGAAAGAGAAGTCCCTGAAACACATGAACTTTTGTCAATACAAAGACTAGAACTTGAGAGAACAATCTGAATTCTTCTCTTTAGGATCTTACAAGGTTGTAAGAGAGGTGAGCTTGGAGAAGTCCACAGATACTTGCCCCTTCAACTGATTGTGACCAAGATTACTGAATTTTTTTTGCAAAAAAAAAACAAAACATTAATACTCACATCTTTTATTGGAGATGTCAAGTGAAGCAAACCACTTACAGATACTTAAGTGATGCCATATTGGAAATGGAGTATTGAACAGCTCCAGTGAATTGGTTATTTGCAAGATTCCTGAAACACTAAGGATTAATAAACTCAATCATCAAAGATCAAAAGAAAAAGGGGTCAATAGAACTTACAATCGTTGCACATTTTGAGGAAGCTGATATGGTAAATCACCTCCAAGGTTATTATTGCTTAGATCACTGCAAGTTTCCATCAAAGATTATTACCAAAAAAAAAAAGTAATATCAAACAGCATAGAATTTGACAAATTTAGATCTTACAGCTCTGTAAGAGAAGTCAATTTATCAAGCTGGAATCCGAGTGTTCCAGAGAGCTCAAGACCTGATAACTTTCTGCAAAGTAGATAATGTTAACAAGTGATTCTAAAGTTAGAGAAACAAGAACTTGAATACTAACATTTGAGTAACTCGTGATCCAGAGCAAGTAACGCCTCTCCAGTTCTGACCATTACCACAAGGATCACCAGCTGGTGATGCAGTCCATTGTGTTAACTGTCCTGGTGAATGCATACTGGTGAACAACATGTTCAATGCTGAAACTGCAATAAGTTTTTGAAGACAATAGACAATTAGAACACAATCTAATAATCATATTATTAATCAAATTCTTAATACTTTCTAATACCAAAGGATCTTGTAAGGATCCATGAGAATAGAAAACACACAGAGAGAAGAGAAAGGTTCAAGATTTGACCCAACAAAAAACTAAAAAGACTTGAGATTTGGATGAGAATGGGAACAGAACCAAAGAATTTAAGGGAAAGTGAAAGTATATACGAAAAAGATTGAGACTTTGAGAAACCCATTAAAGCTTAAAATCAAAAGCGAGGAATAAGTGAAAGAAGATTCTCAGAACAGAGAAGAAACTCACTGTCTGATGCATCAGTGGCTCCATGGATGGGTCTAAGCTCGAATCCTATAATGCAGACTGCAAGCAGAGCCACCACCACCACCATCCGATTCTCCATCATCTTCTTCTCTCTCTCTCTCTCTCTCTCTCTCTCTCTCTCTCTCTCTCTCTCTCTCTCTCTCTCTCTCCGGATGCCAAATCTCCTCTTATTACCAAACAAGTAAAGAAATTTTTTGTGTTTGTGTTTTTTTTCCTAAATTGTAATAATTTATGGAAAGTTTTTTTTTCTTTCTTGAATGTGATTTTAGTACTGTTTCTTTCAGCTCTGCCAAAACGAATTTCTACAGAGTAAAGCTGTCAAGCACGATTTAAGCCAATAAGAATACAAAAGTCACAGATTCGGCGCATTTTGTTTGATAGTTTTTTGTATATTTCATCAATCTTATTTTTAATGCCAAATAAAATTTATATTAATTCGTTTTATATTCTTGAATTCCAATAATAGGACCTTTGATTAGAGTATTATTTTCCTCTCAATTTAAAATTATTCAGCGAGAAACATTGAAGAAAAAGCTGTCTTTGTTGGTGTACATGACATGATTACGGTCATCTGACCATGATATATAGCTTAATTAATAATAGTGCCGCCTGTAATGTACATTTCCTAACAGCAATGTTTTTAAGCCCCATCCGCACAATTTTCCACATTACCAGATTATTGATAGCGAATCACATATTAATAAATTTATTGATTTTAATCAGTTAATTATTTTAATATATAATTATATATTAGCTATTAAATGTATAAGGGAAATTTTAAATTTTATTTTTCATATTTTATTTTTATTTATATTTCACATGTAAATATTTAAAATAATATTTCACATATAAAATATTAAAAATATTAAAAATATTAAAAATAATTTACATAATTTAATATTTTTTGTAAGAAGTTAAGAGTTAAAACATATAATAAAACATATCAAGATTTAAATTGTTAAATCTCATAACTTTTAGATATTTAATGTTAATAAGAAATTAAATTTTAAATCAAAATATACCACAAGTAAACATTAAGATTATAATAGATTTTTGATAACAAAAATAAATAAATACCAAATCTTATCAACTAATTTTTATTTATTTTTATTGTCGATCACTATATGTTTTTTTAGGTGGCATAATGAAGGGTTTATAAAAATCTTAATATCATAACAAAATAGTATAGTTAATATTATATATGATTTTACAAAATTGAATAAGATCAATGATTCTGATTCACAACAGAACATATTTAGAAACATGTAAAATAAAATAAAAACCCGATAAAATATGTGATTCACGAAAAAAATAAAAAAGTATAGTTTATATTATAGAAACAAAAATCTAAAAGGCTAAAACAAATGCTATTCATGATGAATAAAATAAAAAAATTAAAAAAAAGTTGAAAGAAATATAGAGTATATGTGGCAACAAGAAAAATAATAGAAAAATAAAAAAATTTATAATAAAAATTTTCTTTTTTTCTATTTGGAATATAAAACCTATTTAATAAATTAATTTAAAACCTAAAAAATACTTACTGGCTTATCCAATGATTCAACCAATTGCTGTATTACCAAATTTTAAAAAAATTAACGGATTTTTTTAGGTTTTTAATTAGTGGATTATTTCTTAATAATCCAAGCCGGATTATTTAACGGATCACCAAATTTATCGATCTAACTGCAGATCGGGTGAACTTATAAACACCGCCTGATAGGCTAACATACGCGCTTATGGAGGTTGTATTTTATTTTGTGTCGTATTTTCAATTTATTCAATAACAAAAATATTAATAATAATGTTAACGTATACGATGAGACCAATCTAAAAACAGGAAGGTTGGATATGGTTGGGTCTTTACATTGTCCCATCACTGCTTTTGCCAAATCCATTTATCGGTGCTCATCTACGCTATTTGCCAACTTACTTTGGGTCTTAAATACAAAAGAAAGACGACTGCAAAATAAATGCAAGTTTGTAATCAGCAGTACTGCAGTACGAATAATTTTGAGGGAAGAGCAATTTCTAAAGTAAATATGTATCAGAGCAGAGTCATTGGTAGGTGATGAGTGGGTTGAGTGCCGTGCTAGTCCTTTTAGGGGCCTAAGGCAAATTTTAATTTAATTATTATATTTTTATATAATTATATATTTTTATAATAGACTAACAGTATATATAATTTTAAATGATATAAAATAATAAATGTCTGAAATAAAAATGATGGTGTATAAAGAATTTTGATTTGTGAGTTTTTGTGCAGAATCATATTCTTATATATATATATATTAACAAATTCTATTACAATACTTATTAGAGTCGATAACACATTAGGACACTTTTTTCTCTTTCGTTGCACTTTAAGACACATCTCACTTGAGGAGCACATTCACAGATTTCAAAAGATTTTTTGGACGAAAACACCCTCTTGTCAATAAAAAGAAACAATGAAATGTCGTAGTGTTTTATTGATATGTTAATAGCTAAGATGTCGTTTGGGTTGGTTTCTTTTTTCTTTAAATTTTTATTATTATTTATTCCATCTAAAGTTTTCATTTGCTTTTTCTTAAAATTTAAAGTATAAAAAATAAATATAATTATTACAATAGATTGGAATTTTTTTTCTCTCTATATTTTAAGATCCACTTTCATATATATATATATTTTATATATTTTAACAAGATTATATAAAAATGTGTGGACAGAAAAAATATGGACAAAAAAATGTGTTCATGGACAGAAAACTAGATGCATAGAAAAAATGTGGACATGGATGACAAAAAAAAATGAAAAGACTTATATACAATTTATAACAGATAGTATACAGAGATTGATTTTTTTATGGACAAGTTATAATAAATAATATATTGTTAACATAAGTTAATTTATGTTAAATTTTTGTTTCTTGTAAAATGAACACAATCAAAAATTGTTTTCTTTTTATTATTTTTTCACAAATCATATAGTTCTTGCTTGTTTATGATCTGAACCAGAAATATTTTATAAACTAAGTTTTCAATCATACAAAAATGTAGGTGACTAGAGTTAGACCACTCATCGATCTGAGTTTTCTTTAGAAAATGAAATATGCGGAGTGAAGAAGCGTGAACACATCAAAGATGTGGATGCTACAAATGTGGACACGAGTTCATGACTTCATGTGGACACTCACATCTTTTTTCCTGTTTAGAGAAAAAAAAAGACAAAGACTTTAAACTAATCACATCCCTTAGAATCTAAAACACTATCTAAAGTATTGATCTTCAAGTTTACTTGTAATAAGACCAAGAGGTTTAACTAACTGTTGGGAACATGCTTAAGAGAAATTCTGACAAGTATTTGTAGGCATTCGCCTAATAAGAAAAAGCCCATTGTGACAATACTAGTCAGAGCTATACACTCAGTTATAGTTTATAGTTTGTGGACAGAACAATCATATATAAACTTAAAATATTATCGAAAAACATTTTCTAATAGTGGATAGAAGAAATAAATTGTGGACATAAAAGTTGTGGACACAAAAATAAGAACACATGATGTGGACAATATTATACAAACAACTAAATGCTTCTTTTCCATTATGAAAAACAATCTGAATCAGATCATAAAAAGTTCTTATGTCCTACGAAATCAATCTAGTTAAAGTTTGTTTTTTTTAAGACTTACATCACAATTGTGGGAAAAAGGAACAATTGGCAGTGAAGATATCAATGGCAACAAATTGACACTTAGCGTAACTGTGCTTGCCGGTCTTCGACGTCGAAACCTCAACATCGTAACCAGAACAAAAGAGGCCAACATAATTAATATCAACGGATTTTGTGATCCCTAAAGATATTTAGATCAGAACAGAAACTAAATTCTGCTTCAACTTCTACTTATATTTATTTTCAATTCACATGTCACTGGAGATCTTGACCCAAGAACAAGCGGAGGAGAGTAGACCAAACCCTGCCCCAACTGCTGGTCAAAACCAATTCCAATCGTAGGTAGATTCCGGTGGTGAGAAGCTTCGGTGGCGTGGGCAAGACAGAGGTTGGTTCTGGTAGTGAGAAGCTTCGTCCTAGCTGAGATTATGGTGGAGAGCCGTCAACTTTGAAAAGTCTCGGGGAGGAGATGAAGATACAGCTGGTTCCAGCACTTACCACACTAGGAGATCTGTGATTTGTCATGATGTTCGGTGGATGGAAGTATGGATGAAGATTGAATTAGAGTTGCGTTTATCGCCAGAGATTGTGAACGGAATTGAAGGCATATTGTTCAATCGACTTAGATGAAATTGGGAATTTTTTTGGAAGAATCTGGGTTTTTTTCTATTCGTCTGAGGGGAAAAGGGGGTTGTTTAAAAAAAAAGAAAATGGCATAGGTTTTGTGCTTTAGCAATTAGAATCTATAAAGAAAAAATGATTCCTGTTACGATGGTGTTTTAGTTCAGGGAGATTATAGTCTTTTTGATATGATAATGTGCCTCTCCAGCACAAAGTGACCTAGCATGTAATAGCAAAGTGGAAAAGTGTCTCCAAATGTAATTTTTTCATAATAAAAATACCAAACAAAATTTTATTTGATATATCCTATAAAAAATGAAAATATCATGTTAACCATTAATATTTACACCATTGAATATGAAAAAATATAATTATAAAATGTGATTGTAAAAAGATTGTGTGGAAACAAATTTGATTAAACAAAGACAGTTGTGATATTTAAACTTGAATAGATAAAATTAAACATATAAAATGAGGGAAAGAAGAGCATGTTTTCTTGTCTGTATTTTGTTTTGAAATCAGATAAGAAACACAAAATAAAATTAATTTTGAACTATAGAACTAAGAGAAATTTTGGAGGACTGGAGTCCGAAATTTTTGACAAATTATGGGAGGCCTGAGGCAATACTTTTCTACTAACACTGTAAGCACAACTCTGGGTGAGTTTTAGTGATAAAACAGGAATCTGAAGTTTGAGAGAGATTAAAAGAAAAGGTTCTCAAAACAGAATTTGACCATTGATATTGGTATTTTCTAAGGAGTAATGATATATTATGTATTTCTTTACCACATTGCAATCAAAGTTTCTTCAAAATAAAAAAAAAACAGAATTCGTAAGTATTTCTTGAATATTGTTTTTGAGAAAATAACATATGTCCATTTATTACTCATTTGGGCATTAAAAACAAAAAAAAAACCAAAAAATTAGTTAAATAAATTATATTAAAATATTTATATTAACTTCCTTTAGGAAACCCCACGTAAAAAGATGACAGATTGTAACACTATTGTTTTTTTTTTTTCTCAAAGCTGGTTCTCAAAAACATATCTTCAACAGTATTGTTTTTTTTTTAACACTATTGTTCTTCTTATTGCTGAGGAGGTCGTGAACCACCAATCTTCGTAGTTCATACTGAAATGCTACTTATAGCATAGTAATTTCTGTCTATCATTTATGGTACATGACTACATGGTTTGCACTTTGCAAGTTTAGAAACTAAAACTTTATGGAATAAGCTTATTCGGTGAACGTCTCATCATGTGTGTTTCGCTTTCTTGAGTTATTTAAATTATTAACTTTTATTAAGATCTTCGATATAAAATTGCCAATGAAGGTTTATCAGGTAGCCAATGCATTCAATTGAAGTGTGTATGGGAAACTTCTCTTTGGTTCTATTTTGGGCAGGTCAATCTTAACTTGAACTGTCAAGCAAGCTAGTGCCAGCTAGAACCAAGTCACGATGACAAAGACATTAATTTTGTTTTTTTTCTTTAACAATAAGTCTATCTGATTTATTACGAGAATTCATCTATTATATGTGATTGGTTTATTATTTATATAATAATACAAATAATCTCCATCCACATTCATGTTCAAGTTCCTTTTTTTGGTTTTATTAATCGAAAATTTTGTAGACTAAAATCTATACTAATTTTTGAAGTTGTGAAAATAGCATTTTTTACCATTTTACGTCTCTAAATAACCAAGCATAATTTAAATAATAAGAAGGAGATTGGAATTAGGCTAACTTAAACAATGTCTATTACTCCCTCTGTTTTTTAAAGATGTATGTTTTAGAGTTTTCACACATATTAAGAAAACACATTAATCATGCATTGTTTTTAGAAATTATCAAATTTCAATGCATTTTAACCAATAATCTTTTAATAAATTCAATTAATTTTATTGAAATTTACAATTTTTATATAAAAAACATAAAAATACATCTTTTTGAAAAAAATATTTTTTCCAGAACATGCATCTTTTAAAAACGGAAGGAGTAGTTAATAAGATTAATTATGTTAAACACTAAACTACAAAGTCAACTGGTTCGACCACTCCAATGGTACTTCATTTTTCAATTTTTGCTTCATTTAAAGCAACTTTTATTCTAATAGTACTTTATTTTTTACTTCAAAATAAAGTAATGAACACTGCTGCTTCAAATTTGAAGCAGCAATATTGTTCATTATTTCATTTTGAAGCTGAACTTTCTAAATTATAAATATATCCTTAATTTTTGCTTATTCTTATTTTTTACCAAAATAAATTATATATGTTAATATTATCCAAACAATTTCAGAATTTCAACTATTCTTTTCATCTATTAGATATTTATATTAAAAACATAAAATATTGATTTTTAGGAACTTTAACTTGTTTAAAAATATTGAAAAATAAGCTCACATTTTACTTCTAAACACTTTTGTTAATCATTTAAAGGAAAAAATATATAAGATGTCTTTTTCTATAAAATATGATGTTCGGTGTTTGTTTATTCGTGTTATGTAATAAATTTGTTATATGATAATGTTTGACTTATACTAAACAATAATTATGTTGGATTACTATTAAAAAGAAAACAGTTAGTTAAAATTACTAAATATGAAAAGTGTAATGTATTATTAATAATTAATGATAAAATAAACATATAATATACTTGAAATATTCTTTTTACAAGAAAGAAATGAAACAAACTACTGGAGAAAATATGCTCCATTTTTGCTTCATTTTTAATAAAGCGCACTTTTGAAGCAGAAAATGAAGCCAATCATTGAAGATGCCCTTATAAATTATGTAATTTTCTATCACTTGATTCTACCATTTTTATTCCGTATTTATGACATAGCAATCCTCAAAATACATAAACAAAAATAACCTCTTCAAGTTCAAATATAATATGGAATGTTATGTGGAAAACATTTGCCAAGAAAAATGCTGTGGAAAACAAAACTAGGTTGATTCTGTTGGGCTTTTTCTAAATCCGTGTCCAATTCTACCACGAATGATTAGTACGATATTGTCCAGTTTGGGTCCGAAGGCAAAGCCCACATGGATTTGGTTTTGGTTTCCTTCCCAAAAGACCTCATACTAATCATAGTTGGACATTTCTTTATATACTAGACATTATTTGTCTAAACTTTCAATGTGAGACTTTATTTGCATTCACAACAAACCTCCTCTCAAATCAAGTACCACATGAACAGCCTCCAGTGAAACCTGGCACACGTCTTGTATCGCCGTAATCACCAACGGGTTTCTTCACCTAACCCTTGTTACACCATTAGGATTTATTCACCTAACCCTCACTACACCATTAGGACATTCACCACCTAATCCTTCCAGCACCATTAGAAATATCCACCTTATCTTGTATTGTCGTTATTGAGAGACTTTCGATATGTCTTCTGCACTACTTAGTCGCGAAGTCACCTTAAGGATTCTCCTCCCACAACTGAAGCTTCCAGGATCTTTGACTGGCTTCTGCTATGTTTCCTCCCTTCCCATCGAAGATGGAGCAATTTGAACTTGAAGGATATTTTGGTCTTCTTGCATATTTTCGTCAACTTGACTCTGATACCAACTGTTGGGCTTTCTCAAGCCCATGTCCAACTGTTGGGCTTTCTCAAGCCCATGTCCAATCTAAGGGTTTTGATACTTATACCAACAGGGGGAAGCGGGAGCAGTTGTTGTGAACGAACGCGAATTAACTTAGAAGAAAACAAAAGAGAAAAACGAATTGAAGCAAATACCCATTTAGGGTTTCTTATTATTGTGTGGATGAATAATCTTACAAACCCTTAAATCCATATTTATACTGACCTCAAAACCCGATTTCCTTTTCCCTTAGGAATACATACTTATATAGAAAAAGTAAATTTTCTAAACTGAAAAGACATACCATACCAACAAATGCTGGGTTTTTACTGGTGTGCAGATATTTAAGATACACATATGCAACAGATTCATAATCTCCACGACAACTTCTCAAAAAAACTTCTCATATGATTGTGGATTTTTTAATTCTCTTTTGAGATTTGATCACCCCAGTATATAAAAGAGATTGAGTTAGAGTATTCAGGGTGTCCAACTTGATATATTAAATCACCCAATAAAATGATTTTATTTTGCCGCATCACACTCGCATTAATCAATACAAGAAAAATATCGAATCATTCTTCTTGGCTCATAGTAATTCACCACATGACCCATTTCAAGCACATCTCTCCATACAGCAGAATCGAAGATTAACTCCGACTCTTCCACTTTGTCGGCACCGTTTTGCATCCCTGTGTATCTGAATTTATCATCCCTTCTTGATCATTCAATTCTGTTTTTACTCCTAGACATTATCATTCCGGCTCTATTTGTTTGCCACGTTATATAAACCTCTTCACCACCAATCTCTGCCCCTCACAAAAATCACCAGAAAATTAAAAAAAAAAAAACATATACAAAAAAGAAGCTTGAATCAGAAGTTGCAGAGAAGCAATCAAATATCGATTCATTGAATACGAATCTCAATGATTTTGGCGTACGATAAATTGATGTTTTGAATTCTAATCTTACCCACTGTTCAGATTCTAGGTTTGACGTTAAAATTCGCACGAAACTTCATCAAAACGGTGAATGAACCTGTGGCGAGTTGAAATCCCAACACCGCTGCTTCAGCGCTGTCTTGATAATCGTATAAAACACATCCACCGAACATCTTTCTGTGCAGTGGTAATGTGTCTGAAAAAACTTAATGAACGGGTCTTTCTGATTACCAGGGATTCTCCATTCTGTCTTAGAAACAACACATGTATAAAATGCTTCAGAAGTTACTTTCATCTCTTTGGATTTGTTTTGTTAGATAAATTAGAAGATGTACTTTGATATTCTATTCCTAATTCAATTATATTAGCATCAGTAGTCTTAGATATATTAATAAATTTTTCCATATACTCCCTTCGTTTCAGAAAGATAGATGTTTTAGGAAAAAAATTTGTTTCAAAAAATGTATTTTTCATATTTTCAAAGCATATTTTGTCAACTAATAATGAAAAATTGTGTGTTTCAAAAACATTAATTGCATTTCTTGAAATTCTATTGGTTTAAAAATATAGGAAATATAAAATTACAAAAAACTATGCATTAATAACTAAGTTTTAATATGTTTTCTTAATAAGTGTGAAAATCCTAGAACATGCATCTTTAAAAAACAGAGGGAGTATTTCTTATAACGCACTGAGTGGTGTGTTTGTGGGACTAATTCACCATGAAAGATGATGCTGTTACACCAGATCCTAATGACGAGGAAGATGATATATTTTATTGCTCACTTTATGATTTAGAAATTTGCTTTTCTCAGATACACATTTGTTATGAAAGTTTGACTTCTCTAGACGGTTTCTTTGTGTTTTATTTAAGTTAAACGTAGTAGTAATATTGCAGGACATGTAAATGGTGTGTTGGAGGTTTGCTCACAATTTCAGGGTAACGTTTGGTGGTTTAACTCCTGAGTCTGAAACTCTTTTGTTTTGTTTGTTTGTTTATCCATAAGCTTTATCTTTGGATGTTTGGTGTAATTAGTGTCTCAATAACTGCGTAAAGAAAAGGAAGCACCACTTTCATACTTCTAATAGTTTTCGTCTTGCTCATGGTTTGTATTGTCTCTATCAACTACTTAAAAAACAAAAACCTATAGTTCATTGACGTAACAACATTGATTGCCTTTTGTTGCAACAACTAATTATAGAAGGTGGAACAGACATTGCCATATTTTCCAGATGTTTTGTTGCAAAGAAAAGGATGGAAACCGAACTCAAGAGAAGGCTTCATGTAGTGTTCCTTAGTTGGTCCCTTGCTCCAATATATGTATGCTCTTCACACTTGCTTATTTCTCATGAAATATAATGCAATTGCTCTTGCCTTATGAAGTTTGCATTGTTTTGCATTCTTATAGGTTCTGTTGATTTTGTTAACGGTCTACGTTTAAGAAATTATGGGGCAGCTTTTCCTCTTACATCTGGTACTCATCAGAAAGGTAACTCTTATACCGTCTCCTAACCATAAATCTAGCAGAATTAGTCTGTTTCATATTTTATTCTCTTACAGGTAGTGTTCAAATACTTGTAGAGGATGAGAAAATATTAGCAATGGGGGGTAAGGAATCAGTTTACCGAAGGAAATCAGTTTACCAGAGTGGACCCTTTTGATGAGTTAAGATTTTTCTTCAAGTGAAAGCTCGATTTTGATTCGTCTGAAAGACCATGAAAATTTTTGATCTCAAAGTTCAATAGTTTATGTTCAAGAAAGCAAATGAGGTGATTACATACTCTCTTTCAGTTAACATTTTTTCCTTCTCAAATATAGGATTCAGGTGTCGATAGAAGGAGATGGCCGTTCAACTTCTCCCATACTTATTAACAAGCAATCATGTTTCCATGTAAGCATAAATCCATCAAGCTGGTCATTTGGTATCGAGAATGCTGACCTCTGTGGAAAAAGATAGGCTGTTCAAGATTTTGGTCCAAAAATCTATCAAAAACTCAGACAAAGCTCTGAAATCATCGGCTTCTGGTATACTGTCCGAAAAATTAGTGTTTCTGAAATCTGTGCACACATCGAAGATATTAGCTTCTGGTGGAGATATTAGCTTCTGATATTTATTTGTATCAGTTTCTTTTGGTGAAAGCCAAAAATGATTTTAATTTGATCTATATGTGTTTAGTGGCTATCTAGCTAATAACTTGATTTAAACACTTTCTAAGTTTCTTTTAAGTTTAAGGAAGGGTTAGAGTAAAGATATTGGTTCCAAGTGGTCCAAACAATGAAACAACACTACCTTCTCCACAATATTCTATAGTGAATTTTGGAGTGAAGAGAATGGTTCCAAACAGCCCAAACAATGAAACGTGTCCACTTTCTCCACCACATTTCATAGCAGATTGTGGAATGAAAATATTGGTTTCAAGCGGCCCAAACAATGAAATGTCTCCACCTTCTCCACCACAAACGGATTTTGGAATGAAAAGATTGGTTTCAAGGGACTCAAACAATGAAACCTCTCCACCTTCTCCACCACATTTCATAGCAGATTATGGAATGAAGAGATTAGTTCCAAGCGGCCCACATAATGAAACGTCTCCACCTTCTCCACCACATTTCATAGCGGATTTTGGATTGAAAAGATCGGTTTTAAGCGGCTCAAACAATGAAATGTCTCACCTTCTCTACCACAATCCATAGTAGATATTGAAGTAAAGCAATGGGTTACAAGTGGTCAAAGCAATAAAACGTCTCCACCTTCTATAGAATCTTGCATCAGTTTTACTTTATTCACGGTTAAATCATGTTTACAATTTTATATAAAAGTTATAACCGATGAGGCTTTGCTCGATAATAAAACATAGTTTCATTATTTAAACTCAGAAAATCATCTTCTACACTAAGACATTTAAGAGATGAGGAAAAAATTTACACCAAGAAACATAAAACCTATGCAGATTTAGGAAGCCAACAAAGCTTCGACTTTTGCATTATAATCATATTTTAGCTCTTTTGAAATCAACTAAAGAATCTTGTTTAAAATGTTCAAGATTAAACTATCAACTATGTTCATTTGAGAAGAAAATAATGTTATTTCCATTTTGCTCTGCGTTACAAGCTGAACTATGCCAATAGTGAATTCATCGATGATTAAAAATAAAAAGAGAAATATCGAAAGTATACAAAGATTTGTGAAGAGACAATGTTCTCCCAATATACTGTTTGATTCATCCAAGCAAAGTACTTGTGCTTACACCATTGATTACCCAAACATAGAGGAATATGCTTCCGACAACACCTCCTACCATAGTCCACATGGATCTTTCCGGACCAGCTACTTCATCATTGAATATCTCTATGTTAATCACTAGATTTTGAAAGAGAAACCCACTACTATATTGATGTTCTAAAAAACATTCTATTGGAAGTCTCTCAAGTAGAGTCTCTCACAAAATATAATAAAAGAGCCTTTCAAAATTTTAAAATACTTATGTCAAAGTTGTTCAAATAAGAGATTCTAGCATGAATATCTCAAAATTTTAAGAAACTCTCAAACTAAATATTAATACTTTTTGATGGACAAAAAATATATATATAAAAGAGAAGGAACGTCCCCTCTAATAAATCATAACATGAAACTTGTCTTATTTTATAAAAGAGAAATCATATAGTTGTTATTTTTATATTATGTATATATATATATATATATAGGTTTGATGAAATAAAACATAGTTTATATATATATAAACTATGTTTTCTTTCATCAAACCTATTTTCCAACTGATAAAGCTTTCATTCTTGGACAAAACCCAAAAATTCCTTGTATCAAATTGATCAAATTCAAGTTTTCCAAAACATTTCTTCTTCTGATAATTTATATGTGTTCGTTAATTTCTCACTTGTTGATTCACTTAGAATATCATCATTAATTAATTTTTATGACATTATAATAAGGTATTTTAGTTTCAGTTTTTATTTTAGTTCAAATTTCTTTAAATTATGACATAATAATTTAAAATTAGAACTCTTTTAAAATGGAGTTCAATTCAATTGTAGAAATCAAATGATTTCATGTTGACTTTATAAATAAAACGATAATGATTTTAAAACATCTAGATAAATCATGTATCTGAAATTGTAAATTGAATCCAATGTATTAAAATCTGACCTATTTTAATCTGATGTAGTTGATTTAGACTTATGCAATCTATAACATTACCTAAGTTATATACTCTAGTAAACGAATACTTCAATTTAAAATAAAAATTATATATATAATAGCTTTGTGTCAGTAACTGACTTAACATTTAGATTTTGTTGGGATAGTTGACTTTTTCGTCTTGAATTGGATTCATCTGTAATAAATATTATTTTCATCAACAAAAATCTTTTACATGTATTTGATCAATTTAGAAATAAATTTCAAAATTAACAAAGTCAAATGTACTTAAAGATACGTCAATTTACTTTCAGAAGATTTTATTTGGTATATCAAATATTTATTACAGATATACTGTCGCGTGATATTTTACTTAAAAAGTCATATAATTTCCCTAAAAAAAAATATTATGATATCTATATTTTTTAGAGGAACTAATAACTAACTATAAATAGCTCTAGTCAGAAAGTTAAGTTACATCACATTCATTTTTACACATGTACAACAAAAATACAAAAAAAGACATGAAGAGTTTCTTTGGAGTTGTTTTGTTTCAGTTCTTGTATTTTACACTATCTTTAGCAATTCGTGATAGTTTTCTCTTTACTTCTGACTTCGATGTGTCTAGAAATGTTTCTTATGATGAAATAAAAAAATTGGTTCCAAGCAGCCTAAATAATGAGACGTCTCTTCCGTATCCACCAGTTTCAAGAGAGAATGTTGGAGTGAAGAGATTGGTTCCAACCGGCCCAAACAATGAAACTTCTCCACCTTCTCCACCACATTCCATAGAAAGTATTGGAGTAAAGAGATTGGTTCCAAGTGACCCAAACAATGAAACGTCTCCACCTTCTCCACCACATTTCATAGCAGATTCTGGAATGAAGAGATTGGTTCCAAGCGGCCCAAACAATGAAACGTCTCCACCTTCTCCACCACATTTCATAGCGGATTCTGGAATGAAAAGATTGGTTCCAACCGGCCCAAACAATGAAACGTCTCCACCTTCTCCACCACATTTCATAGCAGATTCTGGAATGAAGAGATTGGTTCCAACCGGCCCAAACAATGAAACGTCTCCACCTTCTCCACCACATTTCATAGCGGATTCTGGAATGAAGAGATTGGTTCCAACCGGCCCAAACAATGAAACGTCTCCACCTTCTCCACCACATTTCATAGCGGATTCTGGAATGAAGAGATTGGTTCCAACCGGCCCAAACAATGAAACGTCTCCACCTTCTCCACCACATTTCATAGCGGATTCTGGAATGAAAAGATTGGTTCCAAGTGGCCCAAACAATGAAACGTCTCCACCTTCTCCACCACATTTCATAGCAGATTTTGGAATGAAGAGATTGGTTCCAAGCGGCCCAAATAATGAAACGTCTCCACCTTCTCCACCACATTCCATAGTAGATATTGAAGTGAAGCAATTGGTTACAAGCGGTCCAAGTAATGAAAGGTCTCCACCTTCTATATAAAATCTTGCATCGGTTTTACTTTAATCAAGGTTAAATCATGTTTACAATTTTAATATAAGTTATAACCGATGAGGCTTTGCTCGATAATAAAACATAGTTTCATTATTTAAACTCAGAAAATCATCTTCTACACTAAGATATTTAAGAGATGGAAAAAAAAATTCACACCAAGAAACATAAAACCTATGCACATTTAGGAAGCCAACAAAGCTTCCACTTTTGCATTTATAGTTACATTTTAGCTCTTTTGAAATCAACTAAATAATCTTGTTTAAAATGTTCAAGATTAAACTATCAACTATTTTCATTTGAGAAGAAAATAATATTGTTTCTGTTTTGCTCTGTGTTGCAAGCTGAACTATGCCAATAGTAAAATCCTCGATGACTAAAAATAAAAAGAAAAATCTCGAAAGTATACAAATATTTGTGAAGACACACTATTCTCCCAATATGCTGGTTGAGTCATTCAAGCAAAGTACTTGGCGAGAGACTCTTGATGCGCAGAGCCTTACGTCAATGGAATGACGAGCTAATGAAAAATTTAGATCTTTTTTGAAATATTAGAGAAGTAAAAAATATTTAATAATAAAGTGGCTCTTTATTTATACAATTTTTGTTTAAAATCATTATTTATACATATTTTAGGAAACATCTATTTTGAATATTTTTTTCTTTTACTTTTTCTTTGCTGATTACTTTCTCCATACGACTTATTTTTATTTAGTGGACCGATATAAATTTAGGATTGTATTTATGAAAGGATGCTAAATCCTTTTTTTTGCTAAACTGTAAATATCATATAAATGAAGAAAAAAATACAATCCATACTCTTGAAGACAGCAGCAGCCGGGACAGAGATCTGATTATGAATCAAGTTGTTACGCTGTTTCCAAAGGTGGAACACAACCATCTGCTAAATCCATCTTCAACAGCAAGCCACTAGTTTGTAGAATGAATGTTGTCCAAGATCGATAAACTTGTAAAATAACCACCTTAGCATAAAATCTTATCAACATGTTTCATAAAATTTATCTTGTTGTGAAGTATGAGTACATAAGATTAGCAAACATCTTTGATTGAGCAAGGATCACGATTCTCATATTTGAATGCTCAATTATATTCATACACGAGCTCTCATGGACAAGCCATCATGACGAGATGCAATGGACGGGATGTCATGGACAAAATTACCATTGATGGGCTGTAGTGGGTGGATTTCTGCGTGGATGGACTGTAGTAGACGAGCCATGGACAAGCAGTCATGGACGTATGCATCATCGTGGAAATTCGGTCATAAATGGGTTTTCATGGAATATGAGATCGTCATGGATTTTGTCTTGAGAAAGAAACAAGATCTTAATGTGCTAACTTCATGAGGAGTTTGCTTTAACTATATATTGGATTCAGAGTAATTCTATATGACGAGTTTACGGTAACTTCGTATGATAAAATAAGTGCAAGGATTAGATGCAACAGTGAGATTAGTGATGACAATATCAATGACTATGAGATCTTGTACCAAAAAAGACCGGTGACTTGCTGTAAGGAAGCAGTCAATGTGTTGATGAGATATGTGATGACTGATGATGGTGTGATCACATAATCGACAAGATCTCCATGATCATGATTTGAGAGATTATGCTCCAATAACTAATTTAAGTTCTTTATCAAGGTCCTTCCAAAATATTAAACAAAAAATCTAAATACTAAAAAACTTAAACGTGAAAAGGGGTTAAATCCAAAATTTATTTTGTACTAGTTTTGGACCCGTGGGTTGCACGAGTTTTATTTGATGTTTTAATTTCACGAACACGTAAAAAGAATAAAAATATTTTTTCACATTAATTCTCAGATTTTTCAGTATATATTGGTGATTATCTTAGTAAAAATAATCTGTTTTCTTACATAAACTTTTGATTGGTATTTCTATTTCAATAATTATAGTCTTTTAAATAGTATATAAATATTTTTTTTTTAATAAATACATCACTTTTGATTATTTTTCAAAATAATATTAGTTATAGTTAATTGAAACATATAGAACTCTGAACTCTATATATTGTTTATATTGTTTAAGACAAATTAAAAACAACACAATTCAAAATATTAATGTTATATAAAACCCTTGTTCGGAAACTCGTTAGGTGTTACGCGTGCGCTCGGGTTACGCCTAGCGGTTTATGATAAAAATCGGAGATTACTTGAAGATTAAACGAAGATTTATTTTTTAAGGATTTTATGTTATATGATACATTTGTAACAAATTTCAACAAAGATACACGGCACATCGGTTCAGGTTTAGCTTATTGACCAAATAACCCAAGTTTGAAGGAAGGTAAAGACATTTTTGCATGTTTTTCAATGTTTAAGTTTAATGAAGGGTAATTTCGTCTTTAACCTGTCGTCTTACTCTTTTCATGTTTAGGGTTTCTGCAATTTTTTGACTCGACGGCTATTCGATTTAGACGATTTCTACATCACTTTTCTTCTTTTTTTTTGCTATTTCCGTGTAAATATCATGAAACTTATGCATATTATTTGATCTATACGCTAAAAAGAGTGATATATTAAGGTTTTTTGGAGACTCCGATTTTCTCACTGAATAAGGCCAATTTGCCACGGTTGGAGACTCTATATATTGTTTATATTGTTTAAGACAAATTAAAAATAACACAATTCAAAATATTAATGTTACATAAAACCCTTGTTCGGAAACTCGTTAAGCGTTTCGCGTGCGCTCGGGTTACGCCTAGCGGTTTATGATAAAAATCGGAGATTACTTGAAGATTAAACGGAGATTTATTTTTTAAGGATTTATGTTATATGATACATTTGTAACAAATTTCAACAAAGATACACGGCACAGCGGTTCAGGTTTAGCTTATTGACCAAATAACCCAAGTTTGAAGGAAGGTAAAGACATTTTGCATGTTTTTCATGGTTTTAAGTTTAATGAAGGGTAATTTCGTCTTTAACATGTCGTCTTACTCTTTTCATGTTTAGGGTTTCTGCAATTTTTTGACTCGACGGCTATTCGATTTAGACGATTTCTACATCACTTTTCTTCTTTTTTTTGCTATTTCCGTGTAAATATCATGAAACTTATGCATATTATTTGATCTATAGACTAAAAAGAGTGACATATTAAGGTTTTTTGGAGACTCCGATTTTCTCACTGAATAAGGCCAATTTGCCACGGTTGGTAGCCGAATTACGTGTTTCCATCGATTTTCCGTCCCTCGGCGGCTCGTTTTTGAAAAAGGCATAAAACTAATAAATATGTATTATTAATAGTCAGCTAAAAATCGAATATATTGTTGGATAAAACATCAAATTTTTTTACTCTAACATTCATGCCTTGACTTTAAACTCTTTTTCTATATATCATATATTATTGAAATTTTTTTGATATGTAATATTTTGTAGAACACTATTGTTGTTATGTTTTAAAAATCTGAAGTCTGCTGTTATAGTGATTCTTGATAGTGGATATATAATTGCAAGACTGGACTTAGAAAATATATACCAACCTTTTAAGCTTTGATCTTAACTCGTTTTGATAGTCATTGCATAGCAAAGTCGTGTAGGAAATTGTCGTCTTTCAGTTTGAAAGATCATTTTACATCTGTTGGTATGAAACCTATTCTACGAATAATAATATGTTTTTCCACATAACTTCCGGTTAGGATTTTTTCTTCAGTAATCATGTTGCCTATGCGAGTTACCAGTAATATTGTTCTATTACAAAGTATTTTTCTTTAATTTAAATTTCTTAGTAACATGACCTAAAACAACATAACCAATTTTATATGTCGATAAGAACAAACACACATAAGTGTAATCACACTAAGCGTAATAGTCAGATTAACTTCTCCATTAACTTAGACACAAAGAGATAACATCTATATGTACAACCGCCTAAGTATAAATGTAACAATAACTAACATACGGCAGCGTGACAATTATATTTTTAAAATTAAATAAACGTCATTTTAATGCGAAAATCAGGATATCTAGTTATTTCTTCAAGATGTGACACCCCCAAAATTATAAAACGAGAATATGTGAATAAACATACAAGAAAAATCACCTAATATTTTTCTTGTATTTCTTATTATGTTTGGTGTCAAAGTACGAGAACTGACAAAATATGAGAGATCTTAATCACATATATAGATGTGAATGATTTTAATTTCTTTTGGATTGTGATTTTAAAAAAAAATTAACTATTTAAATAGAAAAGTTGATTATTAATAAAAAATATTTGAATTTTTTAAAAGTAAAAAGTAGATAATAATATACTAAATAATTAAAAAACAATTTTCATAAAAATCTCTTAGCAAAAAATAGTTTTTATAAAAATAGTTTTTATCATCATATTATATATTTTATGATCATGAGATATTTTAACACATGTCAAATTCTAAAAAGAAAATTACTATCAAATACTTCTTACAATTATATTTTCTTTGGAGTTTAGAAAAGGAAAATTAGTATTAAATAATTTTTTTTACAAATCTTCTTCTATAGGACTATTAAAAAGGAAATTATAGAAATTTTACAATTAAATAAACTTTAAATTTAGTTTTTTGAATTTTTTTTATATATTTCTTTTCTATTTTCTTAGTATATATTTTAATCATGAGATATTCTAACACATGTCACAATATTCAAAAGTATATTACAATCAAGTAATCGTTTGTGAATATTTTTGTTTACAATTTTAAAAATGTAAAATTACGATATAATTAATTTTAATAAAAATCATTTTTGTTTATGTTATATTTATTTAAATATGAGTTAGTTTAACATACATCAAAATTTTATATGTAATTGTCATGTTCAAAATCATGTTAATTAGTAACTTTAAAGAACCAAGCTTAATATAATCTTTAACAAATTGTTTTCAAATTTTTTGTGTAGGATTTTTAAAAAGGAAAATTTCTAAAAGTTCCTATTAAATAATCCTTTGCAATTATTTTTTTCTTAGGATTTTAAAAATGGAAAACTACTATTAGATAATAGGCTGTAGGGAGTCACACGTAGCTTGAAAACATATCCATTGCCAGCTAGCTCCTCAGGACAATTTGGTAGCTCCATTTTCTCACCGCTACTAATCTAAATTATGTAGGGGGTTTGTGGGGCTTCAGAGTAAACGTAACTCCTCAAGAATCAAACTTGCTGCCTTTTTCTTGATGAGTTTTGTCATCTCTGTTGTTTGTCCCTTCCGTTAGCAATAGCTAGTAGTGAGGAAACTGGTGCAAGAAACAATGGACCAGTCATGTTGTTGGAGGACACAAAAAATCTGACCACAATCTAATACTTGAAAAGAAAATCAGTTTCATGTGTTTTGAGGAGGACAACAGTGCTAACCTTAGTTGAGTCTATTCTGGAACAACATAAGAGTACTAATGTATGTTTAAAGAATGGTGTTACCTGCTCAATAGAGTTGGAACCGTGGATCACAGAATTCTCGTAGTGACACAAATCTTAGAGAAGAGACCAAAAAATGCTGAGATTATGTACGATGATCAAGAATAAAAGGCGAGATCAAGAAAGAAAAAAAACTTATAGTTCTAAAGAGACGAAAAGGATACAATCAAATCTCCATGTTTAGATGAAACTCACTGCAGGTGATGACAATGCGAGAGAAACTGTTAACAACTGAGGTTGAAGAAGCATATGAAAGAAATCACCAATCGGCAAAAGGTAATGAAGAATGAGAAAATCTCACACACGCAAAGAGAGAAAAGGAAACAAAAGAAGGATTAAAAATACATAAAAGAAAAGGAAGATATTTTAGTTGTTACCATTCATATGTCCTTGAGATCCACTGCTTTTGATTATTTCCATGAAGCTTTTGATATTTCTGATTGTGTTGAACCTGCAATAATTAACTTTTAAGACACCATAACGGAGAGGTCGACATCGTTGAACTTATTTCTCCTATGTATAGATTTGACATGAAGGATCCAAAAAGGTTGAAATTGTAACCGAGTTAAATATGAATAACAATTATTGGCGAAATTAAGATACGTTGAATGATAAGAGAGGCTAAGAGATATATGAAAGGAGAAATCTTTGGGCTTCCAGATTAAATCTTGACGGCGAGAAAGAAGACTGGAAGAACGAAAAGAATGAAACCTTAATCTATTCAACGCATCGTTTGACTTATAATCTAACCGAACATGGAAAACCAAAATCAGACCAAACACCAAACATAATCGACCTATCAAAACCGGGCAGAATGTGGACCCCACAGACTTAAAGAAACGCTGACGTGTACACCTTTAGAAGAGAGAAAAGTCCCTCATTATATATATGATTTGAAATAATTATTCTACAAATATTTTTATCAGGATTTGAAGAAAGGAGAATTACTATGAAACACTATTTTACCGTTTTCTTATGTTTAAGATTTTTTTTTTATGTTTAAGATTTTCGAAAAAGGACAATCACTATCAAATATTTTCTTACAATTATATTTTCTTTAGAAATTTAGAAAACGAAAATTAATATTGAATAAAATATTTGACAAATATTTTTTGTTCAAAATTTTTTAAAAGTAAAAAGTAGATAATAATAATACTAAATAATTTAAAAAACAATTTTTCATAAAAATCTCTTAGCAAAAAAATAGTTTTTATAAAAATAGTTTTTATCATCATATTATATATTTTATTGATCATGAGATATTTTAACACATGTCAAAATTCTAAAAAGAAAATTACTATCAAATACTTCTTACAATTATATTTTCTTTTGGAGTTTAGAAAAGGAAAATTAGTATTAAATAATTTTTTTTACAAATCTTCTCTTCTATAGGACTATTAAAAAGGAAATTTATAGAAATTTACAATTAAATAAACTTTAAATTTAGTTTTTTGAATTTTTTTTTATATATTTCTTTTCTATTTTCTTAGTATATATATTTTTAATCATGAGATATTCTAACACATGTCACAATATTAAAAAGTATATTACAATCAAGTAATCGTTTGTGAATATTTTGTTTACAATTTTAAAAATGTAAAATTACGATATAATTAAATTTTTAATAAAAATCATTTTTGTTATGTTAGTATATTTATTTTAAATTATGAGTTAGTTTAACATACATCAAAATTTTATATGTAATTGTCATATGTCAAAATCATGTTAATTAGTAACTTTAAAGAACCAAGCTTAATATAATCTTTAACAAATTGTTTTCAAATTTTTTGTGTAGGATTTTTAAAAAGGAAAATTTCTAAAAGTTCCTATTAAATAATCCTTTGCAATTATTTTTTTTCTTAGGATTTTAAAAATGGAAAACTACTATTAGATAATATTTATAATTACTTTTGAACAAAATTTCTTTTTGTTATTATCTTATTATATATATGTATATTTAATTATGAGATAGATTAATACATGTCGCAATCTTAAAAAATTTATTGACACATGTTGCAATTATGTTAATTAGAAACTCTGAAGAACCAAACTTTATATAATAAGATATTTATAAACATCGTAAAATATAATCTCGATTTCTTTTTATGTTAGTGAGAAATATTCAGTACTTATACCCACTATTTTGTACACAACAATTATTAGGATATGGATATGCATAACTTATGAGTAACCCTCTGTATTAGGATATGCACAAGAATATCATTTCAATTTTTTAAAAAATATATTAGCATATGGTATGTTGAGAAGACAAAAGATGTAAAATTAAAATTTTATCATGTGAAATTGTCAAAATGACTGAAAATTGGATTTTGAATACTTAAATAGAAAAGTGTACCACAAATTCAATCAAATGCAAAATTAACTTAAAAGGCTAATGAAATTACAACCTCATTATGACCAAACAAAAATCATGTATTGAATTTTACCATTATAATCCTCCGCGTAAGAAGACTTACAAAGAAGTCTTCTCTCAGAAGACTTCTTTGTAAGTCTTCTAATAATTTAATTTTTTTATAAAAAACAATTTTGATGGGGGAAAATTAAAATCATGTAATAATAAACATTTCTAACTGATGTAAATTTAGTTTTACTAAAATTGAATTATTTTTAACATAGATAAGTGAATGTAGATTGAGTCATGATAGTCTTTGGTGTAAGGTTTGGTAACATATGTTGTAGTAATAGTTGGTATTTTTAAGGCAAGATTTTGAAATCTTATAATTTTTTTTTAATTTGACATATATGTGTTTATTAACTATCTAGTAACTTGATTTAAACACTTTATAAGTATCTTTTAAGTTTAGTGAAGTGTTTTTTGCTTAGTTATTTGATTATAGGGTTTGGAAGACTCACAAAAAACTTCCAAAGAAGTCTTCTGGAAGTCTTCTGACATATCCCGCCTAAATTTTAGTAGAATTTAGGGTTCCTGCCTAAATTTTAGAAGAATTTGGGTTTCTCGCCTAAGTCGAAGTCTTCTAGACGTCTTCTAGGCGAAGTCTTCCTATGTATTAGATCTTAAAAGTAATTAATAAAATTTAAAAAAAAATATTTTGAAAGGGAAAAAATTGAAATCATGTATTAACAAACATTTCTAAATGATGAAAATTTACTTTTACTAGAATTAAATTATTTTTAACATATATGAGTGAATACAGATTGAGTCATGATAGTCTTTGGTTTAGGGTTTGGTAACATATCTTGTAGTATTGTTGGTAGTTTTAGGGTAAGATTTTGAAATCTTTTTCTTTAATTTGACCTACATGTGTTTAGTGGCTATCTAATAACTTGATTTAAACACTTTCTAAGTTTCTTTTAAGTTTAAGTAACTTGATTTAAACACTTTCTAAGTTTCTTTTAAGTTTAAGGAATGTTTTTTCTATTTAGTTTGTTATTTGATTTTAGGAAGACTTCTACGTCCCAAGAAGTATTTTGCATCGAAAATATTTAATATAACTGGAATTTTTCTCCATATTTTTACACATTCTCTTTCTTCCTCCCAAATGGTTGCAAGAGAAATGTAATGTTTCTCACTCTAAAACTCTCCAACCTCTCTCTAATCTCTTTGAATATCAAAACACCAAACTTTATATCAATTTCTCATTTTTTCTTATGCTTTTTCACTAATTTATCTTCTTTTTGCAGGTTTTTTGTTACATGATTCTCATCTTTCACTCTTTCAAAGGTAAATCTAAAAATTTTGGATATGTTTTTTGTGTGTTTTTATTTGTTAGATTCTTAAAAGCTATAGATTCAACCTAATATGACTGATTTGTTTATTTTGTAAGCATAAAATTTTCATTATTTTGAAGTTTTTCTCTGTTTTGAAGTCGTTTGAATGTTTTTGAATTTGTAGTTTTTTTCGATCTGAGACAGACTTTGAAAGACTCTCAGAAGACTCCTCAGAAAACTTTTTGGGAAGTCTTCTAATGCATTTTATGCTATTTTGTGTGTTTTATATATTGATCGTTTTGTTTATTATTTAAGAATAAAAAATTATTTTTGAAATCTTCTCAATTTTGAAACCATTTGAATTCTTTTGAATACGCAGATTGTGCAGATCTGAGTAAGACTTTGGAAGACTTCTGAGATAACCATTGGAGGGCTCTTGGAAGACTTCTTGGGAAGTTTTTTAATATATTTTATGCTAGAATACTTCTAACGAAGTCTTCAGGAAGTCTTCTGAAGTCTTCTCCCCAAAGTGGTACAAATTTTGGACATGTATTTTGTGTGTTTTATATATTGATTCTATAAAGTTATAAATCCAATCTAATGTGACTGTTTTGTTCACTATTTAGGAATAAAATTTTATTTTTGAAGTCCTCTCTATTTTGAAACCATTTAAATGCTTTTGAATATGCAGATTTTCAAATTTGAGCAGACTTTAGAAGACTTCTGAGACAACTCTTGGAGGACTCTCGTAAGAATTCTTGGGAAGTCTTCTAATTTATTTTATGCTAGAAGACATCCTACGAAGTCTTCAGGAAGTCTTCTGTCCAAAGTAGTACAAATGGATGATGCCAAGTGGAGTCCAAACTTATCTATGTTGAGGAACAATATTTAGCTCAATGTGTAATAATTTTGTTTATGGTCTGTTTTATAATGTGTATGTGTACTATTTTAGTTGTGAATTCTTTTGTAATCTTTAAGAGATGTTAATCAAAATAATTTGGTAAATATGTTCATGGTTTGCTAAAAATACTTGACGATATTAAAATTATTGATACAATATACCAAGAATATTTTTAACCATTCTATCCACTCATAACAAAACACAACAACAAAATAACTTAGTCAAATTTACTAAAAATAAGAGAGAAGACTTCTCAAGAAAACTTAATCAAATTCATAAAATACCAAAATTGATTTTTAAGTGAAACTTGGAATTTTAAATCTCATGGAAGTTAAAAATTATATCTTATGAACTAGAAGACACATTAAACCACATGCCTTGATATTCTTAAAGTTACTTAACACTTTTGAAAGTTAAAAAAAACATACCTTGAAGTTACTTAACACTCTTAAAAATTTAACGTAGAAAACTTCTTAATGAGTCTTCTGTTTATGTCATTTTTGCAATTGCAAATTTACGAAGAAAGACTTCTTAAGAAGTATACTCTATATAAGACATCTTGAGAAGTCTTCATTTGTAAATATTGACTTACTTTTGAATTTGAATTTTTTTTCAAAAATGCTAAAGAAGACTTCTCGAGAAGTCTTCTCGGATAAACATAATAGTTTTGCAGTTGACCGGAATTTGTGAGACATTTGACTTTTTATAAAAGACTTCTCGGGAATACTTCTATAGAAATCTTCTTAAAGTCTTTCCGAAGTCTTCCTTTGAGTTGGCTATATTTGATTTTTCCAGAGAAGACTTCTCTAGATGTCTTCTCTAGATGTCTTCCGTCGGAAGATTTCTAAAGAAGTCTTCTCTCGTAAACGAAGGTTTGACCAAAACACATAATAAAATTTGAGAAAACCTTTAAAGAAGACTTCTCATTAATAGTAAATGTTTTACTATTAATTTAAATTACAAAAGTAACCCACAAAGATTTTTTCTACAGTGAGAAGACTTCGGGAAGACTTCTAAAGAAGTCTTTCCCGAGAAGACTTCCCGAAAAGTCTTATATAAAAAGTAAAATTTCTGACAACGGAAAGTTAGAAGACTTCTAGGGAAGTCATTCTCAATGAAGAACCCATCTAGCGAAGTCTTCTAAAAGTCTTCCTGAAGTCTTCACGAACAGATCTGAAAAAAAAAAACGATTTCATACCTTGAATCTGTGAGATGACTTCCTTAGCTTCTCCGAACATCCAAAACTTCATTACAAAAGCTACCAACTTTTTAATGACCTAGAATCATGAACTTCAATGTCTCTATGAACCTTACAAAGCTTGAAATCAAAATCTTGATTTTTTTTGGATGAATTTAAAGAGAAAGTGAAAGAGATGTGATTTGTGTGAATAAGTAATGAGCTATGAAGAATAAAAATCAATTTTTTTGTGCATTAAGAACTTCAAATTGGTTGTTCATGGTGGTATGTGTATTGATGACACTGAGAATATTGTAAATACTTGGTGAAGATGAGGATGATAAGGTAAAAGATTCACTTTTGAAAAAAGAAAAAAATGTAATGGTATTTTCGTGAATAACTCAAACTTTTAGGGTGAATAAGGAAAACAAGTTTTAAAAAAACATGGGTTGGTGAAGATGAGGATGATAAGGTAAAAGATTCACTTTAGAAAAAAGAAAAAAATGTAATGATATTTTCGTGAATAACTCGAACTTTTAGGGTGAATAAGGAAAACAAGTTTTAAAAAAACATGGGTTGTTTTTGTGTTTGACTTGAAATTTTAGTTCATATTAAAAAAAACATTCTTCTTCTTTACCAATATAAATATATTACGTGCGTCATTATAATTATTTACCAGCTTAAAATATATATAAAATAATTTATTAGACATTATCAAAAAATATTGATCAACAAAAAAAACATCTGGATGGATGCACGAGTCATATTTTTAAAATAGTGGTAATACAATTAGCGGTTTACAAAAAATTAATAAAATTAAAAAATATAAACTATAAAATTATTATACTTATAAATTTTATTAAATAATTATTTAACACACCTTAATTTTTAAAATATATATTATTACTTAGAAAAATAAATATTTATTAACAAAAATAAAAACAAACATCCGCAAGTGCGTGGTTTAAAAGTACACAAACTAAGCTCATTTACAATTTCTTATCAGTTACATTAGATTTATATTTTCATTTTATGTTCTTACAAATTTAAATCTTAATTTTATATGTTCCAAATTTGATAGAAGTTTAACAATCATTTTATTTTCTTACAAATGTTATAGCTAATGTATCATTTATAAACAGTATGCTAATTCATAATTGTATATTTTCATACTTTTTATTTAAAAAAAAATTTGCGATATATTTTAGACATGGATCTTATTATATAAATGTTAGATTTTTTATATAATACCCAATATCGGCAATACATTTTATGCTAAAATACTAAAATATTAAATTAAGTACAAATATAACACTTATATTTATGAATACAACTATATTTATAAATATATCATCAAATACTAACAAAAATTTAATACTCGCGCAATTTAAAGTCTAGTTTTTTTTTCATCAGCTTAAAAACACACACACTCAGCCTGACTCTGAAAATCATGTTGGTAATTCTGCATCCATGTGAACAACAAAAGACGGTTGTTTTCTGACATTTCGTGCTAAACTATCCGCATGCATTTTGTGTTCGTGGTACATGAATAATCTCTGAGTTGAAGAAGAATTTTTTAAAGATCTTGATATCTTTCAAATAACTTGCAAAAGCGAACTATTTCTCTGATTCTGAAACTATCTTTACTAATTGGAAATAATCTATTACAAATGTGACCCGAAATTAACGCAAATTTCTCGTATGACTGTTGATTATTAGTTTTTGTACTTCTATTAATGATTAAACTAATTACGACTGTTGTGCTGTCGTTTTTACTCCAGCCAAGACATACGGCATGTTTGTCCTTCGATAATAATTTTGTTGGCCCTTATCCAAATAATATAGATGGCCTATAACCTATGTTAATTGGTATGTCGATTTGGAAAAATGTCAAACTGATGTTAATTAATCCGCTACATAATAAAACAGTAGATGTGTTACCGTATGTTGTAAGTATCTTTCTTCTTTTGTTAAAGTTCAAATAAATCTTATTGTAGTTGGTTTGAAATTTTCTCTTTAGTAAAGTTAATTAAGTTGCTTTAAGAAACAAACAGCAAGAAGTCACGGCATGATATACTTCGAATTTGGTATAATTTGCTATTTTAGTTAGTCAGAGAATTCACTGATTTTATTGGATGATGTTATGGTTTCTGATTTATTTTCTTATGAGTCTAACCTGCAAATCAATTAATTTTATTAAGTTATTGTTTAATGTAAATTTTCTGTTTCTATGATTCTGATATTTATAAAATATATTTCAGCTTCTAATAACTTATTTTTATCCATGCATGTAGCTGAGATGTATATATTTGTTACAGTATTTTGTTAATCATAAGTTTCATGTATTAGTGGTGTTAAAAAAGAGTTTTATGCATTATTTTCTCGCTTCTCACTAATGCAAAAAGTTGCTTTGTCTTATCAACTTGCTAACATCAAAATAAACACAATACCTAAATCTAACAGAAGTACATATATAACCAATGGCGAGCAACATCTTCGTATGGCCTTGTACTGAATCGATGAGATTCGCAGACCAACCTTAGAAACAGAGCAAGAGAGCATAGAATCAAGGAGGCACACAGCTGAATGCACACTTCCTTCCTGGCTTATTGAATACTGAAAAGCACAGGTACAATGCCACCCCTCACACTGACCGTACTTCCGGCAAACATAACTAGTTCTTCGAGTAAGATTGGGTTGAAGCGGAAGGATATTCGCTTTATTAGCTAAGGCTGATTGAATTGCTAACTGAACTTAACTAGTCTAATTCCATTATTCTGACCCTGCAGACTTTGATCTTTTTGATTCTCATCGAAATCGGAAGATTTGAAAGCGGAAAGAAGATTCTAGCCTTCCTTCCATATTCAAAGATCAAGGAAGACGAGCAAGAAAACGGATGCGGGTTAGCGCAACGGCTTTCGCTAACGTTGTTCAATCTGTTGCTTGTTCCCTTGACCTTTCATTCACTCTGATTAACGCTACCCGGTCCACTCAAAGCTTGAAGGTGTTCCTCGTCAGTTGTTTATTTCGTTGTTGGGGCTTCCCAAGAGAAGATGGAGTGGACGGGTATTTGATTCCAGGAGATGGCTTACTGCCTTGGGGGCGGAGGGAGAACGATGGGACCTCGAATAGAGCTACTTCTGGTCATTACCTCCTGGTACGAATGCATTGACTGGCCCGAGGAACGCTTTCCAAACCGGACTTGGATATTTGCTTGTTTGTTTCGGGCCAAGTAGATTAATTAAATGAGATGGAGCGGGACAAAGATGGATTGAAGGTCAGATAGATTTGAGTTTCAGTGGCATAGGACCTTCGATCAACCATGGGGCGGAGGAACCTAGCTTCTTCAGCGAAGCTGGAAGAACCCCTCTGTTGAATCTATCTCTCCGTTCGATGGGAATTCCTAGGCATGGTGGGATCAGTTGGTAGCTTCCAGTCTGATTCCTGGGATTGCATGGCGAAGCGGAGGAACCCCTTACTTTGTTCATCTTATTGAAGCATAACGTAAAAAGCTCTTTCTCATGTTGCATTTCTTTGGTTTTGATTGAATTGGAAGAACTCTTCTTTTCTCATCCAGGATGAAGACTTCGATGTCAAATCCACCGTTCCAACGAGACAACTCTCCACCGCTAGTGAATAAGTTTATCGATCTCAGGTCAGGCTGAGCTGTAGCACTGATCGTTGAGTGATCACATAGCTGACGTCAACAGATCTTTTCCTTTTGCTTGGGAACCCTCTTTCGACTCCCCTAAAACGGTTTTGTTTTTACGACTACTTTCCTTACTGAACTGCTCACTGGAACTACTTGACCTTCACTTACTAAAGCGGGACAACAAAGCAGGAGGTCTGAAGGACTGTGTTCAAAGGTTGGATTGCCTTCTCCTTGGTACTCTATCTTTAGTAAGGAGGGATCTTCCAACTCGGCAATTCTCCGAGTCATTGGATGGAAAAGAATAGTTCCTTCTGTCTTTCCCAACTACTAAGCTTGTTAAAAGTCTTTATTAAGTTTAGTAAGGACTTCTTACGGACCGACTTCCCGGAACGTCGAACTGATTCTAATCATGTCCGTTGGGGCTAGAAAAAGCAGTTTTCCCCTCCCGACTCGGATTTCAGTGAAATGTGAAATAAATATAAAGAATAAGAAATAATACCTATCTTTGAAGAGCTATCCCTCTCTCCAGAATTAAGGGTGCTAACAACAGGCTTCCCATCACAAACCATCTGATCAGGGAATCGAACCCGATGCATATATGGTTAAGATGGATGTCGTTGATGCGAAGAGAGCTGATATGGCACTTTCACTCAGCTCCATACTATCAGTAGTATATATCATTCCTAGGAAAGTAGAACAGACTGATCTCTCAGGCACACTACCACCATCCTTACCTGAGGAGACCTTATCGTAGTCTTGTCGGGGCCCTTCCCTACCAGATAAGCAATCTATGCTCTTCCCTCGCTTCGCTACCTTTCCTTCCAGATAATCCAAGCAATATAAGTGCTGCTCTTCCCACAAAGGCTATAGTAGCAGAACTATCTGAAGGAAAAGGAGAAAAAAAAGAGTAAGACATAAAGAAAATATATGATTTTGTATATTTCTAATGTAAAAATACAATTACCTATACATCTAACCACATTTCAGTCAATAGAAAAATAAAATGGAGAATTATTTTAATAAATTTTGCAATGAAACTCGGAAACGACACTTATTTTAAAACGAAAAAATTTCACAACATCGACAACTAAATCGAAACGGAAAGAGGGAGTAGCCTTTACGAAGCATTTTAGTTCCGATATGACTCGGCCCAATACTGAAACATTCGTGCTGTTTTCTAAAAACTACGTGACGTTTGGGAATTTCATAATGCGTCTTTTAGCGTTTCGCGTCGCGTCTTGACCGCTCTTTTTGGGTCAACAAGCGATCATCAGATTATCTCGGGACAGCAAGCCAGCCGAGAAAGAGATTCAGATGCTCTGAAAAATGAAACAACACCACAAGCTCACGGTGGCTTTATGTCTCATCTGGGCTGCGTCGATCCTCTACGGCGAGATGTTCGCCTTCTGGGTTCCTCCTCTCCTCACTTGTTCTTGGCCTCACCATCATCTTCTCAAGGTCTCCCTCTCTAAAGTTTGGATCTTTTTTCAATAACTGATCAGCAGCAATGTTGGGTCTGAACGAGACTTTAGATGTAAAAATGACACTTTGATCTTTACTTGCTTGTTCTGTCCGAAAGTACTATAATTTTTTTTATTTATGGTAAAGAAATGATTTGAAATTGAAACATACATTGTCTCAGAGTAATGTTTCAAGAAATCCCTAGGCGATAATTATATGAAATTATTGATTAGACATGCGTCTATACCGATTTTTAAAGAAATTGATTTAGAAAAAAAGTTTCCTTTTAGATCTGATTTGCAGTGTAGACCGATTTTTAGAACACTCTAGGCATTACTATTATTTTGCTTGTAATATCTTTGATGTATAAGCATCTCAAATAATCAGTAAAAGCTTTTCTTGAAGAAGACAATGAGTTGTTGTGATTGGTCATATATGTTAGCTTCTTCCTCTTTTGTTTTGCAGAGTGATGTGAAGTTTACTAAAGTAGCCGTTGTCACTGATCCACAGGTAACTAGTTCTTTAAATGATTTTTCAATACTGTTTGAGTGTGTGTGTTAATGGAGAGCCAATTATGTGTTGTTGGCAGCTCATGGATAAGACATCGTTTCGATTGTCATCAAAGACGCTTGCTTTGGAGGTTGCACAGTTCTACACTGATGTAAACATGCGGAGATCGTTTTTTCAGTCTGTCTTGCCTTTCAAACCAGACGTTGTTTTGTTTCTAGGTGATTATTTCGATGGTGGGCCGTTTCTCCCTCAGGAAGAGTAAGCTCTCTCCCTTTTCCTCTCATAGCAAAATTGTTAATGGAAAGTGCTGAAGTTCAGCTATCTTCTTGTAATTTGAATCACAGATGGTATGAGTCTTTAAGCCGGTTTAAACACGTGTTTGGTCTGAACTCACAAGGAAAAGCTGGAGACATCCCTACGTTCTACATCCCAGGGAACCATGATATTGGCTATTCTCGTACAGCGTCCCATAAGCTAGACGTATGACATTGATCACCTTCTTTCTCTCTAAGCAACCTATAAAATCGACATAACTTTATATTTCTAACAGGTGATTAATCGATATGAGAAAGAGTTTGGGAGCAGAAACCGTAGATTTGTTATTGGAAGTACTGAGTTCATCAGCGTTGATGCACAAGCTATTGATGGTTTTATTACAAAAACTTTGCTTTTTTGTTCTATTTAGTATATCCGTATAGTTTTTTTTTTCCCTTCTGTGACTGAAAAAGATGAATGTATGTTTTTGCAGGGAATCCTCAAAAGGAATTGGCATTAGAAGTTTGGAAGTTTGTACAAAATGTCTCCTCCGGTGTGTTTATTCAGCTTATATTCTGTTCTGCATTTACTATCTTCTGATATGTGAAGTTTTTATTTCTGAATCTTTTTTTGTTAGATGCAAAATCACATCCTAGAGTTTTGTTGACACACATCCCACTATATCGGCGAGATCAAACCCCATGCGGCCCTCACCGTGCTTCTTCTGTCATTGATCAGGTGATTTATCTATGCTTGGAATCTTGTGTAGTTCAAACTCAAAAGTCAAAACACTTTGTTTTGTGGTCTAATGTATTCTCTTTAATGTTAACAGCGGATTTGGCGCCATTTTCAAGATCAAGAAGTAATGTAAACTTCTGCCTTTTTTCTTCTATTTTAAAATATACAGAAGTTGTAGTAAAGACATCTTAACAAGGAGAGACTAATCCAATGCCCTGTCCTTTTTGTACTCAGGTATCAGAATTATATCACTACAGAGTCATCAAAGAAGTTATTGGAGTTGATCAAACCTGTAAGATAAAATTTTCTTCTGTCTTTTATTATTCATGTGAAAGCCCCACCTCTAATGCCGACGTTAAAAATATAAATTATGGCCTGGACTTTAAAATTTTAGATATAGTGCTAAATTTAGAGCTTGTAATTTTTTTTTTAAAAAAACGTTAAACATATATAAATAGAGCTATTAACTTTTAAAACGATACTAGATTTTGACCCACGCTTTAAAAGCGCGGGTTTATTTTTTTTTTTTTTATAAATTTTGAATAAGTTTGTGAAATGAAATATTTCATTTATTTTTATTGTATTGTTTTATTTTTATTTTTATTTTATAAAGGGATATTTATGTTTAAAATTAAACTTGATTTTTTTTTTCAAAAATTTGAAGTGGTATTTTAAAAATTTTCAATCAATTTTCACTTTTATGTACTGAATTTTTGAAAGATATAATTTTTTTAAGATTTAACTTGTGAATATTTAACAATTTTAAGTCTTTCATTATCAATATTAAAATATTTTCAGAAAGTTTTAATTATATTGAGAGAAATAAATAATAATAATTATGTGTAAATATTTGTTAATATCAATATTAGAACTTGGCCCAAATGGTCCAAACGAAAAATGTGAACTTAGATAAATATTAAAATCGGGCCAAATGACCCAAAACCGTGAAATTAAAAGAACAAAAAAAGTTTGGGCCTATAATTAAGAGACCCATTAATAGAAAATGATACAAAATAACAGAAATACCCTTAATGAAATCTGCGACTTTTTATAAAGAATGGTAGGTTTAGGTAAAAATTCAAATAGGATTCTGATTTAATAGTATAGATGTTAATATTTTTTTGAACATGGTATAAAATAATTTGAGACTACACTGTAGAGAAACTAATGCCAACGTTTTCGGCTATTTCTGCAGACACTCGTTCTGTCTGGCCATGATCATGACCAGTGTACTCTAACACACAAGTCGGAAGCAGGATCTGTACTTGAGGTAATATACGACAAAATATTTACATTTCCACTATGGACAAATCTTTGATGGTGTTATAATCATATTGCAGCATACTTTAGGCACTATAAGCTGGCAACAAGGAAACTTATATCCGTCATTCATGCTATTATCTGTTCCCAACACTGTTCATCAAAACTCATCTGATGTAGATAACATGTTGCACACTCAACTATGCTTCCTTCCGAGACAACTATTCATCTACATCTGGTATGTTCCTGATCATGGAGTTCTTGGCTTTGCTTACTTTATAGAGATCATATGATTGATTTTTGAAAACTGCCAGGTACCTTTCTCTGTTCGTCTTGACCCTTCTTGCTCTCCTACTATGGCCAAATCATGGGATAAGCTTCTTAAACAACGCTGCAGACTCTATCTCAAATGTAATGAAGTTAAGCTTTTTAAGCGGCGTCACCAAGGAGAAGAATGAAGATGAGAACTGTGAGTATGAAATGGTGTGGGACGCAGAAGGATCTATGCATCTCGTTAAGAAGGTTCTTCAAGTTCCCGTGAAGCGTCAAAACGATAAATCTCAAATAGAAAGGTGAGTAAGAGACTTCAACATACATTGGTTACTCACTAAAGGCACAAGTTTTTTGATATTCTCTTCTTTTCTTCTAGGGGCAATGCTGTGATGAGATCTGCAGCTAGAAAGAACGAGATCGAAATTGTGATGGACTCAAATATTGTTGGTGCTGGTGTATCTGATCCTCTGATGAGATCAGCATCGAAATCAAGAACGAGGCTTGTGATCCAGAGAGTGATACGTACAATCATGATGAGCATTGTCATTGCGGCGTTCAACGTTCCTATTTACATGATGTTGCTTTTCAAAGATTGGGTCGAGAAGTAATAGTGATCATTGACATGATGTGTTGGGAACATGGAAACTATGATCTATAGAGTTTTGGGATATCTCTAGATGCTGAAAAGTGAAAACTCTTGTTGTATTATTATTAGGATGTTGAGATGCAAAAGAAAAGGGTACTTTATTCGATATGGTTCTAACATTTTACCATAGACTTATTGTTCTTTATTAGTAAAAGAAATGAAAATATTACAGAAGCAATGTCACTGATGAAACCAAAACAGTCTTCTCTCTTATCAAAGTGAAACCAGACAAAACCCTTTCAAGTATCTTCAGTTTCTAACAGAATCAGTATCTTCATAGCTCTGTTTCAGACTTGTTTGGCAGATAAGATCTCTTGCTCTCTCTCTCTCTCTGGTGAAGATAAACCAGTGAAGCAAACCCCCCCAAAAAAAACCTAAGAGGTTGATCCTTTAGGTTAAAAAACAACATGAATGTAAAAGGGCTTGTTGCATCAGAATAGACCAGGAAGAGAGAAATCAAGTTTCTTGTAGGAGTTGCCAAGCAACCAAAGGAGAGCTTCAGTGTTCATGGAGCTTCAAGAACTGGTGGAATAGCTATATGGATATATCTATAAATATATGTGTATATATATAATATATTAAAGGATGAGAGTCTATCTCATATTACTCGTCGCCATGGATGTACCAGCAGCAAAGCATAGTAGCGCAACGACGAAGAATATAGAGACGAGCACGTTGCTCCTTTACCAAGGAAGCACATTTGCTTGTAAAGGCCTGACCTTTATTTAACTTACTCTTTAACATGGCCATTACTACAATCAATGCTTCTTTGTTTTTTTCTATTTATATAAAATAAAGAGATAAAAGCAGAAAATGTTGAAACGTTTGGTGTCGAATGTGGTGAACAAGAAAAAACCCTTTCGTGGGTTAGAGAAGAGAGAGGCTTGTGAGAGTGTGAAAGGAGTGAAAGAGTATATATAGAGTGAAGGAAGGAGAGAAATCTGGGGAGAAAAGGTGAATTGGATATGAAGGAAAGGGGAGAAACAGATGAACATGGTCTTCTTTTTGGTTCATTTATTGACATTGGGATTTGTATGTATCAATCTTTTTTGATTCTCCAAGGAAGTGTAGTTTCATGGAAATCATCAAACATCACTATTTTATTCGTCCTACAAGTAGTTGTTTTTTGTGTGTGTGTTTGATTTATATTATAACCTTTGACTTTGGAAATTTTTGGTTCTTGATACTTTTTTTTTTTGAAAACTGTACTGTATATGATCCCTCACAAATATGGAGCAAAATATCCAGCACATTAAGCTGGAAAGCCATAAAATCGAGTATATCAATAATAACGGAAAAAGGTGAATGATGTGAATTAAATCTAAGACCGGATAAATCAGAGACAACCAGATAGATTGACAAATTGTATAAGTTCTAATCTTGTAAATAATAACAAAATATGTAAAAACAAGCAAATTAAAGTTGTAGCTTATACGTTAAAAGCATAGTTTTTTTTTGCTAAAATTTGGACGTTAAAAGCATAGTTGACAAACGTTTAAGACGTACTTAATCATAGACGTGCTTCTACTCTTGAAAACGATAAAGAAAATTGTGAAAAACAAGCAAATTAAAGTTGTAACTTGTAAGTTAATGAAAAAAACCGGGCCTCGTAATCTGGTGGTAAAGGAATCTCAGCTGAGGTGCGGCCATCACGAGTTCGAGCCCCGGTCACAGCGGATTTAACATGGTTTCCGTTTGGCCTCTAAGACCTTCTTCGCCAGTTCCGGTTGGACGCGGTGGGATGGTTTCCGTTTGGCCTCTAAGACCTTCTTCGCCAGTTCCGGTTGGACGCGGTGGGATAGTCGAACTAACTGAGAGATCCGGATACCTGGATTATCAAAAAAAAAAAAGTTAACGAAAAAAAAAAACTTGTTAGTTAATGTATAGTTGACAAACGTTTAAGACGTACTTTTCTTTGTCCTGTCTTAAAACTTTTGTCAACTATACAACTTACATTTAAGACGTACTTAATCTAATATTTTCAAGAAACATGTAAAATTCAGTTTTTTGTTTGGTTCACAAAATGAAATTCAGTTTGTACCAGTTGAACCAGTTAACTTTGACTTGGCTTAGCATTTTGAGGCTTTATATGGGCTTCTACTATGAGCCATTTTAAAATTAACAAAGCCCACACATACCGGTCCGCAATTATAAGTCTCCTCTCGTCGCCGGATCTTCTTTCTCGCCCCTTCCACTCGTGTTTGAAATCACCGCATAAACCCTAGCTTTGTGGTGATTCGTTTCGTTAATCATGGATCAACAGCCCGAACCAGTCACTTACGTCTGCGGAGGTAATCATCTCTTTCCTCCTCTTCTCGAATATCTAATCGGAACTTAATAATACATAGGAGAAGAGATTTTGTGAAGACACGCCTCTTCTGAGTAGCCTTATGAACCCTAATCTATTTTAATAATTAGCTTAGTTGGGAGGCGTAATCTGCTTCTTTTTTTTTGTCTTAAATCAAAGCTTCTATCAAGCAGCATCAGACAGTATAATTAAAAACAGAATTAATAGAAAGTATGCTTTAGCTTACCTTTTCTTGTTTTGTCTGAATGATTTTGGGGGCTTTTGAAGATTGTGGACAAGAGAACACTTTGAAGTCAGGGGATGTGATTCAGTGCAGAGAGTGTGGCTATCGTATTCTCTACAAGAAGCGTACCCGTAGAGGTAGAGACATCTTAACCTCTCTATCAACGCTAATCTTATTTATCACTCTCCGCCTAATTATGTGGTCGTTGATTCTCTTGCAGTTGTTCAGTATGAAGCTCGCTGAGAACCCCTAAAGATTGATTCCAAGTATGCTAAGATGGCAATAAGTTTCCTGCATCTGTTTGTAATATATCTGGACTAGAAAATTTGTTTCTGAATTTGGCTAAGTGGTTTGATTTGATTATAAAAAAATGTGTTATATTATCTCTTTACCTTTTTGGTAATGAGTATATGTATACTATACTAACGGATTCACATTGGTAGAATCCATTATTTGGGCTTATATCTCCTGATCTATAGTTTAAGATCCATATCTCACTCTTTCAAAGTATCAAAGAGAGAGGGTGACATGAAAAAATACAATCCTAAGGGAACTTTGCAAAATGCTTCATACTATTAGCAAAGTTTACTGAGCTGAATCAAAATTCCGCATAGAGTTGAACAAGAACTAAACTGATTTACATCTGTTCTTTTTTCTTTTTGAGTTTTTTTTTCTTGTAGAAAATCACTATAACAGAAAACTCAAAAGAAAACAACAAACTTTGGACCGGATTGCACATCCCTTAGAATAAAAATATAACCGGAACAAACATCATTACCATTCATTAGAAAAGCACATTTTGATGAAATCACAGAACCTAATCACGATGATGATGATGATAAATATAATGATAATAATGAATTGATGATGATGATATATAAGCACATATCTGGAGTCTGGCATCGAAAATAAGAAAAGGAAACAGAGCCGAAGTCGACTTGCCGGCTACCAATATCAGTTTTCTGCTAATAAAAATCGGCAAGTCATCTTTGGCTCAATATCATTTTCTATTTTTCCATGCAAGACTCTCTGATAAATATAGAAACTCTCACCGACAGTCATTACCGTCACTGTTTTTCTTTATCTTGTGATCTTGTCATTTGTGATGTTGTCATGGTAAAATTCTTACTCTTGATGAAGGTATTTATAGGCATGTGTAGTGAGGATTGTATTAATTAATATCATATTTCATATTTAATAGACAATATTCTTCTTAGAAAAAAAAAGATATTCTTATTCGAACAATCTTATCCATGCATGGTTTTAGTGCATGCAAGCAAAACAAAACAGAAAGAATTTTGACCATAACCTCATATTGAAGAATATAACTACTTTAAAGATTTGTCGACCTTAATCTTCAAATTCAACTTCAGACTTTTATGTGAATTATTAATATTCGCCTCACTAGTCACACTACTCCAAACTCCAACGGCATCGTACGAAATCAGATTGTCGTATCTAATCTGAGGACTATGACGTTTCGATTGAAATGGGGGTTGATTGGCAAAAATAAGTCATCGATTGTCAAACAAATATTGAAAGATTTATGTTTAGAAAACTGCAAACAATTTCATATTTTGTGTGTAGATAAAATGGAATGTAAACAGAAATTTCTTTTTTTTTTTTTGTAAAATAGAAATTTCGAGATGGTCGTTTAAAGGTGAGAATGTATTATCTGGATATTCATTATATTTGTTTTTTTTAATAAAAGGCTTTATTCATTATATTTGTCTGAGGCTCAGAGAACGGTAATACATGTTATTCATAACTGTTAATTAATGTAAAATAGAATAGAATATGAATATATTATTGTGTTGTGTTTATTATGAGAATACAAGATCCATATATATAGTGCTAACATTAACATAATGTTGACATTAGATAATGTTAACTTTCCTAAACACTTAATGGAAATATACTAAGAATATTTTGAGGTTAACTTGCTCTTCAAGTCTTTTCTTTTAGTTTTGAGAGTCTTCATGGGTTTCACTGACTTCACAGTCTTGGTCCGTAAGATACACATCTTTCGGTCCAATATATCTCTAATACTCCCCCGCACGACAAATGTGGGATGCAACACGCAAATCTGCAATCACAAAGCAGACCACCTATGTCGTGGACACTATGTCTAGGAACACAAATCAGTAAGTTCCTCCGGGAATAGACTTCAACTTTAGACAAGGGGATAAATACTTCAGCTCTTCTTTGGTCTAAACAATGGGAATACATCTCGTGGATGCAACTGCAGCTCCACAAACAATCGTCCTTAACTTGGAAAATCCGTAACTTGAACTAAAACAGACCTAAAAACATGAGCGTTCAACTATAACTCCCCCGTAATGGTTAAACTATAACCAGAAATCCCAAACTATGGGAAAACAACATGACATAAACTCTGAAAAATTCTAAATTGTAGAAAATCTCAAACCAAAAAATAAACAACCGTGAAAAGTGAAAACCCAATCTTTTGACCTAATAACTTTTTTTTTCTCTTTCTCAAACATCTCTCGATAACCCCTAGACCAAACCATAAGAAAAGAATCTGAAATAATGTAAAACCCAAAAACAGAAACTTTAAGGTAAAAATCAAACTCAAAAAACAAAGTAGAAAACTAAAGAAAAAAAAAATCTATTGATTGCATGATAGCTCGACATCTTCGTCATCATCGTCTTGTTCGTCTCCGTCTTCATCATCGTCAACACCACCGATGATTACCACTATTAATGCAGAAGTTTTAATTTTGATCCACAAAGATCGACTGCTCTGATACCATGTAAAATAGAATATAATATGTTATATTATTGTGTTGTGTTTATTATGAGAATACAAGATCCATATATATAATACTAACATTAACATAATGTTGACATTAGATAATGTTAACTTTCCTAAACACTTAATGAAAATATGCTAAGAATATCTTGAGGTTAACTTGCTCTTCAAGTCTTTTCTTTTAGTCTTGAGAGTCCTTATGGGTTTCACTGACTTCACAGTCTTGGTCCGTAAGATATACATCTTCCGGCCCAATATAACTTAACTCTACCCACTACTCACTAGGCTTTCAATTTGTGTTAAGCACCCTATCCTGTGATCCTTGTCGATAAGTCGTATAAAAAAATCAAAATTAGATTATTCATTTATATAGGAACGTAATGAACTTTCAATTGTCTACAGTTTTCGTTGTTTCCCGTCAATGTACAACTACGTATAACCAGCAACTAATCGAAGAGTTTGCCATTAGTAGGTCTAGCTAAACATAAACATGGTTTTCTTGATCTTCATGTGAAAGCAGCTCTGATATCTTTTCATGTTACCTATTAACGACAATCTCGTTGATAAAAATGGACAAACTAATTGTAGTGTTTTGGTGATGAATAGTCAATCTGGTTAAGCTTAAACCAAGACGAGATTGTCAATTAAGCTGATGGATTGAAGAGGGCGGTCAAGTCCGGTTCAATTAGGAGAGTAGCTTATGGTTTACGACTTGGTTAAGTCGACTTAATGCGAGTGATTAATCCCTGAGCTATAAAGGGCATATGTTGTAATCCCCTCTCTCTTGTGAGCTACCTTCAAACAGTGAGCAAGAGAGGGATTTGTTGAGAACCAAAAGAGATAGTGAATTAGCTGATTTGATCAGCTCAAGACGTAGGGTTGTTACTCTTTGGAGGGCCTGAACTCGTTAAACTGTGTGTGTATTCTTCTTTTGCGTTTTGATTCCTTTCTTGTGTGTTTACCAAAGTGAGAGATTGTGAGATCAAGACGAAGAGTGTGTGTGTTCGTTGAGCCAAGATCCTAACAAAGTGGTATCAGAGCCAGGTTCGGCGAGCTCGATGAGTGGCGATTCGATGTCGAAGGTCAAGGTCGCGATCTTCGACGGGCAAGGCGATTTCTCGATGTGGAAGAAGAGAATGTTAGCTCACCTGTCGATCTTGGGATTGAAGGATGCTCTTGAGGAAACGATCCCAGATCCGAAGCCGATGAAAAAAGAAGAAGACTCAGATGCGTATCAAGAAAGGTTGAAGGAGGATGAAGTCAAGCGGCTTGAGCGGGCTGAGAAAGCGATGAACATGTTGATCTTGAATCTTGGAGATCATGTTCTACGCAAGCTCGATGATTGTACAACAGCTGCATCCATCTGGACGGCTCTTGAGAGGTTATACAATCAGAAGACTCTTCCAAATCGTATCCATATGCAACACAAGTTCTATACTTTTAGAATGGTGGAAACGAAGTCAGTTGATCAGAACATTGATGATTTCTTGAAGCTTGTATCTGGTTTGAGTTGCTTGAAGGTAGAAGTTACGGAAGAAGTTCAAGCAATCTTGCTTCTAAACTCATTACCGGCGCAGTACAACTCCTTAAAGGAAACGTTGAAGTATGGGAGAGACTCACTCACCATTGAAAGCGTTGTGAGTGCTGCCAAGTCCAAAGAGATCGAGCTAAAGGAGAAGCAAGATCTCAGTACTGCAACAAAGAGTGGAGATGCTTATGTTGCTAGAGGAAGACCTGAGAAGAAAGAATCTGGAAACAGAAGATGGAAGAACAGGTCTAGGTCCGGCTCTGGATCAAGGATTACTTGCTGGTATTGCAAAAAGGAAGGGCACAAGAAAGCTGACTGCTTTGCACGGAAGAAGAAGCTTGATGATGATGAAAGCGCAGAGGCAGCAGTAGTGATTGATGCGTTGATGGTTTCTGACACTTGGCATCAGGAGAAGTGGGTTATTGACTCTGGTTGCTCTTACCATATGACCTCAAGACGAGACTGGTTCGACACTTTTGAGGAAGTGAACACTGGAAAAGTAAAGCTAGGAGACAACTTCACGGTGGACGTGGAAGGAGTAGGATCAATAAGGATCAAAGCTTATGGTGGTACGGTGAAAGTCTTGAATAATTTCAGGTATGTTCCTAAACTTAAACGGAACTTACTCTCGACTGGAACCCTGGATAGACTAGGTTTTGATCACTCTGGAGGTAGAGGAAAAACTAGATTCTATAAGGATGGGAAACTAGCATTACAGGAAACGTTGTCTGGAACCTTGTATTTGTTGGATGGTGAGACTTTGATTGCAGGTGAAAGCAACAATGTGATCGAAAAGAAACAGAAAGGAGAAACAGAGCTTTGGCACAGACGCCTGGGTCACATGAGTATGAAAAATATGCAGATTCTTGTGAGGAAAGGGATTCTTGACAAGAGGAAGATTGGAGAGCTAGATTTCTGTGAAAACTGTGTAATGGGTAAACACAAGCGTTTGAGTTTTCAGCTTGGAAAGCATAACTCTGGAGAAGCTCTCAAGTATGCTCATGCGGATCTCTGGGGATCCCATAATGTCACGCCTAGTATCTCCAAGAAGCAATACTTTCTCTCTATCGTTGATGACTTCACACGGAAGGTGTGGGTATTCTTCTTGGCGGCTAAGAGTGAAGCTTTTGAGCGGTTCTGTGAATGGAAGAAGCTTGTGGAAAACCAGATCAACAAGAAAGTGAAGTGTTTGTGTACTGACAATGGCTTAGAGTTCTGCAATACAGAGTTTGATGGGTTTTGCAAACGTCATGGTATTGAGAGGCACATGACTTGTGCCTACACGCCTCAACAGAACGGAGTGGCGGAGCGTATGAACAGAACCATAATGGAGAAAGTCAGATGTCTTCTGAATGAGTCTGGTTTTGGGGAAGAATTTTGGGCAGAAGCTGTATCCACAGCTGTATATCAGATTAACAGAAGCCCTTCATCGGCTGTTGATGGAAACATTCCAGAAGAGCTGTGGCTTGGAAAGAAGCCAGGGTACAAGCATATGAAGAGGTTCGGTTCGATCGCTTATGTTCATAAAGATCAAGGGAAGCTTCAGCCAAGATCAATCAAAGGCGCTTTTCTGAGCTATCATGTTGGTGTAAAAGGATACAAGATATGGTTGCTTGAAGAAGAGACGTGTGTTGTCAGTAGAAATGTGATCTTTGTGGAAGACAAAGTTTATAAAGACGAGATGAAGTCTAAAGAAGAAAGAGAAGCTGCAAAGGATTCAGAAAAGATCAGTACAGTTGTACTCGAACCAGAGAAAGCTCAAGTTGAAGATAAGATCTTGAAGACAGCGGAGAGTTTAGTTCAAGCAGTTCCTCTCTCAGAAGATGAATCTGAAAGTGAAGAAGGAGATGAAAGTGCTGTAAACACAGTCGATCCTGGAAGTTATAACATAGCCAGAGACAGAACGAGAAGAGAAATCGTTCGTCCAACCAGACTTGGAGACTATGATCTAGCTGCATTTGCTCTTGTTGCAGCGGTTGAAGTGAGTCTTGATGAACCAAGAGATTATCAAGAGGCTATGAGAAGCAAAGATAGAGATCTTTGGGATGGAGGAATGGATGAAGAAATGGGTTCATTAGAAGCAAATGAGACGTGGTCATTGGTCAGAAGACCTAAGGACAGAAAGGTTATTGGATGTAAATGGGTCTATAGGAAGAAGCCTGGTATACCTGGAGTGGAGAAACCTCGTCATAAGTGCAGAGTGGTGGCTAAGGGTTATTCGCAGAGAGAAGGTATAGACTATCAAGAAGTGTTTTCTCCAGTGGTTAAGCATGTGTCTATAAGATTCTTGCTTGCAGCTGTTGTGAATGAGGATCTTGAGCTGGAGCAGTTGGATGTAAAGACAGCTTTTCTCCATGGCATTATAGAAGAAGAGATTTATATGGAGCCGCCTGAAGGATATGTTGTGAAAGGAAAGGAAGACTTCGTATGCAAGCTCCATAAGGCGTTGTACGGTCTTAAACAAGCACCGAGGCAGTGGAATAAGTGTTTTGATCAATTCGTTGTTGATCAAGGCTTCAGAAGAAGTGAGTATGACCATTGTGTATACATAAGAGAGTCTAAAGAAGGGTTGAAGATCTACTTACTCTTGTATGTGGACGACATGCTGTTAGCGTCAAAGGATATGGAGGAGATTAAAGAGGTTAAGAAGCTGTTGGGAAGCAGATTTGATATGAAAGACCTTGGAGCAGCTAGAAGAATTCTTGGCATGGACATAGTAAGAGACCGTGAAGGTGGGGTACTTACGCTATCTCAGTCCGGATATGTCAAGAAGGTTCTTCAAGTTTTCAACATGAGTGAAGCTAAGCCTGTTACAACTTCCATTGGAGCTCAGTTCAGACTTTCGTCAATAAAAGAGGATGATGGTCAAGTTCCAGTTGGTGATGATGTGCCATACTGCAATGCAGTAGGAAGTGTGATGTATGCAATGCTGGGAACCAGGTGTGATCTAGCCTATGCAGTGGGTTTGATTAGTCGGTTCATGAGTAATCCAAGCTCTGAGCATTGGTTAGCCGTGAAGTGGGTGCTGAGATATATGAAGAAAACAGAGGATATGAAGCTTGTGTTCAGAAAGCAGAAGGAGTTCAAGGTTGAGGGATTCTGTGATTCAGATTTCTCATCTGATCTCGACAGAAGAAGATCAATTTCGGATTATGTGTTTACAGCAGGAGGTACTGCTATCAGTTGGAGATCAGGGTTACAGGATGTGGTGGCTTTATCTACAACTGAAGCCGAGTACATGGCCTTAGTTGAAGCTGTGAAAGAAGGCATTTGGGTTAAGGGGCTGATAGAAGAGTTTGGTTACAAACAGAGCTGTGTTGAAGTGTGGTGTGACTCGCAAAGTGCACTCTGTCTTGCGAAGAACAATGTTCACCACGAGAGGACGAAACACATAAGTCGAAAGATGCATTTCATCAGAGACATTATAGCACAAGGTGATGTGAAGGTGCTGAAGATTGCTACGGTGAAGAACCCTGCTGATATGCTGACAAAGGTTCTACCAGTTGAGAAGTTTGAGAAGGCATTGAGCTTTCTCGGAGTAGCAAGTCACTGATAAGAAGCCTTCGGGCTTTGGGAGTACATATGTTTGCCGCGTTAAGGAGCTGATTCAGATTGACTTCATCAAGGTGGGGTTTTGTAGTGCTTTGGTGATGAATAGTCAATCCGGTTAAGCTTAAACCAAGACGAGATTGTCAATTAAGCTGATGGATTGAAGAGGGCGGTCAAGTCCGGTTCAATTAGGAGAGTAGCTTATGGTTTACGACTTGGTTAAGTCGACTTAATGCGAGTGATTAATCCCTGAACTATAAAGGGCATATGTTGTAATCCCCTCTCTCTTGTGAGCTACCTTCAAACAGTGAGCAAGAGAGGGATTTGTTGAGAACCAAAAGAGATAGTGAATTAGCTGATTTGATCAGCTCGAGACGTAGGGTTGTTACTCTTCGGAGGGCCTGAACTCGTTAATCTGTGTGTGTATTCTTCTTTTGTGTTTTGATTCTTTTCTTGTGTGTTTACCAAAGTGAGAGATTGTGAGATCAAGACGAAGAGTGTGTGTGTTCGTTGAGCCAAGATCCTAACACTAATTAATGCGATAAAGTTAGTTTTTATTCTATTTATTGATGGATCATATAATGAGATACTGAAATGTCGTATTTGATTAGACAAATAGATATCAACTTGGTCAGACCAACAATATGATAAGATTCTTCCGAACATCGACCATACTCTCTTTTCTTTTGTCAACTGCTTAGACACGCATTTACCTACAAAAATTTCCTGATTTATTCTGGTTTCTAGTATAAAACTAATGTAAGAAAGTTAAATAGCATGAGGGTGAAACTATATAAAAAGAAAAATAGTTTAGTGCAACTATTACTCTACAAACGTTTAAACGTATATATTATCACCTAGCATATAATAAGTGAGGCTATTTTATTTTTATTGGAATATAACTAATATAATTATCATCAACAATTCACACATATTGTGAAGTTTCAACCGCTTCTACCCTTTGGTCTCCGCATCTGTTTACTTGATCCATGATCTTATCATCCGACCACGGTTAATGCACTACTTCCTCCGTTTCACAAAATTACATATTGTAGAGAAAAAAATTGTTTCAAAATGATATATCTTTTAATTTTCAATGAATATTTCATTGACTAATTGCAAACTTCAAAAAACTTAATTGCACTTATTGAACTTTTATTGGATTAAAATTATAGACAAATAATTATCACAAAAATTTATGGAAATTTAATATGTTTTATTAAAATGTGTAAAAAGTTTATAATATGTAATATTTTGAAACAGAGGAAGTAACTTTTAAGAGATCCGAATGAAATGAATTATTTCAATCATGTACTATTATTTCATGTAAATTGATCTCATTTCTACATATCATAAATTATTTGTTGATAGATCACTTACCATTCTTTTACTCCAACTTAAACATGTTTAATTCTATTTTTTTTTTAAACAAACGACCAAACAAAGTACATTCTGATGATATACAACTAAAATCAGTTATTTTGCACATTTTCACATAAACCACTAAATACCGTAAATTGAAATATTACACATATATGGAAATGATTATTGATGATTATACAAGGGAAATTGCATTGTATAACTTTTATACTATACCCATTCAAACAATAATCACCAGATTTTTTTTTATAATATTGGTTTAGTAATTTGATCAGAAATGATTTATATCTCTTAATTTTATTATTTTTAGTCAGAAAATAAACTTTTTACTAAATAATTAAGAAAGTAAAATACATCACCATAGACCATTTGAACCAATTATCTTGTGGCTCAGAAAGTAAAATACGTCTAAAAATTGTTAATGCCTACACTAAACTCTAAAAATTGTTAATGCCTACACTAAACCCTAAACCATATATCATAAACATTAAACCTAAACTCCAAACACTAAATCCTAAATTTTTAAGTAAATCTTAAACCCTTATGTAAATCTTATAAACTCTTAGATAAATCTTAAACACTAAATCTTAAATTCATAACCCTAAACCCTAAGCCCTTGGATAAATCCGAAATCTTTGGATAAATCCTAAACTTTCGGGTAAAAATTAAACCTTAAAAAATTTATCCAATGGTTTAAGTTTACCCAAAAGTTAAAATTTTACCAGGAGTTTAACGTTTACCCAAAGATTTAAGTTTTACCTAAAAATTTAGGATTTATCTAAGGGTTTATAATATACATAAGAGTTTAGGGTTTAGTTTATCTAAGAACTTAGGGTTTATTAGTTATAATTTAGGGTTTAGGATTTAGTGTGGCTGGTGTTAACGATTTTTAGAAAAAAAAATTTGCAGCTATTAATATTTATATCTATTTATTTTAAAAAATAAATTTGATATATTTTGTTCCTTTTTATTGAAAATATTGTACTATTTAAAGTTCTAATTTTTGATTAGCTGGTGAACCCAAAAATTCACCTTGGGATCATCCCAAGAAAAACTCACTTGAAAGCATTCGGTATTTCTGATATTTCTCAGGAAAGTGAATGATGTCACCAAATTTCAGCAAAAAAAAAAGTGGATGATAGGGAGTCACGAAGCAAATGCAAAAATTGATTTTAACTTGTGGTAGCAAACGACTGAGAAAACTGCCATAACTTTCCAAATTGGCTTGGACTATACCAGTTACCATCTAAGTCCAGTAATTTTCGTTCAAAAAAGTCAAGTCGTTAAAACAACTTTGTGGAAAAAAAAACAAAAAATTTATTAGTCTTCATGACATCTCTATAGACACCATGTAATATTTTTAGGCTAACAAAGCGGCAAGTTATGCTTAACGGCTATATATTTGTAACAGGATGGACTATTAACGTAAAACACAAATTTGGAACATTAGAATCACAGCCCTTTCATGGCTTGCAAACATTATAGAGGGACCCCAGAACACTTAAGAAGACGCTTTTAGCCACTCTAATGAGGACCTTTGATCTCCTTACATGATCAATCATCACTAGGATAAGTAACATACAATACAACTGGAAGAGGAAAAACAAGATTTTTGGATCACGAAACTGAAAAAATCAAATGAAATTTAGAAATTACTAGGGAAACCCGAGGATTATCAAACATTCTTATTTTTGTGAAACATAGTAGTTGAGAACAACAATACTGGAAACTTATGTATGTATAGGAAACCATAAACACATCAACGTCTAACAATCCTTCTGGCTTTGAAGAACCTCTCTCTGATAGTGTATAGTTGTTTTACAACTTCACGCATTGTCAAACGATTCATCGGAAATTCTTCACAGCACCTAAGTCCCAACTCCAAAACCAGTTTCAAGCACACATCAACAGGGAATCCAACTCTGAGACCGCTGTGAAGTAACGATTTGTCCGCAATGTCTGATATCCTTTCCGGTAATGCCAACTTGGTGTAGATCTGGAGGGTAAGGTTTCCCCCAAATAATTCATTAGTTGGTCTTTTTCCAGTGAACATTTCCAAAAGAAGAACTCCAAAGCTATACGCATCACCATGTACTGATGGTTGTCCTCCCATTGCATATTCTGCAGCCATAAACAAGATTGGAGTGATAAGAGGATATATTAATTTTCTTCATATTAACGTGACACATGTGTGTGATACATTTACCTGGTGCGGCATAGCCGATGGTGCCTCTGATGCCGGAGGAGCTAAGTTTGGTGAGGGAGGATTCTTGGTCGAATTTGAGGAGGAGCCGAGCTAGACCAAAGTCACTAACAAGGGCTGTTAGATCATCGTCTAGAAGGATGTTTCCTGACTTAAGATCACAATGAACTATAGGGTCATGATAGTTAACGTGAAGATACTCCACAGCAGAAGCCACGTCTATGGCAATGTTAAGCCTTTCAAGAATGCTCAAAGGCGGCCTTGAGGTATTGTTGGTCCCTTGTAGATTATCTTCTCCGTGCAGCCACATATCCAAGCTTCCATTTGGCAAGAACTTATACACCAGTGCTTTGAATTCATCACCTTTGAAATCAATGCTCGAACAAACTGTTAACAGCTTCACAAGGTTGCGATGCCTCACACTCTACAAGACTTCACATTCTGTGATAAAGCTCTTGACAGCTCCATGAAACTTGAGGTTTAACACTTTGATGGCAACAGCTCTGTTTTCAGGACCAAGAAATGCTTTATACACAACACCAAAGTTTCCTGTCCCAATCATGTTTCCCAAAGAAAATCCACCAGTTGCACTATGAATTTCCGCATACTGTATCCTTTCATGTAAGGGCGCAATAGTTAAATTATCCATATGATGCGCGTTGCTTACCCTTCGTTTCTTGAACCAAGAGAGAGAGCTGATAACCATTATTGAAAGAATAAACAAAGTGACAGCTGCCCCAATGCCGATGGCGATTTTCCTTCTCGTTGAAGAATGCTCTCTTGATTTCTTTGTTTCTAAGCATGGTTTCAGCTTTAGTTCAACAATCCCTCCACATAGATTTTGGTTTCCAAAGACGGAGACGTTTCTTGATTTTCGAAATATTCCTTCGGTTGACACTGGCCCTTCAAGATTATTCACAGAGAGATTTAGATACTGAATAGCAGAGAGGTTTACCAGATATTCAGGTATGGTGCCAGAAAGATTGTTGTTGGACAGATCCAGGAGTTGTATGCTCCTCAACCCTCCGATATCTATGATTCTTCCTTCAAAAAAGTTTCCATTCAATAAAATTTCTTCCATGCATAGACAGTTCCCCAGGGTTTGTGGTACATGTCCAGATAATTGGTTGAGTGAAACATCTAGTCGAACAAGACTGACCAACTTTCCTACTTCATTGGGGATCTTTCCAGTTAAATTGTTATGTGAAATATCCAAAGTAACAAGAGATCCAACGTTCATGAGTTCTTGAGGTATAGAGCCACTCAGCATGTTGAAATCAAGCCCAAGGTTAAGAAGGTAAGTGCAATTTCCAAGACTTGAAGGGATGCTTCCTTTCAAATTATTGTTATACAAATAAATTTGCGCTACCATACTGAGGTTTCCAAAGGAAGATGGTATGTCTCCTGACATCATATTATACTCTAAGTAGAGCCTCTCTAATCTAGAAAGCCTCCCGATGGAGGCCGGAATTTCACCTGTCAAGAGGTTCTGTTCAACCTTGAACGATTGGAGGCTTTCAAGATTTCCGATGTCAAGAGGAATGCTCCCAGAGATGGCATTTCCTCCAAGGAAGAGATAAGTCAATAGACTGGATAGATTTGATATGAGAGGAGGCAAGATGCCCCCAAGTCTGTTGTAGCCAGCACCAAGAAACTGCAGCTGAGTGCAGTTATTCAAACTGCTAATGAAATCAAGATCTCTGGGGGAGTAATTTCCCAGAGAATTATAAGAAAGAGCAAGTATTTCGAGATTATATAATCTTCCGAAATTTAAAGAAATGCTTCCTGTCATGTGGCATTCTACAATGTCAATTTTTTTAAGAGATGTAATATTGGCCAGTGAAGATGGAATCTCCCCTTCAAAATTGTTTCCTCCCAAGAACAGCACTTGAATGTCTGGAAAAAGCTGGTCAATGTCAGGCGGGAGTTTACCAAAGAAACGGTTGCCTTGGATGGATAGAAACAAAAGGGAGGATAGATTGCAAATAGGATGTGGAAAGACACCTGAAAAGCTGTTTCCACCCATTCGGAGATACGTCATCCGTGAAAGGCTAGACATGCTGTACGGAATCTTTCCTTCCATACGGTTATCCTCTATATCAAGCTTCTGGAGTGATGTTAAGTTGCCAAGAGTTGCAGGGAGCCTCCCTGTCAGATTGTTTCCACGGAGAGACAGAAGGAAAAGCGAAGAAAGTGAGCCTAGTTCAGAAGGGACGTCATGTTCAAGATTGTTGGAGGATAGATCATTGGTCAAAAGGGCAGAACAGTTTGGTACGCCAAGTGCAATCCCACCTCCAAGAACGTTGTTGCTTAGGTTCAAGTGTTGAAGCTTGGATAACTTCCCTAACTCAAGAGGGATGCTACCATGGAAAGAGTTGTCCGCAAGAATAAGAGATGTGAGGAAAGAGAGGTTACCGATGGAGGGCGAGATAACACCGGTTAGTTTCATCCCGCTGAGGTCTAAACCAGTGACCCTCTTGTCCCTCCGACCACATATAATTCCAGTCCAGTTGCAGAGATCAAAAGATTCGTTCCATGAAGCTAAGACAAGTCGGCTGTTCTCTGTTAATTGGGACTGGAATTCGACCAGTGCTTGTTTGTCCGTCTCATCCTTGAATCTGGAAGCCTGACAGGAGTATACAACAAGAGCTTGCAGAGCAAGCAAATGAAATAGCATAAGGCTCATACAAGGAAGATACATTGAAAATAACTAATTAATCAGTTGTGTCAAAGGGACGAAACGAAGATAACTACTTGGTGAGAGGATAAATTATTTTAAAATCAGTAACTTTCCAAATGGAGATGGCAGTAAATTTCCAAAAGTACTTTAGTTAACGGTCGTTGCCTTCTCTATCAGCTTGTTTGAAAATAAACAACATACATGCATCAAGAAGAGAAAAACTATGTCAAATCAACATATAGGCCAAAGCTGATCAATTACAGTTTTTATAACAAAATATAAGTTAAGTAAGAAAGTGAGTTTTATGTTTTTTTTAATTATTAACTTGTGAGTATTCCAGAGTTATGAAAATACCCAAACTAAAATCCAAGGAAAATTGCAACTCATAGATAGAAATTCTCTGGTATTCATATGTGCCGAAAACTAGGGTTCATATCCATTTAAGTATCCAAGAGCAATGTAACTTAGTTTCACGTAATAGGTAGATCGAACATGAAACATATTGGTGTCCCAGTTCTATTACCACTGAACCATAAAATTCCGGACAAGTAAATGAGTTTTATGTTAGCAATACCAAACAAAAGAAAACATAAAAAAATGAGAGAGCATCTCAATACATCATTTTAAAAATGATGTATATAAATAGTGTTACATCATATTTGATTAAACATTATTCACAAGTTCATTCTGATGTTGAACTTTTTTATTTGAATAATAATCTCTATAATGTTGACAAATTTTTGTTTTATGCATAAACAAAAACATATACAAAATGTTACTTCTAGAAAATTTGTTTAATATTATATAAGGATCCGTGCGTTGCACGGATTTTATTTGATGTTTTAATTTCATGAAAACATAAAAAATGAAAATGTTTTTCACATTAGTTCTCGGATTTTTTTTTCAGTATATGTTGGTGGAAGACTTATTTTAGTAATAATAATTTGTTTTCTTACATAAATTCTAATTAATATTTCGAATTCAATAATCAAGGTTGTTTTTTTTATAAATACTTCTCCATAATTATTTTTCAAAATAATATTAGTTGTAGTTAATTGAAACATATAGAATTGTAAATTCACAAGTTCATTCTGATGTTGAACTTTTTTATTTTGAATAATAATCTCTATAATGTTGACAAATTTTTGTGTTATGCATAAACAAAAACATATACAAAATGTTACTTTTAGAAAATTTGTTTAATATTATATAAGGATCTGCGCGTTGCACGGATTTTATTTGATGTTTTAATTTCATGAAAACATAAAAAAAATTAAAATGTTTTTCACATTAGTTCTCGGATTTTTTTTCAGTATATGTTGGTGGAAGACTTATTTTAGTAATAATAATTTGTTTTCTTACATAAATTCTAATTAATATTTCGAATTCAATAATCAAGGTAGTTTTTTTATAAATACTTCTCCTATAATTATTTTTCAAAATAATATTAGTTGTAGTTAATTGAAACATATAGAATTGTAAATTCACTATATTGTTTATATTGTGTAAGACAAATTAAAACAACACAATTCAAACTATTAATGTTACACAACACCAATCAATATTTATTATTGTAGTCATCTAAGTATCAACTATAGTACTAGATAAACATCAATTTTGTCTACTTTAGCATCGGTGGTGTGACTTTAACCTCATTTTTATATATAATATATCAGTGAAAACTTCTTGATATACAATATTTTATAGAATAATATTGTCATTATGTTTTGTGCCTACTTTAAGAATATGAACCCATCCATTTGTAATGACTCATTTTCCATGAGAAAAGACTCGACTAGGAAAAGTTGACTATCAATATAGTTGATATTTAACTGACTATCACCGCCTAAGCAAGTTAACAGATTCAATTCGTCCACCGTTACATTCCATGAGATAATTGATCTTGTCTTTGAAGTGAATTTGGAAATCTTGATATGTAAACTTTGTAATGTATTCAATAAAATCTCCATTCGAGGTTTTGTATTTTGCAGGTGTAGGTGTTGTGCACCGATACCCAATAGCCATTTAGCAAAAAAAATATTCTCAGCTTGGTGCATTCATATTTTCCTACAGAACGAAGGACAAGACTTGGGTTCACTCCCAGATTCACCACATCTCTAATAACCAATCAAAATGCCAACTAAATTAATAATAAAATAATTTAAAAAATAAATAATATCATATTTAATAATGCTAATGTCACTATTTAATCCATAAACTCAAACTCTATACCCTAAATTCATATTCTAAACCCTAAATTTTAACTTATAAATCCAAACTCTATACTCTAAACCCAAATCTTAAACCCTAAACCCAAACAATAAATCATAAACAAAAAAATTCTAAACTCTAAACCCAAAACTATATCCTAAACCCAAATCTTAAACTCTAAACCCAAACCATAAACCCTAAACCCAAACCGTAGACCCTAAACCCAAACCCTAGACCGTAACCTAAACCGTAGACCCTAAACCCAAACCCAAACCCTAGACCGTAACCCAAACCATGAACTCTAAATCAAAACTTTAATTCTTAACCTTAAATTTCAAAAGAATAACATCAATATTAATCTAAATATTTAGGGTATAGGGTTTGGGTTTTGTATTTACGTTTTGGGTTTAAAGTCTAGGATTTGGGTTTAGGGTTTAGGTTTGGGTTTAGAGTTAAGGTTTTTGGGTTTAAGTTATAAGATTTGGGTTTAGGGTATAAGATTTGAGTTTAGGGTATAGAGTTTGGGTTTATAATTTAGAATTTAGGGTTTAGAATTTGAATTTAGGGTATAGAGTTTGAGTTTATAGATTAGACTAGTGACATTTAGCATTATTAAAATTGACACTATTTATTTTTTTTAATTATTTTGGTTTTTTAAAAAATTATTTAATATTTTTATCATTAATCTAGTTGGCATTTTGGTTGGTTATTAGGGAGGATGGTGAATTTAAAGGTTCACTATAGGGGATGAATCCAAGTCTAATATAGATTAATAATTTCATAAGTATGAACGATTGATTGTTGCCATAACAGTTTGTTGCCTCGTGCCTTGCGGTATGACTGGCAGAATGTCTAAAATCACCATCAAAAAGTAGTGTTTTCTCTCCAAAAGGTTTAGGTGCTTCGTCCCAGTGATGAGATCTGTTTTTTTCAATCCCAATCATTGGTTGACCTTAATTATAAAATTAGACTTCAGATTTCATGTGAATAAATAATTTTCGAAACTCACGAGTCACACTACTTCAAACTCCAAAGGAATTGTAAGAAATTAACTTGTCCTATCTATCTGAGGAGTAGACATTTCAACTAGAATGTGGCTAATTGGTAAAAATAAGTCATCGACAAAAATTGAAAGTTTCTTTATAATATTGATGCTTGAAGAACTGCAACAGAATTCATCTTTTGTGTGTGGATAAAACGTAATATAAATAGAAATTTCGAGAGTGTTACAAACAAACAAAAAAGAAAAAAAATATTTCGAGATCGCCATTAAGGTGAGAATGTATTAGCTGGATATTCAATAAACAGTATTATCTGAGGCTCGGAAGCCTCGGAGCACACTAATACATGAATATTAATTAACTTAACTCTACCATCACTATGTTGGAGAAAAAAGACACGGCGCAGCAGAATATAAAGTCGTGTTTACCTTTATCTTTGTGAACCCGTGAGAAAAATACTAAGACGATAGTAGAACATAGTATAAACAAAATCTAAATGAGACAAGTAATTTTTAGGTTAGAAAACTTCTTCGATGTCGATCAGCATGCTTTAGTTGCAGATACGGCGACGACATTTCGTAATTCTGCATGTCAGGCTGCATGTCTTGCTTCCATGCACGCCGATACCTCGAACTTTTATTGACACTCAGCTGGTTAGGAGATAGACATCACGTCCTGATCGCTTAAATCAAGCCACCGCGAACTTTTCGGTCGATTTGCGCGATTTCGGGTTTTCCGGCATATTTTCGACCCGCGATCAATCCCGAATATTTTTTCGCTTCCGTTCTGATGCTCTGAATATTTTTAATGAACTCCATAAGAATTCTAAACTTAATGAAAAATATTTCCCGAGCCTCCGGTTTCCTCGAAAAATCCACAATACCGAAATTAGGGTTTTCACCCAACTTCGGATTTTTCCATCCACTACAAAAAAACAGATGTTTAACGAGGGCCATTTTCCTCGTTAATTCCTCGTAAAAGGAAGTTTACGAGGAATTAACGAGGAAAAGGGTTTCGTCGTTTATCGTCCGTCGTAACACATATTTCGTCGCCATTTCCTCGTAAGAGGAAGTAAAGTTTTCGTCGTAAGCTCCTCGCCGCGTTTCCTCGTAAATCACTCGCGAACTTTCCTCGTACAAACCACGCGAAGCTCGCATCGTTAATTACACGTAAGTTTCTTGAAAACAAATCCTCATAAATTTCATGTAATATCCTTGAAACATTTTCCTCGTAAACTCCACGTAGATTCCTTGAAAATCCCATCCTCGTAAACTCCTCGTAAACGTTTCCTCGTAAATTCCTCGGCAAAATTTCGTCGTAAATAACTCGTATGGTGCGTATTTTCGAATTAATAAATATTATTGATAAATATAATAATTATTAATTTAATAAATTAAAAATATTTAAATATTGGGTTTATAAATAAATTTTAAATAAAATTCAGAAGCAACAAAATATTTTATATATAATTAAGTTTTGGAATTTAAAATACATAAACCGAAAAAAAAAACTAAGGCTCGTTCATCGCCTCGTAGAATTCCTCGCTCCTCCTCGTAACATCCTCCTCGTTATGTGTGCCCGATGACTCGCCTGGAATGGGATTTTGTTGTTTCATGTTCCTCAACAAAGTTTTCCATTCCGGATTTGTGGTCGCTATAAAGTCGATGAAGGCCTCGAGTCCAGTCACACGGCTTTGGGTCGCGCCCAGCTCGGAACGCAACTGAGTGACTTCTTCGGTCCGTCTCTGAGCATAAGACGATGTCGCTCTCGGGACATCATTGACGGAACCGATCCCCAACGTACGTCCCTTTTTCTTAGGGACAACCTTAAAAACAAAAAAAAATATATTTGTTAGTTAAATTTAAAAGGTAAATTTAATGAATTAATAATTAAAAAGATATAATGTTAAAAATTTTACCTCCTCGTAAATCTTATCCACTTCAGTTGTGGATAAGGTAACGGGTAATCCGTCGGCGGACTGCTGGGTCAGCTGAGTCTGGCGCTCCTCAACCCGAGCAATTACGTCGTTGTAGATTTGCTCGGACTTGCCATCTAAAAACTGGCCCGCCTTGTTCTTGTGGGTCCGCTCGTAAAGTTCCGGAAGAGTCGGGAGACGTCCCAACTATTTGGCCTAAAAACATTTAAGAAAATTGTTAGAAATATATTTAACTATATTAAAAATAATAATTTAAAAATTATTATTTAATTACGTACCATTTGCAAACGGACACCGGCATGGGGTTTTTGGCCCGTAGAGTGTTGCATCGGGCCGTTACCGTGCTCGTCTACCGTGTTACGGGCGGCAGCACAAATATTTGCGATCCTAATGGAGTTAGGATCCTTCCAGTAACGGATCAGGCCGTCCCAAACATCCGTGGTAAGCTCAGAGGGTTTGCCACGGGTGTACCCCTTGATGGTCCAGTCAGCCTTCCAGTTGCATACCGTGTCCGCCAAGCAAACTTGCGCCTTCGCGTAAAACGCCTTCCTCACTCTCTCACTGACCCCGATAGACCAATGATACTTTTGCTGCAAAAAAAAAAAATTAATAATCTGTTATCTTAAAAAAAAATATAAAATAATTAATTAATAGAATTACTTACAGCGTAAATCTTGAACCACGTCTTTCTGATGTAGATCGGCGTCAACTTCCAGTTTGGATGCGCCATGGAGAAGTAACCTTTAATCGTCTCGGTTACATCTATCGCAAGGCAATTGTCAACCCCAAACCTGGAAAAAAAAAGAAAATTTAAATTATTTAATGAAGTTACAAATTAAAATAATTAATTAAAAAATAATGCACTTACCACATAGTCCCGTCGGGTCTGTCGGGATCTATGATTGGTAAACCAGCTCTGCCTGGCATACCAAGAATATCCTCGACAGTGTACTGCGAGAAGGGAACTGTAGGTGGCACCATGAGATCGGAATGAACAGCGGCGGGGATCTCAGGAGGAGCTACCGGAGGAGCTACCGGAGGAGCCACCGGAGGTGCTATCGGATGAGGCATCGGAGGAGGCATCAGAGGGAAGAAATGCTGAGTCTCGGGAACAGACTCCTGATCTGAAGAACCGGAACCACCGGCACCTGAAGAAGAACCTGGCGGGTCTAACTGACTACCAGGCTCACCGAACATCTCTCTGTAGTGAGCACTAAGCAAGTGCTTGCGAACCTGCAAAAATAATTTTTTTTTAGTTTATGATCATCAATAATTAAAAATCAATCATCAATAATTAAAAAATCTATCTAACGAACATAAAATCCGTAAACCTATCTAAATTCCCTAAACTAACCACCTAAACTAACAACCTATCTAAATTCCCTAAACTAATTATGGGGGCGAGGAAATTACCATTTTCGAAGGAGAGAGGAATGGGAGAGGAGTTGGAGACGAAATTGGGAGGAAATGGAGAGGAAGTTGGGACGAGTGGAGAGTGTGAGGTTTGTGTGGTTGTATATATAACTTACGGAGGTCTCGCAATTTCCTCGTAGATTTACGAAGAATTAAAGAGGCCCGTCTTTCTGTTCCTCGTAAAAACCTCGTAACCTTACGAGGAAATTGCGAGGCCCGTCCCAAATCAAACGAGAAAATAGCGAGGCCCGTGTTTCTATTCCTCTTAAAAGCCTCGTAGATTACGAGTTTTTAACGAGGTAAATTTGTAAACCTCTAAAATCGAAATCCCAAACTCTAAACCCCATCTTTCTTATATTCTACTTCATATATTCAAAACATATCTTCCTTTTAACCTCAATATCTTCTTAACATTTCAAACCTCAAAATTTAAAACCACAATTCTTTAACTTCTAATATCAATCTCTTCTTTCTAATATAAACTTGTACAAAATCAAATTATTTATTTAAATTTTTTATTTTGCAACAAAAATATAATTTTTTGAAGATTTGAAAATATATATAATCTTTTGAAAATTATAAAATTATTAATGGGGTTTGGAGTTTGGGATTTAGAAAAAAAATAGATAAGAAAGATGGGGTTTGGGGTTTAGGGTTTAGGGGTTTAGACAATAAATATCGTTAAAACCTCGTAAACTCACGAGGAAATAACGAGGAAAGAAAAAAAAACTAAAATCCTCGGTAATTCCACGTAAGCTGACGAGGTCTTTACGACGATTTTGTCTTACGTGGAATTAACGAGGACTGCGTTTTTCTTTTTTTTATTTCTTTGTTATTTCGTCGTAAACCACGAGGAATTAACGAGGTTTTCTTTCTAAACGCCTAAAATCAAAAACCCCAAACCACAAACACCATCTTTCATATCTTCTACTCTTCATATTCCATTCCCCAAACCTCAATCTTTTATTTTTCATTCAAAACCTCAAACCTCAATATTTTTTTTCTTTATAAACATTCCCAAATTCTTATAATCTCAATACATTAAATAGTTTTCATGATTAAAATAATCGAATTACATGCATTAAGTCTGAAAATCAATCATATTAAAACACAAATACATCAATCGGATACATTTTCGTCATCACTAGAAACATCATCATTTTCAATAAACTCGTCTTCAACAGCTTCGTCTGTGCCATCGTCGGTAAGATCTTCATACTCATGATTATACGGATCAATGAGAAGAATGTCATCAATTTGTTGTTCAGGTTCCTCGACTTCATTTATCTGTTCTTCTTGCAATGGTGGTTCTTCTCCACTAATGATTCGTCCTCGAGGTGTAACTTTGATCACGGATAACCAATTTATTCCCGATTCTCTCATCCGAGGGTATGGAAGGTAGCTAACTTGATCTGCTTGTGAAGCTAAGATGAAAGGCTCGAATTTGTTGTACCTGAAAAAAAAAAGAAAACATAGAAGTAAGCTTATTCTGCTCATGTATGGCAAATAAAGAATTTGTTGTACCTTCGTCCACCATTGACATCAACTACACCGAATTTGTTAAACCGAACACCTCTGTTGACGACGGGGTCGAACCACTCACATTTGAAGGGGACGCATTTCAGCTTCAATATCCCTGGAAATTCCACTTCAATAATATCTGTCAAGATACCGTAGAAATCGGTTTCCCCTTTCACACATATTCCATAGTTACTGGTCGCCCGCTGTCTACCATACTCATATGTGTGAAAAGTATAGCCTCGTGTGAAATACATCTGTGAGGTGGTGACCTTTACATGTGGAGATTGAATTACTTCGTGTAACCACTTAGGATAATCTGCATCGTCGTCATAATCAACCTGCAAAAACAAAGTGAACGTTAAAATACAGATCATTTATGAATAATGAGTTTGAGTTAATACCTGATTCTTCAACCACTTTATAAAGTGTTGATCTTTCTTTTTGTCTACGTTAGTTGTGGATATACCTGGGAATGTTTCTTCGACTTGTGAAACAAATAGGCTGTACAATCACATTTTATATTAATTAATATTTGGCAATTATATATATGTGTTAATTTATATGTGTCCATTTATGTTACCTTTCAAATAACGAATCAGTGGATCCTCACAATTGAGTAGAATATAGGTGTGTGCACTATGAGCGTCTTCTTCACTCGACCACCAAACCTCTTTTGATTTCCCACCCAGTCGCCCAATCTGGCTAAAGATGTCTGGAACACCAGCAACTGCGTATGTTGGCGCGACACCACCATCGTCATATCTCCTTGGAGCTCTTTTCCGGGTACGTACTTTTGACGCAAAGTAGTACGATGTGAAGTGAGAAGTTTCTTCCGTCAAACTTCCAGCAATTATAGAACCTTCAACCTTTGCAAGGTTCTTTGCTTTTCCCTTCAAATATTTCATGGCTCGCTCATACTGATACATCCATCCGTAATGTACAGGTCTACGAAGCAATGCCTCATATGGGAGGTGGACAGCTAGATGCTCCATGACGTCAAAAACTCAGGAGGAAATATCTTCTCCAAGTTGCACAATAAGATGAGAATGTTCTCTTGAAGCTGTTCCACGACTTCTACTTTAAGAGTGCGGGTGCTCGGATCTCTGAAAAATGCTCCAATGCCTTGTATATTCCAAAAACAATTATACACATTATAAGTCATATATTATTTCAAACTAAATCATTATATATAAAAATACTGCAATAAATAATATATATAGTACCTGCAAGTGCTTCATGTACGTTTGTAGGAAGTAGCTCCGCAAAAGCAAAGGAAAGTAGTCGTTGCATAAAGACATGACAGTCATGACTCTTCATCCCGGAAAACTTTTGACCCTTTTCAACGCATCTAGACAGATTTGAAACATACCCATCGGGGAATTTCACTTCTGATGCTACCCAGTTGAACAACACCGACTTTTTTTCTGAAGACAATCTGAATATCGGAACAGGAACTTGTCCATTGCTGTTTATATGTAACTCACTTCTTGAGCAAATATCCGGCAAGTCTAACCTCGATTTAATGTTGTCTTTTGTCTTCCCCAGGACTATTTAATATTGTATTCATGATGTTCTCAAAGAAATTCTTCTCTGTATGCATCACATCGAGGTTGTGGCGCAGAAGAAGATCCTTCCAATATGGCAACTCCCATAATATACTCTTCTTGTGCCAGTTGTGATGAATACCGTAAGAATCAGGCATATTAGGGGGGACATGCCAATTACCACCACGAGGAACTGTTTCCAAAGCTCCATAGTAATCGATTTGCTTTTCAGTTTCTTCTCCAGTTAAATATGGAGGAGGAGTGTCTCTCACAACCCTTTTGTGCCTAAACAATGTTTTGTTTCTTCGGTACGGATGGACCAATGGGAAGAAATCGACGATGACAATCGAACCAACTTGTCTTCCTCCCATTCTTCAGTTGAAACGCATCTGTCGCTCCATTACATTATGGACAAGCTAATCTCCTATGTGTAGTCCATCCCGACAACATCCCATAGGCAGGAAAGTCACTTATGGTCCACAAAAGCATCGCTCGCATCGTGAAATTCAGTCTTCGTTGAGCAGTCATACGTCCTCTCCCCTGTTGACCACAAATCCTTCAACTCTTTTATCAATGATTGCAGGAAAACATCCAACGACCTTTTAGGATGTTTCGGACCAGGTATTAATATGGTCAAGAATAGCAACTCCCGTTGCATGCCTATCTCCGGTGGCAGGTTGTATGGCGTAAGAAAGACTGGCCACAATGAATATTGTCTCCTTGACATTCCGAATAGGACTAAATCCATCTGTGCATAATCCGAGATACACATTCCGGATATTGCTCGTGAATTCCGGATATACTTTGTTAAAATGTTTCCAGGCTCTTGCATCTGATGGATGTGTCATCTCACCATCCGTCTGAGTATGCTCGGCATGCCATCTCATCTTTCCAGCAGTCTGCTCTGATTGGTACAATCTTTTCAATATGTCTGTAATTGGTAGGTACCACATCCTTTGGTACGGTACCCTATTACGTCCCCGTCCTTGCGGCTTGAATCGTGGCTTCTTGCAGAATCGACATTCTTCTAACTTCTCATCATTTCCCCAGTAGATCATGCAGTTGTCGATGCAAACATCTATCATCTCCGAAGGCAACCCAAGACTATAAACCAGTTTCTGAATCTCATAATAAGAATCAGCAGACACATTGTCTTCCGGCAAATACTCTTTAAACAAGTATGCCCATTCATTCATGCAACTTTCAGGTAGATTGTGACCAGTTTTAATATTCATCATTCTAGCAGCCAACGACAATTTAGAGAGACATTCTCTACAACCACTGTAAAGTGGTTGATTCGCCGCATTTAACATTTCATAAAACTTTTTTGCATCTATTATAGGCTCTTCATCTTCATCATGAGCTACGAATGCATCAGTTACCATATCATGAACCCTATCAAAATCTACCATCTGCTCCTCCTGATGGTAACTATGTTCATTATGCAAATGATGAGCAACTGGTTCTTCCTGAAAATTGCTATTACTACTACTAGCTTCATTCTGATCATAATTATTATAACCTTCTCCATGTTGAAACCAGATATAGTAATTTGGCATGAAACCTCTATTTATTAAATGCTTCCAAACATTTTCACGATTTGCCAATTTCAAATTGTTGCATTTCCGACATGGACAGAACATCTTACCGCTTTCTAGGGCGAGCGGTGTGGAATCTGCTTGATGCATAAATGTCTCCAGTCCCGCAATGTATTCTTTCGTCACTCTCTCGTTAGCATCTCTATGCATATACATCCACCTCCGCAACTCATAGACATTCCCGGAGCCTGACATTTTTTTCCTTTCACGTTTTTCTTTTTTTGTTCTTGTTGGTGTGTTTAAAATGATGTTGAAACTCCATATTTATAGAAAATTTTCGAATCTGGTAGTTGAAGTATTGCGATGAATTTGCGAGGAATAGGTAGGTAGAAAAAAAAACGTGCTTTAAAATTCCTCGTTAAGTTCACGTAAAACATTTCCTCGTAAAGAAGACGCCAATTTACGTCGGTTTAACGAGAAATGTATATTTCCTCATTTCCTCGTAAATATAATGCAAGTTTTACGTGGTGTTTACGAGGAAAGAGAAATTCCTCGTTAAAACCACGTAACCTTACGTGGGTTTTACGACGAAATATTTTCTTCGTTACTTTACGAGGAAATAACGACCTTTTCTTCTTTCTTTGTAGTTTTCTCGTAAATTCGTCGTAATATTACGAGGATTATATTTCCTCGTTAATTTTCCTCGCTAAAATGCTGTTTTCTTGTAGTGATCGTGCTTCGATCCCGTTGTACTTTCTTCTCGTCCTTCTTGATTCACATCCTGCTTTTGACCTATTATGTCTCCAAAATAATATTTCCCGGATACGAAGATTTTTCCGAGAAAATTTCATGCTTAAGAAACGTCGGCTTCAAAAATGTCGAGATTCTAAACCGTCGTGCTTCCAAAAATGTGATGCTTCCAAAACGTTCGTCTGATCAATCCAACACTCTTTTAAACATGGTTGAGCAGCTTATTTGACTCCTATTTTATCCACGATCAATTATTTGACAACCCCGTTCTTCGAAACTTCTCGATCGATCCAACCTCCAAGTAGATGCTCGACCAATCTTCTATTTTCTCTGAACCATGTTAAGTTTTATATGATCAAAACTCAACATTCTTCATCATTCTTTGATTCCCAAAAACTTGGCTCCAAACTCTGACTTTGTCGATCTCGACCATTTTACCCCGAAGGGCGGGTTGTCACATTCCCCCCCCCCCCTAATAGAGTTCTTCTTCTAATTCTTAGGTGTGCAACTGCTCAACTTCACGAAATGCTCTCTCTGAATGACAATATCTCCTTGGATCACTTCGTCTCGCGGTCTTGATCACTTGATGTGCTTCTTTATCGGTTCGCCCTTGGAATCTCTCTTTCGGTTTCTTTGATCTCCATCCTGAATCCTGAATTCTGAACTCGCTCCATCTGGATGCCTTCCCAAACATTTCTCTTGGTCTTGAATCCTTTTTTTTCTTCACTTCATGATTTTCCACGCTTCACTCATTCTCAGTTCGTCTTCATATCGGATTAATTTGTCCACCAATGTTCCTTGAGTGTCCTTCTCATGGTCTCCACAATCTTTTTCATATCTCCTTAGTTGAATGATCACTGAATCGTCGTCTTACTTTGCCACTGCCATAACACTCATTTCCCATGAATGATCACTCTATCCTTTCCTTCAGATAAATCATTCTTGCTCCTGATATCCAGATACTGCTGAAGTCTTTTCCCAAAGAAGTCTTGCTACTCCCCATTTTTCGAGTCCATACCCTTTCCAGTCCTCTGAACCTTTCTTCAGTCTTTGTCTTTGGTTTTGGGTTTTTGGCCTTGAACTCCTTTCACTTTAAGGTTTCCATCCTTAAAGTGCTGATCAACTAACACACTTACTAGCTGCAACTCAATAGGATATTCACACGCAAGTTAGTCAACAACTAATCCAACAAAAACTAACAAAGCAACCTAACCGCAAACGCTAACCAACAACCTAACAATGCTAACCAGGCAACCTAACAATTCTAGATTCCACTATCTAAATTCTAATTCCTAAAACAACAAATCCTATCGCTGCACGTGACCGGTTTCTTAACACCATGGATGAAACCATGCTCTGATACCACCTCTGTAACACCCTCGAACCATCCTAGACATAGGTCGAACCATCGGCCAACAATCAAACAAGAACATTATCGACTGAGCGACCAACACCAAGGGTTGGAGATGGAAGGCCAACCGGTCAGCCAAAAATCAAACAAGAACATGACTGACTATCCAACCCAACACCATGGTCCGAAAGCGCTACGTGACGGGTTAGGAACGATCCAGTCAGAGTCACATAATTTACTCCAAAACTTAGACCAGTTCATCCACTAACTCGTCCCGCTAACTCAAGGCATAAGGCTTTGCAACCCGTATCAAGAGTTAATGGTTTCCGTTAGATCGAGACCTAAGATTTTTCAACCCGTACCACGATCTAACGTGGTCTTTGACCGGACTAGTCAATTATCAGAGTACTCATGATGCGCATATAAAACAATTACTTTGTTAACTCAAATAAATATTCATATATTGAATAATTCAAGATTGGGCCCGGCCTAATGCCAAATCGAGTCAACTAAATATAAAACAAAATATCCGTTAACAAAAGGCATGAAAATCTACACCGACGTTCCTAACGTCCAGCACCAAGTTATCTGAATGTCCTTACTAAAGCAACCTGCAAAAAGGACAATAGAGTTGGATGAGTAACCTAATGTTACTCAGTGAGCTGGCGGTCCTTTACCCGCAACTTAGAAACTAACCCAGACAACCCAAAATAACAATAAATCTAGCCCTATCATGCAATCAAAGCTAAAGCTAAACAAATTGTTACTAAGGGGGGTGTATTCAATTTAACATTTGATGTGATTTGATTTTTAATGGAGTTTTAGATGATTTTAATAAGTTGCAGAGATTTAGGTGATTTTTGTTAAACTACTCTAGAATATTACCTAAAACTATGAGATTTGAGTTTTAATTTTTTTAACTAAGAAACTCCACCCAAACACCCTAAAATCACCTCAAAACTTTAAAACTCCACAACTTAAAATAGTTTCAATAACAGTGGATTTCAGAGTACTTTATGAAATGTCAAATTCAATAACAGTGGATTTTAAATGAGTTTTTAAAATTCATGTTTGAATAATAGTGGATTTGTCATTTTAATACAAGTCACTTAAAACTCTCGGTTGAATACACCCCCCTAAGTTAGACTTGGCCTCCTGCCATGATCTAACTTTGAAGTAACGGAAACTTGCATGAAAACAAGTCAACAACCAATCCATAATTATCAATCACAAACTACTATCTAATCAGCTGGTTACTAAGTTAGACTTGGCCTCCTGCCATGATCCAACTTCAAGTAACAGGAACCTATAAGCAAATTGATCATCCACAATCACAATAAAAAGATACTATTACTACGACTCGACTCTAGCTCGTAACGCCGTATATCTGTGCTACACTAACTCGAGGGTTCCATAACCTTCTACAACACTCTAACACAACACAACACTCTAACCTTGGAAATGGTGACTTCGTGTTCCTCCTCATCATCTTCGGCAATATCCTATCTCCCTACCACAAAGGCTAGAAGAAGTAACTTTAAACCGAACGGTCGCGGCCCACAGTTCCTCCTCATCATCTTCGGATCACCGCGCGACAGCCCCAGTACAGTCGGGCCACTGCCGGCTATTACACGACGGTCGCGGCCCACAGTATGGTCGGGCACCGCGAGACAGCCCCAGTATAGTCGGGCCACGGCTGGTCAAAACCCCTATCCTGTAACCACTCAGCCATAGGCCATGAACCCGTCTCTCTGAGTGCTCTCAATCCAACGAATAAAGGGGTTTCCATAAACCCGCTGGGTACGAGGTTGAGGAAACACTAATCCACCCCTAAAAATGCCTAGCAAGGTGGGTTACACACAAGCTATATGGCATCACACTCTAACTCTACAATACTAACAACAATATCAACACTAATCAAATCAACTGGTTAATCACTCCCTTACCAAGAGCTGACTAACCTCAATCAACAAGATTAATTATACGAGCAAGCATTTAACTAACCCTAACAACCAATCAACTCAATCAAACCGTTACCCAGATAGTTTGGCCTCGTGTTAGGAAACTATCTTTAAAGATAACGGGAACCTGCACTCAACCATATAAACAAGCAAGAATAGAAAACATGATGCATCCTAGCACTAGTCCTAGTTAGGTTATTAACTCAGTCTTAATTCCATTTCATATTCCATTTCATCTCAGCTTAGCCCGTGCTAAACTGAGTCCGGTTCATAAAAAATAACCCTAAGGAACTATATCATGCAATAGCGTGATCACTCTAATCTATATGCAAATTCGATATAACCTAAGTTCCAAGTGGAACTCAATCAATAAATAAAACTACCCTAAATTAGAAGGGGAATTCAAACAAACCAACTCACAAAACTACTATAAATTCCAAGTGGAATTCAAACAAGCCAACTCACAGTGTTCTATGCCGATAAGTAGCTGGTTGATCGGAGAGGACTTGGCCAAACCCAACCTTGACGTCTTGAATGGACTGGACTGATCTTGACTTGGACAGAACCTCCCCTAATATTGGTCTTGACTGCGAAGTGACACGCCAACGTCAAGATATCTCTCAGCATGGGTGGAATGCATGTGTCACGACACAAGGGTCACTACATGTCGATCAGCATGCTTTGGTTGCAGATACGGCGACATCTCGTTCTTCTACATGTTTGGCTGCATGTCTTGCTTCCATGCACGGCGACACCTCGAGCTTCTGTTAACACTCAGATGGTTAGGGGATATACATCACGTCCTGATCCCTTAGATCAAGCCACCTTGAGCTTCTCGGTCGATTTGCGCGATTTCGGTCTTTCCAGCATATTTTCGACCCGCGAACAATCCCAGATATTTTTCCGATCCCGTTCTGATGCTCTGAATATTTTTAATAAACTCCATAATAATTCTGAACTTGATGAAAATATTTCCCGAGCCTCTGACTTCCTCGAAAAATCCACAATACCGAAATTAGGGTTTTCACCCAACTTCGGGTTTTCCCATCGTGCTTTGATCCTGTTCTGCTTGATTCCCGTCCTGCTTGATTTCCGTCCTGCTTCCGACTTATTGTCTCCAAAATAATATTTCCCAGATATGAAGATTTTTCCGAGAAAACTTCATACTTAAGAAATGTCGGCTTTAAAAACGTCAAGCTTCTAAACCGTCGTGCTTCCAAAAATGTGATGCTTCCAAAACGTTCATCTGATCAATCCAACACCCTTTATGGTTGAGCAGCTTTTTTGACTCCTAGTTCATCCACGATCAATTCTTCGACCACCCCGTTCTTTGAAACTTCTCGATCGATCCTTATCGCCCGCGATTCGACCTCCAAATAGATGCTCGACCAATCTTCTATCTTCTCTGAACCATGTTAAGTTTTATATGATCAAAACTCAACATTCTTCATCATTCTTTGATTTCCATAAGCTTGGCTCAAAACTTCGACTTTGTCGATCTCGAACATTTTACCCCGAAGGGCGGGTTATCACAGTCACCTTGTCTAATGCGTCTCTAAGGGATCACTTTCCTCTAGCAGCATAGTTGATAAGGTATGAATAGGAAACTGTAGTGATGCATTGCATAATCCATAGGACAAATAAGTGGTTGAGTCCGAACTTGATGAGAACAGCTTTTATAAAATCTCATTCCAGTCTGTCAAAGGCTTTGCTTATATCAGTTTTACTGCCATTGAGCAGTGTTTTTCAGCTGAGAAAGTCTTTAGGAAGTTGAGAACTTCGTTGGAAATTAAGACATCGTCAGCAATGACTTTTTTTTTGACAAAGGCTGATTGATTTTCAGAAATCATCTCTTGTAGGATAGGTTGAAGTCTTCTAGATAACAGTTTGACAAAGGCTGATTAATTTTTTTTTTGATAAAAAAAATTGTGGACCAATTGCGCTTTGCAATGTCTACAATCTGAAACCATTTTATAGAAGATTATCATCACTAGTCTTTATTCGTCCTTTGTCTAGTTAGTAATGTTTCTAGGTTTTGTTGACTCTCTCTTGGTCTTCTACTCCTGTTTTTTCTTTGTTTCACGAAACACAAATGTGATAGAGGTCATGCTTTCAAATTTATAAGTTTATAAATACATTCCTGTTTAGTCAACTGCTCTTTTTCACTCTCTCCCTTGCTAGTATATCACTCTTTGTCTAATTGTGTGGTCTTTGATTCTCTTGAAGTTATTCAATACAAAACTCGCCAAGAAATACAACCTTGAAAGATGATTCAAAGTCTGGGCTAGAAAATATGTTTTTATAATTCTATTTTTAGGCTAAATGGTTTCTTTTCTCTTTGATTTGATTACAGTAAGTGTTAGTGTGTAATCTTTTTGTCTGTAATAAGATATCAAAGAGAGTGACATCGGAAGAAACCACCACAAGGAAATTTGCAAAATGCTTTATCGTAATAGCAAGGTTAACCAAATCACAAATCAAAATTGCATAAAGTCGAACAAAAACTAAACCAAATTGCATTTGCTAGTTTTATTTTGTTTCAGTTTGTAGAAAAACAACATAACAGAACGAAAACTCAAAAGAAAATAACAAACCCTTGACACGGATTGCACAATATCTCATGTATAGATTAGAAGATTAAAGGTATAAACTCATTATAAAATGCACATTTCAGTGAAATAACACAATCCAGTTACGATACCAATGAGGATGATATATAAACATATATAAAATATAAGCATATATGATATATCTGGAGTCTGACATCGAAAAGAAAAAAAGGAAACAGAGCCAAAGTCAACTTGCCGGCTACCAATATCAGCTCATAAGATTCATCGGTAAAATCGGCAAGTCATCTTTGGCTCAATATCATTTTCTACTTTTCCATGCAAGACTCTGTGATACATATAAAAACTCTCATCAACAGTCATTACCATCACTATTTTTCTTTATCTTGTGATCTTGTCATAGTGAAATTCTTACTCTTGATGAAGGTATTTATAGGCATATGTAGTGAGGATTGTATTACTTAATTTCATATTTAATATGCAATATTCTTCTTAGAAAACAAAATATATTCTTATTTCGAACAATTTTATCCATACATGGTTATAGTGCATGCAAGCAATAAATAAAACAGAAAGAATTTTGACCATAACCTTATATTGAAGAATATAACTACTTTAAAGATTGGTTGACCTTAATTATCAAATTCAACGTCAGACTTTTATTTTAATTATTAACATTCGTACCCCACTAGTCACACTACTCCAAACTCCAAAGGCATCGTACGAGATAGATCATATCTCACTTCTCACCAAAAGAAAAAAATCATATCTCACTAGTCACTACTCGAGAGATATTGTATACACTGTCACACAGAGATCTGTTATATATATTCTATTAAAACAGTAATATGACATATTGATAAATATTATGTAAAACTATGTATTTTATTTATTTAAAAAATTATTTTACCAAATTAAATTAATATTACACAAATATGATAACAAAAAAATAAAATACAAAAATTAAATTTTTGAAAAAATAAATAAAACCAAAAATATACATGTCCTTTCAAAGGATGGATAAAAATCTAGTATTTATTTAAAAACAATCTAGATCACGATGATAAAAGTAAATCGATAGCATAGATAAATTAATTGGCTTTTATACATAAAAGAACAAACTACAATTAGGAATTTTAAGTTCTAAATGAATGTCTTTAACAAAAAAAAAGTTTTAAATGAATGTCTTTTCTTGGATCAAAAATGAATGTCTTAAATAGCAGTTGATGTGGAAGCCTCCTTGGTCCAGTGGTTTGACTAAGGGTTCAATTGCTTTTACATCCGGAAGTCTGAGGTTCAAACCCTAGTAAATACCAAATTATGCAGATTATAGAAAAATATGTTACATGAGATATTCAACTTGGTGTATGGCGTACCATCGAACATGAATTTCATAGGACGGCTCAGAGTGGTTCAGTCAGACGTGTATTCTTAAAAAATGGTAGAATTGTCGGCTGTAAAATCGTCTTTGTAATATTCTTATCGTTGTAATAGCATAATTAAATCGATAATAATCGATTCAGACGTTAAAAAAAAAGCAGTTGACAAAATAAAAGGAACGGTTTAATTGTTCCGACAAATCTTATCGTATGTTTTGGTCTGATCAAGTTGGTATATATTTGTCTAACGACGTTTCCATATCTCATGATGTGATCCATCAATAAATAGAATAAAAAGAGAATCAAAATTTACAGAAACACAAATAAAGAATAATAAAAATAGAAAATTATTTTCAACAACTGAAATATCATATATTCTTCTTTGAAACATTTATCACCTACCAAAAGTAATTAACTGTACTGACTACTAGACCTGGGCACGGATCGGATATCCGGGTTTTTGAAGGTATTTGTGATTTGCTTCGAATGTTACGGATATCTAATTTTCCGATTTGCTTTGATTCGGAAAAATACGGATATTCGGAAAAACGGATATCCGGAAAATAAATAGATATTTGCGGATATTTGCGGATATTTACGGATATCTCATTTGTTTTGATTAATACAAATAATCTTAAAAATTTGATACAAATTTGCTTTGTAAAATATTTTTTCACATGATATAAAAGATAAAAAATTAAAAGATATAGTGAATCTACATATTTTGTAAATTTTTAAACTTAGTTAACAATTATAATAACACAAAACTTAAGAAAAAATAATAATTGTCATAAATGTTTTTTTTTTCTTTTATGTAATACTTTTATATAAGTAATAATGTGAATAGAATCTGTCAAATCATATGTTAGAATAATAATTATATAATTTTATACATTTAAAATTTCAAATATAATCAAAATATACATATATTTATATATTGACGGATCGGATCGGATATTCGCTTCCCAAAATTTTAATATTTGTGATTTGCTTCGATATTAACGGATATTGAATTTTAGTATTTGCTTTGCTTCGGAAGCTTACGGATATTCGGAATTTTCGGATCGAATAGTAACGGATAACGAATCAAATCAAATTTCACGGATAAAATGCCCACCCCTGTGACTACATACTGTTATTGTGTCTCTAGTTCGATTCCGTTGGGAGGGCAGGTTAAAGAGGGTAGGTTAACGACATATCTCGGTATTACCAACCACTGCGCCTGACCCGAGCAGAGGGGTTAGTCAGGTCTAAGGCTCGGATTACCTCCCGGTTATTCAAGAAAAAAAGGATAAATAGAGATGTTAAACACGACTTAAAACAAAGATGACTTAAAACAAAGATGACTTAAAACAAAGATGACTAATTCTGCGTAAGTTCGCAACTCATTTTCTTTAGTTTTCCACTCGCTCACATTATGTTGAATAATATTTGCCCTTTTTATAGATGGATATGTAACCCCTAAATAATCGTTGACTTTGAAATTTACATGTATATACAAGCTCACGATGCATTCAAACCTACTGATTTTTAAACAATAGGAGAAATCTCTATTTATATTACAATTGTTTAACGTTGAGTGGAGAAAGATGATATATTAGTATAAACATTAACACAAAAATGTAATGGCGAAATTCCTTGAAGATCAATGCCAAGGTCAACAAAGACCAGAGTGAAAAGAAAAGGAGTGATGAAATTCATTTTGGGTTTGTTGAGAAAGTAGAGTGATGCAACAGTTATGTAGTACCTGGAAACAGTGGCGGATCTAGAAAATAATCTGAGTGGGGGCATAAATTAATTATTAGTAAATATTTTATTTAATAATATTAAATATATTAAATTTTTATTTTTCAATAAGAAAAAAAGTCTAGAAGAAAAGTAATATGACTAAAACTGAATGAAGAATCAAAACAATTTACTAATAAAATGGAAAAATTGGAATTCAGAATATTTTAAAACAAAAAAAATGAAATGAAAAATAAAATAGAACATGAGGAAAATAATTAAACATAACACATGGTCAGGAAAAAAAATCAGAAAAGTAAAGGAAACATAAGAAAAAAGCTACAAGGAACTAAACGAAGAAAAGAAAAGATCATTCCAAAGCATTTCACTCTAAAAATAAGTAATCCAGTTGCAGCCTATGATTTTAGTTACAAAAAAAACTAAGATTCTAAATATTTTAAATAAAAGTTTTTGGATGAAAAGAAATGAGGAACAAAAGAAAAATAACATGAGGAAAGTAACGAAACATCATAATACGTGGCCAAAAAGAATATCAGAAAAGTAAAGAAAAACAAATGGTGCAAGGGGGCAGATGGAGATCGAACGTTGGTTCAGTGGGGGCAGAGTGAAGGATTACACCAACTAAGCTTCAGAATACTTGGTATATCTAGTGTATTTAAAATTATTTATAGATTTTTCTGGGGCATCTGCCCCCTTGCTGAGCAACGTAGGTTCGCCCATGCCTGGAAACAAAAGCGAGATGAAATCTAGAGTTCTTTCTCAAATGGATTTTTGGTTCATTTTCTATTTGATCATAACAGAAAAAGACATATTCTTGATCTCGTTGGAGCTGATTCTGAGCCATGTTTAGAATTTAACAAATTTTAACTCCTGAGCATAATTTCTGCACAATCAACAAGTGTATTTTGGAATCAAGTATATTTTGGAATCAATGGAAAGTATAAATTTTTCTTCGTGGGTTATAAGAATAGTAGGGACTCATTTGCAATTATGCATTAATTGGATATTTGAAAAACGACTTCTTTTAAGAAAACCCCTCTGCAAATTCAAAATCATGCTGTGAACAAACGCAAAGTAACTTAGAAGAAAGAAAGCAAAGGAGCAAAACGAATTGAGGCAAATACATGTTTAGAGTTTCTTATTATTGTATGAATGAATAATCTTACAAACCCTTATACTCGTATTTATAACAGCCTCAAAAACTCGATTTCTTTTTCTCTATAGGAATACATACTTATATGGAAAAAGTAATTTTTCTAAACCTAAAACGCATATCCTACCACGGGGGTCTACGGCCCCCGTACCCTCCAAATGTCAACCTTGATAACGAGTTTTTTTTAACGATTTCGTCCGACCAACTGGATTTTTGCTGGTGCAAAGAAATTTAAGACACACAGATGCAACAAAAATCATCTATCGCCAGTGACTGATTGGCTCCATCATCTTCACCTCACCAATGAGATAGGCTATAAGAAGAAGATTCTCAAACCCTAACAATGGCCTTAGCATTGCATACATTGTGAAGCATACTTCTCATTTCTCCTAGAGTAGGCCGTGGCAGAGGATCTGTTGGATCAGAATCTGTTTGACCTTTCGTTGCTGAGCCTCCTTGCCAAGCAACTTCGTCGCAGCTACCACCACCAGAGTCTAAACCTGGGCAAACGGCTCCACCTAACAACATGTTCAATGCGTTAGGAAGCAAAGGTTCACATCCTAATCAAAGAGTCATTCGAGGAGAACCTTTTATGGAATCTGCTCTGCTTGATCCATGGAATGGTGACACTGAAACCTCTAGTATTAGGAAGAGTGATCAAAGGGGAAGCAATATCATTCATATTGATTCATTCACTATTATGTAGTAGAACATATGATATAAGGCATAGAATGTGATCGTGTGAGATTGTATGCTCTCAGATTTTTAATAGCCTCTTGGTCTTTCAATGAAAGAAACGAATGTAGAAAGTGCCTTTTTGTGTTTGGCTTAGCATGAAATGGATGTTTAGTTTCTAAGGTTTCTCTTTGCTTTGTATATTGAGCGTGAGCTAGAATACTTAATTCCAGCTTGGGATCGGATCCTAACATTGACGAGAAGCCACCAATGTCTCTGCGAGAGTGCTTTGAGAAGGTTAAGCCTTTCATAGTGGCTTATGAAGGGATCAAAGATCAAGAAGAATGGAAGGTAACAATGTATAATATGTTTAAGATAATGCATGGCAAGTAGGAATATAAGAAAAATGTATGTCTTATCTGGCACGCGCTTCAGAATGGTTGAATATAAATCATTTGTAGACTTTCAGTTATCCAACCTAGTTATGGTGATCTCATTGTATATTTGATTGTTTGAACATTTTTATATACCCACATACCCGCAATATATAGTTGACTTATTAAATTTTTATTTGTTTCAAACATAATCATTTAGTTTTATGGTCAAGGACACAAAGTGATTGATTGATCAGTTGTCAAAAGTTTTTTTTTATTTCAAAGAAAAAGTAATCAAAGAAGAAAATTTCACATTTATTAATTTTGTTAGTACATTTGAAAATTCCTTTGCAATTTCTTATAGGCTTTCCCATAACCTTCTATACATTTTCTAAGTTACGATAACTTAGGTGTATATAACAGAACACCAAAAGTTCTAATTTTGTATCACGACCAGTTTCAAGAAAATAAAAATTTAAAGAAACAATGAAAGGTTGCATTATTGCTCTTATAGTATGCGGATGCTTCGCTATAATAGTGGTTGTTCTCATCTTATGTTGTCTTCAGAATCGCAAAAATAGAGAAACGTGGTCTCCTTCATCTCCTCCGCCGGTAAGTGACGTTGAAAAATGTAGAAGCAGTGTCATTTCGACAGATGGAGGACTCGTTGTTTTGACAGGAACTGCTGTCACCGCACCCGTTGTAGCTGGGGCTGTAACCACCGGGATCTCTAAAGACACTAGTGGTGGCTCCGGTGGCGATGAAGGTGGAGGAGACTGTGATGGTGGTGGAGATGGAGGGTTGTGGTGGTTGTGGCGGTTGTGGCGGGCGTGGCGGGTGTGGAGGTTAAGGATTTTATATCGTTATTAGTTAGTATGCAACACTGTAGTTAAGTTATATTTGCGTGTGGTGATTTATGGGCCGATAAGATATTTTGCATGTAATTTAAATCGTGAATATAAGGTTTAGAGTGTGATCTTCTTAATTAGAATAAAAATTATAGTCATAATTAATGGATCATAGTAATTGGTGAATATAACCATATTATAAAAATGAAATTTTCTGGTTTTCGGAAATTTTGTTTCTGTAGTGTAACTACTGAGAAAGTCTTGTAAATTAAACTTTCAAACGCAGCCCTGATTAATCCAATAATATTTGACTACGTGGGGCTTAATTTGAGAATGTTTTAGTTGTTATTTTCTTTCGTTAACCAAAGTAATATAGAGAGGAGTAAGATGTATCAGGTAAGTCCGAGTAACAAAAACATAAAAGCTGATAGTGCTAAGAATGTTGTGAGCTAAAATTGGTTTAGATGGTTCAACAAATCCAAGTAAAATTCTACCGCATTTTGACCAAAAAAAAAAAATTTTTACCGCCCATCTCAATGGTGATTTTTATGTATGAGAAGCAGATAATTTAAAAGCTATTATCTCACAAATATTGCTACTTGATTCAATAATATTTAAATTCTGGGTCGCCACACCTTTCAAAGAGCGATATATGTTAGAGAATGTTATATCGTATGTAAGAAAGAGGAACAATCTTTATATTTTTCTCTTAAACAATTTTCTTTTTTGCTTTTTTCTGTTCCATTATTTTCTGCATTTGGTTTTTTCATATTATATGTAAATAATTTTTTTTTATTAATAAATTGTAAATTTTAATTAACAAAAATATTTAAATTTAGAATTTTTTTTGGTTTGGTTTTAGATTTCCTGAATCATTAACTATTTATATAAGATTTGATTGCATATTAATCAAAAATATCGTTTACCAAATCTTTAGCTTCCTAAGTTCTTTCTTCAATAAATCGTTTGAAGTCTTTCAGAAAAGCTTAGTTGATTTTCATATAAATGGTTTTATGAAAAAGTTGTTAATAAGAAACTAATAGGATCATGGCATAAGCAGAACCGGTCCTCAGAATTTTAGGTTAATGGCTGTTTTTAAGGTTGCTCAAACCCAGGTTACCAACACTAAGTTTCAGTTAATGAAATTCCACCACCGGAGCAAAGGAGAATCTTGAAAATTTTGGGCGAAAGTATTTATAAATTGAACGCCTGGAAGCCCTCAGCTTCCTTTGCTTGCATCAAGGGCCGGGGGCATAAGCTATATAGAAATCATTTCTATCATACCGCGGATAGAAGAGTTTGAGTGTCCACATATTCAGATAGAATCATAGAATACATGTACTAAAATGCATTACCCATTTAAATTATTATTGAGAATGAAGCTCCGAATATTTCTCGGTAAGTCATCACACGTTTTTGTATTGACCAAAAGTATATGACGTTCCAAATAGTGTGTAGAATGATGTTTCTAATATTCAACCAATTATTGTGATCTCATTGTATATATGACCGTATGTTTATTCACAGACTAAGTGTAGATAACTCTATGGATGGTTGACTGACCTGTAGGAACTTAGAAATTTTGTTGAATAGAAAAAGTAATCAAGAACAAAATGTCTTGGCTGACCTTTGATTGAACCTTTTCAATTTCGTGTATCTTTAAGAAAGTAAATAGGAATATGGCATAAACTTCTATATAAAAAGGACACTAATATCGCGTTTTTTTGTATCAATTCAGCTTCAGAAAAATTTTAATGGATACTTTTGTAATTGTCATTATTATAGTATGTGCCGGTATTGTTTTGCCGTCTCTCGTCTTATGTTGTGTCCTCACTCACTGGAAGCAAACACCTTTAACGTCGCAGTCGCGAGATTTGGAAATGGGTAAAACGGGATCAAAAGATGGAGGACTTGTTGTTTTGACAAGGAATGTTTCAACTACAGCTACTACGGTGGCTGCGGCTGTGATCATCGCAGATTCTGGCGGTGGGGGCGGCTGTTGCTGTGGATGTGATGATGGTGGAGGCGGAGATGGAGGAGGAGACGGTGGTGGTTGTGGAGGTTGCGGCGGCTGTGGAGGCTAAGCGGATTCGGTTGTTGTTGTGGATGTCATGGTTTCGCCTTTTTCATTCGTGTGTAACTACTAATCTACGCATATGCATAATGTATATATGTACGGAATGTATGATCTCAACGTGTATAAATCGATGTATATAGTGAACGGATTAAAACCTAATGAATATCCAACCTAAGTATATTGTTTTTTTTTACTTCAAAGCATTATTTTGTTATTCAAATTTAAAGTGGTGTAGGTAACTATGTCGAAATAAAATAATTAACAAAATAAAATCTCTATAAAATACTTTTGTCATCTTAGCTAATGAATTTGCTTAATTGATTTCTGATTGAAGGTGGTATACAATTACGAAGTCTTGAAATCTTGTTTTTAGAACTAATAACTCTTTTGACTCTGCTGAAAAGCTTGGCCACGCTCATGAGTGTTCAATCATGGATATTAGATTCTTGGAATAAGTTTCAAAGCGCTGAAATGTTGAGTACTCAAAAATATTTTTCATTGTCCAAAATAATACTTCTAGCTCTACATGTAACAATGATACTCTCTTTCTCTGATTTTTTATGCCCATAGCTGAATCGATATCGTACCTAATACGTTTTTCTAGACCCAGTCACAACCAAAGAAAAATTGAATCATGAGTCCATATATCGATCCATTGTATATATAGACAGAAAGCATACAGCTTTAGGTAGTGAATGTTTTTGTGTATTGTTGAGGATGTCAGAATTGTATAAGTATGTATATCATACACACTTTATTTCCAAATTAGAAAAGGTAAGTATGAAAGTTCCCCGCAACTATTTCAATAATGTCAAGATAAGAAAACAACACACTTTTGCCAAAGCTTTGGTAAGCTTGTGTCTCCATCCATCTATTGTTATGTCTGTTTAATGCTTGTGCTAGTAGTTCGTATGGTTCATCGTGGCTTGTCCGATGATGCCTTTATCAATGTAAGAATTTGGGTGAACAAAACAAAAAAAAAAAAAAGAAAAACAACACACACTAGTGAGATATATATTAGAATGCAAATAAGTCAAATCATGATAAATAAGTATAAACCAACGCAAGTAGCACTATCATGTATTTATTTATATACACCTTCATGGTTCCCTGTACGAGAATCAAATCATAAGTGAGTATAGAAACTGATTCAAAGAAAGAAGATCGATCAATGGGGAAAGTGATTATGCTAATAGTGTTTGTGGCAGTTCTCTTGCTCATCTTGATCATATGGCTAATTCACTTTCTCTACAATAAAACTAAGAAAGATGGAGGCAAGATAAGAACCAGTTGTCTCCCCTTCGGCTATGACGACGGCATCGGAATGGGCTGACTGATCTCATCAACAACAACCTTTGTGTCTCTCCATCAAATGGTCAATAAACTCTAATCTCTTCGTGGAAAGCGAATTGTCTTAAATCTTATTTGTATGTACTTTTGATATGGAGATATATCGGTGAGTTTATGGGACAATAGTGATTAGTGATTAGTGAACGTTGATGATTGTGCTTTCGTTGATCTTTTATTGCGTAAATCAAAATAGTTTTTTTTTTTACAACAAAGGTTTTGTTTTACAAGAATCAAAATAGATTAAGATAGCCTTGCGCAAGAACACTACAAGAAAACACGCTGATTCTTAGGGAAATACCGAGGGAAAATGAGTTCCTCGAAAATTTGTGACAAAATATCGAGGAAATACCGAGGAAACCAAGAAATGGGGTTTCCTCGAAATTTCCTCACAATTTTTTGAGGAAATTTCGAGGAAGACCAACTTCCTCGGTATTTTTCGAGGGAATACCGAGGAAAGCCGGGTCGTCGGAAAAAAACGACGGATGTTTCTAATATTTCGACGACATCTTGTAGCCGTTAGAGAGCCGTTGGGAGAGCCGTTGGGGGATTTAGACTATTTCGAGGAAATTTCGAGGAAATGTCTGTTTCCCTCGAAATTTCCTCGAAATTTCCTCAGTATGCCGGGAGGATTTGATCTATAAATACAGCCACCCCTCTTCCTCTTCATTCACTCCATTTCTTTTCTTCTTCTCTCCTAGTCTCACGAATTTGATTCCAAAAAAACATGTCTTCTTCAAATTATTTTCGTTCTTGGATGGATCGACCTCATTTGGATCCGGACACGAGATTGCGTACGGAAGAATACAATCAAGGTATAATCGAGTTCATGAGGGTAGCTCGCCAACAACCGGAAGCAGAAACAGGTAAGTTAAGATGTCCTTGCTCTAATTGTAAAAATAGAAAAGTTATTAAAGAGTGGGATGTTTGGACTCATCTATTATTGAGTGGGTTTACACGAAGTTACAAAATTTGGTATCATCATGGGGAAACTGATTATGAACTTGGTAGTACTAGCGAACCTCAGCCGGCGGTTAGATTAGAAGAACCAATTAGAGCGGATGTAGATTATGGTGTAGGTACTGAGCAGATGATAAATGATCATTTTAGAGGGGAAGATTTACCCAATGCAGAAGCTAGGAGATTTTATGAAATGTTGGATGCTGGAAAGTAACCATTGTACGAAGGTTGCAGAGATGGTCATTCGGCTTTATCATCTGCTATGAGACTGATGGGCATTAAAACAGATTATAACTTGGCTGAAGACTGTGTGGATGCGATAGCTAATTTTGTTAAAGGTATTCTACCTGAGGATAATGTAGCTCCAGGTTCATACTACGAGGTTCAAAAACTCGTAGCTGGTGTTGGTTTATCTTATCAGGTAATAGATGTATGCAGCGATAACTGCATGATTTATTGGAGGGCGGATGACCAGCGGACTACATGCAAATTTTGTGGGAAGCCTCGTTATAAAGATACGAGTGGAAGAGTTCCAGTGCCATATAAAAGGATGTGGTATTTGCCTTTGACGGAAAGGTTGCAGAGGTTGTATCTTTCAGAACGCACAGCGCAACGAATGAGATGGCATGCGGAGCACTCAACAGATGGTGAGATTAGACATCCTTCAGATGCAAAAGCGTGGAAACATTTCCAATCAAAGTATCCCGACTTTGCGTATGAGAGAAGAAATGTCTACCTTGGCTTATGTACTGATGGTTTCAGCCCGTATGGGAAGAGTGGAAGACAATATTCTCTATGGCCAGTCATTGTTACACCATACAACTTACCCCCAAACTTGTGCTTGCGACGAGAGTTTTTGTTTCTCTCCATTCTCGTTCCCGGACCAGAGCATCCTAAGAGATCACTTGATGTGTTTCTTCAGCCACTAATATATGAGTTGCAACAACTATGGGCTCAAGGTGCTGAAACATACGATATTTCGTGTAAAGAAAACTTTCAAATGCGGGCAGTACTAATGTGGACAATAAGTGATTTTCCAGCATATGGTATGTTATCTGGATGGACAACGCATGGAAGGCTATCATGTCCATATTGTCAAGATAATACTGATGCTTTCCAACTAAAACACGGAAGGAAAACGTGTTGGTTTGACTGTCACAAGAGATTCCTACCACCTGATCATCCTTATCGTAGGAGTAGGAATTTGTTTACGAAGAACAAGAGGGTGTTTGACAGTCCACCTGCAGAAATTAGTGGGAAAGGTTTGAAGACACAACTAAGAGATTTTGGTGCAGAAAGGACGCCAGACGTCGGTGGACATGCGCGTTTTCCGGTAGATGTTGTTGGAAACCTACATAACTGGCACAAAAAAGTATATTCTGGGATCTGCCATACTGGGAGGATCATTTGCTAAGGCATAATTTAGATGTCATGCACATTGAGAAGAACTTTTTTGACAACCTCATGAACACGATCCTTAACGTTCAAGGTAAAACAAAGGATAATTTGAAGTCAAGACTGGATTTAGTTGATATATGTGATCGTTCAGAACTTCATGTTGATGGGAATGGTAGGGCTCCTTTTCCCATATACCGACTTGATGCAGAGGGAAAAAATGCGTTCTTCGATTGGATTTCAAACGATGTGGAGTTTCCAGACGGTTATGCATCTAATTTGCGTAACTGTATCGACAGAAAGGAAGGAAAGTTTATCGGTTTAAAAAGTCACGATTGTCATGTGTTGATGCAGCGCTTACTTCCGTTTGCTTTCAAGGAACTATTACCACGAAATGTTCATGAAGCAATAGTAGGGATAAGTGCTTTCTTCCGCGATTTATGCGCCAGATCAGTGACTCTTGAAGGTATTGAAAATCTGAAGACTAACATAGCCATGATTCAGTGCAACCTTGAGAAGATATTTCCTCCCTCATTTTTTGATGTTATGGAGCATCTTGTTATTCACCTGGCAAGAGAATTGGAACTTGGTGGTCCTGTGCAGTATAGATGGATGTATCTGTATGAGCGGTATATGTTCCATTTGAAGAAGATGGTGAAAAATCTAAGTAGGGTGGAAGGTTCTATAGTCGCACAGATGATCAATGAAGAAATTTCAAACTTTGCTGAGTACTACTTTCCAGCAGAAGTTCAGACCAAAAACAGAAGACCTGCACGGCACGATGATAGAGGCGAACGGGCAACATACCATGTTACGGTTCCTGACATTTTCACAGATGTTGGACGACTTAGCGGAAAATCAAAGGACCGTCGACTTACTGAGCAGGAGCGCAGTCATTTGCAAACATATTTGCTCACCAACTGCGAAGATGTTCTTCAATATGAGAGGTAAGTTTATTATCTTACAAAATTTTATTTTAACAAATTAACATTTATATCTTAATTAATTACATTTTTTGTCTTCACAGGATTTTCATGGCAGAAAAGCGGTTCGAATATAGATACGCTACAGAGGCAGAACTAGAAGAAATGAAGCAAAGAGAATTTGCTGGATGGATGTTTACTTATGTGAGTGCCTTAAACAAATTAAAAAATCATTTATCACATATTTATAGAAATTAAAAAAATATTTATCACATATTTATACTCATATATATGTGCTATTAATAGGTGTCTGCTGGTTTGGCCAGAGGTGAAACATTTGACGATTGGATACGCGAGATGGTGGTTGGACCAAACTATGTTGTGAAGTCATATCCGAGATTTTGTACTCGAGGATATGCATTCACAACTGAAAAGACGAAACGTTCGCGTACGACCTATGATGCTGGCGTTTGTTCTGCATCGGGAGATGATGTATACTACGGACACATACATGAGATTATGGAAATCAAGTATTTAGGCCTGCTTGGATTGCGCTGTACTGTTTTCTATTGTGATTGGCACGACATCACTCCAGATCGAGGTGTGAGAACAGATGCATTTGGTGTTACATCAGTTAATTCGAGACGAAAGCTGTAATATTATGATCCTTTCATTCTTGCTTCTCAGGCCGATCAGGTAAGTTATTGGTCATCATGTGTAATAATTTAAACTTGTACTAAAAAAATTTAAAATGTTACAGGTTTGTTATATCAAGTACCCCCGGATAAGAAACAGAGATGATCCATGGGTTACTGTTACCAGACTCAACCCGAGAGGCCGAGTTCAGGGGAGTTCTGAGCTGGAAGACCCACTACAACCAATCACATCCAGTAACTTAAGTGCAGCAGAAGATGTAGCAGGAGTTGGCCTTGTAGTAGATTTCACCGACTTCACAGAGGAAGCCGTCGTTCACGCACAGGATGAACCAGTTATTGGAGAGTTTCACCAAGATCCAGATTCAGATTCATCTGCTGATGATGAGTCGGAATCAGAGTAGTTTTTTTTTTTTTTTTTTTTACTAATTTCGAGGAAATTTCGAGGGAAGCTAGGGTTTCCTCGAAATTTCCTCGGAATTACCCTTAACGGTTTAGGGGTTTGATAAAAATCACCTAGATCCTCGAAATTTCCTCGAAATATTCCGAGGAAATTTCGACGCCCAAGATAATTTTAGGGGTTTGATTTAAAACACCTTGTCTCGTCGAAATACCCTCGAAATATTTCGAGGAAATTTCGAGGGAATACAAATTTTTTGGCTTTCCTCGAAATTCCGTCGAAATATTTCGAGGAAATTTCGAGGACCTAGCCAATTTTTGGTAGTTCCTCGAAATTCCCTCACAATATTTCGACGGAATTTCGAGGAACAGGGGGTTTTAAACCGAAAACAACGTTTTGCGGATTGAATAACACGTATATAACCTTCATTAAGTGTCTTAGCCAGATTATAAAGTCCAACTTTAGGGTTTTAACCCGAAAACAATGTTTTGCGGATTGAGACGAAAACCACACAACATAAGATAAACACTTATACGTTTTAATAAACGTTAAAGGAAATACTTACAATAATTTTTGTAATTGTGTTATTTCATTATTTATGATCATCTATACAAAGAAACCTCATTATTATGAATTACATTTGTATAAGAAATGACATAGGGGAAAAAAATCGATGTTTTCAAAACCCCAAACCCTATTTCCTCGAAATTTCCTCACAATATTGTGAGGAAATTTCGAGGAATGTTTTCCTCGGACTGTTTTCCATTTCCCTCTCATTCTCCTCCCGCTCCCGGTGTGGCACCCACTCCTGCTCCTGCTCATGCTCCTGCTCATCCGGCACTTCTGAGAGTTGCGGAGTTTGTTCGACAGCCGGGTCGTGACCATCTTCCATATCTCACTCAGTATCCACGTGGACAGGGTCAGACATGGTAATTAAACCTATTTTTTTTTCATTAAAATTTGATTCATTTAAAATATTTAATTCTAAAATAATTAATTCTTTTTATTAGGTTTGACCGATCCGGGAACGGGATCAGCGGATGGATCAACAGTATGATGTACTCGTCCCTCGACAATGGACATCCGACTTTCACCGACTTCCCTCTCGAGAAGCAGCATATGTGGTTTCAACAGTTTGCGGTAAGTATTCTATTTTTTACTTATTTTTTACTTATTTTTTTCATCTTTAATATTAATTTTCTACTAATTGTGTTTTATTTTCAGCAACAATTCAACTGGAATGCCGATGATACGTTGTTTATCTATTACCACTTCGTCCATAAAGTTATGGACAACTATGGGAAGCAGATGCACTCGTGGAAGAAGAAGTGGGAAATAAACAAGGTTCGTTTTTATTTATGATACAATTTTTTAATTTTTTAAAATATTTTTTTATTTATTTAACAATTTTTTTTTAAAGGTTCCAAAGGGGATGGACCCGACGGTCTGGCGGGAGTTGAGTGAGCATTGGAGTAAGAACGAAGTGAGAGCAACTTCTTCCACCAACTCCACCAACCGCAAGAGCGACCGTAAGGGGAAGGGCATGTACGTCCATAACTTGGGTGCTCAATCTTTAGCCAGTCTGGGAGATCGCTTGGTAAGCTTGTCGGTTTTTATTATATTATTTAAGATTCTAATATTTTTTTCTGCATTTCTTTTAATTACTAATGTTTGTTTAATTTATGTTTTTTTCAAGGCGGAAGAAAATGAGGGGGAGCCGGTTGATCATCTCCGCCTAATAAAGACGGCGTATACCAACAAGAAGACCGGCGAGATTGATGATGGTGTTGTGAGGGATGTGGTCACCCTCATCGACAGTCAGATGGAACAGGAAGTGTCTCAGCTTCAAACCGAGGATGACGATTCGACGGGATCGACCGGCTTGACTCGGGTTCGGATCAACCAAATCGTTGAAGCGGTAAGTTCATTTTTTAAAGTTCAATCCATTTTTATATTATTTAAATTTGGCACTTTTTTTTTCAGTCGGTTCCAAAGAAGAAGGGCCGTTTGTTCGGTTTGGCTCGTCGGTCTCCCTCGGTTCCGTCTGCTTCTGCACCACCACCGTCCTATGTTGATCAAGAAGTCCTTCTAAGCCAGATGAGGGACAAGGATGCTCGCATATCTGCGCTGGAGTCCATGGTGGCGAGTCAAGAGGCGGGCTGGGAGGCACAGAGGAAGCTGAACGAGCAAATGATGGCGATGATGAGGAGCATGAACCCGAACGCCAACGTGGACTTCCCGAACATGCCAGACCCAGACTTCCAAACCCCGTAGTTTAATTTCTTTTAAAAACTCTAAATGTTTTCTTTTCGTTTGTATGACTTTGAATTTTAAATAATATGTTTTCAATTTAAATTTTAATTTTATATTTACGAATTTAAATTTTAAAAATATTATTTTTTAAATAAATATTTTTTTAAAAAAATTTAATTTTCGGAATATTCCGAGGAACAGATGTCCTCGGTATATACCGAGGGAAGTGTTCCTCGGTATATTCCGAGAAACCTTTCCCTCGGAAATTTCGACGAACCTTGTTCCTCGAAAATTTTCGAGGAACAACGTTCGTCGAAATATTCCGAGGGACAGGTTCCTCGAAAATATTCGTAGGTCTTTTCCCTCGGTATAATCCTCGGTATATACCGAGGGAATTGTTCCTCAATATATTCCGAGGACCTCTTCGACGAAGGACAGTCCTCTAAATTTCCTCGGAATTATGTTTCCTCGAAATTTCGTCACAAAATTTCGAGGAAATTTCGACGGAAAATGAAATTTCGACGAGTTTTTTTCGAGGGACATTTTCCTCGGTATTTCGTCGGAATACGCTTATTCCGACGAAATACCGAGGAAAAAGCCCCTCGAAATCGGCGTGTTTTCTTGTAGTGGAAATTGAACTTCCTGAGTAATAATTTCTGGAAAGGAAATATTATAATATGAAATTAATAGCCATTTCTTTAAAAAAAGATTTAAGACAATTGGTTGTCACCTGATGTGGTATGCATGAGTTTCACTGGTTGAACAAAAAACTGTAGAAGTTACTGGAGAATAGAAAAAAATCATCTAACACTTGTTCTCTATCTGATCGTATTGCAGGCTAAGGATATGAACAATTCGCACACCAGGCACCCAACTCGTCAAAGTGTGTGATGTTGGATTGCACGCATGAAACACCACATGTATATATACAGAAAATCAACTGCAGGAACCATCTGTTATAACTCAGTGCCATCGTAGATGATAAATTTGTCCCTACATAGGTTTTAAAAATTAAAATGTAAACAAAAGTAAAAAAAATAATCGAAGGGCACGTTATGGAGGTACCATTAATATGTTTTATTTAGAGTTTTAACTGATGACATAGAAATTGAAAGAAAATTCTGTAATGTAAGAAAACCATAATGTGAACTAAGCTTGTAGCTGACTTGAACAACTACTCTGTGCGTGCCTTCTTGAGTGGGCAACCTGCTCCTGGAAGCTGTTGTTCTTCTGCAATGATCCCGCTAGAAATGTTCTTATCACTTTGCTGCTTCTGCCGCAGGTGGACTTGTGGGGTTCATGGGGAGGTCATTACTTCCAGTGTTATGGTCAATGGAACTTGTCTCGCAGGAGTCGAATGTTGCACCAGGCATATCGTCACCAGGATAGCTGTGCCCACCCTGCAAAAGGAATATGTCTGTCAAGGCATGTTTCTTTATAATTAAAGTCTAGGCGATAAGATGTGACCACTCAGACATACCATGAGTTCACTGATATCCGCGACCGCACGCACAGTAGTCGACTAAGACATTTCGGCAACGAAAACAAACAAAAAAACACTGTAGACTCTGTTGCATTTGAAATGGACAGCTCCACACGGCACCTTCAAGTTTTTTGCAAATGTGTTAGCAGTGATATGTTGGTTGGCATAAATGGTTCGTGAGTTATACACACAATGTAGTTAAGGTGGTCGTGCAATACCTGGCAACACCAACAGAGGTTGAGTCATTACATTCTGTGCATGTTAAGAGATCCCATGCTGAAGATTTATAGAACTTTTAGAGCTGGATAGGTTGCACGGGTACGTCACTTAGCAGCCGTCTCGCGTACCGGGGACGTCTCGGAAACGTCCCGGTAACATTTCCAACATTGATGAGACGGCAAAGATTTCATGGGGACGTGACGGTTGGATATGGGGTCGTTTCAGGGACATGGGAGTTTAAAATTTGGTGTTTCCAATGGTTGTTAATCATGGGATTAAAAGAGCTTGCAACTGACTTTTGTGTTATATGAAGATGCAAGAAAAGCTTGCAGATGTTAATAGTCTTCCGTGACTAATTAGGCGACGAAGTCACTGATGCTGGAGGCATTAGTCGTTACTACATAAGGCATGTGGAAGTGGTGGGTTACCATGTGGATGCAAGGATATGTTGAGATGGAGAAGAATAAACTGAGGGTTTATGTCTTGACGTAGTCGTTGAAGTAGTTGCTGATGCAGTGTGTGTCAGAGAGTGAACCAGGAGGCATGCAGAGTGGTGGAGACCATGTGAATGTGAGATGCTGAGCTGGCGTGGGATAAACTTGAAGAGCAAGTTTATACCGTGGAGAAAAGGCAAGAGATAAACTTGGGAAGCAAGTTTATGCCTTGAGGAATAAGTACATTCCAAAAAGGAAAGTGTACTTATTAATATTGGAAGTTGTCATATATCCATGTTGACTTGGAGACTAGGGTTTCAGGAACGTGGAGATCACTATAAAAGAACTATGGAGTCGTGGGTATTCCAATAAGACACTGGGGGCTATTATTATAGAGGAAGGGTGAAAATCCCTTACGGTGTTCTTGGGTCGTGCTGAAGCAGTTGCTGAAGTACTGACGATGGAGAGACAAGTTTGGGTAGATTAGGAATTGTTCAGTGGCGTGTGTTAGGGTGTAACACTAGACGTGTAAAGCTGATTAAGCCATAGCTTGTAATAGGGTTTACAAGGCGATTTCAAATAAAGCAATTGGTGTTTGCTTGTATCTATTTTGTCTCTTGGTTTACCTTCTGCATTACTTAATTGTGGTGTCATATTTGCACTAACAATTGGTATCAGAGCGGGTCACCTAAGTTACTGGTGTGATCCTTGAAGGTGAAGATGTACACGATTGTTTGATGCAGAAAGACAATCATGTTGGATGATGGCTGGTGGTATGGTTATTGGAAGGCGCACATGAAGCTGTTGGTTTGAGGAATCAAGGAGCGTGTGTGGATAGCTTGTGAAGACTGGGTGGGAGGAGCCTAACATATTTACAGCAGAGGGGAAGAAGCCGAAGCCTAAGGAGCCAAGACAAGGAGTGGTTCGAGAGGTAGTTCGAGAAGTAGTACGGCAGATGCGTCAGAGCCTGATGCAGTACTCATGAAGAAGCAGACGGGTGTGTCTGTGATGTTTGTATTCACATCTAAGCATCTATATTTTAGCTTAGTATGCAATCAAGCAGGGGGAGAAGTGGTGACGTTCTGGTCCAAGGAGTGCATATCTCGTGGGGGAGAAGAGCATGGTGATGGACGTCCTGATGTAGATGGTGCATATCTCGTGGGGGAGAAGAGCATATCTATGTATGAAGATGAAGATAGTGCAAGTCTCGTGGGGGAGAAAGGCATATCTAATGTGGAGGTTTCCAGGTGAGGAAACGTGGTTGTTGAACCAGAAGGGTATTGTGCTTGATTGGCACACAAAGCTAAAAGGGGGAGATTGAAAATGCAAGAAGAGCTTGCAGATGTCAATAGTCTTCCGTGTCTAATTAGGCGACGAAGTCACTGATGCTGGAGGCATTAGTCGTTACTACATAAGGCATGCGGAGTGGTGAGTTACCATGTGGATGCAAGGATATGCTGAGATGGAGAAGAATAAACTGAGGGTTTATGTCTTGACGTAGTCGTTGAAGTAGTTGCTGATGCAGTGTGTGTCAGAGAGTGAACCAGGAGGCATGCGGAGTGGTGGAAACCATGTGAATGAGAGATGCTGAGCTGGCGTGGGATAAACTTGAAGAGCAAGTTTATTCTGTGGAGAAAAGGCAAGAGATAAACTTGGGGAGCAAGTTTATGCCTTGAGGAATAAGTACATTCTAAGAAAAAGAAAGTGTACTAATTAATATGAAAGTTGTCCATATATCCATGTTGCCTTGGAGACTAGGGTTTCAGGAACGTAGATATCACTATAAAAGAGCTATGGAGTCGTGGGTATTCCAATAAGACACTGGGGGCTATTATTATAGAGGAAGGGTGAAAATCTCTTAGGGTGTTCTTGGGTCGTGCTGAAGCAGTTGCTGAAGTACTGACGATGGAGAGACAAGTTTGGGTAGATTAGGAATTGTTCAGTGGCCTGTGTTAGGGTGTAACACTAGACGTGTAAAGCTGATTAAGCATAGCTTGTAATAGGGTTTACAAGGCGATTTCTAATAAAGCAATTGGTGTTTGCTTGTGTCTATTTTGTCTCTTGGTTTACCTTCTGCATTACTTAATTGTGGTGTCATCTTTGCACTTACATTATATTCTCGTTGTTGGTCGTCGGCTTCGTCGAAATGGCGACATCACTCAGTGGAATAACCAGACTATTAAATCTAGTAATAAGTATTTGTATAAATAATATGATAAGAATAAATATTTTTTTAAAAAAGAAATAAAAGATTAAACCTAGTAATAATTTCAAAAACAATGTAGTAAATCTAGTAATATTTCTAGTAAATAAATAATTTCAAAAACAATATAGTAAATCTAGTAATATAACTTAAATAAAAAACATATAATATTTTAATTTTTGTGTGAGAAAAAACTCTATAAATAATATGATAAGAATAAATATTTTTTTTTAAAGGAAACAAAAGATTAAACCAACGGTAACAAGAAATTAAAAAGTTACCGTTGCCTTTAAGATTATGACCGTTGTAATAAAGATCTCTTCCTCCAATGCGTAGAGGGTGGGTTAATGTTCTTCTGAATCATCCGTTCCTTCGTTTACTTTCTCGCTAAACAAGCCGATCATATAAATTCACTAGGTACCTATATGAGACTACGATAAGTATTCTGTATTCACATCGACATTAGTATAAATAGAATAACATAATGACATGCTGATTTAACTTATTATACTTACATGAAACATGAAAGTTACATAACATATATATATATATATATATAAAACATGGATTTATATGAGACTTCCAAAGGAAAAAAATATTCGTGGATCAAAAATCTAGTATATAATTTAAACTAAAAGTAGAAAGTATTTTAATTTTTGAGTGAGAAAAATCTCTATAAATAATATGATAAGAATAAATATTTTTTTAAATAAAATAAAACATAAATTTACAAATATTTGACATATATATGTGTATATATATAAGACTTGCAGAGGAAACAATACATGTGAAACAAAATCTACTATTAATATAAGGAACTTAAATCAAAAACAGATAATGCTTTAATTTTTGAGTGGGAATAAATCTATGTAAATAATATGATAAGAATAAATAAATTAGAACAAAAGAAACAAAAGATTAAACAAACGGTAACAAAAAAAAATGTTACCGTTGCTTTTAAAATGATGACCGTTGTTGTAATAAAGATCTCTTCCTCCTTATGCGTGAGGGTGCGTTAACGTTCTTCTAAAATATGAAAGTTACATATAATATATATAAAACATAATTTACAAATATTTAACAGATTTGTATGAGAATATTTGACAGATTTATATTAAATACCCGCAAATTAAAATCTATGAAAATGTCTGGGTTAAGAAACGGGCCGGTGCACAGATATTAAGAATACTTATTTTGCTAAACAAGCTATGATCAAATAAATTAACTAGGTACCTATATGAGACTATCATACGTATTGAGGTCGGCATTGGTATGATTAGAATAACATAGTGATTTGCTGATTTAAATTATCATACTTACATGAAACATGAAAGTTACATAATATATATAAAATATAATTTACAAATATTTGACAGATTTGTTTGAGAATATTTGACAGATTTATATAAAATACCCATATAAAACAAACGGTAACAAAAAATTAAAATGTTACCGTTGCTTTTAAAATGATGACCGTTGTTGTAATAAAGATTTCGTCTTCCTATGCGTAGAGGGTAGGCTAACGTTCTTCTGAATCATCCGCTCCTTCGTTTACTTCCTCTATAAATAGTATCTCTCTCTTTCGATTCCATTATATCTCAAAGCCACTTCGGTGATAACTCAAAGCAATGCTTCTCTCTACTTTTTTTCTAGTCAAGGTTTTTTTTCTTCGAATCTTTTAACACAAAGCAATGCTTCTCTCTACTTTGCCAACCCAAACAACATTGGCGTCGATCTCTCCTTCCTTCCTTCAGGTAACTGCTACTTTTCTTTACAGAGTGGGATTGGTCTGTCACTATGATTTGTCTGATTTAGAGATTGTTTAGTTACTATTTATTATGGTTTTGCAATCATGCCAAAAAAGTACGTATGTAGTGTCTGACTTGAGATTTTTCTTTACAGAGTGGGATTGGTCTGTCACTATGATTTGTCTGATTTAGAGATTGTTTAGTTACTATTTATTATGGTTTTGCAATCATGCCAAAAAAGTACGTATGTAGTGTCTGACTTGAGATTTATTTGGTTCTCTGTTCCGAAGATGAGATTAGAATAACTTCTCAGATTGGATACCCTTTACTTATAGATTAATTAAGTCTCTTAAATGTTCTTTCCTAATATTACAGCAGGGAGGAAAAAAAAGATTCAACCAGCTGTGACGTTTCAAACAAAAAAAAAAGCTCAATGAGTGTAGTCTGATGATCTTACATCAAAAAGTGGCAACGAGCTTGTGAAGGAGAGAAGGCTATGTGCCTTGTCATCACGGTGGTCATTTCTTGAATCAATGAACAGAAGCTACTATGTGCTTTGACCAGGTCGTCGTGTTAAGTAAATTAAAAGACACCATCAACACACAAGGTGGGTCCACTTTATTATATGTTATATAATTTTTTTTTTTTTGACGACGTTATATAATTATATAAAAAAATGCTATAGTTGTTTTTACTTTATATTGTCAAAAACGTGATGATTAAATCTCATGACTTTATATTGCCAATATTGGATCAGTGATAAATTGGATCTATCGATTTCGTCTCGCCAAGTCATGTCATCACCGTCGCTTCTGCCCCACACCCGAAACTGATTTGCAAGGTATGATCTTTTCTTTTTTGTCAAAACATTTTTTCACAACATCTTTTTAAGAACAAACTTCAAAATATTTAGGTGGAAAATTCTATATTACTTGATTGATAATGAAAACTTAATGTGTAATTTGTGAAAGTAATTTTGAACATTACATCCTGTCATTAATTGTTTGTCAAAACATTTTTTTCACAACATTTAAGAAAAAAAACAAACTTCAAAATATTTAGGTGGAAAATTCTATATTACTTGATTGATAATGAAAACTTAATGTGAAATTTGTGAAAGTAATTTTGAACATTACATCCTGTCATTAATTGATTGTTAGAGATTGTATATTTCTTTCTCTTTTACATTTTTGATCATTTAGTTCTCCTAATCAGTCGTGTAATAAAATATTTTTCTACCTCTCGTATTTTCACAAGTTTTTTTCTAAAGGGTCAAATCTATATTATTACTTGGTGGAGAGGACTAGTTCTCCTAATCAGTCCTGTAATAAAGTAATTTTCCACCTCTCGTATTTTCACAAGTTTTTTTCTAAAGGGTAAAATCTATATTATTACTTGGGGGAGAGGACGAGAAGTCTGATGGTTTAGAGTTCTAACATTCTTGACGTTGTTGTCTCGGAAAAAAACGTTCATCTCTCTTTGTACTGATTTTAGATTTTTCTTTTTTAGGGTTCTTGATTGTACGAGCATCGAACTGGATTCAAACTGCTTCCCGAGGGTGAATCAACCGTCTTCCTTTAACAACAATATGTAAAGCTAACAACGCTCATTTAAAGATCAACCTTAATTTGTTTGGTTCTTTTTGCAGCAAAAAGGTGACTTACTTACCGTTATCTTGCAGAATTCAAGTCAGAAGATGAGAGGAAAGAGGCTGCTGATCAGGGCATGAGATTATTTATATTGGTTCTATTCAGGGCATGTCACCTTGCCAAGCTGGCATTTGATGAATCTATCTTACAAAGATAGCATATTAGTTATGCAACTCCTTAGGGACAATCTGACATTCCAGAAGAAGGATCACTATGGGCTTTAAAAGTCTCTTTTTATTATTTTATTTTTTGTGGCCTAAAAGTCTCTTTTTATAGAGTTTATTATGTTTTGATGTCTTACGATGGTCCTTTTTGGTTGTTTTTCCCATTTTAAGTTTAGGTGTGTATATATTATTCCCTGTAACTTATTTTGTGTGATGCTGTTTCGCTTAATTGCTTGGAAGCAGTGAATCTAAGACATTATAAGAATATTATATATCCATGGGCATGCTTGATGAAAGATAGTTAAAAAAACATCCAGAAGATGTTTATTTGGTCTATATAATATGTACAGCAGGTGATGCTGCTCATAAAGACGAATGGTTCTGCTAAGCAAGCCATATATGATCATATAAATTCACTAGGTTTATGAATGAGTTATTATTTATGCATGTGAGAGTCATTGTTTCAATGTTATTTATAAAATTATTAGAAAATGGTAAAGGTGTTTATTACCCAATAACTAAGACAAAGAAGAACATTATGAATTCACTATGATCATATAAATTCACTAGGTTTATGAATGAGTTATTATTTATGCATGTGAGAGTCATTGTTTCAATGTTATTTATAAAATTATTAGAAAATGGTAAAGGTGTTTATTACCCAATAACTAAGACAAAGAAGAACATTATGAAAGAGCCTGTTTATAGACATTTGAAACTGATCATATATAAGTTCGATTCACTTGAATTTTATCATCTGATGATTACATATAATGTTGTCCATTTACTGCACTCCTCAATGGTTTACATACATATAACATATTTTACAACTTTTTATATTATTTGTAAAATATGTACAAATAATATAAAACATGTAAAATAACAAAAGAATAAAACAAACCTTTTGAGATACTCTGGAAACTCAAGAAACCGAAGAAAAAAAAAACAGTATCAAATTTAATTAACATACAATAAAATGATAATAAAAAAAAGCTTAATCATATTTTAAAACACGAAGATTAATAATTAGTAACCGTATAATATGGCAAAAACTAGCTTTTCCAGCTACGACTCCGAAACAGACCTTTTGAGATATACTTTGGAAACTCAAGAAACCGAAAAAAAAAAACAGTATCAAATTTAATTAACATATAATAAAATGATAGTAAAAAAAAGCTTAATCATATTTTAAAACACGAAGATTAATAATTAGTAACTGTATAATATGGCAAAAACTAGCTTTTCCAGCTACGACTCCGAGACAGACCTTTTGAGATATACTCTGGAAACTCAAGAAACCGAAAAAACAGTATCAAAATTAATTAACATATAATAAAATGATAGTAAAAAAAAGCTTAATCATATTTTAAAACACGAAGATTAATAATTAGTAACTGTATAATATGGCAAAAACTAGCTTTTCCAGCTACGACTCCGAGACAGAGGATCTTGAACTCCTCCGACAACCCAGGTCTCCAAGGAAAGTGTACTTATTAATATGGAAGTTGTCCATATATCCATGTTACCTTGGAGACTAGGGTTTCAGGAACGTGGAGATCACTATAAAAGAGCTATGGAGTCGTGGGTATTCCAATAAGACACTGGGAGCTATTGTTATAGAGGAAGGGTGAAAATCCCTTAGGGTGTTCTTGGGTCGTGCTGAAGCAGTTGCTGAAGTACTGACGATGGAGAGACAAGTTTGGGTAGATTAGGAATTGTTCAGTGGCGTGTGTTAGGGTGTAACACTAGACGTGTAAAGCTGATTAAGCATAGCTTGTAATAGGGTTTACAAGGCGATTTCTAATAAAGCAATTGGTGTTTGCTTGTATCTATTTTGTCTCTTGGTTTACCTTCTGCATTACTTAATTGTGGTGTCATCTTTGCACTAACAATTGGTATCAGAGCGGGTCACCTAAGTTACTGGTGTGATCCTTGAAGGTGAAGATGTACACGATTGTTTGATGCAGAAGACAATCATGTTGGATGATGGCTAGTGGTATGGTCATTGAAGGGCGCACATGAAGCTGTTGGTTTGAGGAATCAAGGAGTGTGCGTGGATAGCTGTGAAGACTGGGTGGGAGGAGCCTACCATATTTACAGCAGAGGGGAAGAAGCCGAAGCCTAAGGAGCCAAGACAAGGAGTGGTTCGAGAAGTAGTACGACAGATGCGTCAGAGTCTGATGCAGTACTCATGAAGAAGCAGACGGGTGTGTCTGTGATGTTTGTATTGACATCTAAGCATCTATGTTTTAGCTTAGTATGCAATCAAGCAGGGGGAGAAGTGGTAACGTTCTGGTCCAAGGAGTGCATATCTCGTGGGGGAGAAGAGCATGGTGATGGACGTCCTGGTGTAGATGGTGCATATCTCATGGGGGAGAATAGCATATCTATGAATGAAGATGAAGATAATGCAAGTCTCGTGGGGGAGAAAGGCATATCTAATGTGGAGGTTTCCAGGTGAGGAAACATGGTTGTTGAACCAGAAGGGTATTGTGCTTGATTGGCACACAAAGCTAAAAGGGGGAGATTGAAGATGCAAGAAGAGCTTGCAGATGTCAATAGTCTTCCGTGACTAACTAGGCGACGAAGTCACTGATGCTGGAGGCATTAGTCGTTACTACATAAGGCATGCAGAGTGGTGGGTTACCATGTGGATGCAAGGATATGCTGAGATGGAGAAGAATAAACTGAGGGTTTATGTCTTGACGTAGTCGTTGAAGTAGTTGCTGATGCAGTGTGTGTCAGAGAGTGAATCATGAGGCATGCGGAGTGGTAGAGACCATGTGGATGCGAGATGCTGAGCTAGCGTGGGATAAACTTGAGGAGCAAGTTTACATCGTGGAGAAAAGGCAAGAAATAAACTTGGGGAGCAAGTTTATGCCTTGAGGAATAAGTACATTCCAAGAAAAGGAAAGTGTACTTATTAATATGGAAGTTGTCCATATATCCATGTTGCCTTGGAGACTAGGGTTTCAAGAACGTGGAGATCACTATAAAAGAGCTATGGAGTCGTGGGTACTCCAATAAGACACTGTGAGCTATTGTTATAGAGGAAGGGTGAAAATCCCTTAGGGTGTTCTTGGGTCGTGCTGAAGCAGTTGCTGAAGTACTGACAATGGAGAGACAAGTTTGGGTAGATTAGGAATTGTTCAGTGGCGTGTGTTAGGGTGTAACACTAGACGTGTAAAGCTGATTAAGCATAGCTTGTAATAGGGTTTACAAGGCGATTTCTAATAAAGCAATTGGTGTTTGCTTGTATCTATTTTGTCTCTTGGTTTACCTTCTGCATTACTTAATTGTGGTGTCATCTTTGCACTAACAATTGGTATCAGAGCGGGTCACCTAAGTTACTGGTGTGATCCTTGAAGGTGAAGATGTACACGATTGTTTGATGCAGAAGACAATCATGTTGGATGATGGCTAGTGATATGGTCATTGGAGGGCGCACATGAAGCTGTTGGTTTGAGGAATCAAGGAGTGTGCGTGGATAGCTGTGAAGACTGGGTGGGAGGAGCCTACCATATTTACAGCAGAGGGGAAGAAGCCGAAGCCTAAGGAGCCAAGACAAGGAGTGGTTCGAGAAGTAGTACGGCAGATGCGTCAAAGTCTGATGCAGTACTCATGAAGAAGCAGACGGGTGTGTCTGTGATGTTTGTATTGACATCTAAGCATATATGTTTTAGCTTAGTATGCAATCAAGCAGGGGGAGAAGTGGTGACGTTCTGGTCCAAGGAGTGCATATCTCGTGGGGGAGAAGAGCATGGTGATGGACGTCCTGGTGTAGATGGTGCATATCTCATGGGGGAGAATAGCATATCTATGAATGAAGATGAAGATAATGCAAGTCTCGTGGGGGAGAAAGGCATATCTAATGTGAAGGTTTCCAGGTGAGGAAACATGGTTGTTGAACCAGAAGGGTATTGTGCTTGATTGGCACACAAAGCTAAAAGGGGGAGATTGAAGATGCAAGAAGAGCTTGCAGATGTCAATAGTCTTCCGTGACTAACTAGGCGACGAAGTCACTGATGCTGGAGGCATTAGTCGTTACTACATAAGGCATGCAGAGTGGTGGGTTACCATGTGGATGCAAGGATATGCTGAGATGGAGAAGAATAAACTGAGGGTTTATGTCTTGACGTAGTCGTTGAAGTAGTTGTTGAGGCAGTGTGTGTCAGAGAGTGAATCATGAGGCATGCGGAGTGGTAGAGACCATGTGGATGCGAGATGCTGAGCTGGCGTGGGATAAACTTGAGGAGCAAGTTTACATCGTGGAGAAAAGGCAAGAAATAAACTTGGGGAGCAAGTTTATGCCTTGAGGAATAAGTACATTCCAAGAAAAGGAAAGTGTACTTATTAATATGGAAGTTGTCCATATATCCATGTTGCCTTGGAGACTAGGGTTTCAGGAACGTGGAGATCACTATAAAAGAGCTATGGAGTCGTGGGTATTCCAATAAGACACTGGGAGCTATTGTTATAGAGGAAGGGTGAAAATCCCTTAGGGTGTTCTTGGGTCGTGCTGAAGCAGTTGCTGAAGTACTGACGATGGAGAGACAAGTTTGGGTAGATTAGGAATTGTTCAGTGGCGTGTGTTAGGGTGTAACACTAGACGTGTAAAGCTGATTAAGCATAGCTTGTAATAGAGTTTACAAGGCGATTTCTAATAAAGCAATTGGTGTTTGCTTGTATCTATTTTGTCTCTTGGTTTACCTTCTGCATTACTTAATTGTGGTGTCATCTTTGCACTAACAATTGGTATCAGAGCGGGTCACCTAAGTTACTGGTGTGATCCTTGAAGGTGAAGATGTACACGATTGTTTGATGCAGAAGACAATCATGTTGGATGATGGCTAGTGGTATGGTCATTGGAGGGCGCACATGAAGCTGTTGGTTTGAGGAATCAAGGAGTGTGCGTGGATAGCTGTGAAGACTGGGTGGGAGGAGCCTACCATATTTACAGCAGAGGGGAAGAAGCCGAAGCCTAAGGAGCCAAGACAAGGAGTGGTTCGAGAGGTAGTTCGAGAAGTAGTACGGCAGATGCGTCAGAGTCTGATGCAGTACTCATGAAGAAGCAAACGGGTGTGTCTGTGATGTTTGTATTGACATCTAAGCATCTATGTTTTAGCTTAGTATGCAATCAAGCAGGGGGAGAAGTGGTGACGTTCTGGTCCAAGGAGTGCATATCTCGTGGGGGAGAAGAGCATGGTGATGGATGTCCTGGTGTAGATGGTGCATATCTCATGGGGGAGAATAGCATATCTATGAATGAAGATGAAGATAATGCAAGTCTCGTGGGGGAGAAATGCATATCTAATGTGGAGGTTTCCAGGTGAGGAAACATGGTTGTTGAACCAGAAGGGTATTGTGCTTGATTGGCACACAAAGCTAAAAGGGGGAGATTGAAGATGCAAGAAGAGCTTGCAGATGTCAATAGTCTTCCGTGACTAACTAGGCGACGAAGTCACTGATGCTGGAGGCATTAGTCGTTACTACATAAGGCATGCAGAGTGGTGGGTTACCATGTGGATGCAAGGATATGCTGAGATGGAGAAGAATAAACTGAGGGTTTATGTCTTGACGTAGTCGTTGAAGTAGTTGCTGATGCAGCGTGTGTCAGAGAGTGAATCAGGAGGCATGCAGAGTGGTAGAGACCATGTGGATGCGAGATGCTTAGCTGGCGTGGGATAAACTTGAGGAGCAAGTTTACACCGTGGAGAAAATGCAAGAAATAAACTTGGGGAGCAAGTTTATGCCTTGAGGAATAAGTACATTCCAAGAAAAGGAAAGTGTACTTATTAATATGGAAGTTGTCCATATATCCATGTTGCCTTGGAGACTAGGGTTTCAGGAACGTGGAGATCACTATAAAAGAGCTATGGAGTCGTGGGTATTCCAATAAGACACTGGGAGCTATTGTTATAGAGGAAGGGTGTAAATCCCTTAGGGTGTTCTTGGGTCGTGCTGAAGCAGTTGCTGAAGTACTGACGATGGAGAGACAAGTTTGGGTAGATTAGGAATTGTTCAGTGGCGTGTGTTAGGGTGTAACACTAGACGTGTAAAGTTGATTAAGCATAGCTTGTAATAGGGTTTACAAGGCGATTTCTAATAAAGCAATTGGTGTTTGCTTGTATCTATTTTGTCTCTTGGTTTACCTTCTGCATTACTTAATTGTGGTGTCATCTTTGCACTAACAATTGGTATCAGAGCGGGTCACCTAAGTTACTGGTGTGATCCTTGAAGGTGAAGATGTACACGATTGTTTGATGCAGAAGACAATCATGTTGGATGATGGCTAGTGGTATGGTCATTGGAGGGCGCACATGAAGCTGTTGGTTTGAGGAATCAAGGAGTGTGCGTGGATAGCTGTGAAGACTGGGTGGGAGGAGCCTACCATATTTACAGCAGAGGGGAAGAAGCCGAAGCCTAAGGAGCCAAGACAAGGAGTGGTTCGAGAGGTAGTTCGAGAAGTAGTACGGCAGATGCGTCAGAGTCTGATGCAGTACTCATGAAGAAGTAGACGGGTGTGTCTGTGATGTTTGTATTGACATCTAAGCATCTATGTTTTAGCTTAGTATGCAATCAAGCAGGGGGAGAAGTGGTGACGTTCTGGTCCAAGGAGTACATATCTCGTGGGGGAGAAGAGCATGGTGATGGACGTCCTGGTGTAGATGGTGCATATCTCATGGGGGAGAATAGCATATCTATGAATGAAGATGAAGATAATGCAAGTCTCGTGGGGGAGAAAGGCATATCTAATGTGGAGGTTTCCAGGTGAGGAAACATGGTTGTTGAACCAGAAGGGTATTGTGCTTGATTGGCACACAAAGCTAAAAGGGGGAGATTGAAGATGCAAGAAGAGCTTGCAGATGTCAATAGTCTTCCGTGACTAACTAGGCGACGAAGTCACTGATGCTGGAGGCATTAGTCGTTACTACATAAGGCATGCAGAGTGGTGGGTTACCATGTGGATGCAAGGATATGCTGAGATGGAGAAGAATAAACTGAGGGTTTATGTCTTGACGTAGTCGTTGAAGTAGTTGCCGATGCAGTGTGTGTCAGAGAGTGAATCAGGAGGCATGCGGAGTGGTAGAGACCATGTGGATGCGAGATGCTGAGCTGGTGTGGGATAAACTTGAGGAGCAAGTTTACACCGTGGAGAAAATGCAAGAAATAAACTTGGGGAGCAAGTTTATGCCTTGAGGAATAAGTACATTCCAAGAAAAGGAAAGTGTACTTATTAATATGGAAGTTGTCCATATATCCATGTTGCCTTGGAGACTAGGGTTTCAGAAACGTGGAGATCACTATAAAAGAGCTATGGAGTCGTGGGTATTCCAATAAGACACTGGGAGCTATTGTTTTAGAGGAAGGGTGAAAATCCCTTAGGGTGTTTCTTGGGTCGTGCTGAAGTAGTTGCTGAAGTACTGACGATGGAGAGACAAGTTTGGGTAGATTAGGAATTGTTCAGTGGCGTGTGTTAGGGTGTAACACTAGACGTGTAAAGCTGATTAAGCATAGCTTGTAATAGGGTTTACAAGGCGATTTCTAATAAAGCAATTGGTGTTTGCTTGTATCTATTTTGTCTCTTGGTTTACCTTCTGCCTTACTTAATTGTGGTGTCATCTTTGCACTAACAAGTATTGTATCTCTCCAACACTAACTCCATCTTCTCTTCCTCCATTAATGTTCTCAAATCCTTCTTATTCTTATTCTTCTTCTTCACACTCATCTCCTCTTCCTCTGTTTTCACTTGCATTCTCTCCTCTAACCAACTCTTCGCCGGAGCCGATCTACACCTCATCAACAAAAGCGCGTTCGACGGCGGAACCGCAGGTTCTACGTCTGCGTTTTCAACGGAAACGCATTTCTTGATATTCTTGCCGTCTTCGCTCTTACTCTCTTCCTATTGTAAAACCATAAACCACTTGGAGAAAACATTATTGTATTCTCTTCTTCTTCTTCTTCTTCTTCATCTTCTTCATCGTCGTCGCTAGTGATGATGACATCAGCATGTCTGAAATCACCAAAACACGTGAAGTCGAACTTTATGTTTTTTAGACAAGTCAAGAAACCAAGAAACTTGCTCTATGGCTTATTGTTATGGATCCTCTATATCTCCTCCATCACCGTTTGCCAGTTCTTTCCTTCCCCGCCGCGTTTTCTTGGCCGGACTTTGATCTGACCGGCGCATGTGACTTTAGGTGAAGTTGGTTCGGTTATTTCCTCACCACCCATGCTCTTACCGCTTGCTTGTTTGGCCCACAAAGCAGGACTTCCATATCCTCCTTCTCCTCCACCGCCGCTGGAGAGCTTGCTGAGCTGGCGACGGTGGTAGGGATGATGGTTGGTGGAGATTGAGGGACGAGATGGGATACAGATAGTTCTAGGTGTAAGAGCTAAGTGGGCTCTTGAAGGGAAACAAACCAACAAATCTGCAGGGTAGCTAGAAGTAGATGATCTCTGCTTCCATCTCTGCCTTTGATCATCTCTTTTGTGTTCTTCTCTGCATTTGTTTGCTTGGAGTTTGGTTTTTGGATCAATGGTAGAGTTCAGCTTTTTATGTTTGGATTTATAAAGTGTTCTTTTTAGGCTTTGAAATTCTTGTGCTGACAGCTTCGACATGCTTTTTGCTTTTGTGAGTATAAAAGATATTTTTTAATTGAAATATTTATCTGTAAAAAGGTTTAAAAAAAAACTCTAATGTGATACCAAATTTCTTTGTAAATGTTGATGTTGAAAATAAAAGAACAATACTTACTTCAATTGGTGACACTTTTATTGAACAGAAAATGAAAAAAATAATGAACAAAAATTCAATTAATGAAATGAATAAACAGAAATATATGAATTATTGTTCAATCCGTTCCTCATCTAAATTGGAGAAGGAATTTTTTCTTCATAAGTTTTTTCATTCATAAGGAAATTAGAGGAATAGAGTGGGACCCATATGTCTGTAATTTGACCAAAAATTCAACATTAATGGTATAAAATTTGAGGAATAAGAATTTCACCATTATTTTTTTCCTAAAATGTAGTCACCAATTGAAGCCTTAGGTTCACCTGGAGTGAACTTCTTAAATCCACCTCACTTCTATTAGCCAATCAAATCGCCATGTAAGATTAATGACAAAAAATATTAAATACATTTTAAAAAAACCAAAAATCTTTTAAATGTCAATTTTAACAAAATTAATACCGTAAAACTAAATCCTAAATCTAAACCGTAACCCTAAACCCAAACCCTATATCCTAAACCCAAACCCTCGAGGAAAAAAATTCAAAAACTAATCCAAAAATTACAAACAATCTTATTGGATATTTTACAAGAATATTGATGAAACTGATAACATATGAATTCAGTATATCGGTACTATCAAATCAGTGAATGTAAGTTTGAGCAAGACATTCATCTTTCTAAAAGCCATTTTTATCAGATCAACTTAAAATCAAAAATAGATTTCCTAAAATGTAGGGAAACTAGTTTATCGGACGTCCGCTTCCCGTTTCGGAACCGGAATCGAAATCGGAAGCTTGTGGAAGCTCTCGGAATCTCGCTTCCAATGCGTTTCCAAAAATGCCTCTTTAAAAACACGTTGGAAGCTTACGATTTCATTTTGGAATCATGCTCCCGTTTTAAAAAAATACAATATCATAAATAAATAAAAATATAAGAAACATTGTTTTTATATAATAGTGAAATAGAGAATATATATATACAAAAGCATTAAAACTAATACTATACATTGTCTTTATACATTGAGGGTTTATTAGAGATATATTTTCTATATTCAAATATATTATGTTAATTATTTACGAAATATTAAAAATAATTAGTTTAATAATATCTTATAAACTTAGTTTATGTATAGTTTCACAGTTTTAACATAAAATCATTTAAAATTATTATAAATGAACAAATTTTTTATTTTAATTTGAATCATATAATTGTTAGTCACATTTGTAATCTATATATTTATATATATATATATATATACATATATAAATATACGCTTCCGACACGTTTCGGCTTCCTACTTTTTAAGAAAATTCTCGCTTCTACGCTTGCACACGATTCCGCTTCCGCGTATCCGCTTTTGTTTCCATGTAACATAGATTCAATGTCAAAAAAGATCAAGAACATTCTTATTGGATGTCTTACAAAAATATATCAACAATTAGTAAAATAAATTATTAGTTAAATATTGCTAAGTATTTCAATTTTGAAATTTAATCTAATAGTACCTCAAATGAAAAATTATTGAGTTAGCTACTTATAATTGAAATGTATAAAAATTTATAAAATATTTTTTAGTTGAAATTTTATTTTATTGATTTTATAAAAAAATTTCATATTAAATTTTTCAATTACTAAAATAAAAAGAAAATAAAGCAAATACACAAAATTGAACTGAACCAAAACCAAGTGGGCTGATTTGCCTTTTGTTGTAACCTTCCGCCAATTGATCAACTTTAACACCATAAAGAACCGGCGCCTGAAGAACTTAAGTCTTAAACCTTAACTGTTGAGAACTCTTCTAACATATCCTTGTGGCAACATATATTACCAATTAAGATTTTAATCCATGTGCATACCTTACAAGCCAAAGATCTTAGGGTCTAACTGGTGACCGTCTCGGGAATAGTAGGAACAAAAAGGAAAAGAATTGATGGGAATAAAATTATGGGAATGATGAGGAACGGTTATTCCATATCAAATTTAGTGAGGAATAAATTTGTTCTTTAATTCTCTACAATAAAAGGAATGAGAAGGAATGAAAAAGAATGACTATTCCTAATGAATGGTAAAATTTGTTAAGAACATTAAGGAATGCATTATTCCTCTTCATTCCTTGGTCACCAGTTAGACCCTTAATTTTTCAAATCTTCAAATCACAATTCTCAACAACCTTTTTGTCAACCAATTCTGAGTTACTAGCTTACTGGCACATTACACACAACCTAAAAATCTCCTTAAATATTATAATAAAGTCAATTGTCAATGTAACAACACCAAGTCTCAAACTCACCTCCAAAACCTTCATGTCTATATAATCAGAAGTAAACAGGCAGATTTTGAAGATTCAAACCAAAAGAGAAGCCGATGACTCCTTTGAAGATTATAGACATAGTGATTGGAGTAATATTTATCTTATGTCTCTTCTACTATCGTTACCGCAAGACAAAGAACGATGGTCGGAAAGAGAGCACCACCAGTTGCTGCTGAAGCGGAACGACGCCGCGGCTGACACAGCACCACTTGTCACTTTAACGATTGAATGCTCTCTTTCTCTCGTCGGGTCTTTTAAACATTTTGTGACAGTATATTTTTGTTTTTGGAATATGAATGAGTTATTAGGTCTGTTTGTGCGAGTTGTAGAGACGCAAACCTATATATCTGCATGAATCAACATTTTTGTTCGGTTTAATTTTATTTGATCTGTTTCTAATGAACCAATGTTGATCAATATGTGCATATAAATTCATATAATTCAAAAAAATTTAGTTATTATTTCAAAATATATTCATAACCAAGTCCTCTAGAAAACACTTCGATCCGTTCTCAACTTTGACACTTTCAATCTACTTGTAAAAAGAATATACTAAAAATATTTCTAAAGATTTGTGCATCTTAAGTTATATACACTTTTGATTAGAAACTTATTTATAGAGTAACACATTGGAATTCGTAAGGGTCACGTTTTATATAAAATACAAAAAAATCAATTGTTGAACCCACTATATGATGAAAATTTAAAATTTAAAATTTAAATTTAAGAGTCTTGTTTTTTTTTCTTATTTTATTATTTTGTATAGGAAAAGTTGTTATTAAGAGAAAATAACACACGACTTTATATAAAAAAAAATAAGATTCTTATTTTTTCTCTATTTTATTATTTTGTATAGAAAATGTTGTTCTTAAGAGAACACAGATAATAGATGTAAAAAAAAAGAGAGAGAACACAGATAATAATCATAATCTCTTGGCTATTCAGAGCGTCTTAAGTGGTAAGAAAACGTGGATCTTGCAGACTTCGTTGTGATTAGTCCTTGAACCTATAAAATCTTTGGGTTCACACCACGATTATAAAAAAAAAAATATTCTAATATTATGGTTTTGCAATTATCTTTACTTTTTGGTAGATATAAAACTATTAAAATAATATGTCGTCTATGTAAATCGAGTGAGAAAACAAAATAAGAATATATCAGGTTTAAACTTTTTTAAAAATCACTAATCAATATTGAAAAGAAACAATAATTTAAAGATATTTTATTGGGATATTAATATATCCTAAACTAAATAGTATTAGAATAGAATATTTCCTTATTGTGTAATCTCCTTTTCAAGATAGGATTATGGAATTTAGAGTTGTATATAAATAGATCTTGAGGTCATGAATCAATAACATAGAAACGATTATCGAATTATATAACTTCTCATGGTATCAGGTTATAACGATTTTTTGGGACCATAATAGCGTTTCCGTATCTGATAATTAGAAAATTTTGGTCATGGTTATGACAATTTAAGAAAATGAAGACGAAGATCCGGATGATGATATGAAGACATGGAATAATGAACTCTTGATGACCACCGAACTACTTCGACCTCACGACCATCAAACAACTTCGACCCCCACGACTTTCGATCTCACTACATGCGACTTCGAACTCTCAACCTCATGACCTGCAACTTTGAACAATCAATCTCTCGACTTGCGACTTCTCGAACTCTCTAGCTGCGATATTTTATTTTGATCAACAAGGATGGTGAATCTTCTTGTTGTGACAACGACCTTGAACTGATAAAACCGAACATGACGAAACCGAATCCGACAAAACTGAATTTGATGAAACAAAGCCGACAATCCAACGAACCAATTTGAATTTGAAGATTTATAGTTCAAGTTGGACATACAAAATTTGTATCCAATTTGAGAGGGCATTGGGATATTTAACATATCCTAAACTAAATAGTATTAGAATAGAATATATTCTTAATCCTTATTGTGTGATCTCTTTTTCTAGATAAGATTATAGAACTTAGAGTTGTATATATATCTTAACATCATGAATCAATAATATAGAAACAATTACTGAATTATATAACTTTTCATATCTTTCCAAATTATGGCAGCATCATCTAACTATAAATCGTTATATAGAACTAACTACATATCGTAGGAAAACACTCCGCCAGTTCCATCGCTGGAAAAAGCATGATGTCACCGTTGCTGCTTGTTACAACACTGCTCTGGTTGTGCGCAGACCTAGTGACTGCTTCCTTCTTCCACAAACAACACGTCAATAGAACAATCGCAAGAGAAAAACCACAACAAGCTATCAAAACAATTAAATAAGTTCCCATGATCTCTCTTTGTTTCTCTCAGCAATAACAATATTCTGTTTATATAAACTTCAATAAGGTCACGATTATTTCTTAACCAATGCAATAGTATTTAATGTATAGTCATATTATTTATTTTCTATTTGGACTAAGATAAGTAAACAGTTATCCACACACAAAAAAATAAAAATTTAACAACAAACAAATTATAGTATTTATCTATCTATCTATCTATACTATTATTTATGAAGTGATTTTGTTGATTTGTCACATTCTCCATGATTTTAGCTAATTCTGCTTATTTGTTATATTCTTATTAATTTTTAGATTAAATCATCAATTTATTAGTTTAGATAATATAAATATTTCAAACTTTCTAATTAATTTATTAATTTAAATGATAGAAATATGTCGAAATTTCTAATATTGTAATTACGATTATAATTATTTTAACTTTCGCAAGATTCTTATTAGTTTTTAGCTTAAATCATTAATTTATTAATTTAAATAATATTACTATTTCAAACTTTTTTAATCGTAATTACAATTATAATTTATGAAGTGATTTTGCTGATTTGTCACATTCTCCATGATTTTAGTTAATTTTGCTTATTTGTCATATTCTTATTAGTTTTTAGATTAAATAATCAATTTATTAGTTTTAATAATATAAATATTTCAAAATTTCTAAATAATTTAAATAATATAAATGTCTCAAAAATTTTAATTGTAATTACGATTATAATTATGTTAACGTTCACAAGATTTTTATTAGTTTTAACTTAAATGATTAATTTATTTATTTAAATAATATAACTACTTCAAACTTTTTAAATTTGAATTACAATTATAATTATTTTAAACAAGTTAGGACCAATTCTTATTTTCATATGATGTAAATTGTTTTTTTTACAACCGATGTAAGATGTTTTAAACTCTATAATTTCATTTTTCTCATTCATTCCAAATTTTCTCGATTATATTTTTTAACATCTGTATTTATGTATTTTTGGTATTTTTTTTAGTTGGATTTCTATGTTTTTCTTTTTTCTTTGATTTTGAAAGACTATGAGGAAATCGGTTTTGTTACATGGAGTTTGGAATTATGAATTAGGTATTATAAATTACTTCGATAGTTATTTCACGTGTATGTTTTATTACTGTTTAATCTATACGAAAAATATGCTTTGATATTAATTTTAGAGAGTTACCTATGTAATCATGTTATGAACATGTGTGTAATAGTTTAATTTCTAAAACAGTTAAAGTAGATATATTTTAATGAATAATTAAACTTATCATTATATAATTAACCATAAATTAAATTTAATAATAAATCTATCATTATATATTTTTTCTTTTCTTAATAGTAAATTTATGAAATATTAAGATAAGTCGATGTATATATTAACCAAGTAAACCAATGAAATATTGTCATTATCTCAGTTCCTTTTTTAAAAGAAAAAGTTTTCTTCTAAATTATCATTGAACTTTAGTTTTTATTTATTTTTTATTTATTGTGTGAAATATTTTTGATATGTAATTTGCTGATTTGTCATGTTCTCCATCTTTTAGGTAATTCTGCTTATTTGTCATGTTTTTATTAGTTTTAGCTAAATTGCTGATTAATTATTTGTTTTTAGCTAAATCACTAATTTATTAATTTAAAAAATATCCTTACTGAATCTTATATATATTAAAACGTGATTTATTTTAATAATGTTGAATTTATATGTTATATTAAAATTTAGCTAATTTTCTTATATTAAAATCCTTACATGCATAATCTTAAGAAAGTTTATGCATGTAAATAAACAGTATGATCAAACTAAAGTAATAATTGGTTAATATATTATTTTCGTTTTGAGTCAATTTGTAATCTACATACATGAAAATACATAGAAAACATACTAACATTCCTATGATTTTGAGTATAAGAAGAATGATCGATTTACTTACTTATTGTTTGAGTATATTGAGTTGCATTAGTCGTTTGAAATGAGTCACAGTAACAAAAAAATCAAGTTAGATTAAGAACTTAATAATTTTGTAGCATTTATCTTTTTGTTTTAAATTTTAGATATGAAAATATTTTATTTTACTTTAAAGACAAAAACCTAAATGATTTTTTTGGAAACTATGTTGTATGTATAGCATCTATATATTTTAAAAGTTCATAGATATTTCCGATTTGTTTATGTTGTTTTACAAACATCTGATTAAAAATAAAATTCATTTAACATATAAAATTTTATATATTTAATAAATATTTCCATTTATTCAAGTTTTATATAATAATAAAATAAAATGGAAACTAAAAGTCTAAAACTACACTCACTTGTAAATATATTAAGTAAAAATTAAAATAATTTTAGCAAAATAGGTTATATATAATTTATCATTCATTAAGGTTAATTTCCTAATTGAAAAATGAAAAAATTAACATGAAAATGATACATCAGAAAATAACTTCTCAAATATTATTATAGTAAGCGACTATTCCGTGCTAATGTACGGATAAAAAAATTTACAAACTAATCAAATTATAATTAGTGAATGTGTTGTTTCCACTTGTTAATATATTTTAATTCCTTTATAGTATATATGAATGAAAATATATTATGTTTAAATAAAATTATGTTATATCTCAATTTAATATGTAATTTCATATATAACCATTTAGATCGGGTCAATATTTTTAATATATATTAGATTATAAAAAAATTCAAAAAATCATAATTTATTTTTGTTTTGTGTATATTAAAATCAGATTATTTTTAATTATGTTTAATTATATCCATCATATTAGTTTGTAAATATATTTTATAACAATCTTTATTATTTAATATAATTGTTTTAGGAAGAAGTAAAAAAAAGGTATTGGTTTAATTAATTTTTCACTAACAAATATAATCAAATACATTCAAAAAAATTAAAACACAAATTTAAATATTTATAAAATTAAATCATAATAATCGATTAATTTTTTGCTTTCACTGGTTCATAAAATTTAAGATGGTTACAATTTATATATATGAAAATTAAATAGAAGTTGTTAATTATATTATTAACTTAGTTAAAAATATAATTTTACTTTTGAGTATAAGATTCATACCAATTTGATTTTTTACTTCAAAACAATTTTTTTTTCAACAATTCAACTAAATTAAGCTAATTGTTTTTCTTGGTTCTTATTATTTTAAATGTGAATAATTTTGTTTCTTTATTTAGTTTGGTTCTTCATCTTATATTTTAAGTATTTTATATAATTTTCTCGAAAATAACATTTGAAGGAGAAAAAAATTTAAAACGTAATAAAGTGACAATATACATATATTTTGTAATTAAAATCTCATAATTATTAAAAGTAATATAAAATAAATTATTATATTTTATGTATAATTGATTGTATACATATATATATTAAATATCAAAAATATTTTGCAGAATAATTATTTGTTAAACTAATTGTTATTAATCCAGTATATATATTACTGACTTTTGAAAAGTCAATGTAAGAATGGTTCAAAGAGAACACTGCAAATAGCTTTAGAAAGATATATGTATATCTTTTTCCATTTTTTACTATTTTAGAAAAATAAAAATATTAACAAAACTAAAAATAGAAATTTTGATAACGGTAGTTACATAATAAGTTTAATTCACTAATGTTATCAATGTAATTGATTATCGTGAGAATTAACGTAAACACACGTAGAAAAATTTATTTTCAAATAATATTACAGAGGTAAATTTATAGATATAAAATATCTCGAACTAATCCCAACTTAATAAAACTGACCGATAACTGTATCAAAGTTTTATGAATAAATATAGCCATCTAACCTCAAATCCAAAAGATCCGGATTCGATCATAATTCACTTGGATCTAACCTGAAATCTTGAATGCTCAAACTTAATAGATACCCGGAATATTTCACCGTAACTATTTTATTTAATACTTTTAATTTAATTGGGATAAATAATAACAAAAAACACAATAGTAAAACTTGTGAGATATAATACCAATTTGTTAAGAACTGTCATTCTTTCCGATATGTTTGTGTGAATGTTGTACAGATGTAGACATAAAGCAATATATTAATAATAATCAAACCAGAATTCATGAAAGTGATAAGTATTTTTATCCTGGTTGACTTCTATCTTTTTGTACAAAAAGTATTCCTTCCGTACTACTTTTAATAAGTGGTGTTTAAAAAAAAAATTGTTTCAAAATAATTGATGTTCTCATTATTTTATATATAATTTAATATCATTTGAATTTTATGATTAATTATAAAAATACTGAATTTCTTTTTTATTGGTTGAATTAGTTCTATTAATGATATTTTTATGTAACCAAAATAAATTATATAGAAATTTGTATTTTTTTAATCTATGAGTAAAAATTTTAAAAACTATTTAAAATGATACTGAGGAAGTATACTGGTACTAAAGCATGTTTTCAAACATAGATATTAGATAATTAAATCGAGTACTCGAAGAATGAGACAATCTGACTAGTCAAATCGATCAACCACACGTCTCAACTAGTCTCGTAATATATACCAAATCTAAGTTCCTTAAAAACTGTCATAATATAATTAAAGTACTAGATCATGACCCGCGCGACCGCGCGGATTCCATTTTTGTTTTAACATATAATCCATATTCTATAGTAGTTAATATAATTTGGAGTTTGTCTAATTTTATATTGTGTAGTTTTAAATAATTTTGAGTATGTCCAATTCAATACTGTGTAGTTTAATATAATTGTGAGTTTCTCTGCTTCGTAGTATAGATGTAAAGGTGAAAACAATAATCTAAATATTAACCAATAAAATTTAGACTAACATAACTGAAGTCTTTCTTAGGATATTAATAAAATAGTTATAATTTATACAATAGACAAATAAAAATATTTATGCAAAAAACCAACAAAGATTAACCGTGCTAATATATAAATGTTTTATATTTGGTTAAATAATTTAAACGAAACTGTACTAATCCAAAAAAATAGTTTCAATTTGTTTTTATTAATAAAATAGTATTTTGAATATATATGTAAAAAGTTCAATAAGAAAATGACTAATGTGTTTTTTTATAAAGTTAAATGCTTACAATGTTTCTGTTTTATACTTATTCACAATATAAATATTATGGCCCATAAAGTAAAATTTTATTGTAAATATCCATGTTTTGATATGTAATTAATAAGCCGTAACAACAATTGTACAGGAAAAAATGAAAGATGTTATATCTTATTGTCCTTTTCTTTGCTATATAGATACGGAAATATATTCTAGTTATTGCATATCTAAGGCAAATCCGTCCCTTTAAATTATAGAATGTTCTATGTTATACTTATATTATTTGAGTATCAAGAAATATATATATTCTGATATCTATATCCAGCAATTTAAAATCTAAATATTAATCAATAACTGGCTAATGACTTGTTAATGACTTCCAGTCGACTAAAGAGGATGTATAATATAATGCAAAAAAATTATAGCTGTTTACGAATAGATGTATAATACAATGTCCACAAGTATAATATAATGTATAAAAAAATATAGTTGTTTACGAACAGATGTATAATATAATGTCCAGAAGTATGATATAATGTATAATGTATGCAAAAATTATAGTTGTTTACGAACAGATGTATAATATAATGTATAAAAATTATAGTTGTTTACGAACAAATTTTAAATTTGTACTCGCATTCGATGTATAATAATAAAAAGAATGGATTTTTTTTGTTTACGAATAAATGTATAATATAATGTATAGTGTCAATAGAGTTAAATTATTATACATCGAGTGTAAGATGTCACATAGTTGGTTGATATATAGTTATTTAAGGAAATATTTAAATGAAAGGTTAAGGTATGAATAATAATGTGATGTCTAATTTAAAAATCCACCTAGAAAAAGTTGTAATGTTTCTATTTTAACTAGGTGATTCTCCCGTGCTCATGCACGAAAATAAATATTTACAAATAAGTATTTTACTTTGTTTGTTTATATGTTTTAAGTAATCTTTTATTTGTATGTATAAAAAATTGTATTAAATATCTTTATGTTTTAAGTATGATATTTTGTATTATTTAAACTTTTTTTTTTGAGTTGTATATAGACGGTTAAATTAATGATGATTTTTCTCATTAGGTTAAAATTATCGTATTAGTAGGTAATTCAGTTTATCCTCTTATATTTGTAAATATATTTCATAAAATTTTGTATAATTTGATATATCTTATTTTAGAAAAATATAAAAATGTAATCAGATATTCATTAATAAACATAACTTGTAAAATATTGAAAATTTATTCACGTATAGGAACATATGCAAAATAGATACGTCATAATAATTGGTTGATTTAATTGTTCATATTTTAATTTGATTTCATTACTTGCATTTGGTATATTGGGATATATCGTTTTTAATCATAATGTTTTGGTTATAATTAGACTAAAATAAAACGATTTTGCTAATTACATTTTTTTAGTTTACCTTAGGTTCATAAATATATTTATGTATAATTTATATATGTTTTTGATAAAATATATAAGTCTATATTTTAAAATATCATAGATATTTTCTGTTTTTTATGTTTTTGGAAAAATATGAAGAAAAATACAAATAAATTTTGTTTATGTATAATCAATCTTTTATATTCTAGAAATATTATTATCTTATAGAAAAATGTCTAAATTGTTTTATTAATATTATAAATTTTCTTTTTCTTATCAATATTTTAATACAAATTTGATTTAACTGAACATTAAAATTAAGATAAAAACAATTTTGTTTATTTTGAATTATATTTAAGAATGTGCATGTATATATTTAAATTATAATCTTACGTAGATTTTTCTATCTATTTATTCTAATTAAATATATTAAATAAATATGTAAAATTGCATAATTGTCAAAAATTAAAATTAAAAAAAGATTTATAATATCTGTAGATATATATATATATATAAGAAACTAATGCTTTTACGATTTAATTTGATTTTTATTCAATTTTTTATAATTTTCTAAAAATATATATATTTTTGAAATATTTTTTATTTAAATGATATTTCGAAATTTGAAATGCCATAATTGAATATATTTATTTTAATGATGATTTATGAGTTATTACCATATTTTTAAAAAGTCCAAAAATATAAATCGACAATAAATGTAATATATGAGTTATTACCATATTTTAAAAATTTTACCAAAAATATAAATTAACATTAAATATAATTTTCCATGTCATATTAATCTTTAAAACATGTCATCAACTTTAGTAGTCATGTCACAATTATTAATCTAGGTGTTTTCCTGCATCATGTGTAGTGATGAATTTTTTGAAAGTTAAATTTTATATTTTAAAATGTAATATATTAATATTATATATTTTATTATTTTTACCAATAGTTAATATAAATATCATTAATTAAGCATAAAATTAAGAGAAAATATTTTTTTTATTTTAAATTATATTTAAGAATATACAGTATATGTATATATAAAGTTAAAATCTTCGATAAAAAATTATCTATTTCATTTGGTTAAATGTATTAAATCAACTTGTACTAAATTACTAAAAATCATATAAAATTGTATAGTTATCAAAAATTAATATTTACATAATTTGTAGATATCTAAAAGAAACTAATGATATTACGATTTTTTTTTTTAAATTCAGAAAATTTAGAAACTTTTAGATAATAAAAATTTTATAATTATAAAAGTAAAATTATATAATATTTCGAAATTCTAAATGTCATATTTGAATATATTTATTTTAGTGATGATTTATGAGTTATTACCATATTCTACAAAGTTTACCAAAATATAAATCAATATTTAATGTAATATATGAGTTATTGCTATATTCTACAAAGATTTCCAAAAATATATATCAGCATTAAATGTAATTATCCATGTCATATTTAACCATATGACATGTCATCAATTTCAATAGCCACGTCACAATTTTTTTGTGAAAACGATTGTAGAGAAGACATGTGGTAAATCACTTCGCAAATAATGTCTAGGGGATAAGATAGATATACAAGCAACTTGCATAATTAAAACTGTAAATACAGAGTCTCAAAAACGTCTATTATATATATATATATATATATATATATATGGATAGGGCGATTAATGCTCATTTGTTTCTATTCAAGAATCATATCAGAAACAGAAATTCATTAAAGAAGATTCGATGGACGAGATGACAGAGCAGATCCTCAGAATAGGGGGTTCGCTTCTACTCATCATAGGTACCATTTTGGGACTCATATACTCTTGTTGCAAAGATGATGCCAAAGACACAGAGACTGGTGTTGATATTACGGCTACCACCGTGCCTTGAACCCTTAAAGTATTGTTGCTTGCTTTTTTAATTAATTGTGTTTGTGAAATTTGAATGTTATAAACTAAGTTTGAGAAAGAGATGTAAACATATTTGTAAATCAATACTGTTTTCAGTTTTCTTGTGACCTTTATAAAGCAATACCAGCTTATCGGTCAACCCACTTATGGTGCCAAGGTGGTATTGGATATAGAACCCAAATATAAGGTCGGATTCGTTTTCATCGTGTATAAAACAATAGTCGTGGACTTACGAGCTAGGTGTCGATATGCACAACTCAACTGATGGCAAATAGGCCTGGGCATGGATATGATATCCGTTTGCTTTGCTTTGAAAAAATACGAATATTTAGAAAAACGGATATCCGAAAAATAAATAGATATTTGTGGATACTTATGGATATCTCATTTGTTTTGATTAATACAAATAATCTTAAAAATTTGATACAAATTTGTTATATAAAATATTTTTTTGCATGATATAAAAGATAAAAGTTAAAAGAAATAGTGAATCTACATTGTAAATTTTTAAACTTAGTTAACAATTATAATAACACAAAACTTAAGAAAAAATTATAATTGTCATAAATGTTTTTTGTTCCTTTTATGTAATACTTTTATATAAGTAATAATATAAATAGAATCTGTCAAATTATATGTTAGAATAATAATTATATAATTTTATATATTTAAAACTTATAAATATAATCAAAATATACATGTATTTATATATTGACGGATCGGATCAGATATTTGCTTCCCAAAATTTTAATATTTATGATTTGCTTTCGATTTTGACGGATATTAAATTTTAGTATTTGTTTTGCTTTGAAAACTTACGGATATATAAAATTTTTGGATCGAATAGTAACGAATAACGAATCGAATCAAATTTAACGGATAAAATGTTTAGCCCTAATGGCAAGTCAGAGCTTTTTATTCATTTTGTTATCGTGCCGACGGATTGCGATGAATAAAATGTTTCGGCAACCAAATTTTAATTGCAAGTAGTGGTCGTATATTTCAACGTAACGATCGTAGCCTTTTTCATTGAAACTGCTCGAAACCTCCAATACGGATACTTCACTTGGATTTGGGTTTTAAAAACACAAATCTGAAGGATCCGTAGTATTTAAAACAACCAATCGTTATATTGATTAGACAATCTCAACCGCAGTGACCGTATTAATTTTATTTTTACCTAACAAAATACAACAGCCTGATGATTTGTACAATTGTACTCCCTCCTTGGGACCTACAAGAAGAAGTCCATGTGGACCTACCCATATTAACTTGTCGGCACGCGTTTATTTCCTTTAAATGAGCCCGATGAATATAGGCCCGATAAAATAATGAAAAAGCCCAAATTAATCAAGTCTATCTGTCTCCTCGTAAGCGTTCTATCATTTCAAGTCGATCCAAATACCAATCACGGATCAAATCTTTCGTGGGTCCCACTATTTGCTTTTGTTCCAAGACGCTGACACCGACACTTGCGTGGGGGGTTTCACAACAATAAGCTCAATTTAAAACAAACGATGTTGATGACACGTTTCTCACGGCTCCATCACCTTCTTCTCCTTCAACCAAGATTCCAGCAATCTCGTGTTCTCCGCCATCCTCCAACCAAACCTCGAACATTCATCAGATCGGTGATGGGTTCGGCTTCCTCATCCTCCTCTTCGAAGCTTCTCTTCCGACAGCTCTTCGAGAAAGAGTCTTCCACCTACACTTATCTCCTCGCCGACATTTCCCATCCGGACAAACCCGCTCTGGTAAGTTCTTTTGCTTTCATAAAGATTGGATCTTTCGATATGGGTTTTTGAGAATTGTTCTCGAATGTGATCTGATTGTTTTGTCGGAAAAGATGGGAACTTGGATCAGTTCATGTTTTTTTTGTCTTAATCAGCGGCTAAGCTATGATTTTGTTAATTTGTGTAGTTTTCTACAGAATTTAATTAATGGCCCTATTGAATATTCAAATTTGTAAAAAAAAAGATTTAAAACTGTTTTATTAATCGTATGTGTATTTTTTGAACAGTTGATTGATCCGGTGGACAAGACTGTTGATAGAGACTTGAAACTCATAAATGAGTTAGGGTTGAAGCTTGTCTACGCTATGAACACTCATGTTCATGCTGATCATGTCACTGGAACTGGACTTCTTAAGGTCTCTTTCTCCTTTACTCAAATATGATTCTTTACATTACCGAAGATTCAATGATGATCTGTTTTGTTGCTTTACACAGACAAAGCTCCCAGGTGTGAAATCTGTAATCTCGAAAGCGAGTGGTTCCAAAGCAGATAAGTTTCTTGAAAATGGAGAGAAAGTATCTATTGGTGATATATACCTCGAGGTATAGTAACTAGATTTTTCAAAACTGAGAAAGTAAAGAGTTAGCTGAGTAATAATCGTTTTGTTTTTTTTGGGGCAGGTACGTGCTACACCTGGACATACTGCAGGATGTGTTACATATGTGACTGGAGAAGGACCAGATCAGCCCCAACCAAGAATGGCTTTTACAGGGGATGCTGTATTGATCCGCGGCTGTGGGAGAACCGACTTTCAGGTACACTAAACAGAGGGGAAAATGGGTTATAAAGAACCAAAAACTGCAACTTTGATGCATAAGGTCTGTGTTTTGTATTCGGACATCGGATTAGCTTCACTGATGATGTTTTCCTTGGTGTGTTGCAGGGTGGAAGCTCTGATCAACTCTATGAGTCTGTGCACTCTCAGGTAAGTTTTTCACATATTGAATAATAATATTTTTGAAAAGAATTTTAATTTTTAAAAAAGATTTTGTTTTGGTATTTTAACCAGATATTTACATTACCAAAGGACACATTGATCTATCCAGCTCATGACTACAAAGGTTTCGAGGTAATACAAAACCAAAATTCATTCACATTGTACTATTTTCTAATGGAAATTGCATCCATCCACACAATGGCTTTACACTTATCTTTCTGTTAAAAAATATTCAGGTAAGTACAGTTGGAGAAGAGATGCAACACAACCCACGTTTAACTAAAGACAAAGAAACATTCAAAACCATCATGTCAAGTAAGTTTCTTTCTGCTTATCAGTATGTGTTCTTTTAAGTATATTAGCTTTCATTAGTCTTGTAATAACCGTTCTCTTTCTTTGCCTTTATTAATAGATCTGAATCTGGCGTATCCGAAGATGATTGATGTTGCAGTACCAGCAAACATGGTATGTGGATTACAAGACCTGCCTTCTCAATCCAACTAAAGGAACTTCTACGCTATTGTTTCTCCTTCATTCTATATTTTTATCAGAAGACAATAAAAAGCTCGTGAGAGTGAGTTTGTGTAGTAAGATCTTTGTTACATTAGATTAAGATACGGTAGAAGTATGTGCAACTTAGGTTGAGCATATGGAGGTTTGTATTGAAAGATGAAAACATATTTTCGTGTTCTACGTTTGTTTGGCTTCTTGATTAATGTGTGTGACGACTTTAGACCTAATCAACCAGGTTAGAGGCCGTCCCTACTTTATACACCACCACCACCGGTGAATCTATAACCATCTTCTTTATGATCCAACTGAGTAAAACCAAGTTGCGGATGAAATTATATGTCCGCAACTTGGTTTTACTCAGTTGTAAGAATGGTTCATAGAGAACACTGCAAATAGCTTTAGAAAGATATATGTATATCTTTTTCCATTTTTTACTATTTAAGAAAAATAAAAGTATTAACAAAACTAAAAATAGAAATTTTGATAACAGTAGTTACATAATAAGTTTAATTCACCAATATTATCAATGTAATTGACTATCGTGAGAATTAACGTAAACACACGTAGAAAAAATTATTTTCAAATAATATTACAGGAGTTTTTTACATTCTAGAGCAGTTTCCAAATTTTATTTACAAGTTAAGACACTTTATGCTACTGGGACAGTTTTTTGCAACTAGAAACCAAACCATTACAACTAAGAGTTTTTTACACTCTAAGGCAGTTTTAAGATTTTAATTACAATCTAAGGCAGTTTGTGCTCTTGAGGTAGTTTTTTGTAACCAGAAACCAATTATTATCAACTAGAATCCATTTATCTAACTAGAGTGGTCCTACCATTTTATAAAGTCTTTTATCTTTTTTTTTCTCCTTATTTTTCACCTTCGTCTTCTTCTTCATTCATTCTCTATTTTTTAGAAAATTCATATTTGATTCTTAAATTTCTTTTTTTCAATTTTTTTTTATGAAATCGTTTTCTCCATCACTAGATCTATCTTTTGAGATCTGTGAAGCTATAGTTTTGAGATATATGTTAGATGTCCAACATGTTCTAAAGTTGTGTACATTTATTAGTGTACATGTGTACAATAAAGGTTAATGTGTAAAGTTGTATATAGTTGTGTACATTCTTTAGGGTACATGTGTACATTCGTTAGTGTACATGTGTTGAGTTAGTGTAAAGTTGTGTATATGTGTACATTCATAATTTGGTTGTTGTGGAGATAAGAATACTATAGACTAGTAAAAATACAAATCTCATTTAAAATTTCTATATGTACAATGTTTTAATGATATATATATATGTGTGTGTGTACATCGTTTTACATATCTACATGGAATTTTTTTATATTAGTGTTCTGTTAAATGATAGTTACATGTACACATATATACTGTTATACGACTTGGCTGTGTACACAATGTGAGGTGTACATGTGTACACGTAATACATCATTTGAGCAATTTCTCTCTGGTTTCTTGATTTGTTTTATTCATTATCTTCGTACATAGTGAGATAATACTTGTATAATGATAATGATGTACATGTCATATTCATCTTGACTGTGTATGTGTAGTATAAATAATGTACATGTGTACAAATATGGAGGTGTACATGTGTACGATAAATATGATAATGTACATATTTGGATCAAGGATTATATTTGGGTTCAGTCAGATTTCAAGAATGCATCTACCATGTGTGTACATGGAAAGAAAAAATCCACATGTACATTGTGTTAACATTATCTTGAGTTTATGAATTACAGGAATAGTCATTTAACATGTGTACATGGATGATCATTTAACATTTGCGTACATGTGTACAATTATCTTTTTGCCGTTTTGTTTTGTTTTATGTACATATATATAATATTGTACATATTGTTGTGTACATTGTGCATATTGTTGTGTACATATGTATAATATTATATATTATTTATGTACACGTAAATTACAGGAATGGTCCTTTAACATGTGTACATGAATGGTCATTTAACATTTGCGTACATGTGTACAATCATCTCTTTGTACATATGTACAATATTATATATTATTTCTAGTGTAGTTGCTAAAAAAAGAAGACAAATCACATATGTACATGTAGATATTGCTAAAGTTATGAAATTGGATAAAAATTAAAAGTTGAAACTTCATCTAAATCAATTTTACCAGTCATCCATAATATAGCTAGTGTTCACATGGACATCCAAAATCATTGATATTCTTTTAGAGTTTTATGTTTGCTTTTATAGTAGACAACATCAATGATATTTTATGTATAAAGTAGCATAGATAATTTATCAGTGTAAACATATGAATTATGGGACCAAGTCGAAGAATATTGCAAATCAGAAATATCTGAGGCATAAACAATATAAAACAAAACCAGTGTTGCAAAATCAGAACATTCGCTTGGTCTGGATTGCATAATTAAAAGTTTGGAATATTTGTGAACATAATAGAATTTTGAGAAATTGGAGAATAAACAAAAGTTGGAGGACCATATGTGCAAATAACCAAAATTTCACCATTGTTGCTTCTCTGAAGCTTTCTCTTCGATCTGCCATTAAATGACGATGATTCCAGCGTCCACAACTAAAGTCGTGAGCATGACGACCACAACGAGGAGGAGACGATTTGACTGTGACGCGGATAGCGGTAGAGCTATGTCGCAATGGAGCTTAGGATTTGGGATCGCCGGCAAAAGAGTTTTCGTTAGAGAAAAAATGACAGTTAATAGTTGGAGAAGAAATCACGAGATTTTTCATCACTCCAAAATTATTTTGATCATCTTTTTGTTTTATTTTTATGAATGATTATTTGTCATAGAAAAAAACTCTTTTGAAATTATGAGAGGAATTGTGTATCTTTCTTTTCATTAGAAAAAAAAATTTCTGTAAATTTTAATGTTTTTTTATCTGTGAAAAAATAAATCGAGAAAAGAGAAGATAAGAAGAGAGAAGAAGAAGAAGTGGGACCTACTAATTATAATTGGTTTTGATTTCAACCACTAGACGTAACCAAAAAGAAGAAAAGTTAGGAAAAAGTGTTCTAATAGTGGAAACTGCCTTATTTTGTTATAAAAAACTCAAAACTGCCTCTAGATGTAATATTTTCTACAACTAAAGTCATCTATTTAACTAAAGTGGTCCCACCATCTTCTTAAATTGATTATTTTCTTCTCTTTTTTGAAACAGACAAACAAAAACTAAAAATTAAAAATTTTCTTCTTCCCATTTCACTTTTGGATATCTCAATCCATCGTGCATCATGTCATCTATGTTGCAGTTCCTCTCGGTCTTCCTCCATCATCGTTGACAAACTCGAACGGAAGCCGCTGCGGTTTTGTCTTCTCCTTTGCCGCGAAATCATCAGAACATCTTCCTCCTCCACGTTATTCTCTGCAACAATTGCCAAATCTCAAAAAAAAAACTCACTATTTTTGAAATCTGAAGTTGAAAAACTTTTTATAAATGATAAAACTACGATCTTGAAGTGTAATCTACAATTAAAGTGTAGAATCATGGAAAATTGTGAAAAAGAAATCAATGGCGGCCACAAAAATTATTGCAGAAAACCCTAAAAAAATCTGGGAAAGACGAAGAGATATTTACCAAAATGCCATTTATTAAAAAAATGAAAATAAACAAGACATGTACACGTTCATGGGTGTACACATGGATAATAACGTGTATATACACTATTATATATGGTATTGTGCAGCTAGTAATTATGGAAATACGCTCTCATATTTAACAGAAAACAATAATTTTCATACATCATTTGAGCAATTTCTCCATGGTTCTTTTATTTGTTTGCTTTATTATATTTGTACATAGTGAGATAATACTTGTGTAAGTATTCTACGAAAACAACTGAAAAGTCACATTGGACCAAGATATCTTCGACGCAAGAGATAGAGGTCACATTACAAACCAGCAATACTCAAAACTAAACATTTGATTGGATCAAGATGGGAGCAAAATATTAGAACTGCAAACACCGCCAACGTGTACACATGTATTTCTAATTTGTTCAAGTTTCTACACGTGTACACGTCACAAGTGTACACACATGTCGTTTGTTATTATTGCTCAAAAACAAAAAATGGTGTTACATGTGAGTGTCTATGCATCGGTGTACACGTGGACACAATTATTCAAGTGAATCATTGTACATGATAGTAATATTTGTATGTACACATGAACATCATTTGGTTGTACATCATTTGGTTGTACACATGAACATCATTTGGTTGTACACATTTTGATGGTGTACATATGTACACACTGATAGATACATTACATAAGGTGGACAATCGTGGTCGTGTACACATGTGTACATTTGTGGTTATGTACATATGTACAACCGTGATTATGTACAAGATTATATATTATTTATGTACACATATGTTCGAAACATGCTTATTGCACATGTGTACTTTGTTTATCCAAATGTACATGAATGTTCGATATTCTGCATCTATACCATTGTACTTGTACATGATACATAAATTGATATTTCATGATTTTAATGTCATTGTACATGTAGATGATAAAAAGAAACATCAGATATCATTGTAGAGTGTGTACATGTGTGTTTTTTATTATCCACGTGTACAATGACATTAAAATCATGAAATATCACTCAATTTGTGTATCACAAAAGCGTACACAAAATAACATGTATACATTAAATAAAGTGTATACCAACATCAGAGATGCACCTTCACAGATCTTAAAAGATAGATCGAGTGATGCATAAAAAGATTTCATAAAAAAAAATTGAGAAAAGAAATTTAAAAATCAGATTTGAATTTTATAAAAAATAGAGAATGAAAGAGGAAGAAGACGAAAGAGAATGAAAAAAGAAGAAGAAAAAAAAATATCTGAAAAAAAAAAAGAAAATAATGAGAGAGAAGACATGGATCCACTACTAGTCATTTGATTTCAACCAGTAAACGTAATGAGAGCACAAGAAAATTAAGAAAAAGTGTCTCAGAAGAATAAACTGCTCTATTTTGTAATAAAAATTTTGAAACTGTCCTATGGTGTAATTGTTTCATATTACAGAGGTAAATTTGTAGATATAAAATATCTCGAACTAATCCCAACTTAATAAAATTGACCGATAACTGTATCAAAGTTTTATGAATCAATATAGCCATCTAACCTCAAATCCAAAAGATCCAGATTCGATCATAATTCACTTGGATCTAACCTGAAATCTTGAATGCTCAAACTTAATAGATACCCGAAATATTTCACCGTAAATATTCTATTTAATACTTTTAATTTAATTGGGATAAATAATAACAAAAAACACAATAGTAAAACTTGTGAGATATAATACCAATTTGTTAAGAACTGTCATTCTTTCCGATATGTTTGTGTGAATGTTGTACAGATGTAGACATAAAGCAATATATTAATAATAATCAAACCAGAATTCATGAAAGTGATAAGTATTTTTATCCTGGTTGACTTCTATCTTTTTGTACAAAAAGTATTCCCTCCGTACTACTTTTAACAAGTGGTGTTTAAAGAAAAAAAAGTCATTTCAAAATAATAAGAATACCAAATTTAAAATCTACCTAAAAAAAGTTGTAATATTTCTGTTTTAATAATATAGATATACAAGCAACTTGCATAATTAAAACTGTAAATACAGAGTCTCCAAAACGTTTATTATATATACATATATATGGATAGGGCGATTAATGCTCATTTGTTTCTATTCAAGAATCATATCAGAAACAGAAATTCATTAAAGAAGATTCGATGGACGAGATGACAGAGCTGATCCTCAAAATAGGGGGTTCGCTTCTACTCATCATAGGTACCATTTTGGGACTCATATACTCTTGTTGCAAAGATGATGCCAAAGACACAGAGACTGGTGTTGATATTACGGCTACCACCGTGCCTTGAACCCTTAAAGTATTGTTGCTTGCTTTTTTAATTAATTGTGTTTGTGAAATTTGAATGTTATAAACTAAGTTTGAGAAAGAGATGTAAACATATTTGTAAATCAATATTGTTTTCATTTTTCTTGTGACCTTTATAAAGCAATACCAGCTGATCGGTCAACCCACTTATGGTGCCAAGGTGGTATTGGATATAGAACCCAAATATAAGGTCGGATTCGTTTTCATCGTGTATAAACAATAGTCGTGGACTAACGAACTAGGTGTCGATATGCAAAACTCAACTGATGGCAAATAGGCCTGGGTACGGATATGATATCCGGATTTTTGAAGGTATTTATGATTTACTTCAAATGTTATGGATATTTAATTTTCTGATTTGCTTTGCTTTGAAAAAAAATACGAATATTCGGGAAAATAGATATCCGGAAAATAAATAGATATTTGCGGATATTTACGGATATCTCATTTGTTTCGATTAATACAAATAATCTTAAAAATTTGATACAAATTTGTTTTGTAAAATATTTGATATAAAAGATAAAAAATTAAAAGAAATAGTGAATCTACATAGTTTGTAAATTTTTAAACTTAGTTAACAATTATAATAACACAAAACTTAAGAAAATATTATAATTGTCATAAATGTTTTTTGTTCCTTTTATGTAATACTTTTATATAAGTAATAATATAAATAGAATCTGTCAAATTATATGTTAGAATAATAATTATATAATTTTATACATTTAAAATTTTAAATATAATCAAAATATACATGTATTTATATATTGACGGATCGGTTCGGATATTCACTTCCCAAAATTTTAATATTTGTGATTTGCTTCGATTTTGATGGATATTGAATTTTAGTATTTACTTTGCTTCGAAAATTTACAGATATCTAAAATTTTTGGATTGAATAGCAATGAATAACGAATCAAATCAAATTTAACAGATAAAATAGATAAACTGCCTAGCCCTAGCTGCAAGTCACAGCTTTTTATTCATTTTGTTATCGTGCCGACTGATTGCGATGAATAAAATGTTTCGGCAACCAAAATTTAATTGCAAGTAGCGGTCTAGATTTCAACGTAAACGATCGTAGCCTTTTTTTTCATTGAAACTGCTCGAAACCTCCAATATGGAAAAAGAGATACAAGACATTTTCTCTCTCCTCTCTTTTTCTCTCTCGATCTCTTTTTTTCTAGGGTTCATCTGCTGCCTCTTCGCTTCTCCGGCGCCGCCGCGTCCGTCTAGGCGGTTGCCGGAGCCCCACTGTCTTCTCTGCTTCTCCTGTGTGTCTTTGTGTTCTAGCTTTCGTTTCTCGGCGGAGGTGGTGCTCGTCCAAGGATCTCTGGTTCAGATCTGGTGGTCTTCCGTGTAGATCCAGTGGTATATGGCGTTGGCGGTAGAGCTTGAGGACGGCTCTCTACAAGTCGTGTGTCTCTCTGGTTTTCGCGTTGAGATCTCTGTCCGGAGGGTTTTCCCCTTTCCTTGGTTGGGTTGTCCTCTAGACGGTGGCGTGTGAGATGCCGAGTAACCTGGTTTGGGTTTGTCTCCTTCTCAGTGTGGCGAGTGGCTGGTAGGAGTCGGTTTCTCAGCAGGTTAGGGGTCTAGGTTCGTGGATCTACGGTCTCTCACATCCAGATTTCGGTTCGCCGGTGATCTCCGGTGATGACGCGTGAAGTGTCTCAGTGAGCAGATTCTTCTCTCTCTGAGGTCTTTGGTGGCAGCGCGTTTGGGTTGACTCAACCCTGTATTTGTTGGGGTCTCCTCGGTGCGTACTGGTTTGGGTTTCTCCTCATAGTTTGTGTGTGCTCGGCGGTGTGGCTCTCCATGTCGCGGTCTTTTTCTCCTGTGAATCTTGTTGCAGTTTGGTCTCTGGTGAAAGCGCTTTGGGTCTGTGGTGAAGAGTGAGCTTCACTTGAGCTTTCGGCTTCTTGTTCATTTGGTGGCGCTTCTCCGGAGGGGGTGCGTTCTTCCTGTCTCAGTGCTCTATATGAGTGCTTGGTTAAATGGGTGTATACGGTCCTGGATTGGAGGATTGGAGGCAGCAATCTTCAGTCTTCCATCTCCAAACGACGGCATCGGCGGTTGTAGTTCCCTCCTCGTGCTGCCGGTGCGGTTCCTCTTGGGTGGATAAGCGAGTTCGAGATGTGATTCTTTGTGGGGGTTGTGGCATGTGGATCGATCAGAAGCTGTAGGAGCCGTGTGTTTCAAGGTTTGAGGGCGCCTTTCTCTCCGGTAGCTCGCGGCGACTGGTTTATTCACTACGTTCACGCTTTCTGCTCTGGTCCATCATTGCTTCGGTGATGTCATGTTCGAATCTCTCTCTCTCTTGTTCTTTCCTTTTGTTCTTGATCGCTCAGATTCTTTTGTTTAGTTTTAATTAAGCATTTCCGTTACTTGTATTCTGTGTAAACTTTGTCTCAAATTGAAAATCCGGTAATAATACTTAACATTTTTACCCAAAAAAAAAATCTCCAATACGGATACTTCACTTGGATTTGGGTTTTTTTTCTTGAACAAAAAAAAAAGAAAAATACACAAATCCAAGTGAAGTATCCGTATTATTTAAAACAACAATCGTTATAATGATTAGACAATCTCAACCGCAGTGACCGTATTAATTTTAATTTTACCCAACAAAATACAACAGCCTGATGATTTGTATAATTGTACTCCTTCCTTGGGACCTACAAGAAGAAGTCCATGTGGACCTACCCATATTAACTTGTCGGCACGCGTTTATTTCCTTTAAATGGGCCCGATGAATATAGGCCTGATGAAATAATGAAAAAGCCCAAATTAATCAAGTCTATCTGTCTCCTCGTAAGCGCTTCTATCATTTCAACTCGATCCAAATACCAATCACGGAAATAAGTCTTTTCAGAGTTCAGATCAAATCTTTCGTGGGTCCCACTATTTGCTTTTGTTCCAAGACGCTGACACCGACACTTGCGTGAGGGGTTTAACAACAATAAGCTCTTTTTTTTAAACAAACGATGTTGATGACACGTTTCTCACGGCTCCATCATCTTCTTCTCCTTCAACCAAGATTCCAGCAATCTCGTGTTCTCCGTCATCCTCCCACCAAACCTCGAACATTCATCAGATCGGTGATGGGTTCGTCTTCCTCTTTCTCCTCTTCGAAGCTCCTCTTCCGACAGCTCTTCGAGAAAGAGTCTTCCACCTACACTTATCTTCTCGCCGACATTTCCCATCCGGACAAACCTGCTCTCGTAATTACTTTTGCTTTCATAAAGATTGGATCTTTCGATATGGGTTTTTGAGAAATGTTCTCGAATCTGATCTGATTGTTTTGTCTGAAAAGATGGGAACTTGGATCAGTTCATGTTTTTGTTCTTTGTTTTTTTTTTGTCTTAATCAGTGGCTGAGCTATAGAATTTTGTTAATTAGTATAGTTTTCTACAGAATTTAATTAACCCCTATTGAATATTCAAAGATTTAAAACTGTTTTATAGTTTTGCGCCGGACAAAAGTATTAATCGTATGTGTGTTTTTGAACAGTTGATTGATCCGGTGGACAAGACTGTTGATAGAGACTTGAAGCTGATTAGTGAGTTAGGGTTAAAGCTTGTCTACGCTATGAACACTCATGTTCATGCTGATCATGTCACTGGAACTGGACTTCTTAAGGTCTCTTTCTCCTTTACTCAAATATGATTCTTTACATTACCGAAGATTCAATGATGATCTGTTTTGTTGCTTTACACAGACAAAGCTCCCAGGTGTGAAATCTGTAATCTCGAAAGCGAGTGGTTCCAAAGCAGATAAGTTTCTTGAAAATGGAGAGAAAGTATCTATTGGTGATATATACCTCGAGGTATAGTAACTAGATTTTTCAAAACTGAGAAAGTAAAGAGTTAGCTGAGTAATAATCGTTTTGTTTTTTTTGGGGCAGGTACGTGCTACACCTGGACATACTGCAGGATGTGTTACATATGTGACTGGAGAAGGACCAGATCAGCCCCAACCAAGAATGGCTTTTACAGGGGATGCTGTATTGATCCGCGGCTGTGGGAGAACCGACTTTCAGGTACACTAAACAGAGGGGAAAATGGGTTATAAAGAACCAAAAACTGCAACTTTGATGCATAAGGTCTGTGTTTTGTATTCGGACATCGGATTAGCTTCACTGATGATGTTTTCCTTGGTGTGTTGCAGGGTGGAAGCTCTGATCAACTCTATGAGTCTGTGCACTCTCAGGTAAGTTTTTCACATATTGAATAATAATATTTTTGAAAAGAATTTTAATTTTTAAAAAAGATTTTGTTTTGGTATTTTAACCAGATATTTACATTACCAAAGGACACATTGATCTATCCAGCTCATGACTACAAAGGTTTCGAGGTAATACAAAACCAAAATTCATTCACATTGTACTATTTTCTAATGGAAATTGCATCCATCCACACAATGGCTTTACACTTATCTTTCTGTTAAAAAATATTCAGGTAAGTACAGTTGGAGAAGAGATGCAACACAACCCACGTTTAACTAAAGACAAAGAAACATTCAAAACCATCATGTCAAGTAAGTTTCTTTCTGCTTATCAGTATGTGTTCTTTTAAGTATATTAGCTTTCATTAGTCTTGTAATAACCGTTCTCTTTCTTTGCCTTTATTAATAGATCTGAATCTGGCGTATCCGAAGATGATTGATGTTGCAGTACCAGCAAACATGGTATGTGGATTACAAGACCTGCCTTCTCAATCCAACTAAAGGAACTTCTACGCTATTGTTTCTCCTTCATTCTATATTTTTATCAGAAGACAATAAAAAGCTCGTGAGAGTGAGTTTGTGTAGTAAGATCTTTGTTACATTAGATTAAGATACGGTAGAAGTATGTGCAACTTAGGTTGAGCATATGGAGGTTTGTATTGAAAGATGAAAACATATTTTCGTGTTCTACGTTTGTTTGGCTTCTTGATTAATGTGTGTGACGACTTTAGACCTAATCAACCAGGTTAGAGGCCGTCCCTACTTTATACACCACCACCACCGGTGAATCTATAACCATCTTCTTTATGATCCAACTGAGTAAAACCAAGTTGCGGATGAAATTATATGTCCGCAACTTGGTTTTACTCAGTTGTAAGAATGGTTCATAGAGAACACTGCAAATAGCTTTAGAAAGATATATGTATATCTTTTTCCATTTTTTACTATTTAAGAAAAATAAAAGTATTAACAAAACTAAAAATAGAAATTTTGATAACAGTAGTTACATAATAAGTTTAATTCACCAATATTATCAATGTAATTGACTATCGTGAGAATTAACGTAAACACACGTAGAAAAAATTATTTTCAAATAATATTACAGGAGTTTTTTACATTCTAGAGCAGTTTCCAAATTTTATTTACAAGTTAAGACACTTTATGCTACTGGGACAGTTTTTTGCAACTAGAAACCAAACCATTACAACTAAGAGTTTTTTACACTCTAAGGCAGTTTTAAGATTTTAATTACAATCTAAGGCAGTTTGTGCTCTTGAGGTAGTTTTTTGTAACCAGAAACCAATTATTATCAACTAGAATCCATTTATCTAACTAGAGTGGTCCTACCATTTTATAAAGTCTTTTATCTTTTTTTTTCTCCTTATTTTTCACCTTCGTCTTCTTCTTCATTCATTCTCTATTTTTTAGAAAATTCATATTTGATTCTTAAATTTCTTTTTTTCAATTTTTTTTTATGAAATCGTTTTCTCCATCACTAGATCTATCTTTTGAGATCTGTGAAGCTATAGTTTTGAGATATATGTTAGATGTCCAACATGTTCTAAAGTTGTGTACATTTATTAGTGTACATGTGTACAATAAAGGTTAATGTGTAAAGTTGTATATAGTTGTGTACATTCGTTAGTGTATATGTGTACATTCTTTAGGGTACATGTGTACATTCGTTAGTGTACATGTGTTGAGTTAGTGTAAAGTTGTGTATATGTGTACATTCATAATTTGGTTGTTGTGGAGATAAGAATACTATAGACTAGTAAAAATACAAATCTCATTTAAAATTTCTATATGTACAATGTTTTAATGATATATATATATGTGTGTGTGTGTACATCGTTTTACATATCTACATGGAATTTTTTTATATTAGTGTTCTGTTAAATGATAGTTACATGTACACATATATACTGTTATACGACTTGGCTGTGTACACAATGTGAGGTGTACATGTGTACACGTAATACATCATTTGAGCAATTTCTCTCTGGTTTCTTGATTTGTTTTATTCATTATCTTCGTACATAGTGAGATAATACTTGTATAATGATAATGATGTACATGTCATATTCATCTTGACTGTGTATGTGTAGTATAAATAATGTACATGTGTACAAATATGGAGGTGTACATGTGTACGATAAATATGATAATGTACATATTTGGATCAAGGATTATATTTGGGTTCAGTCAGATTTCAAGAATGCATCTACCATGTGTGTACATGGAAAGAAAAAATCCACATGTACATTGTGTTAACATTATCTTGAGTTTATGAATTACAGGAATAGTCATTTAACATGTGTACATGGATGATCATTTAACATTTGCGTACATGTGTACAATTATCTTTTTGCCGTTTTGTTTTGTTTTATGTACATATATATAATATTGTACATATTGTTGTGTACATTGTGCATATTGTTGTGTACATATGTATAATATTATATATTATTTATGTACACGTAAATTACAGGAATGGTCCTTTAACATGTGTACATGAATGGTCATTTAACATTTGCGTACATGTGTACAATCATCTCTTTGTACATATGTACAATATTATATATTATTTCTAGTGTAGTTGCTAAAAAAAGAAGACAAATCACATATGTACATGTAGATATTGCTAAAGTTATGAAATTGGATAAAAATTAAAAGTTGAAACTTCATCTAAATCAATTTTACCAGTCATCCATAATATAGCTAGTGTTCACATGGACATCCAAAATCATTGATATTCTTTTAGAGTTTTATGTTTGCTTTTATAGTAGACAACATCAATGATATTTTATGTATAAAGTAGCATAGATAATTTATCAGTGTAAACATATGAATTATGGGACCAAGTCGAAGAATATTGCAAATCAGAAATATCTGAGGCATAAACAATATAAAACAAAACCAGTGTTGCAAAATCAGAACATTCGCTTGGTCTGGATTGCATAATTAAAAGTTTGGAATATTTGTGAACATAATAGAATTTTGAGAAATTGGAGAATAAACAAAAGTTGGAGGACCATATGTGCAAATAACCAAAATTTCACCATTGTTGCTTCTCTGAAGCTTTCTCTTCGATCTGCCATTAAATGACGATGATTCCAGCGTCCACAACTAAAGTCGTGAGCATGACGACCACAACGAGGAGGAGACGATTTGACTGTGACGCGGATAGCGGTAGAGCTATGTCGCAATGGAGCTTAGGATTTGGGATCGCCGGCAAAAGAGTTTTCGTTAGAGAAAAAATGACAGTTAATAGTTGGAGAAGAAATCACGAGATTTTTCATCACTCCAAAATTATTTTGATCATCTTTTTGTTTTATTTTTATGAATGATTATTTGTCATAGAAAAAAACTCTTTTGAAATTATGAGAGGAATTGTGTATCTTTCTTTTCATTAGAAAAAAAATTTCTGTAAATTTTAATGTTTTTTTATCTGTGAAAAAATAAATCGAGAAAAGAGAAGATAAGAAGAGAGAAGAAGAAGAAGTGGGACCTACTAATTATAATTGGTTTTGATTTCAACCACTAGACGTAACCAAAAAGAAGAAAAGTTAGGAAAAAGTGTTCTAATAGTGGAAACTGCCTTATTTTGTTATAAAAAACTCAAAACTGCCTCTAGATGTAATATTTTCTACAACTAAAGTCATCTATTTAACTAAAGTGGTCCCACCATCTTCTTAAATTGATTATTTTCTTCTCTTTTTTGAAACAGACAAACAAAAACTAAAAATTAAAAATTTTCTTCTTCCCATTTCACTTTTGGATATCTCAATCCATCGTGCATCATGTCATCTATGTTGCAGTTCCTCTCGGTCTTCCTCCATCATCGTTGACAAACTCGAACGGAAGCCGCTGCGGTTTTGTCTTCTCCTTTGCCGCGAAATCATCAGAACATCTTCCTCCTCCACGTTATTCTCTGCAACAATTGCCAAATCTCAAAAAAAAAAAACTCACTATTTTTGAAATCTGAAGTTGAAAAACTTTTTATAAATGATAAAACTACGATCTTGAAGTGTAATCTACAATTAAAATGTAGAATCATGGAAAATTGTGAAAAAGAAATCAATGGCGGCCACAAAAATTATTGCAGAAAACCCTAAAAAAATCTGGGAAAGACGAAGAGATATTTACCAAAATGCCATTTATTAAAAAAATGAAAATAAACAAGACATGTACACGTTCATGGGTGTACACATGGATAATAACGTGTATATACACTATTATATATGGTATTGTGCAGCTAGTAATGATGGAAATACGCTCTCATATTTAACAGAAAACAATAATTTTCATACATCATTTGAGCAATTTCTCCATGGTTCTTTTATTTGTTTGCTTTATTATATTTGTACATAGTGAGATAATACTTGTGTAAGTATTCTACGAAAACAACTGAAAAGTCACATTGGACCAAGATATCTTCGACGCAAGAGATAGAGGTCACATTACAAACCAGCAATACTCAAAACTAAACATTTGATTGGATCAAGATGGGAGCAAAATATTAGAACTGCAAACACCGCCAACGTGTACACATGTATTTCTAATTTGTTCAAGTTTCTACACGTGTACACGTCACAAGTGTACACACATGTCGTTTGTTATTATTGCTCAAAAACAAAAAATGGTGTTACATGTGAGTGTCTATGCATCGGTGTACACGTGGACACAATTATTCAAGTGAATCATTGTACATGATAGTAATATTTGTATGTACACATGAACATCATTTGGTTGTACATCATTTGGTTGTACACATGAACATCATTTGGTTGTACACATTTTGATGGTGTACATATGTACACACTGATAGATACATTACATAAGGTGGACAATCGTGGTCGTGTACACATGTGTACATTTGTGGTTATGTACATATGTACAACCGTGATTATGTACAAGATTATATATTATTTATGTACACATATGTTCGAAACATGCTTATTGCACATGTGTACTTTGTTTATCCAAATGTACATGAATGTTCGATATTCTGCATCTATACCATTGTACTTGTACATGATACATAAATTGATATTTCATGATTTTAATGTCATTGTACATGTAGATGATAAAAAGAAACATCAGATATCATTGTAGAGTGTGTACATGTGTGTTTTTTATTATCCACGTGTACAATGACATTAAAATCATGAAATATCACTCAATTTGTGTATCACAAAAGCGTACACAAAATAACATGTATACATTAAATAAAGTGTATACCAACATCAGAGATGCACCTTCACAGATCTTAAAAGAAAGATCGAGTGATGCATAAAAAGATTTCATAAAAAAAATTGAGAAAAGAAATTTAAAAATCAGATTTGAATTTTATAAAAAATAGAGAATGAAAGAGGAAGAAGACGAAAGAGAATGAAAAAAGAAGAAGAAAAAAAAATATCTGAAAAAAAAAAGAAAATAATGAGAGAGAAGACATGGATCCACTACTAGTCATTTGATTTCAACCAGTAAACGTAATGAGAGCACAAGAAAATTAAGAAAAAGTGTCTCAGGAGAATAAACTGCTCTATTTTGTAATAAAAATTTTGAAACTGTCCTATGGTGTAATTGTTTCATATTACAGAGGTAAATTTGTAGATATAAAATATCTCGAACTAATCCCAACTTAATAAAATTGACCGATAACTGTATGAAAGTTTTATGAATCAATATAGCCATCTAACCTCAAATCCAAAAGATCCAGATTCGATCATAATTCACTTGGATCTAACCTGAAATCTTGAATGCTCAAACTTAATAGATACCCGAAATATTTCACCGTAAATATTCTATTTAATACTTTTAATTTAATTGGGATAAATAATAACAAAAAACACAATAGTAAAACTTGTGAGATATAATACCAATTTGTTAAGAACTGTCATTCTTTCCGATATGTTTGTGTGAATGTTGTACAGATGTAGACATAAAGCAATATATTAATAATAATCAAACCAGAATTCATGAAAGTGATAAGTATTTTTATCCTGGTTGACTTCTATCTTTTTGTACAAAAAGTATTCCCTCCGTACTACTTTTAACAAGTGGTGTTTAAAGAAAAAAAAGTCATTTCAAAATAATAAGAATACCAAATTTAAAATCTACCTAAAAAAAGTTGTAATATTTCTGTTTTAATAATATAGATATACAAGCAACTTGCATAATTAAAACTGTAAATACAGAGTCTCCAAAACGTTTATTATATATACATATATATGGATAGGGCGATTAATGCTCATTTGTTTCTATTCAAGAATCATATCAGAAACAGAAATTCATTAAAGAAGATTCGATGGACGAGATGACAGAGCTGATCCTCAAAATAGGGGGTTCGCTTCTACTCATCATAGGTACCATTTTGGGACTCATATACTCTTGTTGCAAAGATGATGCCAAAGACACAGAGACTGGTGTTGATATTACGGCTACCACCGTGCCTTGAACCCTTAAAGTATTGTTGCTTGCTTTTTTAATTAATTGTGTTTGTGAAATTTGAATGTTATAAACTAAGTTTGAGAAAGAGATGTAAACATATTTGTAAATCAATACTGTTTTCATTTTTCTTGTGACCTTTATAAAGCAATACCAGCTGATCGGTCAACCCACTTATGGTGCCAAGGTGGTATTGGATATAGAACCCAAATATAAGGTCGGATTCGTTTTCATCGTGTATAAACAATAGTCGTGGACTAACGAACTAGGTGTCGATATGCAAAACTCAACTGATGGCAAATAGGCCTGGGTACGAATATGATATCCGGATTTTTGAAGGTATTTATGATTTACTTCAAATGTTATGGATATTTAATTTTCTGATTTGCTTTGCTTTGAAAAAAAATACGAATATTCGGGAAAATAGATATCCGGAAAATAAATAGATATTTGCGGATACTTACGGATATCTCATTTGTTTCGATTAATACAAATAATCTTAAAAATTTGATACAAATTTGTTTTGTAAAATATTTGATATAAAAGATAAAAAATTAAAAGAAATAGTGAATCTACATAGTTTGTAAATTTTTAAACTTAGTTAACAATTATAATAACACAAAACTTAAGAAAATATTATAATTGTCATAAATGTTTTTTGTTCCTTTTATGTAATACTTTTATATAAGTAATAATATAAATAGAATCTGTCAAATTATATGTTAGAATAATAATTATATAATTTTATACATTTAAAATTTTAAATATAATCAAAATATACATGTATTTATATATTGACGGATCGGTTCGGATATTCACTTCCCAAAATTTTAATATTTGTGATTTGCTTCGATTTTGATGGATATTGAATTTTAGTATTTACTTTGCTTCGAAAATTTACAGATATCTAAAATTTTTGGATTGAATAGCAATGAATAACGAATCAAATCAAATTTAACAGATAAAATAGATAAACTGCCTAGCCCTAGCTGCAAGTCACAGCTTTTTATTCATTTTGTTATCGTGCCGACTGATTGCGATGAATAAAATGTTTCGGCAACCAAAATTTAATTGCAAGTAGCGGTCTAGATTTCAACGTAAACGATCGTAGCCTTTTTTTTCATTGAAACTGCTCGAAACCTCCAATATGGAAAAAGAGATACAAGACATTTTCTCTCTCCTCTCTTTTTCTCTCTCGATCTCTTTTTTTCTAGGGTTCATCTGCTGCCTCTTCGCTTCTCCGGCGCCGCCGCGTCCGTCTAGGCGGTTGCCGGAGCCCCACTGTCTTCTCTGCTTCTCCTGTGTGTCTTTGTGTTCTAGCTTTCGTTTCTCGGCGGAGGTGGTGCTCGTCCAAGGATCTCTGGTTCAGATCTGGTGGTCTTCCGTGTAGATCCAGTGGTATATGGCGTTGGCGGTAGAGCTTGAGGACGGCTCTCTACAAGTCGTGTGTCTCTCTGGTTTTCGCGTTGAGATCTCTGTCCGGAGGGTTTTCCCCTTTCCTTGGTTGGGTTGTCCTCTAGACGGTGGCGTGTGAGATGCCGAGTAACCTGGTTTGGGTTTGTCTCCTTCTCAGTGTGGCGAGTGGCTGGTAGGAGTCGGTTTCTCAGCAGGTTAGGGGTCTAGGTTCGTGGATCTACGGTCTCTCACATCCAGATTTCGGTTCGCCGGTGATCTCCGGTGATGACGCGTGAAGTGTCTCAGTGAGCAGATTCTTCTCTCTCTGAGGTCTTTGGTGGCAGCGCGTTTGGGTTGACTCAACCCTGTATTTGTTGGGGTCTCCTCGGTGCGTACTGGTTTGGGTTTCTCCTCATAGTTTGTGTGTGCTCGGCGGTGTGGCTCTCCATGTCGCGGTCTTTTTCTCCTGTGAATCTTGTTGCAGTTTGGTCTCTGGTGAAAGCGCTTTGGGTCTGTGGTGAAGAGTGAGCTTCACTTGAGCTTCCGGCTTCTTGTTCATTTGGTGGCGCTTCTCCGGAGGGGGTGCGTTCTTCCTGTCTCAGTGCTCTATATGAGTGCTTGGTTAAATGGGTGTATACGGTCCTGGATTGGAGGATTGGAGGCAGCAATCTTCAGTCTTCCATCTCCAAACGACGGCATCGGCGGTTGTAGTTCCCTCCTCGTGCTGCCGGTGCGGTTCCTCTTGGGTGGATAAGCGAGTTCGAGATGTGATTCTTTGTGGGGGTTGTGGCATGTGGATCGATCAGAAGCTGTAGGAGCCGTGTGTTTCAAGGTTTGAGGGCGCCTTTCTCTCCGGTAGCTCGCGGCGACTGGTTTATTCACTACGTTCACGCTTTCTGCTCTGGTCCATCATTGCTTCGGTGATGTCATGTTCGAATCTCTCTCTCTCTTGTTCTTTCCTTTTGTTCTTGATCGCTCAGATTCTTTTGTTTAGTTTTAATTAAGCATTTCCGTTACTTGTATTCTGTGTAAACTTTGTCTCAAATTGAAAATCCGGTAATAATACTTAACATTTTTACCCAAAAAAAAAATCTCCAATACGGATACTTCACTTGGATTTGGGTTTTTTTTCTTGAACAAAAAAAAAAGAAAAATACACAAATCCAAGTGAAGTATCCGTATTATTTAAAACAACAATCGTTATAATGATTAGACAATCTCAACCGCAGTGACCGTATTAATTTTAATTTTACCCAACAAAATACAACAGCCTGATGATTTGTATAATTGTACTCCTTCCTTGGGACCTACAAGAAGAAGTCCATGTGGACCTACCCATATTAACTTGTCGGCACGCGTTTATTTCCTTTAAATGGGCCCGATGAATATAGGCCTGATGAAATAATGAAAAAGCCCAAATTAATCAAGTCTATCTGTCTCCTCGTAAGCGCTTCTATCATTTCAACTCGATCCAAATACCAATCACGGAAATAAGTCTTTTCAGAGTTCAGATCAAATCTTTCGTGGGTCCCACTATTTGCTTTTGTTCCAAGACGCTGACACCGACACTTGCGTGAGGGGTTTAACAACAATAAGCTCTGTTTTTAAAACAAACGATGTTGATGACACGTTTCTCACGGCTCCATCATCTTCTTCTCCTTCAACCAAGATTCCAGCAATCTCGTGTTCTCCGTCATCCTCCCACCAAACCTCGAACATTCATCAGATCGGTGATGGGTTCGTCTTCCTCTTTCTCCTCTTCGAAGCTCCTCTTCCGACAGCTCTTCGAGAAAGAGTCTTCCACCTACACTTATCTTCTCGCCGACATTTCCCATCCGGACAAACCTGCTCTCGTAATTACTTTTGCTTTCATAAAGATTGGATCTTTCGATATGGGTTTTTGAGAAATGTTCTCGAATCTGATCTGATTGTTTTGTCTGAAAAGATGGGAACTTGGATCAGTTCATGTTTTTGTTCTTTGTTTTTTTTTTGTCTTAATCAGTGGCTGAGCTATAGAATTTTGTTAATTAGTATAGTTTTCTACAGAATTTAATTAACCCCTATTGAATATTCAAAGATTTAAAACTGTTTTATAGTTTTGCGCCGGACAAAAGTATTAATCGTATGTGTGTTTTTGAACAGTTGATTGATCCGGTGGACAAGACTGTTGATAGAGACTTGAAGCTGATTAGTGAGTTAGGGTTAAAGCTTGTCTACGCTATGAACACTCATGTTCATGCTGATCATGTCACTGGAACTGGACTTCTTAAGGTCTCTTTCTCCTTTACTCAAATATGATTCTTTACATTACCGAAGATTCAATGATGATCTGTTTTGTTGCTTTACACAGACAAAGCTCCCAGGTGTGAAATCTGTAATCTCGAAAGCGAGTGGTTCCAAAGCAGATAAGTTTCTTGAAAATGGAGAGAAAGTATCTATTGGTGATATATACCTCGAGGTATAGTAACTAGATTTTTCAAAACTGAGAAAGTAAAGAGTTAGCTGAGTAATAATCGTTTTGTTTTTTTTGGGGCAGGTACGTGCTACACCTGGACATACTGCAGGATGTGTTACATATGTGACTGGAGAAGGACCAGATCAGCCCCAACCAAGAATGGCTTTTACAGGGGATGCTGTATTGATCCGCGGCTGTGGGAGAACCGACTTTCAGGTACACTAAACAGAGGGGAAAATGGGTTATAAAGAACCAAAAACTGCAACTTTGATGCATAAGGTCTGTGTTTTGTATTCGGACATCGGATTAGCTTCACTGATGATGTTTTCCTTGGTGTGTTGCAGGGTGGAAGCTCTGATCAACTCTATGAGTCTGTGCACTCTCAGGTAAGTTTTTCACATATTGAATAATAATATTTTTGAAAAGAATTTTAATTTTTAAAAAAGATTTTGTTTTGGTATTTTAACCAGATATTTACATTACCAAAGGACACATTGATCTATCCAGCTCATGACTACAAAGGTTTCGAGGTAATACAAAACCAAAATTCATTCACATTGTACTATTTTCTAATGGAAATTGCATCCATCCACACAATGGCTTTACACTTATCTTTCTGTTAAAAAATATTCAGGTAAGTACAGTTGGAGAAGAGATGCAACACAACCCACGTTTAACTAAAGACAAAGAAACATTCAAAACCATCATGTCAAGTAAGTTTCTTTCTGCTTATCAGTATGTGTTCTTTTAAGTATATTAGCTTTCATTAGTCTTGTAATAACCGTTCTCTTTCTTTGCCTTTATTAATAGATCTGAATCTGGCGTATCCGAAGATGATTGATGTTGCAGTACCAGCAAACATGGTATGTGGATTACAAGACCTGCCTTCTCAATCCAACTAAAGGAACTTCTGCGCTATTGTTTCTCCTTCATTCTATATTTTTATCAGAAGACAATAAAAAGCTCGTGAGAGTGAGTTTGTGTAGTAAGATCTTTGTTACATTAGATTAAGATACGGTAGAAGTATGTGCAACTTAGGTTGAGCATATGGAGGTTTGTATTGAAAGATGAAAACATATTTTCGTGTTCTACGTTTGTTTGGCTTCTTGATTAATGTGTGTGACGACTTTAGACCTAATCAACCAGGTTAGAGGCCGTCCCTACTTTATACACCACCACCACCGGTGAATCTATAACCATCTTCTTTATGATCCATTTAGAAAAGGGCACAACACATAAGTGCGTAACAAAACAAAACAAAACAAAACAAAACACATGACCTGAGTACACAAAAGAGTTACAGCAAAAGATAGAAGCTGTTTATGTATAAAGACCAATCTTGAACCACTAGCAAACTACGAAAGAAAGACAGGATTGGCATGACTGTTTCAAACCATATTACCAGATAAAGAACCCATTTGGATCGGCCGCCGAACAATAACAACATTAAGACAGATAAACAAAACGAAATAAATATATAAGAAAATGTTGGATCTTTTCTTCCAGTTTGCAAGATGACTTGCAAACTGATGTGTAGAAAAGATCAATGGGTTTTAGTTTATGCCCGCAACGGAACAAGAACAGCATCCAAAATATCTGCTTTGATCTCTCATAGGCAATTTTGATTAAACACATTATCCTTAATCAATAGCCAACGATAGAAGGATGGTACACATGAAAAATTCAAACAAACATAAAGTTTGAAACTTTGTCTGTTGATATCAGACAAAAAGAACATTCTCTCAGATTTCCGACAAAGGCAAAACAGAACATGTGAACATTCTTTAAACTTAAAGAGATACTGCTCCTGAACATTAGTATCGAATCTAGGACTGGTGAAATCAAAAATCAAACGCAAGAACCCGTTTGGATCGGCCGAACAACACTCATAATAAAAACACAAAACGAAAACGACAGAGACAAAATGTTCGATCTTTTCATCCAAATTGCAAATAAAGAAGATTACTTTTGCAAGAAGAAATGGAAAATAGATGAATGGGGTTTTCGATTTATGCCCGCAACGGAACAAGAACAGCATGGAAACTCGCTTGCTCTGATCTCTCATAGGCACATTGATTAAACCCTAATCGCGGCGATGTTTACTTATAAGCGCGAGATGGAAGAGTGTCCTCCCTTTTTTTATTCTCGGTTTTACCCCTGTTTACTCCACAGCGTAGTTGACCTAATTACGGTGCATACCTTTATCACCCCTATGAGTTTTGAAACTTTTCCTGTTTTCCAAACTAAGACCTATATTTTTAGAAAATTTAATTAGTCCACCTTCACTTTTGAAATTGAAAAGTAGACAACATTTGAATTTAAATAATCCATTTCTTTTAATTTAGAGACTAAATTTAATTTAATCTACCTTCACTTGTAAATCACGAAATTGAAAAGTAGACAACATTTTTTTTTTCTTACTGTTTTGTTCATTTTTCATATTATTTTATTTCTTATCATGTTATCTTTTTAGTGATCATCAGTTAAAACCTAAACAAAACTATCTTAAAAATGAGATGGTTTTCTGTCGATTATGTTTAACCTTTTAGTACCTCTTACTTTTGATTACAAATGTTTTCTTTACAACATTATTTATCGTGTGTTGCGGATTTGTATACTAGTTGGTTGTTGCGTCTTTCTAAACTGCTTATATTTTCAACAGCAAATGAAAATGCAATATTTGTCAACCATTCTTGTCGCTACCTTCATTTAGCTTTAGAATGCAAACTGCCCCTCGGTCATACTCAACATGAGGGGTTAGAGGTAATAATAATATACTGGCTAATGCAAGTTTGGAGTTTGTGATTGTGACTTTCAATTAGCTAGAATGTCGTTTCATGAAAATTCTACAACGATATTTTCGACGGTTTTGTACCCACCTTTTGTTTGTTTAACTGTTATGTTCTGTTTTTATTAGTTAGAGATAAATATGAATATATAATTAGAGATAAGTCTATATCCTTAGAGATATATATTGTTGAGATACGATAAGGATGATAGACAATCTACTCATGTATATATAGTTGACGATATGTTAATAAGAAAGCAACAAGTTCTCATCATATTCACATGGTATCAGAGCTTTTAGGTTATATCTCTTAAGATCTAAAGTTCTAGTTTGTTTTCTTAACGATTTCTAACGATGGCTGATGTTAAGACTAGCTCGAGTGACTTGTCTACAGACGTAGTTACGAAATCGGTGGATAATATGGTAGTGTCGCCATATTCTCTGTTCTCCTCTGATAACCCTGGTGCTATGATCACCTCCGTTCAGTTAAAAGGGGAGAACTACAATGAATGGTCATTGGAAATGTTGAATGCGTTGCGTGCAAAGAAGAAGATTGGTTTTGTTGACGGAACGTTACCTAAACCAGCAGAAGGAGATGCGAAATTGGAATCATGGTTGAGTGTGAACTCCATGATAGTAGGTTGGATTCGAACGTCCATTGAGCCAAGAGTTCGCTCAACGGTGACGTTTATTGGTGATGCACAAAAGCTATGGGAAAATCTGAAACAACGGTTTGCGGTAGGGAACAAAGTAAGAGTGCATCAACTGATGGAGCAGCTAGCCTCTTGTTGACAGAATGGTCAATCGGTCATTGACTACTACGGCAGATTAGCTACGAAGTGGGAAGAGATGCAGACGTACAAGCCTCCACCGCCGTGTACGTGTGAAGCTGCTCGGATACATATGAAGGAGAGAGAAGACGAGCGTGTTCATCAGTTTATCATGGGGCTTGATGAGTCTAGATTCGGGAATGTGGTGAGCTCTATCATTGAAGCTGATGACTTGCCTGATATTGAAAAGTGTATGCTAAGGTGATTAGAGAGGAGGCTAGACTGGATTCAACCAAAAGCAGGGAGCAAACCGCTGATGCGATTGGTTTTACGACTCGGCGTGAAGCTGAAGAAGATGGTACAGCCAATGCAAGGCGTGATACCAGTGTACAAGGAGGAAGAAACGATGTGGTTACTGGAAACAGAGCAAGAGATCGTGTCTGTCATCATTGTGGAAAGACAGGACATGAGAAGGCGACTTGCTGGCAGTTGATCGGCTATCCAGAGTGGACAGCTGAGAGAGGAGGAAGTCGCGGTGGTCGTGGATCCAACAGAGGAGGAGGTCGTGGTGGTTATGGAAGAGGCAGAGGAGGAGCAGCCAATGTAGCACATGCGACTGCTTCTAATGAATCAACCGTTGCAGACCTCACACCTGAGCAACTGAAAGCGATTAATCAGATTCTTCAGGACAGGCAAGGAGCTTCTTCAGAGAAGTTGTCTGGTAAGATCTTAGGTGATGTAATTATAGATACCGGGGCGTCTCATCACATGACTGGCAATAGTTCTCTGCTAGTTAACCTGAGAGAGACGTTGCCGTGTAGAGTTGGATTTGCGGATAGAAGTATCACAATGTCCTCCAGTGTGGGAGAGATGGTGTTGTCGGATCAGTTAACACTGCAAGAAGTGTTGTTTGTGCCGGATTTAAATTGTTCATTGATCTCAGTTTCAAAGTTGTTGAAACACATGAACTGTTTTGCTCTGTTTACTGATGCCGTTTGCTTATTACAGGACCGTTCCACGAAGACTATGATTGGAGCCGGTGAGGAACGTGATGGGGTGTATTACTTCAAGGATGTTCAAGTCGCACGAGTGAACAAGACTGATGGAAATCTCAATCATGATTTGTGGCATCGTAGACTAGGTCATCCAGCTTTTTCGGTGTTTTCTTCTTTGCCTATGTGTTCTGGTGTTTTAGATAAAGCTAGCTCTAGTCCTTGTGACGTGTGTTTTAGAGCTAAGCAGACAAGGGATTCTTTTTCAGACAGTTTAAATAAATCAGAAGTTTGTTTTGGTTTGATACATGTGGATGTTTGGGGCCCATACCGAGTACCAGCTTTTAGTGGTGCAGTGTACTTCCTGACCATTGTAGATGATTTTTCTAGAGCATTATGGACCTATCAGTTACTTGCAAAGTCTGAGGTTCAGCAAGTACTTAGAAACTTCTGTGCTTATGCAGAGAAACAATTCAACAAATCTGTCAAGATAGTGAGAAGTGACAACGGAACAGAATTCACTTGTCTAAAGTCTTTCTTTGCGGAAAAAGGGATTCTTCATCAAACCTCATGTGTTGATACTCCACAACAGAATGGGAGAGTAGAGAGAAAGCACAGACACATTTTAAATGTGGCTCGAGCCTTGTTGTTTCAAGCTAACTTACCTGTTAAGTTTTGGGGGGAAGCGATATCGACTGCAACACACTTAATCAACTTGACACCCACCAAGGTTTTACAAGGAAAGACACCTCACGAGTTGCTATTTGATCGAAAGCCATCTTACTCTCACTTAAGAGTGTTCGGTTCTGCATGTTTTGTTCATCGGAAGGCACGAGACAAAGACAAGTTTGGAGATAGAAGTCGGCAGTGTATCTTTGTGGGCTATCCATTTGGCAAGAATGGTTGGAAAGTGTATGATGAGGATAGAAATGAGTTTCTAGTGTCACGAGATGTAATATTCAAAGAAGATGTGTTTCCCATGAAGAATAAGGAGAGTAGTGACGATGGTATTGAAGTGAGAGTTGAAGAGGTTGACGAGGACTGGAGAATTGTGTTTGTGCCTGCAAATAATACTCCTTGTGAAGCAACCACAGTGGACAGGGGGAGTCAAGGAGAGAGTGAACCGAGTTCGGTGAACAGGGGGAGTCGTGTCACTTCACCCTCACCAGTGGAAGAGGATACATCAGAACATGTACAGCCGATTGCAGCTGAGGTCTCACCTGCAAAGTCTGTAACAGAGACAGCGGCTGAGCTTGCCGTAACAGAGGTTGAGGACAAGAGTAGTACAGAAGTAGAAGCAGTGACAAGTGAGGAGTTGGGAAGAGGTCACAGAGAGAAGCAAGCGCCTGCAAAGTTCAGAGACTACACTCTGTATAACACTCGCTGCGACCCCCATCACACCCTCATCGCGCCTCAATCAGAGTCTACGGCGGTTCCAGGTAATAACACACCATATCCACTCGAAAATTATATCACTGATGTACGTTTCTCACCTGCCCACCAAGTGTTTCTAGCAGCAGTTGCAGAAGGAGTGGAACCAAGAAGTTTTAAAGAAGCGGTGAAGTATGAAATATGGAGGAACTCGATGAAAAGTGAGATCACGGCGTTTGAGGTTAACAAGACGTTTAGCATCGTCGACTTACCACCAGGAAAGACGGCTATTGGTAACATGTGGCTCTACAAGTATAAATATAATGCGGACGGAACCATAGAGAGACCAAAATCACGGCTTGTGGTGCTAGGAAACAAGCAAGTAGAAGGGGAGGATTATGATGAGACATTTGCACCAGTAGCAAAGATGACTACAGTGAGAGGTCTCTTGCGGGTTATTGCTGGCAAAGGGTGGATAGTGTTTCAAATGGATGTGCATAACGCGTTTTTGCACGGAGAGTTACATGAAGAAGTGTATATGAAGCTTCCGCAAGGGTTTCGCTGTTCTGATCCAAACAAAGTATGCAAGCTGCACAAGGCTATTTATGGTTTGAAGCAAGCGCCTAGGTGCTGGTTTGCCAAGTTGACTGATGCTCTCAAGAAGTTTGGTTTCCAGAATTCTTATTCAGATTATTCTCTGTTTTCATACGAGAAGAATGGTTTGGAGATGAAAGTATTGATATATGTGGATGATCTCATTGTGTGTGGAAATGATTTGGAGGGCGTCACTAAGTTCAAGGAGTATCTCGGGAAGTGTTTCAAGATGAAGGATCTAGGAAAGTTGAAATATTTCTTGGGTATTGAAGTTGGAAGAGGAGAAGAAGGGTTTATGTTATCTCAGCGTAAGTATGCGCTTGATATCGTGAAGGAGACTGGTCTGTTAGGAGCTAAGCCGTATGGAACACCAATGGAGCAGAGACATCAACTTGGTAAAGATCAGAGTTGTTTTATGAAAGATGCAAGCAAGTACAGGAGGTTGGTTGGACGTCTGATATATCTCTCAGTGACACGGCCTGACATCACTTATTCGGTGCACATATTGTCTCAGTTTATGCAAGCACCAAGAGTGAATCAGTGGGAGGCAGCATTGAGGGTTGTTAGATACTTGAAGGGAACTCTCGGTCAGGGGATTTTACTAAGTTCAAGTCCTGATTTTGGCATATCAATCTACTGTGATGCAGATTGGAATTCATGTCCTACGACTCGAAGGTCAGTCAGCTCGTTTGTCACACTGGTGGGAGACTCTCCTATTTCGTGGCAGACTAAGAAACAAGAGGTCGTTTCTCACTCATCAGCTGAAGCGGAGTATCGCTCCATGTCAGAGGCAACAAGAGAGATCAAATGGTTGGTGCGGTTAGCAAAAGACTTGGGAATGCCACAGAAAGGGCCAATAAGGATGCATTGTGATAGCAAATCGGCCATCTATATAGCGGCAAACCCGGTGTTCCATAAGCGTACAAAGCATGTTGAGTCAGATTGTCATCGAGTGAGAGATGCTATCAAGGAAGGGCTGATATCTACGGTTCATGTAAGAACTAATGAACAGTTAGCAGACGTATTGACAAAGGCGCTTGGCAAGGAACAGTTTGATTACTTGTTGTTCAAGTTGGGTGTTCGAAACCTTCACACTTCCAACTTGAGGGGGAGTATTAGTTAGAGATAAATATGAATATGTAATTAGAGATAAGTCTATATCCTTAGAGATATATATTGTTGAGATACGATAAGGATGATAGACAATCTACTCATGTATATATAGTTGACGATATGTTAATAAGAAAGCAACAAGTTCTCATCATATTCACAGTTTTTGTTACTGTCTCTAACTTTGTGTGTTTGACTCTTTCCTTTGGCTTCGTTTTTCCTGATGATGCAGGAGTATGTAGCTACAAGATGGTACAGAGCACCTGAGCTCTATGGATCACCGATCATTCTTCGCTAAGGGACGTGTTACTATGCGCTTGCGTATAATATGTACCAGGTGTAATTGGTGTCCGTTTCATACCAGTTGTATAACTAATAAATTATGTTTCTTTGTTACAGGTTCGAAACGATAAAGCTAGAAAATACTCCACTAAAATGAGAAAAAAAAAAGTTGAAACAGACGTCAGATCATGAACCACCCCCTAAAACCCTTAATTCAAGTCACAGCTCCCCAAGAAAATACCGATTAAGAAACAACACACATATGGCCCTTGATGCTAATCACAATCACAATTTGGTCCAGCTGGAGTCTGCTGCCGTAACTGCACACATGAGTAGTTACGGCACAGAATAGTAGAGAGTAGCTAGACTCATCAAATAACATTTTTAACCACAATCATCCTCCAGATCCAGACAACATGAAACCGGGGACTGCCGTCTTTGTTTTTGTGTAGAGTATAACTGAGCCAGGCTCTGATTTTGAACAACTTTGCAATGATATAATGAATACTATTAATTCTAACTCACAAAAACAGGTTTTGGTTAGATCAGTCTGATCCAGGGTTGTCACCGGTGATGGTTTCGGTTATCTTGTTGGCTCCATAGTCTTTGAATTTGTTATAAGCGTAGTTCATTGAAGATAAGAAGACCGTGGTGATTATATACTTCTTGAACTTCAAGATTGGATTCATTTCTCCCTTATGGTGTTCTTCAACAATGAGAAATGCTCTTTCCTTATGGGAAACATTGGCTAATATAGAGAATCATTAAGCCGAGAAATGTGGAGGTCAAGAAAAAGTCATTGGTCCTTGTATCTTTTCTCCTCCGTAAATCAATCTTTTACACATTACATAATTAGTCATTTTATTCAATGGTTACCAAAAAAAAGCTTATGAATAAGCATGAAAGAGTGTATTTTCATTTAATTAATTTTATTAACTAAAGAGGAAGTAAATCAGTTACTCTGAGGTTCTTTTCAATCTAGCGTTCAATATTCAAAATGCCATGTGTGTGTTGTACTTCATTTTTTTTGTCAAGTAGATGCATTCATCATTCAAAAGAAATTAAGCTCCATCAAATGAGAAATGTTTAAAAGGTAAACAGGCAAACAATGCCCCCACAGTTTTGCCAAACAAGTGGCCATACAAGATAAAAGTAGACACATTTTATCAGAGGAATGTATAGAAAATTGAAACATGACTTCGATTTCCTTAACTTCTTGATTACCTGCATCCACAACACATAGAAGTGCTGTACACTCTGCAATAGAGGCAGAAGAAAACTCTGTAAGACAGACGAAGGAAGCAATAAGCCAGGGGGAAGAACCTTGCAGAACTGGCAAATCTTGGAATCCAAAGCACTTACACCAAGTGGAAACTTTTGGAAGATGAAAAATTCCATGAAGGAGACAGCATGACAATAATACATGTCAAAAGGAACATGAATCACTAGAGAAAGTGATGTAGCAAGCGGTAGTCCTTCAAGCCGCCACCAAGAAAGAAAATTAAGACCTAACACATCAAAATTCATAGTAGGGACCAGACATGGTCTGCATACAGCAGCAAGTAGTTGTAAAGAAGCAATCAAGCCAACTTGAAAACCAAATTTTCTACCTGCTCTTGTGAAACCAGATATCTAACCATCTACTTCGACTGCAGGACTATCGAGATTTGTGCTGTTACGTTCCAAACGTAAAAGTAAGAGGACAGATTAAAAGGTTTATCCACGTGAGTACAGGTGAAGTCTATGGAGAAACAAAAAAAAAAAAAGTCTATGGAGAAACAGATGAAGATGCTGCTGTTGGAAACCATGAAGCTTCTCAGCTTTTACCGACTAATCCATACTCAGCTACAAAGGCTGGTGCTGAGATGCTTATCATGGCTTACCGACTTTCTGAAGTTTCTGATGAGAAGAAAGACACCGTTCAAACATTTACGGTTATAACACCTAACAACAAGACTGATGGTTCTAATGACAAAGCCTTGTTGGAGTTTCTGATCTATGGCAAGACATATGGATCGGTGGTCTTCTAGGGAAGCTATGTGAGAAGCAAGGGATTGTAAGGACGTTTAGAGGACAGAGGTACTATCGTTGCCGATATTCGTGCATCAAACCGAGTCATGTGTTTAATGCTGCTGGTTTGACTGGGAGACCTAAAGTTGGCTGGTTTGAATCTCACAAACCTGAGACTATTCGTGTCAATGTCGCTGGTACTTTTGACTCTTGCAGATGTTTGCAGAGAGAATAGTCTCTTGATGATGAACTTCGCCACTGGTTGCATCTTTGAGCACGATGCTGCAACATCCTGAGGGGTCGGGTAGAGGTTTCAAGGAAGAAGACAAGCCTAACTTCATCGGTTCTATCTACTCAAAAACCAAAAGCCATGGTAATAATCTATCTAACTCGAGACGGAACAAGAAGTGTCTTTGTTCATAACTGCTCTGTTTTGTTCCCCAGGTTGAGGAGCTTTTGAGAGAGTGTGACAATGTATGTACCTTGAGAGTGGGTCAGACCTTAACAACCCTGGGAAACTTCATAACAAAGTAGTCAACGTCTGGAACAGCATGACCATACTCGACGAGCTTCTTCCAATCTCCATCGAGATGGCAAAGAGAAATCTAAGAGGGATATGGAACTTCACCAACCCAGGGGTTGTGAGCCACAACGAGATACTGGAGACGTACAAGAGATACATCGAGCCATGATTTTTGGTCCAACTTCACAGTGGAAGAACAAGCTAAGGTCATTGTTGCTCCTCGAAGCAAGAATGAAATGGATGGGTCTTAACTAAGAAAGGAGTTCCCAGAGATGTTACCCATTAAACATGCACTGGTCAAATACGTATTTGAACCAAACAAGAGAATCTGAGCCCAGTGAACCAAACAAGTGATGATTTTTTTTTACAAAAGTGTCCATTTGTGTTTGTTCGTCATCTTACATCCTTGTAGGTAGTTTCACTATATTGATTCTGCCAAAGCATGATTCATTAGACGAGAGTTTTTCATTTTTTTTTTAAATCCTACACTTTCTCTCTAAGTTTACTAACATAAGACAGTAAGGCGCTGTTCGTTTGCTGGTCGCTAGCGTCAGCGACCAGAGTCAGCGACCAGCGACTGCGACTTAATGTCGCTGATAGTGTTCGTTTGGAGGTCGCGAGTTCAATCGCAGCGACTGTTTTTTTTTAAAAAAAAATTTTGATCGCACGATTTTGATTCCACCGTTAGAATTTCTAGCGTCTAAAATTTTTAATCGCTGGTCGCTAGCGTTTGGTCGCTGCCACCGGTCGCTGAACCCGCGACCACTAAACGAACAACGTTTGGTCGCTGAAGTTGGTCGCTGACGCTAGCGACCAGCAAACGAACAGGGCCTAAAAAAAAGAAGAGTCACTTACTGAATGTGACAACTTATGCCTCCCACTTCTACCAAGTAAGGTTCAGAGCACTTGACCTTGTTCCTTAAGCTATCTGAAAAGAGAAGCAACACCTTTTTTTTAATAAACCCAAGTATCTGATGTGAATTTGGTCAGTTTTAAAGGTCATTTGCTTACGTAAACAGTGGAGGGCGGGAACGAGAGAGCTGAGAGCGTTTGATAGGGGAGAGAATAAGGTTTCGTAGAGTAGATTGGGGATTAGGATGGCCACCACCACCACCAAACACAGGATGTCCTCCTCCTGCTCTTCTGTTTCCAAGGTCAGCTGGAACTGCGGGTGAGTCGTTGGAGATGCCGAATTGACCCGAGTTTGAACTGTTCGGTCTTGCTGGCCATATCTCATCTCTAGGCACTGGTGTTCCAGGAGAGTAAAACGACCGGTCTGCGCCAAATAAGTCAACTTGATTTGGAGATGTTAACCAACGATAGACTTAGAATGATAAGGACTAAGCTCAACAGAAGACTTAGAATCACAAGCGCACTAAGCTCATCAATAGACTGAAAATCACTCAAAATACAGAAATAATGTTGTTGTTAGTTAGTTAACCTTGCGAGTGGGATCTCTGTTCTCCATCATATTAACTGGTTGGTTTGAGAAAAAGTCAGGCTCCTGGTGTCGTGAGTAGAAGTTATTTGCTGGTTGTATGGATGTTCGTTTGACTGACTCATACTCACTTCTTAACTGGTCATACATCTCATCGAGCTTCCTCTTCTGTCTGGTGTTTAAACAAAATTAACATAGTTTGTTACTAGAGCTGAGTTTAACAGAACGTATGTTAAAATGACTGACCTTGATTTCTCGGAGAACTTCTCTTGGAGCTCTTGTTTATCCTTGGTCAAGTTTGCTACCTCTTGCTCCATCATCTGACACCTCTTGCCCGTCTTCTGGTATGCTGTATGCACTTGCTCCATTTTCTCGCTAAACTTTGCTTGCATACCCTCACATTTCTGACGACACTGCGCAACAAGTCTATTCATTTTGTACTGCATCTCTAAGTCCCTTTGCGTAATGTAAAATATTACACTTCGGTATGCACTCTTCATCACTAAATTCAATTAAGGAAAAAAAGGAGGAGGTTTGTTGAACCTATAACTGTTGTTTTACCAACTTTTACATATGCAGAAGACACAGTCAGTTGATGGAGCATTTGAGTTTAGATTTCAAACACAAAGAGAGACTATTCAGATGAAGAACATAACTGCAACTTATACCCAGGTGCTTATACCAAGAGGGAGAAGAAGTACAATTACAAAAAGGATACGTATTTGCGGAGAAATTGCAGCCATCGCCATCTGATAACAAAGGTAAGAAATGAGGAGATGTAAGATGAAAATATGATAAAGCTGGAAAGGTACGAAAAGCTATAGTATCCACTTCATCACAAGCACTTACATTTATCCATTCTTCATTTGGATTAGTATCCACAGGTTTCATTAGACTAAGATAGGAAAACAAAGATAAACTGTCAAGTAGGAAGTAAGACGAGTAACGCTAAGCTGAAGATTTCACCTCTTGGAGAGTACTTGTTCACAAATGGGACATGCCCCATCATTAGTGAGAATCTTGTTGGCATCTTCAGTACCTTCTCATGGTGTTAAGGTAACAAGCATATCATTCATCAAGACAAGGGTAAAAGAAGAGAGACAAGTAGAAAGTGTGAAATTGGATTACATAATAAGTGGCCACAAGAGGTGGAAACGGCACGGCCTTCCAACTCCCTCCAGCAGGCGTTGCACCTCATTTCAACCTCTAATGTAAGTATCTCAAGCACCTGCAAATTACAATTTTTATCAAACTAACTAGATGAAGAATCATGTTGTAATAGAAACTTTCATTCTCAACAATCAATCCTCTTGGTTTAGAGTTCCTTTTTTTCAATATATCTACACCAAGAGTCAGAAACCAAAGTCAAAGCGTTTTAGAAAACAATGTACTAAGAACTAAACACGTTAACAGATTTAGATTAACCATCATTCATTCTAACTAGGGCAAATTGTTACGAATTGTACAACAGGTTGATGAAAATACAAAAAAAATATATGTGGAGTGGAACTACAATAGGATCCAGATTATAGTAATCGGAAAGCTACAAAGCTTGCGATCACTATGATAATCGCTACTGACCAAGACAGGATAATGTTATCTGCATAGACTCCAGAGATCTGCAAAGGATGGCCAAGTATAGATTACGCGGCTGATTAAGAGGATATGGACACCGGTCCCGAAAATTAGGGTTTCTAAAATCACAACGCCGACTGTTTTTTTTTGGTAAAGTTTCTACAAGAACGGAGACAAATAGGTTCGCACTCTACTCGGTGTAATTTGAAAATTGGCGCAATCATTAGAATCTAAGAAGAAGTTGAAGAAGCTTACCTGCGATTTTGAGAGTGAGGATGAGCAACAAAGGACAATCCAGCTAACGGAATCTGAGGAGGAGTATGGAAATAGCAAACGAAGAATCGGCAGGTACGATTTCGAAGCGGACGAATTACAAACGATCGTCACCTATCTCAATGGCGGCGCGAGAAACGAAGATTTGAAAATTTTCCGTAAAATGACGAACTAGCCGTTCAGCACAAGGGCCGGGTCGTTTATGTAGATGAAGGAAACGACGTCGCTACGTTAGGTGACAGTACAAAACGACGTCGCTAGAGTTTTTTTTTTTTTTACGAAACGATGTTATCAAGGCTATGTAGATGATGACCACTAGTTGACTACTACTAATAACACAGTATACTACTACTAACACAGTATACATACTTTTATTCAAATGATGTAAGCTTTTATTTCAAGATGACTATAGTATAACCAACCACTCAAAACAAGAATCCTCGAGGTGTTAAAAACAATAAGAGATGGATTAAAACGCAAGAAGAGAAGATCTCCCTTTCACTCCCTCTCTCTACAAATTACACAAAACTCAAAATTTTTCCGAAACTTTAAGCATTGCGTTGTTGAGTCCAGGTTAGAGGAATGCGATCAGAAGTGATGGGAGTGGCAGCGGGAGGGATGCTTTTGACGTTGATGTTAAGAGGATATAACCGATATTCGATATCCAATTCTCTGCAAGATTTACCGATCTCCTCAAGTAACTGACCTCTCCTCACAAACCTCTCTCCCATGTCTTGATGATTCATCTTATGTGTTGGCCACATTGCAATCTTCACACTGTTCAGTCCACACATATCTCTAAACACCATCATCGGTGATGGATGCCAATGGTCCTTCTTGTTATCTACATAGCTGCATTGAACAAAAACCATAGAATACAATTTGTATTAGGCAGTGTTCTAAAGACGGTTTAGACAGTGCCTAGACGTCCACCTAGGCATTAGTCCACTACAAACCTGCCTAGTTACTGTCTACCGATGTTTTGAAACATTGGTATTAGGTACTTTTTCAAAATCTTAAGAGGTTAAGGGTTTAGAATCTAACCTGATTATCCTCTGTTTCAAGGCTGTTATCTTTTCATGTGGAGTTGCTATATGGACAAAGAACTCAATGGCATCTTGCATATCAGGACTGCGGTAATAGTTAGCGATAGGTTTTGTGCCAAGAAGACTGTTGGGGTATACAATCTTCTGATTATCATATCGAAGAAAGACAGTAGTTAAAATGTTCATCTCTTCCACAATCATCTAACCATTCAAAAAACAGAGTATTAACTTTTTATGTCAGTATTGAGTTGTGAAAAATGCATGAAGAGAGTTTTAAAGGAACATACCTGAACACCGTCTATTTCACACCTGTCACCGACATCAAAAGGATGCATGACAAAGACGAAGATGACAGCTTCAAAGATAGTTTTGCATGAGTTTCCAAACACAAAGACAACTAGAAGAAGCTGAGAGCTTATGACAAGCAAGAACTTTGTTGTAGCGATTCCGAGAATTAGAAGCCATATGATAACGATCACAATGCTGACCAACACATTGATGATTCGGTGAAGCCTGTTCACTGCTGTTTTTGTATCGTTTAATGTTAAAGCTAGTGCTCTTCGTTCTCTAAAGGCATTAACCTATAGATATATCATGAGAATTTAGCAAGGTTGTATACCAATACAAAAAGATACTTCACCCGTTTCACAAAAATGCATTTTTGAAAGAAAAAAAAATTGGAAAGATGCATTTTTGTATTTTTAATACATTTTTTATGAACTAATAACGACCAATTTATAAACTTCAAAATAATTAATTACATTATTAGTTATTATTGATTTAAAATTATGAAAAATAAATAATTAAAAAAAAAGTATACATTTATTGTTAAAACTAATATTTTCTATTAGTAGGTGTGAAAACATTAAAACATGCATCAGTTTAAAACAGAGGTTTCGAGTATTAATTTAAGACAAACTCTTACCACCCAGTTCTTCAGACATGATTTGCTGATTTTGTGACTCTCTGAAGCTCCTTCAAATAGATCCATGGCTCTTTCAGACTCATCTTCAGTCAAAAAACGCATAAAATCTTCTATATATATGTACCTAAAACCCCAAAAAAAAAATACTCTGTTTTAGACCTTGAACTTAAAGAAACATCAAACCAAAGTTGTGTCACAAGGTCAATAACATATATATATACCTGGAACAAGGCTCAGCAACATTCTGAAAGATCTTCCTTGCTGCAAGTTTAGCTTCAAACTCACTTCGTATCTGTGTGGCTTTGTCATCTTCATGAGTGCTCGTGTCTATTTGTTCATCCAAAGTAGAAAGTGTTCCTTTCCTTATTACATTCATCAGTCTCTTCATCTTCCAAGCCGATACGTTTTTAGTATTCATCCTCTGCAAATGATCGATCCTTATCCCTTCATCCTCTCCTCCTTCTTTCTTGGAACCACACCGCGACAGCGCCGGACTTTTCCCGACTTTTGTCGGGCTCTTCTGCAGCCTCCCACTTCCAATGGTCACTTGCGGTGAAGAAGAAGAAGAAACCGTCTTAGGACCAGGAGGAGATGCCTTAGCACCACACATACCGTTGGCTACTTTCTCCTCAATCACAACACGAGGAGGTCCAGAGAGAGTCTCAATCACGTACTGAGTAAACAACGATTCTTGAATCCTATCGAAGTAAGTACTCATATGGAAAGACGAAGCTAAAACTTTAACAAGCAAAGTCTTTATGAGCCAGATGATAACAGCAACGAGTAAACAGACCAAAACTTTAGTCACGTACTTAAGCACCGTGGTATTCGCCTCTCTCTCGACTTTCTTGTCGAACAAGAAATGCCACGCGATCAACACAAGCCCTAGCCAGAGACAGTTCTGAACCGGCTTTCGAATCCCGTAGACGAAATACAAAACCCTCTTCCTCAGCATGAAGTTTCTTTCGACGAAGAATACGAATATCTTCACAATCCAGCTAGACACAAGCCTCCCACATATCAAGACGAGAACCATCACTTCCCATTTCCACAAAGCTAGGTTCCACAGTTTCTTGCCCCGCAAGAAAGGTATCACCAGGCTGCAAATCAAACCGGCTATGATCAGAATCAGAAAAATCCACTCCATGATAATCCCAAGGCAGAGTTTATCCCTCCTGTAACCTTCTGGAAAGTCCTCCTCAGAGAAGGGATCCTCCTCCTTCTTCCAAATCCATGCCTTGAACCGGAGTTCCCGGTTTAGTGTTTTTCCCGGTTTTCAAATGCCCGGATTTCGGAGTCCGACCCGAGACCATCTCCGGGTAAGACGGAGTCGGAGGATCCATGAGCCTAGATCTCGTCTTCATCTTCATCAGAGTCTTGGTCCTCAACGACCTGTTCGAGCTGCACTTCACAACCTCTGACTCGTCCACTCTGTTCTCGTCCTCTTCGCTGCTGTCGCTCTCTTTAACAGACGGAGATAACGTCACTCTGTTATGCCTCCGTCTAACGGCGTCGACCGTTTCGTTACGGTAACCCGCCGTCGCCGTTGCGGGAGAAGCGGAACCGGAAACGACAGCCGTAACGGTGCTTGCTTTGGAAGCTCGGGCATGTTTCGGTTCCATGTCGAGTGAGATTTCGTCGCCGGCGGCTTTTTGTTTGTCGAGAAACTGGTTTATGAGCTTCGACGGCGGATCTGGCTTCCGCCGTTTTGTCGTTTCTCCGGTGCATGAAGTCAAAGCTTCCGTCGTCTCCGCCGCCGTGTTTACCGTTCTTGTCTTTCTGATCACCGTGCCAGAAGTTGTAACTTGATTCTCTCCAGAACTTTCCTCCTTCGCCATTGTTGCTTGTCTCATTGTCTTCGCCGTCGATCTTGACGACGACATCACGCCGAGTATCATTTGAATCAGCAGCCATGATTGATAAAACAATATCTTTTTGATTGGGTTTGGACTTTTTAGTAAAGAAGAAAAGTTTGGGGTCTTTTCTGAGATGAAGAAAAAGTTTTTGTACTTTGAGGAGGAAGAAAGGTTGATTCTTGATATCAACATGTAAAGTGTCGTCGATGTTTAAATCCTTTTTAGTTTGGTTTTCTGATAATCTTGGACCATGTGAAATGCTATGATCTTGCTGGGGCTAAAAGACAAGATAAGAAAATTATATTAGTATTTTTTTTGGTAATTTTGTGACAAACATGGAGTAATTAATGGACCAGGTGATAGTTATTATCATTTCGTTTTTCTTTTTCCGCTTCTGAATCATTTTAAAACATCTCACTAATACCAACTCTTTTTCTTATTCAGTACATTGACTCGTGTCTTGCTCTCGCTAACCAAAGTGTAAGAAAATACGTACTATTAAAAAAGTCAAAAAGTTACACACACTGCTCAATAAAAAGTGGAGGCCATGTTCGAGTGGTCAGGGACGAAGCAGTTGAAAATGTAATAAAAATTGTTGTACCAGTAATAATAAATCTCTCTGTTTCCGTGACGTGGTGAGATCTGACGGGGCAGATGTGATTCAGACGATGAGTCAGACACGTGGTTGGCTAATGTTTGGTCTGCTTAATAGTTTTATGTATTTTTGTGAGGCGTATACGGATAGGAGAAGGGGACCTAACCCGAAACAAAATAGAAAATGACAGGACAATGACGCGTTGTTGATAAAAATGGCACGACGATTAGGTTACAAACTACAGTTGAGCTAGCTAACGTGAACCGACATGGTTCAACTAGATTGGTCAGAGAAGAATTTGTTTTTATCATCTTATAATTGTCTGATATATTAAAAAAATATACGGTTTATTACTACTGGCCAGAAAAGGAATATCAAGCAATATCAATATTATTCCATCTTCTGAATTATAATTGTCTAATATAATAATAACATAACATAATTACTACTGGCCAGAAAAGGAATATCACATTAGTATATCAAATATTATTCCATCTTCTGAATTATAATTGTCTGATATATTTTTTAAAAAATCATAATTCATAAACTGGACCGAAAAAGGATATCAAACAGCTAGCTACTCCTATTATTATCAAATATTATTTCATCTGTTGAATTATAAATGCATGTATGATCAGAAGAAAACAGTTTGATACATGTGAATTGTGAAGAAAACAAAAAAAATAAAGCTGTTTGATGCATGTGATATGACCGCAGGATACACCTTTGTATGCTACAAACTTCATTTAAGTGGTAGAAAATTTTGATTGCTAAGGGCCTGACTGGTTTAAACACAGCGGTTGCGGTTGCGGGTGTGAGAGTTTGCGGGTGCGGGTGATTGCGGTTTCAAGTGTTATATGGCGTTTTGTATGACTGGCGTAACGTTTAAAAGTTATTGTGTTTGCGGGATGTTTGTGACTGGTTGATTATGAGACATTGAAGCGGTTTAATAATAAATTATCAATATAAACATATTATAATATTATAAAATATAAAAACATACTATTGTGATAAAATATAATAACTGTTAATATAATATGATTAATAATAATATTAAGTTTATTTTTTAATTTTTTAAGTAGTTGAAAGTTATAGTTTTAATATATTTTATGAAGATTTATATTAAAACTTTTAAAGAATATTTTGTTTCTTTTTATATATGTGTCTATCTTTATATATGTATGTATATTAACTTTTAAAAATTATGATGAATAGCTACTTTAAAGTTTTTATAAAAAAATACTATATTGTTTGTGAATTTAAATTAATATATAAAATGTGTATATATTTTTATTTATAATATTTTAAATTTTAAATTTTTAAGTTTAAAATATTTAGAAAAAAAAGTTTAATATTTTTTTATCCAACCGCAACCGCCCGCAACCGCAAACGCTAGCTGGGAACCAGCTTTTGATTTTAAGAGGTTCGGAGCGGTTTGAAACGATTTATAGCGGTTTATATGATTGTTTTGAAAAGCTATCAACCGCTACCAACCGCAAAAGCTGCGTTTGCGGGTGGTAGCGGGAAAACCAGTCAACCCCTAAATCCTTTGCCAAAATAAAAGTTTTGATTGCTCCAAAATTAAAATTGTTATAAATCAATTGAACCGAATACCCAATTGTTTTTTGTAATGATGATTGATTTTGGTCTTGTAATATCTAACCAGGCCTTTATAAGAAATATGAGAAGCGTGGTAAAGTTATCTAATGGGCTTTTTCAGTTTATTAAACAGGCCCAACATTAAGTCATCTTCTTCGTTTCCCACATCGTTCATCCAAGAAGCAGAAGCCGAGTTTATATACCGTCGGAGTCGCAGAGAAGATTGTCCCTTCGGGGACATCCGATAAAATTGGAACGATACAGAGAAGATTAGCATGGCCCCTGCGCAAGGATGACACGCACAAATCGAGAAATGGTCCAAATTTTTTTTTTCCTTTTTTTTAAAAATCGATCCCTTCTTCTTCATCTGTTCTTCAATGTTTTCCTTTTTCTCAACTCGCAGTTCAAGTCTTAGATGAATATCCGTGTGACATATGGCTCCACAAAACGAATCGTTGTTCGAATTTGAAATGACTCAGTTATAAAAATTACCCTAATTTTAGTGGATGTTAATCGAATGTTGAGCTCGGTTTTGCATTTGAAAATCTAAAAGCTCTAGTTACTGCAGTTTGTTTTAATTTTGACGGCGAAATTGACAGCGTTCATCGTTGCAACTCCGATAATTATCGGAAACCTAATTCCCAAATCTCGGTTCGACTCACCAATTAAATTGAATTTTAATCAATCAGTTATCCGGTTCAAATCTAACTAAACCGGAATAATCTCCCAGTTTGGTTATTCTGGTTTAGTAAAACCGGTTCCTCTCTTCTGTCTCCTTCTAAGACCCTCTCTAAACCCAATTGGGCGTCCGACAGGTGCTTCAATGGCTTTCTTTCTTACTGATCAGATCTCTCAATTCTAATCAGTGAATCCGCCAAATTTCATCCCTCTCGTTGATTGCCATGGCGATTCTGCTCAAATCATTTCTCCAAAATCAAACCTTTTTTAAGCCTTCGACCATTTGCAGAACCCTAGCTTCTTCATCGCAACCTTACAAGAAGCCACTCTCTGTTTTGTTCGAAGAGGCCGTAGGATTGAGACCCAAACCCGAAACGAACGAAACCCAAGAAGAAGAAGAGGGCAACGAGTTGAAGAGAAAGCTTTTCGAATTAGAGAAGAAACTCATAGAACTGAAGAACACTGAACCAGTAAGAAAGAAGAAGCACAAGAAGGTTGTTGAGACAGTACCAGAGCTGAAAACGGAGAATAGTCGTAAACTTTACACGCTGTTTAAAGTCGATGAAGAGAAGAAACAAGAGGAGGACGATGTGGTTAGGGTTTACAAGGAGCTTCCTTTGGAGATGGTTTCGTTTGTGAAGCTTTTGCATAAACAAGGAGCTTCCTTTGGAGATGGTTTCGTTTGTGACTCTGTGGGTTCCAGAGACCAAAGGGAAAACACTTGAAGAACTTCAAGCCTTGTTCAGATGAGAGAGACTAAAAAAAAAAGAAAACAATTTTCATTCTTTTGTATTTATCTCTCTACATCTCTGTTTTGGCCAAAGAACAAGAAGAAACAAAGAGATATGGTGACAAGTTGCTAAGATTTGTTTGTTTGTTATGTCAATAATCTTCTGTCAGAATGTATATGACCACACTTTCATTTGTCCTTTCTTTTTTGTAATTTGATCAAGTTATTCTCATAGACTACAAATACTATTTGATCAAATTCAGATTTACTATTGGCACAAGAAAAGCTCGAAAATTAGTTTGAAATCTGGTTTATAAGGGTTGAGTTTCAATTTTTTAAATAGTTTCTTGACAATTTATGTAACAAAAGAAGAGAATATATTCGATGGTGAAGACCAGAGTGACAGAAGAAAGAATCAAATGGAGCGCAAAGAAAGTCAGGGTAACATTTGAAATAATGGGCCTTATTGGACCTAATAATTGAAACTCATTTAATCTGCAGGATAAACTTGTCGTATGCATTATAACATGACACGTGGTAATCGAAGTGCCCTCCGACTGAAAATGTATCCGTTGCACGGATGATATATATCTCAGAGGGATTGTTTCCTCGGTTCTTATCTTTTAGGGTTTTTTTCCCAATTTTTTTCTCTCGAAATTTCTGGAGACAAACTCTTTTGCAGAAGATTCTTAAATTAGTAATTTTATTAAAAATCTCGATTGATCGTGAATTTATTTTTCTTGGTTCCGTTCATATGTTGTTTTAGGGCTTGATTGATGCGATCGATTGTTTTTTTCTTTACGATTTTGTTTTAGGGTTTTAAGTTTCCTTAATCGTTCCTTTGATTATCGTTGTAGCGATCCTTGGAAGCGCTTTGAATAGGAGTGGAATCATCGTTTGAGGTAACGTCTCGTCTCTGTCTAGGCTAATCGTTTTTTTTCTTGTACGGACGATCAGTTTTCTTTGAGATGATTTGTATGTATTTTGAGCAATTGGCATGAGAACAATGATATATTTGATTTACATTATAACTTAGAACCTGATCGTGCTCTAGATTATGAATGTTATCCATATCTTGACTTCAAATTGGTTATATACCTACGTAACTTTCTGGGTTCAAAGATTGTTTCTTTTACTTGTTTTCACTGTAAAAGTAATAATATCACTCACTTAGCCTCTCTCTCTCTCTCTGTTTACAGTTACAAGGGGTGTGGAGAAACCATCATTGACAGATTGAAGATCAGTGCGAATCTTTGACTTGAACGGCTAAAGAAGTAGCAACAACAACAAAACAGATAAGTTCTTTTACTTCTTTAGTCTTTTATGTTTTATTGCTTTGTTTTTTTTCAGATTTATGGAACCGGTAGACACTGTTCTGCTGAAGATTCTTACTTTAGTTATCGTTTTATCAAACCCCCAAAAGATCATTTGCAGACACTAATCTAATAGTGTTTCTGCCAGATTCTTATTTTGGGGACATTATTGTTTCGAGTCCCTTGTTGCGTGAAAGCTTTAGACCCAGAGGAAATTGAAACTCATCTCCCTAGAAACTGTTGGTTGGTAGTGCATGTATGGAAAGTAAAACATACTTTAGTACCCACGGCTTTTCAGAAACAACCATCGGCTTAAAATAGTCTTTAGACAGAAAATAGCTATGTCTTTAGACAAAAGGCTATGAACTGGTTTGAGCTTGTTGGATGGAAAATAACGACCACAAGTGATGAAAACTAATTGTCCCGAGTCCCCGTTGCCTGAAATAAATCTTGTTACACACGGCTTTTGTTAATGGGTGGTTTTAGACCATATTGGTATGTACGGTTTTGAGAAAGAAGTCTTCAGACAAAGACTCTAGATCTTAACCACATCCATTGCTTACCCACAGCTTTATGAAGCAAGCGATGTTTGAGGATGCAAAGTGTAATAAAAAATTAGTACCCACGGCTTAAAAACAACAACTCTTTTGACAGAGATTGTGATTGACAACGTATGCTTATGTCAGTACTCACGGCTTAAAAACCAGTCTTTAGACAGAGACTGAGATTGAAAACGTATGCATTATGTCAGTACCAACGGCTTAAAAACAAGTCTTTAGACAGATTGAGACTGAAATCGTATGTATTACGTCAGTACCCACGGCTTGCAAGAAAGTCTTGATACAAAGACTGTGAATCATAAAATTAGTACCACACGGCTTGCAAAAGGTCTTTAGACAAAGACTGTTATTAAAAACGTTTTCAGTACATTTGTACCCACGGCTTTGCAAAACGGTCTTTAGACAGAGACTCTGTGATGAAGATATCTTCATCACATAAGTACTAAGGCTTGCAAAAAGGTCTTTATTAGACATAGACTGAGTTTTCATCACACTTGTGTACCCACGGCTTATGAGAAGTATTAAGACAAAGGCTGGTAACTGAAAACAGATAGTACCCACGGCTTATGAAAAGTATTAAGACAAAGGCTGGTAACTGAAAACAGATTGCATTAAGACAAAGGCTTACAAAAAATGTCTTCAGATACAGGCTGTGAATG